>CM026269.1:26141031-27341031 GCA_014851425.1 Senna tora
GTACTCCGGGCGGGCGAGCCGCTCTTAGGAGTTTGCCTTAGTGGGAGAGAGCTATGGTCTCTAAGGGCTGCTGGAAGCCCTGTTAACGTTGTGCTCCGAGGAGGAGGTGAGCTTGCCGGAGGTTGGCTGGAATGGGGGCCAGTTATGGAGCTCAAGGTACGGAAAGCACTTGCGTGGGGTATCTGAGGGTGCTCAGGTACGTAGAGAGTGTGGAATATCGAAGGTGATGTATGATAATCCTTCAGGTTGTGTGTAATTCTGTTGAGACTAGATTGCTTTCTTAGTCCCCCGAGTGAGGGTCTATTTATAGTTGCGTGTGGGGAGATCGTGCTCGACCCACGACCTCGCGGGACGTGGGTCGTCCCACGAGGCTTGTGGAGATCCCACGTCTGGTTGAGGGGAAGCTTCGTGTGGTGACGTGGGCGAGGGCCACGTAACAGATGGATGAGTGGTTCCGCTTGTCTCCAGCGGGTGCTGGGGCCGTGCTTCTAGAACGTCAGTGCCACGTGTCCCTAGGTGGAATATTCCGTAGTTACATAAGTCCCCCAAGTTTACGGTTGTCGGGCGCCTGTGGACTTAATTTCCTTTGCCTATAAGACACATAGGAATTTTTGCTGCCTTTACTCGCGGGATAGCTCGTCCGCTTAGAGTCGCGGTTATGGGAGCTGGCCGTCCGACTCACGAAGGTGGCTCTCTCACATCGCTCCATAGAAAAGGAGATGTCTTGGAGAGGACACGTGTCCCGTACCGGATGGCTGGACGCTTGGCTTCCTCAGCAAGTTTTTGAGCCGTCTCTGCAGGAAGTACGCGACTTACCGAGGTAGTGTCATCATTGCTCAGAGGGGTATTTCCCGAAATGCCCTTCGAGAGCTGGCAAGGGGAATCCAAAGGTCAGGGGCTGCTTTGGTCATTTTTTAGAAGCTCTCCTCTGGCTATGTTCGTTTGTGGTCAGTGGCTGACGATGGTTTTCTTGCTGAGGATTATTTGTTGAAGGAGCGGGCTTTGTTCCGGGTGCCACGAGTCAGAGCTTGAATGGGTGCCCTTGTCATTTAAGTGCTTTGCCGCCGTTTCTCCCTCATTAAATGCAGGTTCATTTCCGAGGGTAGCCATCATTAGCCTGGGTGGAGAGTTTCGCCAAAAGGCCCTCAGGTGTCTTGAAGCGGCTCTTGGGTTCTCGGAGGCTTTTTGTCTTTGTGTTTCCTTGGCCCTGGCTGTGCATCCCGTTCGTTGCTTCTTTCCACGTGTGTGGTTGAAGTGAGCGGTTGCAGTTGGGCTTGGTTGTAAAGGATAAGGGGTTTTATCCGTTTCGGGATACGAGGGTTCGAAGTTTTTGAATCGTCGCGCCTCTGGGTGTCCTATAAATGTCCAACGTTTGAAAGTTTGTGACTTTATATTTTCATTCACCTTTCTCCGCTGCCTCTGTTTCACCTGCTCTTGCTTTTTCTGATTCTTGCTTCTTGTCAAATCGAATCCTCGCAATGGCTGGTGGAGGTGACGACTATAGCTATAACCCCTTTGATTTCACTGATTTGGAAGATCTTCCTTCCTCTTCCCCTCCTCGTCCTCCTCTGAGCCGCACTCGCGATGCCGATCGGACCAGGGGGAGGAAGAATGGTCAACAGGGCTTGTCTCCGGGGGAAGCCGCCGATGTCCCTGTTCCTCTGCCTCTGTCTTTCGAGAAGGAGCGTCGTCAAGAGGTTATTCTGAAGGAGAGGAGGAAGAAAGACGGGAAGGTTGGCACGAGCGGACCCCGGGAGGGGGAAAGGAGAGGAACTTCTGCGGCGGAGTTACCCAAAACCAGAGAAGGGGGGCTCAAGAAGCGTCCTGTCGGGGTTAACTTGCGATTGTCTTTGCATGTCGTACGGTGGAGTACTAACCGGGAGGATGTACAGGTGGAGGCTCCGGCGGGAGATGTTGTTCCTGCTTCCGTTCCTGTTTCTGCTCCTGCCTCTGTTCCCACTTCCGCTCCCATTCTTCAATCACCCATGAGGGTGATTCTTTCTACTTGTCCTCTCGTCCTCAGCCCCGTTGAAGGGGAGAATCAGCCTCCTGCTAAGAAGGCCAGGGTGGTCGTTGAGGAGTCTGTCGGAGACTCTTTCGCGCCTCAGACTGCGGCGGGTGGTCCTACGGCGGGTGGTCCTGCGGCTGAGGAGGTCACGGAGTCTGGTGATGCGGCTGTGGAGGCTAGAGCCCTCTCAGATGGAGGGAATGTAGTGGCGAGTCAAGCAGCTGCCACGAGATATCTGTTCTTGGGTCGAGCATCGGACCTTCTGAACCCCTTGGGGCCACCGGAGGGGTAATTGGCTTTTGAGCTGGTGGCACTGGGCAAGCGCTTCCCCGTGGAGATGTGGGAGAGGGAAGCTAGGGGGCTGGACACTTTGCCCCTGAACCTTGCCGTTCGAGGCTTCAGCCGGTTTGCTAAGTTGTTGGATGACTTCCACCAGGCTAGTCTTGAGTGGGAGAAGCATGTGGTAAGTCTCTCCATCTCGGTGCTACATTCTCTCTATGTTGCTCTGCGTTTCTGACTTGTCTTTTTATAGGGAGATATCCGTCTTGGCTGGGACCAGTTCTCCGGTGTTGCGTCCTCTAAGAGCCAGGCTCTGGAGGTCTCCCAGAAGAGGTTGGCGGACGTACGTGGTGAGCTGTCCGCGAAGAAGTTGGAGTGTGAGGATCAGGGACGCAAGGTTGAGTCCCTGACTCACGAGGTTGCCCGTCTTAGTGCTAAAGCTGGTCACCCTTTCGAGCTTGCGCTCCTTCGCTCAGAGTTGGAGAGGACTCGCCGGGAGCTGATCGCTCGTCGAGATCATGCGGAGAGGCGTCAGCAGGAGCTGCACTCACTCTGCGAAGCTTTGTGGGGCGCCGAGGCTCGCTCTAACGAGAACCTTTCTGGCTAGCTGGCGGCCGAAGACAAGGTTGCTGATGTTGCTGATCTCTAGGGGGAGTTGCTTGCGCAGAGTATGTATGGCATGCTTCTGGCGGTCGAGCAGCTTGAGCGCCTCCGTGGGGAGAGATTTCCAGTGGAGTGGGTCGCTTCCTTGCACCCTTCCTTGGAGTTTTTTGAAGGTGAGCTTCGTGGCTAGATGGAGTCAGATCATCCGTTGAATCTTGCTTTTCTTCGTCAGCTGATCGACCGCCTGGTGGAGCACCAGGTGCTGTCTCGGATCGGCGAACGGGCTCTAGGGATTGGCGGGCGCCCTCTCACTTTAAGCATTAATGAGAAAGATTTTTTGCAAAGAGTTTTTTCCTGCTTTCCTTTTTACTTCTGGGTAAAAAGTTATGTGCGTTCACAGTTTCTCTTTTCGTAGTTATCTCTTTACGTCTGGGTAAAAAGATTTTTTGCATGAGTACCGTGTGATCAGGACGGTTTGTATGCGTGATTGCTAGCACGGTTCGTCCAACGTTCGTTTTGTGGTTTTCGCACCGAAGGGGTTTTTTACCGCGCTTTTGGGGAAAGTTTAGCTTGGCCCCGGGGGTGCTTAGCGTTTCTTAGAGCAGTCGAGCCCACTGTCCCTTGGCGGGACTTATGCGAGTACTTTGCAAGTTTGAAGCGTTGTCTCTAGTTGAAAAAGGAGTACTTTTAATAATAGACAAAATGGTTACATTCGTGCAGCCTCAGTCGGGCTAGCCTTAGTTAGTTTGAAAGTAAGCAAAATGTTTACATTCAGATTGCCTAGGTCAGATGAGCCTTAGTCAGTTTGAAAATACTAAATTCAAAGTAGAGACGCATGTGACTTGACTTAAAGGCGATATGATGGTGCAAAGTGCGCTTGGAGTCTAGGCGGAGACTAGGTCCGGGCGGGCGGACTCTGGTTTCTTTTCTCCTGACTCACTACCCTCGGGGGGTTCCTCGCGTGATTCTTTGGGACCAAGGCGGGCGACCTTGACGGTCTTGGTTAAGCTTGCTGCGTAGCATGCTCGCGCCAGTTTTTGGTCCGCCATGATTTCTCCAACCCCGTGGGGTGTTGGGAACTTCATTGTGAGCTATGCGGTAGACACTATAGCTCTTAGTTTGTTTAGGGACGGTCGCCCTAAGATTGCATTGTATGCTGATGGTGCTGAGACAATGATGAAGTCCACATCAAGGCTCGCGATCTTTGGCAAGGCGCCCATTGTTGTTCGGGCGGTGATGATTCCTTCTGCAGGAACCTGGGCTCCTGAGAACCCTATGAGTGTGCCAGGGAATGGCCTTAGGCTGGCCTCGTTCAACCCGAGCTTTTTGAAGGTGTCGAAGTAGAGGACGTCAGCTGAGGATCCTTGGTCGATCAAGACTCTCTTGACTTCGTAGTTGGCGATTATGGCGGTCACTACCATAGGGTCGTCGTGGACTGGTCCCTCTAGGTTGGTGAGGCCGAAGGTGATGGGGTCTCCCTTGGCCTCGCTCCTCTTCTTGTGCTTTGGAGCGTAATCGAGGGCGAGTATGGAGCGTTCCATCCTCTTCTTGTTTTGGGGCAGTGAGGAGGTCCCTCTCTGTAGTCCGCCTACTATGACGTTGATAACTCCGTGGGTAGGCGCTTGGTCACTGGCCTCCCAAGGGTGGTCGGTATTAGCCCTGTTTTCTTCCTTGATGAATCTGCCGAGTTGTCCCTTCCGGATTAGGTCCTCAATCTGATCCTTCAGGTGGATGCAGTCGTTGGTTTCATGTCCGTAATCCCTGTGGAATTGGCAGTATTTGGACTTGTCCACTGGCCTTCCCGTCTTACGTCTTTTGACCTGCGGGGGAAATTGAGCATGTCGGAGTGATAAATTTCTTCCAACACCCCTACATGAGATCTGTTGAGGGGAGTGTAGCTCGTGAACCGTCCTCGGGGAGGCGTCTGTGGTCGAGGTGGCGACCTCTTCCTACTGCTCTTTTCCTTGGGGGCTTGGTTCTCGGTTCCTGTCTTCTCCTTTTTCTTCTCTACTCGTTCCATATCGGTCATGCTTATCAGGAATTCTCATATTGTCCTTGGCGATTTGAGCGTTTTCCTCTTGAATGAACCGTTCTGCACAGTCCATAAGCTCCTGTAAGGTGGAGACGGGGCATCTGGTTAATTCCCCGTAGAATTATGAACGTCGAAAGCCTTGCGTTATGGCAAAGATGGCGATGGCGTCCCGAAGGCCTTGGAGCGAGAGTTTGGGGGAGCGGGCCAAGAAGGCTTATAGGGTTTCCCCTAGCTCGGAAAAGCGGGCCAAGAAGGCTTGTATGGTTTCTCCTTCCTCTTGGCGGGGACCAATGAAGGGGTCTTCGTTTTTCTGGTACTCTTTGCTGCTGGGAAACTGTGTAAGGAAGTTCTGAGCCAGTTGTTCGAAGCTGTGGATCGAATTGGTGGGCAGCAAGGAGAACCATCTCAAGGCGGCTTCCTTCAGAGTCGATGAGAAGACTCGGCACTGTTGGCCGTCCGTCATACCCAGTATCGACATGGCCGAGTTGAAGGTGTTCAGGTGTTCCCGCAGATCGGTTTCTCCACTATAAGGTTCTATGTGGAAGGGCATTTTGAAACCCATGGGCACGTGCTCATTCATGACCTGTTGGGTGAAGGGGTGTCTCCCCTTTCCCTGGAAGTCGATCGCGGGCCATTGATAGGCGTTTGCACAGCCGGCTGCGTACAGGTTGTAGGCCGCGGCCCATTACATATGGAGGTAGGATCCTGGAGGGTAGTTCGGGACTGGTGGTTGCGGATAGTTTATGACGGGCCGTGCTGCGTGTCCGGTAACCATGGTTGGTCCAGGTGGGATCAGCGTTGGGGGTGGTGCCGCCGTTAGTGACAATCGTGTGAACTGCATCAGTAAGGTTCCAAATTGAATTGCGGGCAAGCCGGTAGGGTCACCGGAGGCCCCTGCCGCCGCGCCGTGCGGCACTAAGGGTAACTGAGTGCTCGCATTTGCTGGGGCGAGGTTCTTGTCCTCTTCCCATCGCTGTTGGCGTAGAGCTGCTACTTCTACTTCGAGGAGGGCAATCTCAGCGTCCCGCGGGTTTCTTGCTGGCTCTGACATCTCTTGACCACCGGTTGTGGGGCAAGGGACGTGCGGCATGCCATACGGGTGTTGAGGGCAAGTTTCCTCTCTGGACCACGGTCTCCGTGACGGCTACCTGCGTTATTGAGGAGCTTTGAGGCTTGGTTGCGCTTGATCTGCCTGCCTCAGTTGTGACCGGTTCGGCCGTTCCCTGTCAATTCCTCGTGCTGCGTCTCAAGGCACTAGCGTCGGTTGTGGTTGTGGGGACATTTGAGTCGGTCATGATGTATTATATCCTGTATCTGTATTGAAGATCAAAACAAAAACAAAATATGGGTTTTTGAGCGTTAGATGTATACTCCTACTCCCCGAAAAAGAAATGCCGTTTAGCGGCAGAGTGCGCAAGGCATTGTGGTCTGAATAAGACCGCGGTGGGCGCCATTGTAACTGTCGTTTTTGCCTCAGACAATTGTAATTTGAAATTAGGACCGCAAGGGGTCTTAAACTTGGGGGACTTGTCCTTAGGTGGTGCACCTAGGTGCCTACGTACCCTTCGGGAGGGATCAAAGTCAACGTAGTTCGTCATGGTGACGTCTATTAGAGCCGTTAGGCAAGGCTGTTACCTGTATTGGGCCGTGTGCGGCTAAGACATGCCTAAGGTACTCCGGGCGGGCGAGCCTCTCTTAGGAGGTTGCCTTAGTGGGAGAGAGCTATGGTCTCTGAGGGCTGCTGGAAGCCCCGTTAACGGTGTGCTCCGAGGAGGAGGTGAGCTTGCCGGAGGTTGGCCGGAATGGGGGCCAGTGATGGAGCTCAAGGTACAGAAAGGACTTGCGTGGGGTATTTGAGGGTGCTTAGGTACCTAGAGAGTGTGGAATATCGGAGGTGATGTACGATAATCGTTCAGGTTGTGTGTAATTCTGTTGTGACTAGATTGCTTTCTTAGTCCCCCTAGTGAGGGTCTATTTATACTTGCGTGTGGGGAGATCGTGCTCGACCCACAACCTCGGGGGACGTGGGTCATCCCACGAGGCTTGTGGAGATCTCACGTCTGGTTGAGGGGAAGTTCCGTGTGGTGCCGTGGGCGAGGGGCACGTAATAGATGGATGAGTGGTTCCACGTGTCTCCAGCGGGTGCTGGGGCCGTGCTTCTAGAACATCAGTGCCACATGTCCCTAGGTGGAATATTCCGTAGTTACACTATATGTGTGTGTGTGTGTGTGTGTTTGTATCACTTTGTGCAGTTCCTCATCCTTATCCCTCTGTGTCGCTATTTATGTTTGTATCTTATGATGAATGTTATGTGTTTCACTTTCGTTATATCTATCATAATTAACACAAAAATGCCTTCTTTACCCAGAAATTATTTTGTTCTAATTCTTTATTTCTAATCGTTTTTTCTCCTTTTTTTAGCAGATACTAATTAATCATTAAAAATTGAGGTATTTGTTTTTTTTATTGATTATCTTTACAAACTATTAATTGTGATTTGTGAAGCAAAGAAACTCTATGTTATGAATTTGATGCAATAATAATATGTACTTCAATAAGTGTATTAAAAATTTACTTTGCTTTTCCAGTCATGAAAACAAACGTGATAAATTATTTGAATGTTTTTAAATTTAAGGAATTCAGACTTGCATTCCCTGTCGAGCAGATTGTTAGTAATCTCAAACTTAGTCATGTGAATTTGCTTTTTAAGTAGAGGTCATTGTTGCTTACCTAACCAATACATTGATACCTTGGTTAGCCTAATATAATGATCTAATTGCTGCAGCTGTAGTCCGACCTAACTCTTTTTCATCATTGATATTTTTTAATAATTTTACCATATTACAATCATACTTTTTTTTTGAAATTTTATTATATTACAATCATATTCCGTGACTTTTCTTTTGATGGGCATATTCCGTGATTATATTTCAATCATATATCAAAATCAACTATTTTTATTTGAATTATGTTGTTTCCTTTTTTAAAATCAATTTTCCTAATTCATTCGCACAATTAAGTGAACACTACAAAAGAAGTTATTTTTCGCGACAGTTTTTATTGGGATTTAGCGACGGTTAAAACCGTCGCTAAAGTTTTAACGACGGTTTGATTAACCTCTGTTTGAGTTACCGTCGGGAATAATTTTAACGACGCTTGACACAAGTGTTGGCATTAACCGTCGCTAAATCTTGCGACGATTAAAACCGTCACTAAAATCTACTCCAGAATGTTGTTAATATTATATTTAACGTCGGTTTCAACCGCCGTTAACACTACAACTGTTTTCATTATTTTGTGAAATTTGGCAACGGTTTAAACCATCGCTAAATCACTGCTTTTCTGATTATTTTATTTTAATAATAATTTTAATTTTCCTAAAAGACATAATAATTCAACCAAAATAATTTCATTTATACTTAACTCAATGTCTTACAGCCAATATACATATCTATAATTCATAATCAATATGTGAACAAGTGTTAAGTATTAAAAAAGAAAATTTAATATGACTACCAATACATTTAGCAACTACAACTATATATTCGAGTTCAATAACGTTATAAAGAAGAATATTCAAGATCATAGAACTTCAAGGATGATGATCTTCGACATGGTGGAGGTGATATGCCTCTGTACTTCCCATATCAGATACTTATAAAAAATGAGAAACTATAAAACTACTACGTAATAAATAATCCAAAATTTTATAATTTACATTACTAGTGAGGGTGGTGATTAAAAATATGGGCAAGCTTGTATCTATATTCTTATTTGTTGTACTACATAAGAAACTTCAAAAGTACAAGAGTGGTTAAGTTACCTCTTCGCCTAAAGTCCCCAAGAAACTCTTGTTCTCCTTTTTTATACTTCTCTTCTTTGCCTATGCCTAAATGAGTTCTTCATTTATTTAAAGTGATTACACGCATTGATACTATCACGACCCCAAATCGGGAGTACGTGACCGGCACGGGAATAGTCTTTTACTTCTAAACCCGTAAGCCTTACCCTGTAAATATATAACTATAACTACCCTACTATACAATCAATATATATATATCATAATAGTAGCCACACCTCACTAGTGGCCTAATTAACCTGCAATCCGCGGATCGCTCAATACCGCTTCAGCTCAGCACTGTGTATAGATATATATATCAACACACATAATGTAAATATTCATATTATATTGATCGTACGTCTAAATACGTATGATCTATCCTATTCACATGCAGCAAGCACACATAGTATATATATCCATATCATATTGACCGTACGCCTCAATGCGTATGATCTATCCTATTCACATGCAGAAGTTTGTATATTCATAGATATATCCTAGTTTTCCCCAACCTGGACCCTGTCTTTAAGTACATGTGAAGACGACATTTCTAGAGTAGGTACATATCAAAAGCTGTAAATATATATACACAACTCTTACAACTTATAATATGTACAACCAAAAGAGTCAAAATAACAGAAGGTGTCCACCCATGCGAACAAGTGCTTAAGGATGGTCTGATGTCCGGATCACTGTCCGAACGTCGATGCCTGCCCGATCCCTGTATCTGAAACATTGAAGCGGAGGGAGTGAGTCAAACAGACTCAGTGAGAAGCTTCCCATACTCGGCGTAGCGGTGGGTACCACTACAGCTGGGGAAAGGGAAACACCCACAATCACATGCGCATGAAAATCCAGTTTATCAAATGATATATTACGATTAGGCAATATTAATATGACATTAAAATCAAAGATAAACCTACGGATCATGCTTTTCTATCATGCTTCTCATAAACAAGCAATCACTTTTAACATATCATTTGAAAACTGTAAATCACTTAACTAACCCTAGTGTCAGGCTAGGGCAATGGCCTCAACGGGCAATTTATTTTAATCTTTAACTGAGCCTAGTGCCAGGCTAGGGCAATGGCCTCAACGGGCAAATGTTTTAATCTTTAACTGACCCTAGTGCCAGGCTAGAGCAATGGCCTCCACAGGCAAATGTTTTAATCTTCAACTGACCCTAGTGCCAGGCTAGGGCAATGGCCTCCACGGGCAAATGTTTTAACTTGTTTCTCTTCCCAAGCTTTCAGCTGGGATCCTGACTCTATCTACCCATTACTATCCTAAACTGAGTTTACCTAGGTAGTGTGAACATCCCTACGACTCACTAATCAATTATGAGATCTTATTAATCCTCATATGGTTCCGAAACCCTTGGTTAGATCATAACTTAGTTCTAAGGTCTTCCCTAAGTTCAATTACCATAAAACGTCGACGTTTACTAACAACTTCTATACGATTTCTTTAATGAGTTTCTAATTAATAGGGTAAACCAAACCTTGGACTCAATCATCAACTTACCCCCTTCCTTGTACTATTCGACGTATCTCATGTCATCACATGGATACCCTCCAGTACCTCTTTACCTGTAGTCAAACACACATATACAAATACTTTCATATATAACAGTTTAGGAACAACAATAGCATGCTAACCACTAAATAATTCTTACAAATAGGCAAGTAGGAAAACCACATATCCACATCCACAATCAACCCTATAGGGCAAGGATGGGAAACCCCTTACCTGGACGGCTCCCTTGTGCTTGTCCTGGAGTAACTCCCGCTCCGGATGAGTCGTGGTTTCCTAACGAATGCATTCAAGTGGTTAACATCTCAAACTATATGCAATTCATATGCATACGACATGCTCGTGCCTAAAAATGCATCTAGACGTTGCCAAGAACCGAGTCCTTGGTCTTATCCATCTTCCCTCTCTTGTATGAGAGTCTTAAGTGTCTCGCACTTGAATTCATACAACTATCGCTCGCCTTGAGTTGCTTTTGGGGCGTTGGATTTGAGTTATTAAGCCTCAATGTGCTTCTAAGCTATCCTACTTAAGATTCCCCAATGACAGTGTAGAAGGAAATTAGAGATTCAAGAAGTGGGGCTTAACTTATTCCGTAAGTTTTTATTCTTGAGGAACAAGAATGCATTTGAAATGATTTTGATCCATAAAAACATGGTTGGGGTGTCCTAAGATGTTTAGGATTGAAAATAGGAGGTTCGGACATCCCGGATTGTCTTTAAAATGGGGTTTGGGCATGCTGGGCAGAGACCTGGCGCTGCAGCGCCTATTCTGGCGTTGCCGCGCCAAGCTGCTGGCCAAGCAGCCCTTGGCTACCCGAGAGCTGGCACACAACATGATTGAATGGATGCATTGATGTTCAGTAGTACTAATCTTTTATCCCAAAAATTAATTATTAAGATATTCAAAATCTAATATCATATATTTGAATAAGTTAAATTATAGCCTTACACTTATATTTTAATCAATTTGATTTTATTCAGATTAGACATACTAATATTATATATTTAGCTAATGCTTTAATTAATATGATTTTAATGTTTATTTATTTAATAGATACAAAATATCATATAAATTTTGTTGCGTATTGGTTAAAATAATAGTATAAAATATATACATAATTGTAGACGCAATCCGTGCGGCTAGTAAAATAACATATACTAAGTAAAACTGAAAAAAGGCAGAGTCATAATTAGTAAAAGCAATGTTGTAAGAACCGAATCGGATAAAGACTCGGGCAAGTGTTCAGTTCATGGTCTGATCAGTTTAACCGGTCAAACTGTCAGTCGAACCGGATGACGCAATAAATAATAAATATTAATTATTCTTAATATATAAAATGACATCACTCGAATTTTAGGTTTCAACATAAATAATTTTGAAGTTTTAAATTACATGACTTCTCAAAGTTTTAATTTTCAAGACTTGTCAAACTTTGAAAGAACTTGATCAAACCAAACATGAAATTCTTGATAATCATGACTTCTTAAATTTTAATTTTCAAGACGTTTCTAATTTTAATTTTTAAGATTTTTCTAATTTCTTTTTTTAATGTTATTTTTTAAATAAAATTGGACCAGTTGGACGGTCCAATCCGGTTGACCGGTTGGACCCCGGTTAAATTCGGTCTAACTAGAAAAATGGTTTTTTGGTCCAACCAACTCGCCTTTCTATTCGGTTAGCGGTTGGACCGGTCCGGTCCAAACAACAATGAGTAAAAGACAAGGAAAATTCTATAAATCTCTTAAGAGTTTTGGCTCTTCAGTCTAGAGTCATTGAATATGTTTTGAGATTTGTTGTCACACCCCCAAAAATATGAAAGAGGGGTGATCGGCACCGGATTCAAGGAAAGACCTACGATCCGGTAAGCCCAAACAACAGGATATATGCATACAGTTCCTAATATTTCCATATCAAGTAATAAGAGGCATGCAATGAAAATTTGGCAGAGTTGCCTCTAAAATCTTAACATTTCCAATTTGTTAAACAATCGACATTAATACAATGATATTATTAGAGAGCTCAGCCCTCAACCAGTCCAAAATCAATATACGATTATCTATAATATAACGAAAGAACAATAAGGACCATGCCTGTGATCAGTGGAGCTATCTAGAGACAAAATATTGACAAAAAATGTGATGGATTTTGAGCATACCTGGATGTCGGATTCTAGCCACGCCCGATCCGGTCACAATGACGGACTCGAATCATGATACACAGGAAATGCACTCTTGTGGGGAGGAGAAGAGAATAGAGACCTGAGGAAATTCTAGTAGTTTTCTTACTGAGTTTTATGAATCACTTTTGTACACTCAGAAAAACACCCCTTTATCTTTTGTATATATACGCTAATAACTCCCACATGTTTATAAACCCACATGTTCATGGTATTTGCATAAAAGCCCCAATATCAAATGGGCTTGGGTCCAATCCACCAAGGGTGGACTGGCCCATTTTCCTACACCTCTTACTCACACTTGGTGGAATTGATGTCGTGGGTCTAGTCTCTTTGTCTCCCCATAATTTCATACTTAGTTCTTTGCCGTGATCGCGTGGACATGACGTCTTCATTTAGGTGCTTGTACTAGAAATCCATTTTATAGGACCAACACAAGTTACCTTCTCCTTCGTGTAATTGGAACATTCGAATTATGCCTTAGATGTCCTAGATTTAACTATATACACTTTCATATGACAAATCTAATCCCTCTCGAGTCAACGTTTTGACCCAGATTTCCTTCCTCATATGTTTAGTATCCACACTTATGACTACTCAATGTCATAAGGGACATGTCACAGACACTAACATAGATGGGTATATTGCAGTTAATCTTCCTTTCGCCCATATATCATTTAGAAATGTATCAGTCGCTTTCCTAGCATAATACGTTAGATCGTATAAGTCATGATCATAGGAAAAAATGCTAAAGTAGCAGACACTGAAGCATATTCTCGTGATATTGTCAAAGTCATAAGGACATCAATGGGAAGTTGATTCTTCTCGAGGACTCACACAGCAATGGAGCTATCTAGAGACAAAATATTGATAAAAAAAAATGAAGAAAGCACATTATAGCTCACGGATAAAAGTAGGCTCACCAAGGGATCATATAGCTTCGTCTACGCAAACAGAGACAAATCCAAACCTCTATCTGAAAAAAAAATATGAAAGGAGGGGTGAGTTTTACAACTCAGTGAGCAGATAATACTTACCATAACAAGAAGGGAACAAACCTGCAGGCACGAGTTTTTCGCAAATATTTCACGGTTATGAGTTCCAATGGAAATTTCAAAGATCAATAGTTATGAATAAGCTTTCAAAAATAATTTACCAATCCTTTCTAAAGACTTACCAAAATCATAGGTAGAGAAATCAAAACTAATATATATACAATAATAATAATAATAATAATATAAACTTTCTAAAACCAAAGTAAGAGTACTATCTCAAAAGTTATTAATGTTATATCACAACTAGTTAGGGAAACCAGATCCACAGAACCAATCAGAACAGACATGAGCAACATGGCTCACGAATACAGACATGAGTAACAAGGCTCTCGAATACAGATCCAATACACATGTGTTGGCCGGCACATGGGGCTAGCAACACCCTTGCTAGCTGGGGTTCCAAGGTGCACCAAGGGCTAATGATACTGCATTAGCTGCAGGTTTCATATTAGATGGTTTCCCACAAAATATTTCAGATATATATTAATACAAGTTTACTCAAACATTTCATATATTTCCAAACCAGAGTAAAAATTACTTAAGTAATCACAATCCTTGAACTGAAACAAAAATACATAGGGCTAGTTTCCATATAATAGATCATACTTCTGAAATTGAATAAATATTCTGATCAATAAATCTTTCAAAACTTTCACATCAATATCATTTCAAATTCAATCCAAGGTGAGGATACGATTATTTAATGCAAAAATATACCATAATTCAAAAAGAATATGTATAGAATAACAATTATAGAAATACTTCAAAAATTATTTAACTTATAATGAGTCCATCACCTTGTGCTTAATTTCACAAAGAGAGCAGAACACACTGATTAAAAGATCAAGTATACCGAATTCATTAATTACAGATCAAATGAGAGGAATAAAACTTTAAAAATTTGGTTTTCCCCCATACTATTCTAATATGCTAAAAAAATCATAAAA
Organism: Senna tora; assembly: GCA_014851425.1. Lineage (NCBI taxonomy): Eukaryota > Viridiplantae > Streptophyta > Magnoliopsida > Fabales > Fabaceae > Senna > Senna tora. The sequence goes on from CM026269.1 coordinate 26,155,506, forward strand.
ATGCAGAAGGTGTGTAAGAAAAAGTGCACGGTAAGCATCATCGACTCACTGATGACCCAAGGTAAGAAAAATATGCTCCAAAAATTCTCCAATCCAGCTTCCAATTTAAGAGCATCTATCCTCGACCAACCTAAGATTATAAAGATTATATTTAGATTCACACATTTACATTATTACCCAGAATTTCTAAAGTTTTCAGTTTGGTTCTTAAAACTTCCCTAAATTCAAAAGTAGCCCCCAATAGACTTTAAAATTTTCCAAAATTATGTTTTAACCTCCTTCGAACAAAATGTTATAGAAAAGACCAAGAATTATGAATTTTTCGCTCACTACCTATAACTTAAAAAAATTTCATTGTAGTCCCTATCTCTCAAAATCACGGCTTTACATATTTTTTCTCCTATTTTTCACTTCCATCTAATTGCTCTAAAATATACAACAACATATAAGAAACTCAGAGATTACAGTGATATTTTCAAATATTTAAAAAGTTACCAAAACTTCATGAAGACCTCTTATAATTGTTTCCTAGGACTAATAAGGCTTCCATGTGGTCTTTCTTAGCTTCTTCTCTCTCTATTAGCTTCCTCTCTCTAAAATCATAACTTTCTCCCTCTACTCCCAAAATTTTAATAAACATTGAAAGAGCTAAACCCACCCCAAACAATGGAAATAAAAAAGATTTAAATAAGAAAGGAAGTTCACCTAGAGCAATTAAGGACCCCATAATAGAAATATATATATCTTCAATTCTTCACCTAAAAAAATAGAGTTTTTTTCACATATTGCGTTGTTAAATGTTGCCCCAAAAACAGAGGGTTGGATTGATGGTGGACGGTCAATCGATAGTGTCCATTCATGGTGGTAGTTGGTGAAAATCAGTGGGAAAGAAGAAGAGTCAAAGTAGAGATTTGAGTTTGAGAAAGAAAGGAATCCATGGACATTTTTCTTTAAGATGGATGCTGCATCATAGGAAGACTCTAGATTTGTTTAGAGAATTTATGGGAAATATTGGTTTTTTGGGTATTTGTTTATTTATTATTAATTTTAAATGGAAATAACAATATTTGGGTATGTGAAAGTCAGAATTTTTGTTAAATTTTTTAGTTTAGATTTACTTGTTGGTAAGGATAGAAAAGATTTAGAATTTTTGGGCAGTTATATGCCTTCTAAAAATGTAATACCCCGAAAAATTTCGAGGATTTAAGAATGATTTATTCCGGGGCTAGGAATTAAAACCTTAAAAAGAAAGAATTTAGGAAAAGCATGAAAGTTAAGGGAAACCGGAAAGGAACCAGGGAATTCTTCGAAGTTTAAAATAAAATAAAAGATGAAAGAAAGAAGTAAAATATTTTTCTTGGAATTAATTCAGGACCTACGAAATTAGAAACCCAAAATAAATAGGAGTGGGAACTAAATTAAAATAATATTAGTTATTATTTATTTAATTATTAATTAATTTATTTTTAATAATATTTATTTACTTATTATTTAATTATTTAATTATTAATTAATTAATTTTAATTATACTTATTTATTTATTATTTAATTATTAATTATGTTAGTGTTAAATATATTTAAGTAATTATAAAAAAAAAGAGAAAGAGAAGGACTAAAAGTAAAAGAAAGAAAATAAAAAGGTAAAGAGAGAAAGAGGGCTACGGAAAGAAGAAGAGAAGAAAGAAGAGAAAGAGAGAGAAAGAAGAGAGAGAGAGGAGGAGAGGCGTGAGAAAGAAGAAGAGGAAGGGTTGGGGTTCGCCGGAAAAGTGACCGGGGAGAGCTAGCCGACACCGGAGAAGTCACCGGAGCTCGGGTACAATGTCTCCTACACCTTCCACCAATCGAATCAAAGGTTGGTAACCCCAATTTCATTCGAAACCCTCAATTTCTCCATTTTTAGGGTTTTCTTCGATTTACCTTCAATTGAGTTGTTTCGAGGGTAGATTGAGACCTAGAAAGTGTTCTTGAACACTTAGTTGGGGTAGGAATCAAGATTATATTCTCGGATTTGCCCAAATTCGAATTTGGAAGGATTTGGGGTTGAAATTATAATTATTTCCAAATTGGGGAAAATTGTTGATAATTAGGATTGAGCTTGGATTTGAGTAAATAGGCTTGGATTGATATTATTGAAATTATAATTATTTCTAAATTTGGAAAAATTGTTAATAATTAGGATTGAGCTGGGATTTGAGTAAATAGGCTTGGATTGGTATTATTAAAATTATATGGGTGGAAATATTAGCTGAACAAGACCCGTGAAGAGTTGGCCCGAGGTTATTAAGGTTGAACTTTGACGTTAACGTGCCCTCGATTTGCCCAAATACACTTAAGAGTGACGTTGAGAGTTTCAAACTTCCTCTCTTCGATCTTAAACACCCGAGGATAATTATGAATATTTATTAAGAATTATTTTAGGTACCTTCTTGTTTCTCACGGATGGAAACTTGCGGAACAAATTAAGTCTAACTTCGTGAATTTCAATCTTATCCTTTCACAACCTTTAGGAAACCTTAAGTGGGATAAATTGGAGGTATATTGAGGTTTAGAAACTAGATTTCTTAGAACCCAAGTAGAAACACAAGTTGAATTAAAATGCTTAGACCTTCCTAGAATTAGGATTCCTTCCAACCAAGCTAGATAAGCTTCCTTAGATGCGAATACAAGTAGATAGAGGCCTAGTACTCAAATCAAAGTATGTGAAACACTCAAGTAGAGTGTTATACGCGAGTAAGTCAAGTGTCCGAGGAAGAATACACATAAGTCGGGATAGAGAAGTCCAATAAGACCAAGAGCTTGACTCTGTGGCAACCATGGACTACACGTGAGAGTAATGGAGAGATAAATAACAAGTTAAGTTAAGTAATAACCTTAATGAAGTAAATGTTGTTCTTATAGGAACAACAGCACACGATTGAGTGCAACAGGAACTCTGAGGAGACTAAAGTTACAGGAGAGGATTGCATGGATGGTTGGCCAAGGTGAGGGTTCTTTCATCTCTGCTCCTAGGGTCGTATGCTTATGTGGATTACATGAGTATGTATATTCTCTGCTTGTCTGGTATGTGTTAGCTAGAGATATAAAATGCTAAAAGAATGAAAGAATTAGAAAATAGGTTGTGGAAAGTGGCTTGGATAGGAAGACATATGAGTAGAGTATAATTGTTTGCTATGATTGGTGTGTTACAAATCCAACTCATACACTCCGGAGGCATGATGAGTATTTTATTAAATCTTTTCCACGACGGTGACAAGAGTCCTTGTATTGAAGGGCTAAACTTTATTTTGAAAACTCGTCACGACGGTGACTTAAATTAAATTCATGCAAAGGGAGTTATTGGTGGGTTTCGGATTTGGTTATGCTAGCGATGTGAGACATCGAGTAGAACAACGTCAGATGGCACTTGAGACCTCAGTTTCCGTAATCACCATGACGATGGTCATTGCCCTATCCTGGCAATAGGGTCAGAAAGGTTTTATATTGCTATGATGATAGCTTGAGGCTCAGAGAGTGCATCTCTATGAGTTATATCCTATTGAGGATACTTGTACATATTAATAAGGAGAAGAATTGTTGATCCTTCGAGAAAGATACAAAGAATCCTAGTGATATGTGAGACTAAGGTAAGGAGACACGGGAGGAACCTACGGGTGAACCGTGAGCCTAACCTAGTAAAAGAGAAACCATCCTATGGAGTTGGTCCAGGGTGTGTCAGTGGCCATGAATCGAGACGTCGTGCCGTGCCCGCCATGTGGCATTATATGTTACATGTTTACTTGTTGAGTGATGATGTGAATTAAACTGCTGCATGCTTATATCTGCTAAATGCATGTGAGTGTTTGGGTGAAATTTCTGTTATTGTGTGATCACCAAGAATGCATGCTAACACACAGTAACTATTTGTTTGTGCATGTGGGTGTGTATGACTCCCAGTCCCAGCGGTAAGGTACCCACCTTGCGCCGGGGATAGGAGAGTCCTCAGTGAGTCGCGTGGTTAAGACTCACACCTCATTTTTACTACACAGAGACAGGTTAAGTACAGGTGGAAGAAGTCTCGGTGGAACGAAGGTTGAGCAACACTTTCCATGACCCACAACTTGTTCATGTGGGTGAATAAAGTGTAATTGTAATTTAATTTACTTTATTATTGTATCATAAAGTAAAGGGTAGACGTACCCAATTAGACTGTATTACTAAATCTAGAACTGTCAGCTTCACACACCTTAAAGATCAGGATTAATTATGCTGCGATACAGGGCAAATTTGTTTTCATATATATATATATATATATATATATATATATATATATATATATATATATATCTGTTGCATGTGAATAGGATAGGCAGCATCTTCGGATGTGTAGCCAGTACACAGGTTATATATATTATGTGTGTTTTCCTATATCTATATGCTGAAGCGGCACTGGCAATGGATTTGCTTGCCTAGGATAGGCCACCATTTCGGTGTAGCCATGGTATTATACTGCATGTGAATGTATTTTCAATAATAGATATTATGTCAATTAGGTGATAAGGCTTACAGGCATAAAGGTATTCCCTGTGTCTGTGCCGGTCACGGTCCTCTAAACGGGGATCGTGACAAAAAATATCTGATGTTAAGGCCTCTCGCAGATGAAAATTTTCTATCGGATAAAACTTTATCTCGAAAAATTATTAAATTTAAACAATAAGCTTAAAATAATTTATGTAATCACTATTTAACTAAATTTTTATTTTTCTAAATCATACTATCTACTCCAATGTCACCAAATTATAAATCGCAAATTCCTTTTTGAAATTAAGGGATATTACATTTGTCTCAAAATATTTCTTCTTTTTTAAATTTAAGATAACACACATCTCAATACAAATCCAACAATTTTAGACTGGTAAGTCAAAGCTCTCAATAGCTTTATAACATTTCCCAAAAGCTTAGCAAAGGCGATCTATGTTTAGTACATGTGGATATAGACAAAAGCTTCAGAAGGAAAAGGCAGAAGTAATGGTAGGAGCATTGACGAAGCTATCTAAAAGGTGGGCTTAATTGTGACACATTTAATTGTATTTTAAAATTTAAATAGTAATATTAAAAGGGTTTTGCTAACCAGTAAGGGCACTGGTTAAAGAAGTATTTATGAGTATTAAATAGTCAAAAAGTATATAAAAATCTTAACCTACATTAAATGAGTTTCTTTATTTTTTTTGAAGACATAATTACTCTTAATCAATTTCTTTAGTATTTATATTTTTTTCATTAAATCTAATAAACTTTTGTTTTTTCACTAAATCTAATGAAATTTTTTTATTTTCACATAGCTAATTTAAAAAACAAAATACGTCAGTGGGATAAAAAAATTATAAATAAGAAAAGAAAAAAATGTTCAATTGAAACGAGTTGTCACAAAACAATTGTGGTGTTTAATTGTAATATATTGAATTCTATTTTAGTTTAGAACTAAAATAGTACCCTAGCTAAGCACGAGCACAATTTAAATTTTTTATAAAAATTTTATTTTAAATAATTTAATAATTATTTCTCATTTAAAATTAAGTTTAATGTTAAATTCATGTATACAAAATTTAAAGTATTATTTTTTTATTTAATTGATAATATCTGTAACTACAGAACATTCCACCTTAGGACACGTGGCACTGACGTTCTAGAAGCACGGCCTCAGCATTCGCTAGAGACATGTGGCACCACTTATCTATCAGTTACGTGGCCCTTGCCCACGTCATCTCACGGAGCTTCCCCTCAACCAGACGTGGGAACTCCACAAGCCTCGTGGGACGACCCACGTCCCACAAGGTCATGGGTCGAGCACGATCTCCCCACACTCGAGTATAAATAGAACCTCACCCGAGGGACTAAGCAAGCAATCTGGTCTCAACAGAATTATCCGCAACCTGAAGGATAACCACACCTCCTTTGTGATATTCCATACACTCTCTCGGTAACCTGAGCATCCTCAGATACCTCACGCAATCCCTCTACACACCGCGAGCTCCATCGCAGGACCCCATTCCGGCCAACCTCCGGTAAAGCTCACCTCCATCCCGGAGTACACCGTTTGTAGGGCTTCCAGCAGCCCTCAGAGACCATAGCTCTCCCCTACTAAGGCAACCTCCTAAGAGCAGCTCGCCCGCCCGGAGTACCTTAGGTACGTCTTAGCCGCACACGGCCCGATACAGGTAGTCACCTTACCTAACGGCTCTGATAGACGTCACCATGACAAACTATGTGGACTTTGATCCCTCCCGAAGGGTATGTCTGCACCTAGGTGCACCACCTAGGGACAAGTCCCCCAAGGTTAAGACCCCTTGCAGTCCTAATTTCAAATTACAATTGTCTGAGCCAAAAACGACAATTACAGTGGCGCCCACCGCGGTCTTATTCAGACCACAATGCCTTGCGCACTTTGCCGCTAAACGGCATTTCTTTTTTCGGGTAGTAGGAGTATACACCTAACGCTCAGAAACCGACATTTGTTTTGGTTTTGATCTTCAATACAGATACAGGACATAACATTCACATGGCAAGCACGGGCAATTCCTCGAAACCCCTGCACGGCCGACCGGATGGCGTTCCAGGCGACCGTTGCAAGCGACATAAAATCCAGCTCGTAATCTTCAACGGTGCTGGCGACACACTTGAGATAAATAAACCACTGGTCATCACGGGTAATATCTCAGGATTCGACGTCAGACGCGTGCTGATAGATCCCAGGGCTGTCACCGATATACTCTTCAAACAAACTTTGGAAGAAATGGCCCACCAGGAGGATCAGCTAGCGTCGGACGAAGAAACTCTTGTCGACTTCTCAGGACAGGTCATCAAGACACAAGGAACCCTCTCGACGTGGCTCGCCCTAGGCGCCCAACCCAAGGTCGTTCGTGCCCGAGTGAGGTTCGCTATATCAACGGCACCATCGGCATACAATGCAATTTTGGGCCGACCGACCCTGGGCAAGCTCCGAGTCATCATATCCACAGCCCATATGGTGATGAAATTTCCTACGCCGGCCGGCATCGCGGAAATTCGAGCAGATCTGGAAGCCCGCGTATGCTATGCGACCGACCAGCCCGCTATTAGCAAAGCCGAGAGTAACGCCGTAAGCCCCCTTGAGATAGTGGACCTGCGATATGAAATCGCCGGAGCCAGACCGCAGCCCACGGAGGACCTCGTGAGTATCTGCATAGACCAGGTGAACAGCCGGGAAGTCCGTGTGGGAGCTCTCCTCGACCTGACGCCCCGAAAGAAGTTCCAAGAGTTGCTTACCCAGTACAGGGATGTATTTGCCTGGAGGGCCGCGGACATGCTAGGGATAGATCCTGCGCTCATATGTCACTCCCTCAACATCAGAGGTGGACCCGACGTAATCCAGAAGAAACGGAATTTTGGCGAAGAAAGGCAACAAGCGATCAATGAAGAGGTGCAAAAGCTCCTTGACGCCAGCTTCATACGCGAATCGCAGTACCCCGATTGGCTGTCGAACGTGGTGATGGTCAAAATGGCGAATGGCAAATGGCGAATGTGCATGGACTTTACCAATTTGAACAAAGCTTGCCCAAATGATGCTTACTTGCTCCCGAACATAGACAAACTGGTCGATGGGACGGCCGGACACCGGATGCTAAGCTTCCTAGACGCCTTCTCGGGATACAACCAGATCCAGATGAACCCGAAGGACCAGGAAAAGACCTCCTTTATCACGGATAAAGGTGTATACTGCTATAAAGTCATGCCTTTTGGATTGAAGAACGCAGGGGCCACCTATCAGAGGATGATGGACATCATTTTTCGAGAACAGATAGGTCGGAACCTCATGGTCTACGTCGACGACATGGTAGACAAATCCATGGAATTCGAACAACACCTGGCATATCTGGAGGAGCTCTTCTTGGTTCTGCAAACGCACCAAATGAAGCTGAATCAACCCAAATGCGCTTTCGGTGTATCGACGGGAAAATTCCTAGGATTCATGATCACCCAACGAGGAATCGAAGCCAACCCCGAGAAATGCACAGCCATTCTCAACATGGAACCGCCACGAATGGTGAAAGAGGTGTAGAGGCTGAACGGAAGGTTAGCGGACCTCAACAGAATCTTATCAAGGATGGCCGATCGATGCCTTCCCTTCTACAAAATCCTGAAAACAGCACCAGCGTTCCAATGGACTAAGCAATGCGAAAAGTCCTTCTAGGACCTTAATGCTTACTTAGCCAAACCTCCGGTGTTAGCCAAGGCGATCAAAGGAGAAACCCTCATACTTTACCTGGCTACCACCGACCACGCTGTGAGCTCAGTACTAATAAGGGAGGAAGGAGTCTAGCAGTTCCCAGTCTATTACACAAGCCACGCCTTGCAGGGAGCCCAACTTCGTTACCAACAGGTGGAGAAGCTCGTACTTGCTCTCGTCCACTCGGCCAGAAGGCTTCGACCCTACTTCCAACAACATACAATTATGGTCCGAACTGACCAACCCCTGCGGCAGATACTGCAGAAGCCAGACTTAGCAGGGTGAATGACAAACTGGGCGGTCCAGCTGTCAGAGTTCGACATTCAATACGAGCCCTGTCGGGCGATCAAAGCCCAAGCTTTGGCCCTCTTCGTCGCCGAAATGACTCCCTCAGAACGCCCTTAGGGGGACGCCCCGGCTTCAGACCACGACAAGTCTACTGAGCCACAGCCAAAAAAATCCCCATGGCTAGTCTACGTAGATGGCTCCTCAACCAGGAAATTCGCGGGCGTTGGCATCATCGCAGAGAGCCCCGACGGAATCAACGTGGAACAAGCCCTGCGCTTCACGTTCCCAGCCTCCAACAATCAAGCTGAATATGAAGCACTCATAGCCGGACTAGCGCTAGCTCACGGCCTGGTCGCCTCAAAGGTCAAGCTATTTAGTGATTCACAATTAGTGGTCGGACAATTAAACGGAGGTTTTGAGGCAAAGGAACCCACTATCATCAAATATGTGGACCGTGCCAAACAAGAAATTAGCAGGTTCAAATCCATCCTGATCACGCGGATCCCCCAGAACCAGAACACCCAGGCCGATGCCCTCTCCAAATTAGCACCACGCCGAGCCAATCAGGACTTAAGACGGTCTTGCGAACCTCGCTTCGCACCCCGAGTATAAACCCAGACGTATTGCCGATTACAATCGACAATTCCTGGATGGCCCCCATCAGGGCATATATAACGATGGGCACCCTGCCTACAGACAAAGAACTCGCTCGGAAAATCAGGAGGCAAGCAGCTCGATACTTTGTCTGGGGGAACGACCTATGCAAAAAGGGATTTTCATCCCTACACCTCTGGTATATCTCGGCCGAAGAGGCAAGCTATGTGCTACAAGAAATCCACGAAGGCTTATGCGACACGCATCAGTCCGCGGGAGCCCTCCGAAAGCGAGCCCTGTGCTCTAGATTCTATTGGCCAACAATGAGACCCGACTCAAAAGCCTTAGTCACCCATTGCGACCAATGTCAGCGACTCAGCACCACGCCGCATTCATACACCAACCACCGGGTGAAGTAAAGCCCATCGAATCCCCATGACCCTTCGTGGGGCATGGACATCCTGGGCCCCCTCCCTCAGGGCACGCTCCAGCGAAAGTTCCTCATCGTGGCTGTCGATTATTTCACTAAGTGGATCGAAGCTGAACCTTTGACCACCATTGGATCCCAAAACGTTCAAAACTTCCTTTGGCGGAACATCGTCACCTGCTTCGGTCCCCCGTACACGCTGATCACCTACAATGGACGACAATTCGTCAGCGAGAAGTTCGAAGATTTCTGCAAAGAATGGAGTATAGACCACAAAACTACCTCAGTCGAGTATCCGACGACCAATGGGCAAACAGAGAGAGCAAACCGTATCATCCTCGAGGGGTTGCGAAAGCGATTGATGGACGCAAAAGAAGGATGGGTTGACAAACTCCCATCGGTCTTGTGGTCATATAGAACCACAGTACACAAGGCCACATGAGAAACCCCTTTTGCTCTAACGTACGGGCAGGAAGCAATCGTCCCAGCTGACATCGGAGTCCCCTTAGATCGGGTGCTCAACTACTCTGATTCGAACCCGGAGAGCCTATTGGTCAGCCTAGACACAGTCGAAGGACGAAGGGAAGCAGCGGCACTCAGAAGCATTGCGTACAAACAGCTGCTGGTGCAAAAATACAACTGGGGTGTCCGACCCCGTAAATTTGAAAGAGGTGACTTGGTCATTCGTACAGCGATAAAAAATAGGCACGACCGCCTACACGGAATGCTCACCCCTAACTGGGAATGCTCACACCTAACGGGCGAACACGTCACAAATACTTGGAATGCCAGCAGCCTCAAGAAATATTTTGCTATGTCTTAGTCGATAATGTTTCTTTGCGCCTTAGTCCAAAGGCCAAGCTCGCAGGCACTTCATCGTGTCTTAGTCCCAAGACGAATGCCTCTTGCCTTGTCTTAGTCCCAAGACAAATGTACTACTAACTCGTCTCAATCCCGAGACAATTTCGCTATGTGTTTAAAAGAATATGCAATGCATTACGATTGACCAACTCTTGTGCTCAAAATTTCTTTATATTCACATAAGGGGTCTATTGCCCCGAATTTACAAAAACCGCAAAACCAGCAGTCTAAAATTAAGCATCCCCTGATAAATGCGGAGGCCCACCCGATCGCGGTTGATCCATTCGAGGATTCGGAGGCACCTCGTAATCCTCGATCCTCAAAGGAGAATCCCCTCGAGCACGAACTCGAAACTCTCCGCCGATATTCTCCCAGGAAGGATGCATCCTGGCCCTAACGTCCAGAGGAACCGAGATACCGATCAAGTCCTCTAGCTGGGCTATGCCATTCTGCATCCCGTAATTCGCGAAACGCAGAAAGTCTTGACGACGGACGCGTAAGGCACTAGCTTTGCCCTCCTGAAGCTCGCCCTCCAGCTCCTCCACCCAGGCAACCAGTCGAGTGTTCTCCTCCAATAGCTCCTCAATAACTTCCTGCACAAGGTTACAAGAGGATCATTCACCGCCGACGGAACACATCAAAGCCAAAGGAAAAAAGCATCCCACCCCCTCAAGCTCCCGCTGATATGCGAGGCCTGCCAGACGGCTTAGCAGCAGCATGGTCTCCCTGGTCACACGCTCTAAAGCATAACCGTCCCCATAATCAAGAGGATAATGCTGACGAGCCAGGATGACCCGCTCCGCCTCAAACGGGATCAATTTCCCTCTAAAAGAGATACCCTCACCCAGAAGTCGGACGGGCATCTCTTCGGGGGGTAAAGGGGTATAAGGAACCTTCCTACGGTTGAGACGAGTCAAGCTGGTCAAAGCCTTTCTTAGGAACCACCTTAAAGAAATACGACCTCCAGGCGTCATTGTTACCCGGTAGGTCAGTAATGGTGAAGCCTTTGTCGCATGATTGAAAACACACCCATCCGTGCGCCTCGCGGACGTGGTAGAGAGAAAGAAACACACTTAAGTGAACCTCCAACCTATGTGACTGACAGAACTTGTCCAAAATGCTAAGTATTGACCAAGCATTGTGGGTCACTTGTGCAGGTCAAACATTCAGCAGGTTGAGCATGGCCTTCACAAAGCCAGAAAACAGAGGAATTAAGGTATCCTTGTAAGGGACGCAGAGGGGAAGAACGTAGCTGACACCGTCGCTCCAAAGAATTGTCTCCTCCTCCCACATCGGCTTTATCTCGTAGCCCTCTGGGAGTGAAGGAGCGAAACACTCCTCCCACACCTTCTGGATACTGGCCCCCGGCATCTGCCGCCGATACGTTCATCGTCAAACCTAGTTCCAGCTTCGCAGAGTACCAACCCACGAAGGCAGTCGGAGGAGGAGTCGCCAGTGTTCCATCTTCCCCAGAAAGAATTTCCCAGAGTTCCACAGAATCCCACGACATAATGAGAGCATCCACTCTCTCCCTGACTCCCTCCATGGCCACCAGCAGAAGGGACTGTTCAAAGTCCAGGTCTAGGGTAGAACACACAGAAACGGCGGTGCTAGCAGAAGCCATTTTTCGAATGACGGGGAGTCGAAAATCGCAAGGTCTAAGAGTTTGGGGAGAAGAAGATTCGCAAAACAATGTGAAACCTTCTGCTCTCAGCAAATAAAAGGGAGGCCCAGCAGACGCTTTGCAGCCCAAGAGGCGCGAAAATGAAACGACTCTGAAACTAAAGGGAATGACCAAACGGCCCCTAACCTTTGGATTTCTCCAACTAGCCCTCGAAGGGCATTTCAGGAAATGCCCCACTGAGCAATGATGACACCGCCTCGGTAAGTCGCATACTTCCTGCAGAGACAGCTCAAAAACTTGCTGGGGAAGTCAAGCATCCAGCCATCCGGTACGGGACACGTGTCCTCTCCAAGACGTCTCCTTTTCCACTGAACGATGTAAGAGAGCCTACTTCGTGAGTCAGACGGCCAATTCCCATAACCATGACTCTAAGCGGATGAGCTATCTCGCGAGTAAAGGCAGTGAAAAATTCATAAGTATCTTACAGACAAAGGAACTTAAGTCCACGGGCGCCCGACACCCGTAGACTTGGGGGACTTATATAACTACGAAATATTCCAACTTGGGACGCGTGGCACTGATGTTCTAGAAGCATGACCTCAGCATCCGCTAGAGACACGTGGCACCACTCATCTATTAGTTACGTGGCCCTTGCCCACGTCATCTCATGGAGCTTCCCCTTAACCAGACATGGGAACTCCACAAGCCTCGTAGGACGACCCACGTCCCACACGGTCGTGGGTCGAGCACGATCTCCCCACACTCGAGTATAAATAAACCCTCACCCGGGGGACTAAGCAAGCAATCTGGTCTCAACAAAATTATACACAACATGAAGGATAACCTCACCTCCTCTGTGATATTTCATACACTCTCTCGGTAACCTGAGCATCCTCAGATACCTCACGCAATCCCTCTACACACCGCGAGCTACATCGCAGGCCCCCATTCCGGCCAACCTCCGGTAAAGCTCACCTCCGTTCCTGAGTACACCGTTTGCAGGGCTTCCAGCAGCCCTCGGAGACCATAGTTCTCCCTTACTAAGGCAACCTCCTAAGAGCGGCTCGCCCGCCCGGAGTACCTTAGGCACGTCTTAGCCGCACACGGCCCGATACAGGTAATCACCTTGCCTAACGGCTACGATAGACGTCACCGTGACGAACTACGTGGACTTTGATCCCTCCCGAAGGGTACGTAGGCACCTAAGTGCACCACCTAAGGACAAGTCCCCCAAGGTTAAGACCCCTTGCAGTCCTAATTTCAAATTACAATTGTCTGAGCAAAAAACGACAGTTACAATATCCCTGCTGCTATTATTTTTTGAACCCTAAACAATATTATTATTATTTTAAACTTCTTAGTTTTTTTATAAATAAATTTTATAGTTAACATAATTTAAAGAGTGGGGAAGTTATGATTAATTATTTATTTCTTTGTAAATAAATTCTTGTTCCACAAAAATGTATATTCCATATTAATTGAATTTGTTTATTTTATTTATTTATTTATTTTCTTCATAGATATTTTTATTTGGAAGTGCTAGGATTCACCTAAATGTAACACTTATTAGCATCTCCTCTAGTGTAGTCTTAGAATTCGCCTCAAAAAGTGACACTTACTATCGAAAGCCAATGTACTATTTTGGCTAGGCTTGTTGTTGACTCATAAATTTCTCTACTTTATGTATAGAGTTTGTCTAATTGTCTCTAAACTAAGCGATGTGTGACTTTAGTTTGGAGAAATATCATTCCATTTAAAGTTAATTTTTAAATAATGATGAAGTTAAAAAATTTTATTGACAAACAAAAAATTTAATATTATTTATGTAGCTGAAATTTTGTCTTTAAAAAAATATTCATTTTTTGTTATTTATTTTTTTATAAATACTTTCTTATTGCACAAAAATATATATTATTATCCAATTCTAATTTGAAATCATAAGTATAAATCTTAGGGTGAGTCTATGGAGAGGACGACCTCATATGAGGTCATCCTCTCTTCTCTTTGTCTCTCAGAGAGAAAAATTTTAAAAGTATTTCTTTAAAAAAAAGGAAGAAAAGTAAAGTAGCAAATGAGAGGACGAGTCCAGAAAGCTCGTCCTCTCCATAGAGGCATAGACTCATCCTAAATCTTATTTGAAATCATAACTATAAATCTGATTTCTCTCTTATTGTTATTCTTTTTATTTAAAGTTAATGTTCAAATTGGCCAGCGGCAAACCCTTAGATGGAGCTCAGATCCGCGGAGGATTAGTCCTTGGTCTGTCGGGCTGGGGGATACCTTGGGAAACCAAATAATAATAATAATTAAGTTTTTAAAAATTAATATTATTTTAATGGGTAAAAGTTTTTCTTAAAAAGAAATTACTTGTTTAATTATTTCTTTCTTTGTAAATAAATTCTTGTTGCACAAAAATATATAATGCATATTATTTGGATTTGTTTATTTTATATGATTTATTTATTTTTTTCATAGACATTTTTATTTAGAGGAGCTATGATTCACTTAAATGTGACACATATTAGTGTTTCCTCTCATGTACTCTTAGGATTCACCTAAAAATGACAATTACTATCCAAAGCCAATATACTCGTAACTTTGTCTCATCTTTCAGTCTCTAAACTTAGTCACATAGGACTTTAATTTGGAGAAAAATAATTCTAGTTAAAAGTTAACATTTAAATAATATTAAAGTAAATTTCATGTACTTTATTTAATATATCATATCAGATTGGAGTTAGAATCAAGGACAGAGAAAATCGTTGACATTAAAGACGGGAACAGATATCATAACATAATGTTCTCTCCAGATCTTCTCTTGATCATCCCCGTACGATATATTCCGCAACAATCCACGCCACCAACTTCTATCCATCCTTCTCCCCCATCACTCCCATCACCGTCTCACCAGCTCATCACTTCCTTCTTTAAATGTTGTTTACTCCTTTTTTCTTGTTTTTTGCTTTTGCTAACGTTTTGCAAGAAAAAAATAGTTCACTTTTCTTAGGAATTTGGACACTAAGGTCACACTCACTGAGTGTTAAAATCATTCTATCCATACTTTTAATTCTCGCTATAGTGATAAATTACTCTTGATATATATATATATATATAAATAAGTCGCATATAAAGAAATCACATGTTTAAAATTCCTTTTAGAAGTTCAAATTTAAAAAAAAAGGCAAACTACTATTTAACTATAAAATAAATAAGCTGATCAAGACACATTACTACACTAAGTTATATTTACATGGAGAAAAAATATTTTTGTTTATCATTGGCATTTAGTTAAAATATAGCCAAATTTGCTTGGTAAAGTGAGAAATAACAAAATGATAGTGAATGAGAAAAGGTGAAATTGAACCAAATGATTAAATATATTTTGTAAGATAAAATGACAATGCAAGTTTAAAGGTTTTTATTTTTTAACGACTTAGTGTTAGTTAGTGTAACTACGAAATATTTCACCTAGGGACACGTGGCATTAAGCTTCCAAAAGCTCCACGGTTTCCCACACCAATGACTCGTGGCACCTCCCATCTGCCCCTTACGTGGCCAGTGCCCACGTCTCTCCTCCTCGTCTCCCATCCAAGAGACATGGAAGACGCCCCAAGCATCATGAGACGACCCACGTTCTCGTGGGACGTGGGTCGAGCACGTCCTTCCCACACTCGGTATAAAAAGCCTTCACCTGGGGGACTCAAGGACATCAGAACATCAGAACATCAGGCAATCACAACACACAAGAGAAAGAGGGAAGTGGCTCACACTCTGAATATACAGAAGCTACTCTCAGGCTACTTTACAACATACGCCTATCTACCGATTCTAGAACCGGCCCACGGCACCACCAATCTTCGGTGACCCTCTGGTCGTCACCCAAGATCCCTACAAGTTTAGCGCCCGACCGCTCTAAGAGACCTCTGCTCTCTCACAACCTAAGGCAACATTCTACGAGTGGCTCGCCCGCCCGGAGTACCTTACGCACGCCTTAGCCGCACATGGCCCAATACAGGTAACTGCCTTGCCTAATGGCTCCTATAGACATCACCATGACGAACTACGTGGACTTTGATCCCTTCCTAAGGGTACATAGGCACCTAGGTTCTCACCTAAGGACAAGTCCCCCAGGGTTACGACCCCTTGCGTTCCTTATTTACAAATGAAAATTGTCTGAACAAAAAACGAAAGTTACATTAGCGCCCACCGCGATCTTCTCAAACCACAACGCCTTGTGCACTCTGTTGCTAAACAGCACTTCTTTTTCGGGGAGTAGGAGTATCCACCTAACACTCAGAAACCCGCATTTTTTACTTTTTCCAATACAGGAAATATTAGAAGATGATCGACTCAAACGCCCCCACAGCCACGACTGATGCAAGCGCTTTAAGACGTAGCACAAGAAACAGACAGGGGACAGCCCGAGTCTTTTCAACAGAAGCAGGTGGCTCGAACACAACCCAGCCACAGAGCAACTCAACGACACAGATGGCTATGACAGAAACTGTGGTCCAAGCACCAGCAACCAGGGAGGAAGCATGCCCTCAGCATCCCTATGGCATGCCGCACAATCCGTGCCCTTCAACTGACAACCAAGAAATAGCAGAGCTGACAAGGATCTCGCGAGAGATAGAGCTAGCCTGACTCGAGGTAAAGATAGCGATTATACGTCAACAACAATGAGAAGAGGACAGGAACCACTCCCAGGCAAACGTAGGCGTCCAATTACCGGCAGCACCACATAGCGCACTCGTAGGACCTCCCAGCGACCCTACTGGCTTGCCCGTGATACAATTCGGAACTCTACCCATGGAGTTCGCACGGCTATCACTGACAGCTCCAGCCCCCCCGCCAGCGATCCCACCTGGGCCAACAATGATTGCCGGAAAGCAGTGCGCCTGCCCGCGGATTACCTGCGACCACCAATCCCAAACTTCCCACCGAGATCTTATCTCCACATGCTTTGGGTAGGAGCTTACAACCCGTACACCCCCTACGGCATGTCCGCTCACTTAGGACAATATCAATGGCCCGATTTTGACTTCTAAGGAAAAAGGAGACACCCTTTCACCTAGCAGGACATGAACGAGCACGTACCCATGGGCTTCAAGATGCCTTTCAACATAGAACCCTATGGCGGAGAGATTGATCCACGAGATCACATTAACACCTTCAACTCGGCTATGTCAATATTGGGCATGACGGATGGCCAGCAATGGTTCATCTAGGAAGAAAATGCGTAAATCGCCAAGGACAAAATGAGGATGTTCCTGATAAGTAGGTCTGATATGGAGCGATCTGAGAAGAAAAAGGAAAAGGCGGCAGTGGATAACCAAAACTCCAAGGAGAACAACAAAAAACGCTTGCCACCGCGACCTCGAATGCCTCCCAGAGGACGGTTCACCAGCTACACTCTCCTCAACAAGTCCCACATCGGGGTCCTCGAGGAAATTTATCACTTGGACATGCTCAGTTTCCCCATAGATTAAGAGGCAAATCACTGGAAAGCTGGTGGACAAGTCCAAGTACTGCCAGTTCCACAAGGATTACAGACACGAGACGAACGACTGCATCCACTTGAAAGATCAGATCGAAGATCTAATCCGTAAAGGGCAGCTGGGCAGATACCTCAAAGAGGAGAGCAGAGCTAGTGCGGAGCTTTCACGAGAGGCCAGCGACCAAGTGCCTACTCGCGAGGTTATCAACGTCATCGCTGGCGGATTGCAGAAAGGAACAACCTCGCAACCACAGAATAAGAAAAGGGTGGAACGTTCCATACTCGCCCTCGACTATGCCCCAAAGCATAAAAAGAGAAGTGAAGAGCCCAAAGGAGACCCCATCACGTTCGACCTCACAAATGTTAAGGGACCTATCCACGACAACCCCATGGTAGTAACTGGTCAAACGAGTCCTGATAGACCAGGGATCCTCGGCGGACGTCCTCTAGTTTGACACCTTCAAGAACCTCGGATTGGACGAGGCCAGCATAAGACCTTTCCTCGGCACACTTATTGGGTTCTCCGGAGCCCAGGTTCCCGCAGAAGGAATCATAACAGCTCGGACGACTATGGGCACTTTACCAAAGGTCACAAGCCTTGACTTAGATTTCATCATCGTCTCAGCACCTTTGGCGTACAACGCCATTCTAGGACGACCGTCCTTGAACAAACTCAGAGCTGTAGTGTCCACCGCACAGCTCACTATGAAGTTCCCAACGCCCCATGGGGTTGGAGAAACGATGGCGGATAAAAAACTAGCGCGAGCATGCTACGCAACAAGCCTAACCAAGACCGTCAAGGTCGCTCACCTTGGTCCCAGAGAATCACGCTAGGAACCCCCGAGGGTAAAGAGTCAGGAGGAAAGAAGCTGGAGTTTGCCTGCCCGGACCAAACCTCCGCCTAAGCTCTAAACGCACTTTGTATGCCCAGAAAACCTCTCGGTCAAGTTACACAAGTCTCCATTTATTTCAAACTTCGAATTCACTTTTAGCCTTACCAAGGCTCTCCTGACTGAGGTTATTCGAATGTAATCATTTTGTTTACTTTCAGCCTGACTAAGGCTAGCCTGGCCAAGGCTGCTCGAATGTAAACATTTTGTTTATCATTAATCGAAGCATTCCTTTTTTGAAAAGAGACATGGCCTAAATCTACAAAGTATCCGCATAAGTCCCAAGGAAGGGCAATGGGCCGACTGCCCAAAGAAACGCTAAAGAGCCTCTAAGGCTAACCTAACATTCCCCCAGAAAAGCGCGGTTGAAAAACCCCTTGGGTGCGAAAATGCAAAATGAACGTTCACACAAAACACGCTAGGAATAGTATGCAACCGTCCTGATCACACGGTACTCATGCAAAAATCTTTTTACCCATAAGTAAAGAGATAGTTAAGAAAAGGAGGAAGTGTACTCACGCCTACTACAAGGTGAAAAACCTAAAACTTTACATAAACCTACTCTTGGGCATCCCCAAAATCTATGATGGCCTTGGCCCCTACGGGCTCAACATTGCCAACGTCCTCCAACGGCTTCTGTTGAACCGCCTCAGCCAGCTGCTGACAAGTAGCCCCAATCCCGAGAGCACGCCCGCCGATATTAGAAGGCACCTGAGGGTCCATCGGATGGTCGGCCAACTGGCGGAGATAAGCAAGGTTCAATGGGGAATCAGCCTCCATCCGACCTCTGAGCTCACCATCAAAATGTTCCAGAGAAGGATGAAAGGAAGCTACCCATTCAGCTGGAAACCTCTCTCCACAAAGACGCTCAAGTTGCTCGACCGCCAGAAGCATGCCATACATCCTCTGCGCTAGCAACTCTCCCTGGAGATCAGCAACATCGGCAACTTTGCTCTCGGCCTCCAGCTAGCTAGTAAGATTCTCATTGGCGCGAGCTTCAGCACCCTTCAAGGCTTCACGAAGAGAGTGTAGCTCATGCCAACGGTTCTCAGCATCCTCCCGACGAGCGTTCAACTCCTTGCGAGCCCTCTCCAACTCAAATTGCAAGAGCTTGATCTCGGACGGCTGTGCACCTTCGGTCATAAGGCGGGCCACCTCGTAAGTCAAAGACCTCACCTCGCGACCTTGATCCTCACACTCCAATTCTTTTGCAGACAACCGCCCGCGCATGCCCTCCAAATTTGTCTTAGTGGCCTCCAGAGCTGAGCTCCTAGTGGTCACTATGCCAAGAAGCCAGTCCCTGTCGAGACGGGCTTCATCCTGCGGAAAATAAACAAGTCAACAAACAAAGAAAAGACTACGAAAAACGGAGTAAAACAGCGAGGCAAAATGAAGGAACATACTACTTGTTTCTCCCATGCAAGGCCAGCTTGGTGGAAGTCAGCCAATGCCTCGACAGCCCTGCCGAAGCCACGAACAGCGAGATTTAAGGGAGTAGTATCCAACCCCCTGGCATTCATTTCTCCCATCACCACGGGAAAGCGCCTGCCCAAGGCCACCAACTTGAAAGAAGGCTATTCCTGTAGCGGCTCAACAGGTTCAGAAGGGCCGACGTCTGACCCCAAGGCAATATCCTCCGTGGCAGCAATTTGACTCACCACTACATTCCCTCCACCAGAAAGGGCCTCGTCCTCCGCGGTCGCTTTACCAGCCTTGACCCCTTCAGTTGGTGCCTCGGCCCCTATGGTTGGCGCCTCGGCCATTGTCTCATCTGCAGCGGCCTTTCCCCCCGCAGGAGAGTTACCCACAAATTCCTCGACCGTCAGCCGAGCTTTCTTGCTGGCAGGTTCATCAGCTCTACCAGCAGGACTTGGAGCCGCAGAGCGAGTAGACAAAACCACCTTCATAGGTGATTGACGAACAAGCACAGGGGGAGGAAAAGTACCCTCCAACGAAGCCACCGCCCGCGCGTCCGTAGGGTCAGATCTCGAATGGACAACCTGGGACGACACCAGAAGGTTGTTTCTTGAACCCTCCCTCTTTACTCTTGGGCTCCACCATCGCAGTAGCCTCCCTCCTCTCTCTCTCCCCTAGGAACCACCGCCGTCTCCTCTGCCATCTTTCCTCCTTATTTTCCCCTTGGGATCCTCTTGCCGGTGGATTTTATCGGGAGACGACGGGACAGGCAGTCGAGCGTCTCTCCCACCTCCACCAGGAATCATGACGAGAGCTTCAACAATTGCCCCTGAAGAAAGGTCCTGCCCAGATTTCTTCCCCCTACTCTGACCACTGTCACGAGTACGGCTAAGAAGAGGGGGAGGAGAAGAAGAAGAAGAAGAAGAAAGATCCTCCATTTCGGTGAAATCAAAAGGGAAAAAGCTGTCATCTCCCACCATGGCACAAATGAAGGAAAAATGGGTGTGAAAACCAGAGAAAGAAAATTAGGCAAGAAGGCAGAGCGTTGAGAACAGAAGGCAAAGATAAGGTAAAAACAATAAACATTCAAATGATGGGTATTTATAGGGAGGACAAAGGCGCGACGATTCAAAAATCTCCGCCCCCTTGTATCCCGCAACGGATAAAACAATTATCCAGTACACCCATCTTAGACTACAACCACCTGCCTTAGCTGAACACGTGGAGAGAAGAAATGGCCCAGATCCATCATCAGAAAACCAGAGGCACAAAGACTAAAAAGCCCCAGGAAACCCAAGAGTCACTCAAAGACATCGAACGGGACTTTCCACAAAATCCTCAATCAAGGCTAACGATGGCAACTCTCGGAAACGCATCCGCATTAAATGAAGGAAAACGGCTGCAAATCACTCATGGCCTGAGGAATTAATCAGACTATAACACGTGGCGTTCATTACAGCCCGCTCTTTCAAAAGGAAACTCTCTGAAAAGTCTCTTGCCAGCCACTGTCTACGGACGAGCCTGACCAGGGAGAAACGTCTCGAATGACCAAAACGCCCCTAACCTTTGAATTTCCTCCGTGCACCCCCAGAGGGTACTTCCGGAAATTCCTCTCTGTGCAATGACTCCTCCTCCTCAGAAAGTCGCGTACTTTCTGTAGAGACGGCTCGAAAGCTTGCTGAGGAAGTCAAGCAGTCAGCCACCCGAATCAAGACGCGTGGCACCTTCAATGTCTCTACTCCCCCAGAGTAAACTAAGAGACACCCAAAGCCTCACAGGTCGAACGAACACCCGAGATGGCCAAACCCACTCGCGGACGGGCTCTTTTTGACAAAAAATTAGCAAGTGAAAATTTTCCTAGGTAGCTTACCGTAGAGGAACATAAGTCCACGGGCACCCGACACCCATAGACTTGGGGGACTTATATAACTACGGAATATTTCACCTAGGGACACGTGGAATTAAGCTTCCAGAAGCTCCACGGTTTCCCACACCAGTGACACATGGCACCTCCCATCTGCCGCTTACGTGGCCAATGCCCACGTCTCTCCTCCTCGTCTCTCGTCCAAGAGACGTGGAAGACGCCCCAGGCATCATGAGATGACCCACGTTCTCGTGGGACATGGGTCGAGCATGTCCTTCCCACACTCAGTATAAAAAGGCTTCCCCTGGCGGACTCAAGGACATAAGAACATCAGGAAATCACAACACACAAGAGAAAGAGGCAAGTGGCTCGCACTCTGAATATACATAAGCTACTCTCAGCCTGCTTTACTACGTACACCTATCTAGCAATTCTAGAGCCCAGCCCATGGCACCAGCAAGCTCCGGTGACCCTCCGGTCAGCACCTGGCGTATCTCCGACCCGGAGATCCCTACAAGTAGAGCGCCCGACCGATCTAAGAGACCTTTGCTCTCTCACAACCTAAGGCAACCTCCTACGAGTGGCTCGCCCACCTAGAGTACCTTACGCACGTCTTAGCCGCACACGGCCCAATACAGGTAATTGCCTAACGGCTCCTATAGACGTCACCATGACGAACTACGTGGACTTTGATCCCTTCCTAAGGGTACGTAGGCACCTAGGTTTTTACTTAAGGACAAGTCCCCCAAGGGTACGACCCCTTGCGGTCCTTATTTACAAATTAAAATTGTCTGAACCAAAAACAACAGTTACAGTTAGTATTAGAATATATCTTTAAATTTTTATTATTGTTTATGATAAATCAAGCAATCATAGGAAAAAAAAATTAAAATGGTTAAAAATTTTGATTAATAGAGCAAAAATATAGTAATACAAAATTTAGAATGGTATTTCACATTTCTATTTTGTTTATAGTTTGTAAAAATATTTTAATAAAAATGTATTCTTAGAGCTTATAATTATATTGTCTACCAAACACTTCAAATTTGTAAATCAACTTTGTGTATTAATGTTGAGTGGATGACTTGACCAAAAAAATTGATAGGTCAATTACTCAAGTTGTTGAATCTTATTCATTTAGGTTGTATGGTGGAAATTATCACAGTACAACATATTAGATTGTTTGCTTTCACTTGAAGGAAAATCATTGTTTCAAAACCCGGGCTTGACTGGGAACTGGCCAAGTATTCAGTTTGGACAATATCTTAGAATCGTTTTAATGGTTCAAAATCGCTTTGCACATATCTAAATCCGATTGAACCAAACGGTCAAGTCAATGTGACATGCTCGACCACCGATTTTGACACCTTTTTTCTTTTGCAAAATTGTTGTTTCAAATTGCAACAAGGGGAATCAAACACCGATCCTTGAATTTTTAAATATGCTTATAACCACTGAGCAAATGAAATTTTTATTAAAGTTAATGCAACAAAATTTATAAAATATAATAAAATAATATTTATAGAATAATTATATATAACTTATATTATTTGATATAATAAAAATTAAGAATAAAAATTATATAATATTTTTAGATTTTGTAAAAGAATATTTTTTAATTATAAAAATCTAATAACTCATTGTTTACGACATCATCAGATCTAATTAACGGCTGAACCAATTAAACCAGTTGAGTTATGACTCGAAAGCATGTTCGGGTCATTATCTTGACTGATTTTTAATACATTGCGACAAATCACCAAATTTTGTATCAATATAAAGTACAGAAAATGAGATTGAGAATAGATATATCTTTAATTTAAGATTGTTTCCTTACACTTTCATTCTTATTTTTTTTCTTTAATGGAAAATATATTATTACACTATCTTATTAATACTTTTTAAATTAGTTCAGACCTGAAATTTGATAAAAATATTGTTTATAATCTAATATGTTTTTGTATTCCTATAAAAAAAATATTAAATATAATTATTAATTGATAAAATTTGTAAGCTTTTAAAACAATTTGAATAGAAACATCCCGTGCAAAGCACAGGTCGTAATCTAGTTATCTTAATTCAACAGTTTTTTACGGAAAAAAAAACCCCTCATAATTTTTTTTTTAAATGGAATACCACGTTTTACATGATTATTCATAAAAAAAATTAAAAACTTTATCAAAAAGATATAAATAATTTCACCTAATTTTTTTACATATTTTTGTAAAGATTTATAAACGTTTTACATGACATTTGAGAGGATCATTTAGCGAAAAAAAGAAGGTTGCAGAGTACAGTCTTCTGTTGACCAGCGTCGTACAGTCTTCTGTTGCGCATAATTTCTCCGTTTTAGCTCCGATTTCGACGAGTTTTGAGTCCTTTTTCTTGTTTTTGCGAGACAAATCCAAATATGGGGAGAAATTAGGGTGAATTGGAGTCTATAGATCAAATAGAACCATCTCTTGACTCATTCACATACATAACGAGAGAGAAGATTTAAGTGGTTTATGATCGTTTAAATTACCTTAAGCGTTTTGCTCAAGTGGGAGCTAAGGGCAGCATGTGGCAGACCCATAACTCGATGTAAACGCTTATCCACATTGGATTTTAAATAGTAAGTGACTATTTAAATGATTGTAAGCATTTTAATAAAGTGGAAGTTCGAGGTCGTGCCTGTGGTGACTCGATGTCGTTCTTGAACGCTTACATAGTGGGAATCCAAAAGGGATTTTAAATAGTATGTGACTATTCTATGTAAATTGTTGAGTCAAGCAGAGAAAGGTGCACATATATAGGCTCTCTGTGTAATGAGGGTGGTTGACCCCACTTCTCGAATGCAGAGATTGACTATACATACACTCGTCTTGTGTTGATTACAATTTTCAAGAGTTGTGTGTTGTGTAATTAGTGTTAGCGTTTAGGATTGACTGATAGTGTAACTGCAAAACTTGTAAATCTGGAACACATTAGAGAGATACTGGTTTGGTGACACTGTGGCTACCAAACTAAGGCAACTTACAATCAAGTTTGATGCCTACAAAATGCGCTCTGACAAGAGCATGAAGACGCATTTAAGGGAGAAATCAAACAAGATTTGGGAGAATGAGTAAACCTGAAAACTCCCCACTAGCAAACAATGAGTTCAAACTATTGATAGATCTCTTCCCTCCTATTGGGAGTGCATATAGGTCATTTCGACCTCCACTAATATCATCAAGTTTCTTGATGATATTAAACACCACCTAGTGCTCAAGGATAGGTGGCACAAGGCCGCGAAATCTATCGAGCACGTAGCCTAAAGTGGCTAAAGTTACTTAGAGCTCTAGGCTCCAAGAACAAGGACAATGGGTCCAAGAGATATGGTGCTAGGAAGAGAAAGGGTAAGTGTAAGGTAAGTAGCCTCACTTCAAAGGAAAAGCAAGAGAGGAAAAGAGATTTTGGCCAAGGTCAAATGTTGCTTGTGCCAATCCACAAGGCACTATGCGCAAAAATTGTTTGCAGCAATCATTTTCCTCCCACCCATGAACATTGGTTCATGGAGTTCCGTCCTCTGCCCAATGGGAGTAGAAGTATCCTCATGAGAACAAAGCATTAATAAAGTTAAGAGGTTGGGCAGCTACAAGACGAAGTTGGGTAGTGACCAGTCTTTATCTTTATATATGTTATGTGTTCAAGATACTGAACGAAAATTATTATGAGCTATTTTTCCGTGAGAGAACTTAGGATATAATTTGATCTACATATTTATCATGACAATGGTTGTGTTGTGATACACTTTGAATAACATTCCCGTAATTCAACTAGTTGCTTTGCTGCGTCTTCCTCTATGGTTGATACACCTATTTGGCAAGTGCGTGTGGGACACAATTACGTATTAGCAAAGGAGAATTTGTGAGGGCAAATTCCCAATGCTAGTTTGTAAACGTTGCCTTACAGAAAAAGCAACCTGAAAACCATTCAGTCATGAAATCAAAAAATTAGCTTTCATCAAAGTAGTCCACTCAGACATCAGTGGTCCGATGAGCATGGGGGCAAGGCAAGTGGCCCAGTATTTTCTCACAGTTACGTGATGAAATTGGGATAGTTAGACAACTAACTATTCCATACACTCCACAGCAAAATGAGTTGCTCCTGGAGTTGGTTAAGTTGATAATGACTCAAGTGAACGTTCCCATTAGGGAGATACTTTGCCAACAGTCACTTTCGTACTTAACCATATGCCCTTTCAAATTATGTGACTGACTCCTTATGAGTTCTAGTTAGGTAAAAGACTTGATTAGAGTATGCTGAGACCATGAGGTTATACAGTATACTTGATCCCTCCTATGAGTATGGGAAGCTTGACCTTAGAGGCAAGTAGTGTGTCTTGGTAAGATAGCTTGGTCACTTTAAAGGATACGTCTTCATTAGTAAGAATGAAGACACTCCGGTCACATAATGTAAGTATAAGGATGTAATGGTCCTTAAGACAAACTTTTCTAGAGCAAGGGAGACGGATTTTGGGATGTGCATTTTTATTGAAAGTTGGTGCACCTACAACACCTTGAGAAGAGTGTGTAGACGCATCTCCAGTTGTTGAGTCCAGTGGGAGTAATGCTTACGAGGAGCATATCTTCCACGAAGCACAATCCAAAAGGAGTACTAAATTATCAAGTAGAGCCTTTGATAGTTCAAAAGGCTCTCTCCGGCCCTACTAGTAAAAGGTGGACTAAAACGATGGAAGAAGAAACGACGAAGTCTATAAGAACATACCAAGTATAAGATTTGATGGATCTGCCCCACGTCACAAGGCATTTTGATAACAAGTGTGCTCTCAAAAGTTAGGGGAAGCAGATGGGTCAAGCAACCACTACTAGGCACATTAAGCAGTGAACAGGTACACACAACAAGAAGGTATCGACTGTGACGAAGCCTTCTCATCTGTTGTGTCATCAAAGTCTAATTCTAGCTTTGGTCACTAGTTTAAGTCTGGGGATACATCGATTAGGATGTCAAGACCGCTTTCTTGTATGACAAACTAGGTGAAGGGATCTACGTGCACAAGCACATAGGTCTCATGGAAAAAGGCCAGGAGCGCAGAGTATGCCAACTTCAGGGATCTTTCAAGATCTCACATATTCATCTAAGACTCGTGGTAATTGACCACTTAGTCCATTTCAAGAAAGCTGAGAGTATTTCATCATTACCCCCACGCTATATGTAGAAGACATATGGCTACCTAGAAATAACACAAAGGCTACTTTAGCCAATTAAGGATGGCTATCCTTTCATCTTTTAAGATAAAGGAAATGATTTAGACAGTGGGAGTCAAGATTCATGGATACTGCTCCAAGAATCAACTCACTCTGTCACAAGAATCTTATGAAGAAGAGATTCTTAGAGGATTCCATTTGAGGGGACCTGAACCCGAGTGATGTGCTAGTAGCAATAGGCAAGAGTTTGAGTCTTGCTATACGTCTTCAAACTAATTCAGAGATGCATTCATTGGATAGTATTTTCATACATGTAGTTGGTAGCTTGAAGTACAATGAGGACTGCACTCGCTCCAACATGCTTTTTGTAGTCGGCTTGGTGAGCTGTTATCAGTCAAGCCTAGGTCAGACACACTGTTTAGAGTGTTTTGAGGTACTTGTAGGGCGTTGCTGACAATCGGTTCTTTTCATCATATTAGTGACCCGCAAACAGCGGGCCACTCATGGATGTCGATTGGGTAAGAGACTTGGATGAGAGGACATTCACGTCTTGGTGTGCTTTCCTAAGCACTAGAATGATCTTGCAGAGAGGCAAGTAAGGATTATGCATTTCTCTGTCCACTAAGGACATGGAGTTCATTGCATGATCATCAGCAGTACAGGGCAGTTTGGATTGGAAGATCTAAAGTCACTTATAGATCACAGACAGAGCTGTTGACCTAATGACATTGATCTCATAAAGTCAAACAACTATGGTTTACACCAAAGAAAGCCTAAGTACCACAACAGAACGCAACACAACTTTGTATGAGAAATCGTTACATAGTAGTTAACTACCCTGTTGTCTCAGTCTAAGCATCAAGTGACCGGAGAGAGGGTCCTCACAGTATGACCTGTGAGAGAGCATTGGCTCTATACCCTCACGGACCCGCATTGGTGGGTTGGCTGTATAGAGATACAAGCCGTAAAACTAGTGTTTTAGATACACAGGATTGCTTAGAACCAGGGTGATTTAACATAGTTTATGTCATGAGGACAGGCTTTGGGAGAGCTTTATTTCTTGATCATAAGTAAAGTATGATGCCTAGGCATAGCTTTATTTTGTGTGGATCAAGAAATAGAAGTACTTATTACACAATTAATGTCGTACAGGCTTTGGAGATTGGCTCTCTCACATGAGCAACCGCCTTGGACACGCAGGTGGTGTGGGCCAAGATGAGAGTTGGGTGTTTTTTCCTTGAGCACCAAAATGGGATATACTGTGAATATCCAGAGGCAGCTGAAAAGTGCCGAGTGTTGGACAGGAAAACACCACTGAGAATTGATAAGTCGCCCTAGTAAGTGTACTAGGATGAGATCCGCTAAGATGATGAGGTGTTTTGATCGAATTATGAATCCCCGCTATTCATAATGCCTGTAGCCAAACGTGAGTGCTCCACTTGGCGCTATGTGAAGGGAGCGAGGTGTGGTAGCAAACTCAAGTTAAATTCTAAGTGAGTCTGGACTAAGGTCTGTGTGGTGTAAGTGATTGAGGATCAAAATCGACATATGCTCGAGAACACCACAATGTGCGTTTCATACCGCATGTGCTTTAAGAAATGCAAGGGAAGCATCTGAATGAATCCCTGCTTCAATGCTGTCTGAGTCCCTGAAAGGATGCATCAATCCTTTCAAAGGGTACCCTTATGCACTTTGACTCTGTCATGAAGAGATGAGGTAGTGCATGCTACTTTGATATCTTTCCAAGAGGCTATGGAAAAATACAGCCCGATGGAAGACTTTCAGAAAGCAGCTATCTTTGATTGAACTAATAAGAGGTCGAAAGAAAGATTGTGTTGACATATGCATGGGTGATAGTATCCTGAGGTCGACCCATTATGTGATCCCTTTGAGGTTCTCATGGATGTGGATACCTATCGCAACTGAGTGTGGCTGAAGTCCTAGTCTTATAGTAGACTTAGAGGGATTGAACTAGCCATGTATATGAACACGTCTAGGGAACCCATGACACTATTTTTTGGTGAGACATTTGGTCACATCATCAGAAACTTGTGTTATAGCATCACTTCTAGTTGGGCCCTAACAGGCTTTTAGTATAAGGCTCCCACATATTGTGCCAAGTGGTCACGAGTGACACGGAGTATGAAAGAAGACGACGAGAGAACGAGAAATAGAGAAGTCCTTTGTGATAAGGATAGTCATGGGCCTCCTACAATGTGGGAGTGGGAGTATGTTGGATATGTTGGGTTCTTCGGGACTAAATATCCACCCATAGGGGAGTCCGATCGGGTCGAGTGAGGATCCGTTGGAAAGCTTGCAGAGAGACAAAGAAAACGAAACGAAAATGACTTTCATCGATGGTCACTCGAGCCCGTACTCGTGGCCCAAACTGGGCTAGATAATCATGATTTTATAATGATTATTCTATTGTTTTCTGAAGTCGCACATCTGTTAAATCTAAGATGGGAGCTCTCTCATCCTCCTATAAATGGGAGTGACTCCACACCTTTCTAGTTGCTCAATTCCATGTGTTGGAAAGGAGGGTCCCGTTTGGGAAAGTCCACTCAATATAATTTTCTCTTTCTCTTGAGCCTTCTTCCGCGCATCAGTCGTGGACATGTGGCTCTACCTCTCGTAGGTAGAGTCCTCCGTTTGGTGCGGCCCTTTTCGGAGTTCGTGGTTTGGAGGTCAGCCCTGGTGGAGTAGAGGCACTGCCAATATTCGAGGTTTTAACGATTGCGTTTAGGTTAGTAGCTTCCTTATTGTTTTATATTTTCCTGGATTTATTTCTGGTTTTTCTTTTCGGTCCCTGGGTCAGGTTGGATCATGTGGATCTGGGCCTTTCCCTACAATAACATTAAATCAAATTAAACTAAATGAAAAAAAATAAAAGTATCAATTTTGAGCAATTTGGTTTCACAATTTGAGATTTTTATATTATTAAATTTACTAATCTAAATTTATTACTAGAAAACGTAATTATACTCAATATAAATAATAAAAAATGTAATAATATTTCATTTACAAGATATAAATTTAAATTAGTAAACTTTAGTATTTAAAAACTCTAACATAATATGTATATCATTATATTGTGTGTGTGTGTGTATATATATATATGTGTGTGTATGTATGTATAAAAGGGTTTCTACCAACCTAAAAGTATGACATGTGGTATCCTAAATTTTTTTAGCTGCACTTTAAAAAATTAAAATAAAAATAAAATAAAGATTTACATCAATAAAACAAATCTAATCTAATTATATTAAATTTGAATTAAATTAAATACCATAATTTAAATAATAACTGTATAAAAGATTCTATCTATATATATAATAAATTTAATCTAATTTAATTTAATAAAATATCATTAATAAAAAGATAATATCTATGATTTTAATTATCATTTCATCAAAATTAACCATTAAATTACCATAAATATCTTATCATTATCATCTTATCAAATTTAAAAATTTACATTGGTTGACATTTTTCATATAAATAGACTTATAAGTAGATGTTTTACTCATATTTTCTCTTGATTTCAATATCCATATGAGTATGAGTATACATTTTTCTTCTTAAAGATGATAATAAATTAGGGGAAGACTAAAATTCTTATTTGTCTTCTTCTTTCCACTTGCTTTTTAGCTTTTCAGTGGAATTGTCGGTCTAGTTTGTAGAGCGTATATTGATTTCAATTTTCATTGAGGTATGTCGTTCCGCTTTTATTAACGTTCTTCTTTATTGTTTCATAAAGATACTAATTATGAGACCTCAGCTAGCTCAAATAGGATTGCCTCCAATAGAAAGATACATGTTAAAAACCAAAAAATTATCAAATGACTAGAAATAATTCTTCTTCTTCTTCTTCTTTTCACATATATTCTCTTGTATGAAAATATTTTGTCATGTGGCCTAATTTTATTATGAAACTCGTTTATAAAGCATAGCAGAGCTGAGCTATGTTCAGTACATGTAGATACGAAAAAAAATATTAAAAGTCCTATAAGGAAAAGACAAAAGTAAAGGCAGGAGCATTGATGAAGCTATCCAAAAGGTGGGCTTAATAGTAATGGCCAATGCCCCAGAGTATAGTAGATACTACAAAGGTGAAATAAAAGGAGGTCATAAATGATGACACTCGACCCAGAGGAAGTGTATGGTGGTGGGGAGTGTAGTCACAATCAATTTTTCATGTCCTACACTTTTACCTCTCTCCATATATTTTTTGCCTGAATCTCTCCATATATTTTTGAAGCTTCACACTTTTATTTTGGTCCCTTATTTTAGTTCCTAACTAGCATTGCGTCCCGTGCATCGCACAATAATATTATAAAAAATATATAATTACAATAATAAAATTATTTTGTTAGATAAAATTGTTTTATATAAATTAATTTATGAGATCATAACTTATATTTTTTTTGGTAATAAAAGAATACAAGAGAGCCCAAAAAGGAGGCTCACAGGGCCACTAAGGCCTTAATCATGCTAGCTTCCTCCTGAAGGGTGTCAATGCAACTACTGGGCGGCTTCCTATACACAAGAGTACCTAAATGGATATGATGCCCGAGCTTAGCCAGCTTATCAGCTAAGGCATTATTTTCTCTGCTAACGTGATTAAATTTCACATTCCAATCCCTACTAACAAGCTCCATAAGCAAGGATCGGGTCCCATTGAAAAGCACCGTTGTTCCCTTCCTCAATGTTATTGATGGCTATCTGTGAATCCATCTCAACAAGGATATTCTTCATGTTATTTTCCCAAGCAACTTTTAGGCCAGTCAACGCTCCAATCAATTCAGCCTTAAGTGTGAAACCATATCCAATATTTTTAGCAAATCCAAGAACCCAGTTACCGCAGCTGTCCCTGAAGGCGCCTCCACAACTGATTCTATTGTTATGATGCCAATGTGAGCTATCCAAATTCAACTGGAGCCAGCCATCATCAGGAGCCATCCAATGAAAGGAAACAAAAGGAAACAGACTCATTCTATCCCGAGTGTTTCCAAGGGCAATAGATGTAATAACCCAATATTATGGGGCATTCAAAGAATGAATTAAGTATAAAATAAGTAACCTAAATAAATAAATTTGAGGTCTAAATTATTTTTGGGAGCTATTCTTAATTTTATAAAAATAGTTGGAGGACGAAAGAGCAATTCTGGGTAACCAAAAATATGAAGTGTACCTCCTACATATCTCATTTTCTACTACTACTACTACTACTACTACTACTACTATTATTATTACTATCCCACTCTCTCTCCGTCTCTCTCTCTTTTTCTTCCTCTTTCTTCTCCATTTCTTCTTTCCCGTAAGCCCCACCCCACCATATCTTCTTCCTCTTCCTTTCCCATTCCAAATACACACCCACCTGAGCCACGCCGAAAATCAATGCCGGTGACCGTCGCCATGAGTTCCAGCCACCACTTCTTCCCCATTGTTGTTCAAGTATTGTTTCTCTTTTCCCCTCCATCTCTCTTTTGCATTTTTAGCTTTGTGGGGTCACAAAAATGGTGGAAAGGTGAGTTTTAATTAATCCCATTAAAGAGTCTTTGGAGCTTACTTCCTTCTATTAATTCCATTTTGCTAGCTAAGATCTCCCACATTCATTTAGTTCATCTCATTTTGTTGTAATGTTAGGGTTTCAATTTGGGGATTTTAGATTGGGATTTCTAAGCTTCAATTGTTAGATTGGGGGGCTTCCTACAACTCTTGTTTAATCAAATTTAGCTCCCAAAGGTAATTTTTATCTCCACCTATAAATTTGGTAATTATGTGTTGATTTAGGAATTTTTAAGTAAAGTTTAGGAAGGTGAAATATTGAGTAATTGAATTGTTGGGGTGAATGGAAAATTTAGAATGAAAATAAATGAGGAAAATATTGAAGTATGAGTGAAGAAAAGTGATGAGGAACTAAGAGATTGGAGTTGAGAAAATATGTGAATAATTGATCTGAAGGTGAGAATGACACTTATGATATTTATAATTTTAGGGACCTCTGAGGATACTCGCAATATAGAAGCTTGGTTGGAGAATTATTGGGACATACTCTTCTAGCTTGGATTATCTATGAGTGGATGATGCGTATTGTACTCTTTTTCTATTCTATCTATGCTTTTGATACACCTTTGGCTCATTAGTTTAGTATGGCGAACAACCCAAATTTTATACTTTCGCATCTCTTTTGTTCTTTATTTGACAAATTCTGCATTTTGAAATGATGAATTGATTATTATTGTTATTACTATTATTATTAGTAACTATAATGTTTTGTGAAACTTTTAGTAAGAAAGCTCTGGATAGCCTTGAAAACATATTCTTAGTGATGCTTCAGTTATTATTCAGTGAAATATTTTATGTATATATTTATTTTGTTGCATTCAAAGAGACCTTACTCTCTTTGATCTGAGAAATCAAATTATGAATGCCTATTTCTGCATCTCTGTGGTTTTCAAGGCAAAATATATTTTGATTGGATAATTTATAATTGTAAGAACTCTTCTTTTTGTAAAAATTTAATTGAGGAATTATCTAGTTCGGAACCATGATGCTAACGCAGTATTGTTAGCCCTTGGTGCACCTTGGAACCCCAGCTAGCAAGGGTGTTGCTAGCCCCGTGTGTCGGCCAACACACGTAGATTGGATATATCAGATATATTGGGCTCAATGCTCATATGATTTTTTAAAGCCATAGGCTTTTCTGATTTCGTGAGCCTTGTGCTCATGTCTATTCTGACTGGTTCTGTATAGATGTTTCTCTTAATATAATTTTCGATATGAATTTAATGAGCTTGAGGATTAACCTTATTTTGATCAGATTAGTAATTTAAACGTAAACTTGTATTTTACTTTTGATTTACAAAGCTTCTTTAGACGTCACTATCGAAGATGGATTGCGAAAAACTTGTGCCTTCGGGTTATTCCCTTCCTGTATGGTATGTGTAGTCTGCTCACTAAGTTGTTAGACTCACTCCCACTTTCCTTTCATATTTTTCAGATTCGGGTATAGCTCCAGACCCGTTTCCCTCAATGTAGTTTGAGACGCTCGTTTGTTTCTTGGTGAGCTCACTTTGTGCGTCGGTTATGATTTACTTGTTTTCTTTTAGTATATGTATATTTTGACTCTAGATAGCTCCTTTAGTCACAAGCAGGATCCTAGTGTTCTTTTGATGTGTTTTTAAATTCTTTATATTATCTGCACAATATTCTTTTGATTGGTGAGAGTGGAGCTCTCTAACAGGTTATCTGTATAGGTCATTGGGCTGCTTTGAAAATTTGGGAATGTTCAATTTTCAGGGGAGGCTCTGTCGAATTTTTGGTAAAATCCTCCTATGTGATTAAAGGTTTATATTAGCAAACCATGCATTTTGACTTCTATGGGTTGGCTTACCGGACAATATGTCTTCCTTAGGGTCCGGTGTCAGTCGCTCTTCCTTTATTTTTCGGGGGTGTTTCAGTAGCTTTTGCATAATTGTCCACACTAGCCTCACTCACATGTAAGATAGATAAGATATGCTTTACAACCCTATTAAATATGAAGTTATTTCTATTTTTCCAAACAAGCCAAGCTGTCAAGGAAAACATAGAGTTCTAGCTTCTGTTTCTATTGTTGCCCCAATTCCTTATGAGATTAGCCGAGATCCAATCCTGAGTGTTAATGTTGAAAAATTCATCCCACAGCTCCCTTCTCACCAAGTTTTTCCAAATATCATTAACCAAAACACAATCTCTGATTGCATGTAAAGTTGTTTCAAGAAGATTCCCACATCTCTTGCACTTGTCATTATTGGTCATGCCTCATTTATGTCTCTGAACATCTGTCATAATTTTTTCATGTGAAAGACTCCAAAGAAATAACCGCACTCTCTCGGTCGCCTTACTTCTCCAGATTTTCTTCCAACATCTAGTAGTACCGATTGATTCTCAGTGAGGCTGTCAAACGCAGATTTGAAAGTGAAATTGCCTTAATAAGTAAGATCCCAAGATAAAACATCATGACCAGAATTTTCCATTGGTAGCCGCATTGTTCCAATGGTCATTGCATACTCAAGGGGGATAAGGTGGTGGAATTTGTTCGAATCCCACTCACCATTCTCCGCAACAAAATCCCCAACTTTTCTATTCAGATCAGCTTGAGGGATAGGAAAATGAGCCACCGCTGCTAAACATGGCACTCCCTAAACCCATTAATCATGCCAGAAGCCAGTTCCTTTGCCATCCCTTATGGTCTTGATCACATATTTGTCAACCAGGTTCCAAACTCTACACACACCCGCCCAAAGGTTGGAGCACAGTTTTCTCAAGACAGGAGAAGGGTCTTCGTGCCTGAATTTGTACTTGTTTCTTAGTATTCTAACCGACGTGTCATCTTGCTTTGTGATAAGCCCCCACGCAATCTTCATGATAAAAGCCTTGTTAATATTCCTGAGATGTCTTATTCCCAGGCCTCCTTCCTTCTTTTTTCTACACACGGTATCCCAACTGATCAAATGGGCATGCTTATTGTTCTAGTACGAACCCCAAAGAAAATCCCTCTCCATCTTCTCAATTGTGTCAACGAGATTAAGAGGCAGCATGGTAGTTTGCATAGAGTAGGTTGGCACTGCTGAAGTTACTGTTCTGATCAAGGGGGCCCTTCCCGCAGTAGACAACATCTTCCTCTTCCAGTTAGACAACTTCCTATTAACATTCTCAGTGATGTAAGAGTAAATCTCCTTACTCACCCTTTTGTGATGCAATGGGATGCCCAAATATTTCTCTGGGTCCTCTGTGATTGAGAAACCTAATGCATTGCTGAGCTCCCTCGATCTATTGTGATTTACGTTCCTGGAGAAAAACACTTTAGTCTTCTCATAGTTGACTTCCTGCCCTGTGATATGACAGAATTTATCAAGGCACTCTTTAATGCATTCCGCTTGCTCTAAACTAGCTTCAGAAAAAAGAAAGAGATCATCAGCAAAAAATATGTGAGATATAGGGATGCCATTTTTGCTTAGGTGAATGGGTTTCCACTCCCCTAAGTTGACAGCTTCCCTAATAATATGAGCAAGGAATTCCATACAAAGGACAAAGAGGTAAGGGGAAAGAGGGTCTCCCTGTCTAATGCCTCGGGAGGGCTTGAAAGCATCCAACTTACACCCATTACAAAGAACTTGCATCTTGCTAGTTGACACACAAGCCATGATTAGCTCAATAATATTACTAGGAAGCTGCAAGGACATCAAGGTATAATTTAAAAAATTTCAATCTATTATATCATAGGCTTTTTCAAGGTCAACCTTAATTGCCATAAGACCTTTTTTTCCTTTTTTAAGCCTCAGAATGGATTATTTCCTGAGCAATGATGATGATATCCGAACTGTTCCTACCAGGAATAAAACTACATTGAAAAGGGAAGATGAGGTTACTCAAGAGAGGCTTTAATATATTAACCAATACCTTAGTAATGGTTTTATAAATAACATTACAAAGACTAATAGGTCTAAATTGCTTAATATTGGAAGGGGATTCCACCTTAGGAATTAAAACTAAAAGAGTGCCATTTATTTTTTCTATGCTAGCTGGATCCTTAAAAATATCCAAAATAGTTTTTATCACAGAGTTATTAACAACGATCCAATATTTCTGAAAGAAAAAAGCATGCAAACCGTCAATTCCTGGAGCTTTGTGAGGACTCATCATGAAGATGGCCTCTTTTATTTCATCTCCTGTGAATGGAGAAGCAAGTCTGTCTAGAGAAGTTTCATCTATTCGAGGGAAAATCTAACTTAACACAAAAGGAGGCCTAACATTCTAATCTTTGTTGTAAAGCTCCTAATAAAATTTGCAACCAAAACTTGAGTGAATCATCATCTGAGACCCATTCTCCATCATCCTTGCAAAGAGACACGATTCTATTGTAACTTCTACGATTGATGGATTTTGAGTGAAAACATTTGGTGTTTCGATCCCCAAAAGCCAGTTACTTCGAGCTTTTTGAAACCAAATGAGCTCCTCCTATGTGAGGATTTGCTCATAGTCCTTCCACGGTTGCTTTTTTTTTCAAGATTAGAGATACTTCTATAGGAAGATTGGCGTTCAACCTCTTCCATTTTCTTTCTAATGTCCTTTTTCTTTTTGAAGACATTCCCAAACATTGATTTGTTCCAGCTTTCAATCGTTTCGGTAAAGTGACCAACAAATGCACTCCAATTATCTTGTTTATCCCACGA
The DNA here is from genome assembly GCA_014851425.1 of Senna tora. NCBI lineage: Eukaryota > Viridiplantae > Streptophyta > Magnoliopsida > Fabales > Fabaceae > Senna > Senna tora. Next base: position 26,192,621 of record CM026269.1, read on the forward strand.
GTTTTTAACTGTTGGGACAATATTTGTCCATATTATGAATTAATTGGTTTTGATCATGTTTTTACAAAAATAAGATTTTAATATTTGAGAGATCCTAATTTAATTGATGAAATGTTAATTTCAATATTTTATATCAATCAATTAATATAAATGGAGATCTCGGGCTGATATGATAAAGTAATGAAAAAGGAAGGTTTTAGTCATTAAAGCTGATCTTGCACTTAAAGCTGATTGAATAGTGAATCACTGACTAAATGTTTTAGGAAAGATTTTATCAAGCATTTTATTCTTGATCAAATATAATAATTCCTGTTCGATGGCATATAAAATGATTGTGCATTCATGAATACTTTCTCACATGTTTTATATGCAAATAAATCAAAGGAGAATTGAAAAAGGAATGATTTGGTCATTAAGCTGATATTGTATTAAAGGTTGCTTGGGCAGTGTATTATTGACCAAATATTTTAGGAAAGAAATCAAAATGGTTGTGCCATGAATGAATGATTAATTTCGGATTCTGAACCTTTAAGAAATGTTTTTATTTGAATATACATTGTCCTTAAACGTGTTTATTGCTAACAAATCCGAAAAGGGAAATTAGCTTGATTTCAGGAAAGTGGATATGAAGCAGATTGATTCACCATTAACCTACTTTCCATATTGGGAGCTACCAGTAGGCTGTCAAGCATTGACCCGAACCAAAATGGAAGATATATTTGTCAATCAAGGTAGCATTGAAGAAGGGATTAAAGGCCAACTTAAATGAAGATGATTTGATGCATTGAAGAGCTCTCCAACGTTCAAAAAGCTTCAAGCCTATATAGACTCAAGACTTGGACAATTGCACTTCAAGATATTGATATACAAGCCTTAGTGTTCCAAGAGAGTGTGAGTCATCCTTCAAGCATTCATCTGAATTTACTTGTCTCTTAGTGAGAAGTTGGAGTCTGTATCCCTTTCATTTCACTTCTTAATCTCTTCCCTTTCTGTCTAGAGTCTGGAGAGGAACCTAGGATAGGAAGGCTAATTGATCAGTAGGCTACTGGTCAGGTTTTAGTTTTGGGAGTGTTGTAATTCACAGATTGGTTGTAAAAGCACTTGTGCTGAGCCTTTGGCTGAGGTTGCCTGGGTTAGGTGGTAAAAGCCCTAGAGGCTGATCCTGTCTTTAAGGGTTACCTGGGTTAGGTAGTAAAAGCCATTGTGGCTGATCCCTTGGTGTTTTGAAGGTTGACTGATTGTAACTCACATTTCTCAAGCTAGTGAAGTAACTCCTCATACTTATTTAGTAAGAGGGAGTGAGAGGACATAGGATATTTGATACGAACCTCTCACAATAATAATTGCTTGTGTTCTTTATTTATTTATTGCCTTTAACATGCACCTAAACTGTTTTTCAAATTAACCAGAACTGAATTTTTTATAACAGTAGCCTTAATTGAAAAACTGAGCATATTTTCCATTAACCAGTTTCAGTAGCCTAAATTTTTAAAAGCCAATATTTTTTGTAGATTAACCAATTCAACCCCTGTTCATGGTTCTTTCATTAACAACTTCATGGAATCTGTCATCGGTAGCCCAGGCTAATTGAAATCTGAAAGGTTTCTCCCCTTGGTGGAGATTTTGCTTGTCGACAGTAGAAATAAGAAGCGGGTTATGATCACTTTTAAAGTTAGGCAGTGTAATACCCGAGGGGTATTTTTAGGTTCAGGTCAATTTTGTATAGTAAGACTTAGCATGGTCATCATTTGGAGTTGGAATGTAATGACAAAATAAATAAATAAATGAACAATAGAAATAAATAATAATTTTGTGTATACATATAGATAAATAAAATTAAATAGGAATTGATGGGATAATATGAAATTGATAAAAATTGTGAAAGTGAAGTTAAGCATTTTGGCTAAAGAAAATAAAAATAAATTTTTTAGAGTGAAATAAAATTTTTGGGATATAAATAAGGTTTTAATAGTTTTAGAGTTGAGAATTTAAGAAATTAAAATAAATATGAAAATTAGATAGAAAAATTATAATTTTGTTTAAAAGTGGTCATATGAATTATTCAAAGCTTATAGTTTAAATTTGAGAATTTTTCGAAAATAAAAATTTTACTGGGTTGGAAATTTTCATCTGCAAGACACTCAATGACAGATATTTTTAATAGGCTAATGATTAGCCAAAAATTTCAAAATTTTCGTATTCTTACCTACAAATAAATATAGTTAAGAAAATCCAATCAAACTCTATTTCATCATACCCCAAAAGTTGTCAAATGTCTAAATTACCCATAAATCTCCCACCAACTCATGAGAACACGTTTTTTTTTTAAACTCCAGAGCATTCTCACACCACTCTTCCCTTCCACTCATCTTCCTCTTCCTCTTCCTCCCAACTCTCTTAGGGCATGGGGGATTTTGCAAAATCTTCACATTCCAACTAGATTTATTGCTTCCCACCACCAACCTAAGGCTCTCTCAAGCTTCCTCCACCATTGTTGAGCATCAAGAAGCTTGGGCAATCTCCCACAAACTCCAAAATCGGATTTCCACAAGGTGAGTCACTAAAATCTTGTCTCCACCACTTAAATCATAGGTTTCTTGTTAGAAATGAGTTCTCTATCAATAGTATATCACCTTAGAATCATTTTTTAGCATAGAGATCATCCAAATATTGAGTTCTATGGAGATTTCCACTCTAGGTTTCATGACCTACGGATTTGGAGAAAATTTTGGGAATTGTGGATTTCCTTGATGCTTGTTGGTATGTATGAACTTTAAATTATATGTTTAGATATTTTAAATGATTTGGAATGATGTCCAATGGTTAGGTTGGTGGTTTGTGAACCCTTGATGAAAGTTAAAACTTCCCATATTTGGTAAAATCTCCATTAATGGTGCTTGGAGAGATAACAAGGTTGTGAGATTAATTAATTATGTATTATGTTTAATCTAGAAAGAACACCAAATGATGACCATAGACTAAGTAAGTCAATTTGGGGGTTTGGATAAGTGTATGAAGTCATAAGTAGAGAAACTAGGAAATTGTATGAAATTTTATATGGATTGAATTGGTTGTATGTGATAGGGTTCAAGTACTTCCTTGGAGACGAGAGTGCTCAAAGGGAAAGCTAAGGGAAGCGGCCAAGGTGAGGGACCCTTCCATCCTAGCCCCAAGGGTTGTATGATAACTTTGATTTGTGGGCTTGCTTATAGGTGAATGTTTGTAAATTTTTAATTTTATACTTGCTAGTAATACTCTGTCATTATGTTGGCGATTGCTGGAATTTTGGACAATGACGATGACGATGGCTTAAGTCTTATAGTGCATCGGGATAGATAGGGAGGACCGGCACATCACGGCGGCAACAAGGTAACCAAAGGTATGTAAGTTTGGCGGTTGAACCGCACTTGAATGTTAATCTATGTGTTCGATGCTTCTCGATACACGTATGTCAGTATGCATGATTAATGTATGTTGTGGTACGGTTACAATAGAGTTTGTACATGTTCTATTGCTTGAGAACAATTATATAATTATCAAAGATGAATTGAAGTGTATGCGTATGTGAATGTGGTTTCTCCCCTTCCCGGTCGTAGTGGTACCCGCTACTACGCCTAGGATGGGAGAGTCACTCACTGAGTCGTTGACTCACCCTCTAGTGGTTTACTTCTCCAGATACAGGTACCGATCAGGCTTCCACGTCAGCTCAGTGAAGGCGACGTTTTGCTAGCACTCACATTCTGTCTCCGTGGGTGGCTTTGATTTTATTTTGGATATTGTAATGAATTGATTACACTTTTTGGTTATTATACTTTAGACTTGTCAGCTCCACATACTTAAAGACAGGATTATTTTGGGGAACTTATTATTATTATGTATACGAATTTGCATGTGAATAGGATATGTCACACACCGGAGTGTGTGGCAACGTATATGATAGATATATATATTATGTGTGTTTGAGTATACATATAAACTGAAGCAGCACTTGGCTGTGGATTGCAGGTGTAAGATAGGCCACACAGGAGATGTGAGCCATATATATTGATAATGTGTGTATGCGAATGGGAATGATAGTTAAATGAAATAGGTGTTAAGGCTAACAGACTCAAGTTTAGGCCCTCTGTCTGTGCCGGTCACGTGCCTCCGGGTGGGGGTCATGACAAAGTTGGTATCAGAGCCTGGTTATTTTCTTTAAGTTTGTGGCGCTATGGTATGACCGTGTGTCAGCTTAAACCGTCGTTATGATCCCGGGCATAACGCCGGAGTTAAGCGGGCACTTGTGGGAGTATCCAGGAAATTGTGTCAGTTTTCGTCTCTAAAATTCTTTTCCTAATTATGATATGTGATAGGGGTCTCATGAAATGTTAAATCCTTGTGCAGTGCAGGGATGCGGCCAAGAACTAGAGCGACTACACGGGGTGGAAGAAACCCCGAGACTTCTGATGGAGCATCGGCGTAGGTCGAGAGAGGTGCTCCACGGGGCTGAACCCGAGGTCGTGCTCGTGGCCGAGGGAGGGCCAATCAGGGAAGAGAGATTAGGTGTCAATCGCTGGAGCCCCAACCCGAAACCGGTGCCCCATCTATTGCTGAGATGATAACTGCTAGGTTTCAAGAGCTGAGGGCAGAGATGAGGCAACAGATACAGCAAGAAGTGCAGCGATTAGCTGCTAATGAAGAAGAGATTCCTCTAGATCAGGAAATTGAAGTGGTGGAAGAACCGGGGAGAGTATGGTTTCTATAATACTTATCTTAATGTTATTATTCTGCCAATGGAGCCAAATTCCTCCTGAGTAACCATCTGCCTCAACTCGTATGAAGTGTGAACATCCACATTTAAAAATGATCTGGTCCGCTCGCTCTCCACTTGTCCTTGTTTCAAAAAGCACCAAAAGGTCAATTTTGTAGGCATTAAATAAGTCCCGAACTAGGCCCGGGAAGGACTTTGTCGCGGCCCCTCTACAATTCCATGTCACTATATTCATAATTAAAGGCTATTGTCGTACACCCTAGTGGCACCCAGGTCAGACAAAAGTTGCCCTGACTTCCTTAAAGATTTCTCATATATTCTCATAAGTTCTAATTACTCATCATGGTCTGGCGGTTTCTTTGGTTTGGGAACCCCGACCTCTTTTTATTACTTATTCTGGGTTTTGGTTGTGCCTTCCCCTCCTTTCAAAGGGGAATTTTGAATAACCAAACCTAAATTATTCTTATTCTCGCTTGACTGAGATGTGACCACCACGTGATCCTTAGCTTTCTCCAAAGGCGTTTTAGCCAATTTCCTGCGGCTAGATGGAACCTTGGTTATCGTCACTACTTTCCTTATGCCACTTGAGGTAGCTTCTCCCTTTTGGCCCTTACTCTTATGCTCCAGCTTGTCTCACTTGGCCCTTTTTCCTTGACCCAAGGAATTTTAGCATGATCTTCATTTCGCGTTTCAGAGGTTTCATCAGGCTGATTGACTTCACTATAGGGAGCTACTTGATTTTCTTCTAGTTCATTTAGAACCTAAAATCTGGATTTATTTGCCTCTCCTTGCAAAACCAGAGCCGTTCTTTGAACATTATTGTTTGCTATTCTCTGGTTTGGTCTTCACTGTCCTCTATTCCTCCTTTGAGGAATCATCCATGGCCCAAAGTTATCTGACCCTACTTCCACTTTATTAAACTGGGGAGCTTTAATCACAATATCTGGTTGTTTATTCTGGTCATTATCAGCCTCCGGGGTCAGTTTTCTGAGAGGGCAATCCTCTTTTCCATGCCCAAAAGTCCTGCAGAAAAAGCAAACCAGTCTAAGGCCTTCATATTCAACCCTGTGGATTCTACCCAAAAGTCAAAATTTGGACACTAATTTCTTCGTAGGTCGATTTCTATGCATATCCGTGCAAAATTCCCCCGTTCAACCTCAAGAAAACCATTCGTTTCCATCAAAGTGTGCTCATCTATCTTCAAGGTGTTTCCAAACAAATCCCCCAATCTCCATAGAATATGCTTCTCATAATATTCAATAGGTAGACTTGGTATTATGATCCATACCGGAATTTTGTTGAATTCGATGTCAAAGGGGTCAAAATTTGGCCTCCAACGTTGTACGACCAACTGATGCTCGGTGATAATCCATGGCCCTTCATGAAGCGCATAGTTGAAATCCTCCTCATGAGAGAAAACCACCGCGTGCAAGCTGTTCCCAAGATTTATAACCCTTATGGTGCGTCTTCTCTGCCACATCCATTCTAACCTGCTTTTCAAGAATCTCAGAGCAATAGTTTTACTTAGAAGGTTGACGATTAACGATTTCTTCCACTCCTTATATAACGATCGTCTTTCATCAACAGTGACGTGAAGGGTTGGACAGAATAACTCGCTATCTTGGTCGATTGGCTCATCCTCCTCTTATTTGAAATTTGAAATTATTTTATTTTATTAAACAATATTTATTTTATTGTAATTTCACTTAATCAAAAGTTATAACTTCCTATGTAAATCTGAAGTAAATTTTTAATATTGATTCTTATAATTTTTTGTTAAATTACTTTGAACTCATAAATAGAGTTTATTACGGGTTCATTACTCTTGTTTAAAAAAATCTAAATAATAATATTAATTTGTTATAGAATTAAGTTAAATTATTTTTTAATTAGTTATAATTGATTATTAAGAATAAAATATGTATGAATATACAAATATGAGAATAAATAAGTGATGACCCAACCAATTTTTTTTCATATTAGGAACAAATAAATGTTACTTTTCCTTATATATTATAAATGAATTTCAAGTTTTTAACATTACTTCATTAAAAAAAAAAATTGGACCAAAATATGAGAAGTTTACAGTATTTCTTTGTTAAAGAATTATAGATATACATAAATTTTTATATAAAGTAATTAACATTATTTTTAAAATGATATATTTCATAATTATCATGCATGCACAAACATTTTTCTAGTTGAAATCAATAAAATCAAATTTCAGTACAAATATCTTATTAACAGTAGACATAAGCTCTTGAGAGATTGAAGATATATACTTTTTTAATTTGTCTACAAAAATAAGTTCTAGTTATTACAAAATTTGAAGAATAAATAAGTTTTATATTTAGGTTAAATAAAAAATTGTTTTGTATTTAGGTGATGAGATTCACAAAATTGTTAGATTAAAAAATAATTTAATTTGACTATCTAAAAATGCTTGAGTGTGGTAAGTTTTTTATTTTTTTTATTTTGAGGAAGAGTGTGTGGGTAAGTTTTGTATTTAAGTTAAATTAAAAAATGTTTTTGAGTAATGAGTCCCACAAATTCTGGCCAAAAAATAAATGAGTCTGTAACATCCGCCTTTTTCAGTTAATGGAATAATTGTTTATTAACTAAATCTAACTCAATGCTTGTGCTTGACATTGATTGTTGCATTTAGAAGGCATATAGAAATGCATTTTTTTTTAGAAAAGAGAGGGTGGGAAGGAGTAAAAAGAAAGAGACTTAAGTGAAAGGAAAAAGTGGTGTGTGAGAGTGAGAAGTGAATTTTCTCTTCCTTATGGTGGCACCAACCTCTTACACGTGCCTACAATGGTGGCAACACCAAAGCACACCACAATTTTCCACTAAGCTTAGAGTGAGAGAGAGCTAGAGAGAAGGAGGAGCACCAAGCTTGAGTTCAAGCTTGGGAATCCGATTTTCAGCAAGGATTACATCGTAGGAAGTCAGCTAAGCACCAACTAAACAAAAATTAAGCTTCAGATTAAGGTAATCAAACTACCATCCTCTCTAATTTTTAAGTTAGGCTTTTAAGAAATGGCCCAAAACTAAGTTTCGGATTTCTGTGCCATTTGAGAAGTTCAAAACTGCTTCCTTATGATTTTCGAACTTAGAATGGATGTAGATGATGAATGCATGCTTGGATTTTAGCTGGAAATTAGATAATTTAGAAGGGTTTGGAAATAGGTACGGGTTTTTACTTGAAATTCAGATTTAAGCTTGTTTAACCATGTTTCGGGGCTAGTTTTTCATGGGTTTTTATGTCTTAATGATAGAAAACAAGTTTATAAAACTTCTATGACTTGAATGGTAGGATTCTTGGTTGAATTCTTGAGTAAAGATACTTTAAAAACCCAGAAATTAACGTAGCAGTCGACTTGTAGGCCAAACCAGTCGACTTCCATGTTCTTTTCTGGCCATAATTCATGCCAAGAACATACCAGTCGACTGTCAACTCAAACCAGTTGACTTTCGTGTCCAGAAACGAAACAGAGACGAACCAGTCGACTGGTATGTTAGAACAGTCGACTTGCATGAAGACAAATGTGAAAAGCATACTTAATGAGTTCCAAATATGTTCAAATTTGGCAGGCTAAAACTAGACAGATTAAAGTTTACAATTGCCAAATTTCATTAATTTTGGATCCTGTTTGTTACCCTTTTTGCACATCTGAATTTCAAGAACTTATGCAGAAAATATTTACTGGTTTTCATACTTTCATTTACTTGTTGAGGTACCAAATGAAGGATTTAAAGGCTAAAACTTATATGTAGATTCCTAAGATCCTTAATATTGGATTGGGAAATTCTCATGTCATTTTGAACTCATTTAGTATTTTTTTGGCAAGCATTTACAAAAGTACGGTCTGCTACCCTGTAACATCAGACCGCTACTGTTATACTAGAGTTTGAGGGGGCAAACATGTGAGTTTTGAGCTAAGATTTGACAGCCTCTTATATTTTATATTCATATATATGTCCAAATTATTTCAGAATTTTCGGAGGTTTATAGAACAAGTTATGATTTACAAAGTTGGCAAATTTACAAAATGAACTTGAACACTTTGTTTAGTAAAGTTCCTTCTTTAACACTTCAAAAAGGATTTGAAATGCCCCAAGACATGCTTAAACATTATGTTCAATGTTTAGAAAGTAATATGAGCTAAGGGTAGAGAGAAATAACATAGAAAAGAGAAGAGTAAATATCTTACATTTATGTGTTGCAAATAGATAGGTCCATAATCGATTGACAAATTGTCGGTATAGGACGGCCGTTGGGATTTCCATGGTTGAGCCATAATTTGGGATGGTAAAACATCCAATCGATTGATGATGAAAGTTTATGAAAACACCGTGTTGGTTGTTAAATTTTAACCTAGTAGACTCTGTATGGCCAAATCAAGAGTGACATGCTTAAAATTAGATTAACCATGATTTGGACCTAGACATTTCATCCCATATTTGTATAGATAGCATACAAAAAGGGAAGATCTACATAAGCAAATATGAGAAGAACCGTTAAAAAGACACGGGGACCTCTATCTTTAAAAGGAGAAGAACCGTTAAAAAAGACGGGGACCTCTAAGTTTAAAAGGAGAAGAACAGTTAAAAAGAGACGGGGACCTCCAAATTTTATGTAGAAGTGATTCTCTTGGCTAAGTAGAACCAAACAGGAGTTGAGATACGACCTACCGAGAAAAGGGGGTGATCTCATAGTACTCGGATCCACTGGGGGACGCTCCAGATAGTACACAGAACAGAAATAGCTTAATTGCTATAGGTTCTTACTTACTAATAGCCACTAGAATTGTATGTGCGAGTATCCACTGGGTGGTGCTCCCTATGCTCATATGTTTTTCATGAAATGGGGCAAAGGCCCATATGTTTTATAATGTTTGCTATTTCACTACCATTCAAACATGTAAGATCATGTTTAAGAAGTATGTGCTCATATTAAATATTTTATGACATGTAAGTGTGCCATTCCATTTCATATGCCCTAACATGTATGAATTTCCATGCTAAATGTTCCATGAAAAGTATGACATGCATAAGTTTTAAGTTAAACATCACATCCATGTTTTATATATATGATGAGAAAGGAATGCAGAGATTTATGTGCAAGGCAAAGTGGTATACAACAATGAGTTTGAAAACAGGTAGTTTTGATTACTGGGGTTTATCCTCATTACGTTGGTGTGTATCAGCTGATTAGGTACCTCATTTCTTCGGGACGAGACTGGAGTGTTGGGGTAGTAGGACTTTGTGAAGAAAAGAAAGAATCAGATAGTATAGAAGCATAAAGTTTACTTTTGAATCTATGTATTCTCATTCCTTTTAGCCAATAACTTAGTTATATCTTTTGAAGAAGTTGATTGGCAATTTGTACTAGATATAGATAAGGGAGGAGAATAGATAATTTGTTATGCACTTGTATGTAATATATTGAGCCTATCTCCAGTAAGTGGATTAAACATTATGATATATAAATGTCAGTAGTTTGTAGATTATTCTCTTTAACGAGGCTCTCGAATACTTTGATTTTGTATGTAATATATTACTTATGTTTTTTATTATGTTCTATAAGTAAATACAAAGCTAAAGTTTTAGTTTGTATGATTGTATAATGCATGCTTCCGCAGTAGTTTTGGTATGCGCGGGAGATACCCGAGAGATAGAACCCAAATATATGTTGCTTAACTAATTAACGGGTAAAAAGTTTAAATAAATTCGGGTAGAAGTAGAAGTAACACACCGATTCTCGATCAAAGATATGTTCTTTATACTCAAACTCTGATTTCTAAAGGGTCTGGAACTTGGGTGTTACAGTTATGATATCAGAGCATACCGTATCTTGGTTAGAACTTACTAGAGAGGTTCAAACTAAGCAACTAGGATGTAGATTCCTCATAGAAAGGCTGGAATCAGGTTAGTTAGCTGAATGTACACAGTGGAACTCTCTTGTATTCTGGTTTGACTTGAAGAAAGGATTATTAGGTTTGAGTAGACAACATTTCTTTATGGGTCAAGTCTCCTTACTTAACAAGTATTATTGAGATTAGCTACCTCAGTCATGTTTGTTTTGTGGGGTGAGATATGATTCCACTTAGGAAGAATGTTGAAGTGGAGTAAAGAACTTTGGGTGACCTTGTTGGAGTTTTGTGTTCTCCAAAAGGCTTGGCATGCCCCCAAGTCCTTAGGTGGTATTGAAGAAGTAGGAATGATTAGTAGTTGTAGCTAAAAGTCCACAAAAACTCAACCTACCATAGGTGGATTGAATTTAATTTTTCAAAGGAATAAACTTCCCTTTTAAGTGTGAGCTGGATATAAAATTATTGAGGAGATGTTTGAAATTTCTAAGTTGTGTTATTTGGTGATTGCTTGAAATTTCTAGATTTGATTAAGAAGTTGAAGGTGGTTAGAAGTGAGTATGTTGTTGAAGTAATTCTAGGATGACTAACTTACTTAGGGTACTTTTGACAAAGTATCCCTAAGGAAACACTTTCTTGTTGAGAAACAAGAAAGGAGTTCGATCTTCTTGTAGTTTTATTAGGGTCATACTTTGCTTGATGAGATGATAGATAGAGTCATTTTTCTCATATGAAGTGAACCCTGATGGAACATGGAAGAGTCATGTATCCAAAAACTACATTGAACTCTAAGCTTAAGAATGTTGATGTCCCTTTGGAGTTATATGTGAAATTTCTTTTGTGGAGGATAGATCTTTTTGTTGATTGATTTTGTTTATTTGCTTATGTTGAACACTAGTATGAGGTTATGAATGAATAAAGTGTCTAGAACCAAATGACCCTGAATAGTGATGAGTAACCAATGAATTCTGAATGTAAGATTTAGCGAGTAACATTTCTATGTCCCTCTTAAGATGAGCTTCCGCGCATTTAGAAAGTATTTTGTAGTGATAGATTATTCTATTGTAGTTCCGGAGGAGATAACTAATCTCTCACCTTAAAAACGAGTATAATTCTCTATGGAGTTGTTTCTTAGAATGAAACCAATCTTTATAGCACAATAAAGAATATTCCCTCTAGAATTAAGTAAACTAAAGACAAAGATAGAGAACTTTTTAAGTAGATCGTTCAATTGTCCTAGTCAATCTCAAGGAACGTGCTAGTGTTACTTTTGAAGAAGCTAAGAAAGATTAGAGTCTTAGGTTAGGAATCAACCATAGGTAAGCGAACAAGGTTACCATAAAGAACAATACTCATTACCTAAAATAGATGATCATTTAGATTGGTTAGGAATGAACTAGTTTTCTTAAATTTTATGGTCCTAAATTACTATATATTTTCTTGATGTCTTTTCGGAAGAGATAATCAGTCTTTGTCCCGAAAGAGAAGTAGAGTCTCTATAGAGTCGATCCCTGGAATGGGATTCATCTCTGTAGCGCCATACAAAATGTCTTCTCCTGATTTAAGTGAAATAAAACACAGGTAGAGGATCTCTTAAATAGACAGTTTATCGAACCTAGTGCATCACCAAGGCGGTGTGCACCGATACTACTTGGGAAGCGAAAAGATGTAAGTTATCAGAAGTATATTGAGTATAGTCAGCTTAACCGAGCTATTGTAAAGAACACGTACACACTCCCTAAGATAGACTATCCTTTAGACCAACAAAGAGGAACCACCACATCCTCTATGATTGATTTGAGGTCAGAGTACTATCAAGTCAGAGTTAAAACTAGAGACATTCCTAAGGTGTTTTAGAATCAGACAAGTGCATTATGAATACCTTGTAATGCCTTTAGTTCAGATAAATGTTCCAACTATTTCCATGGATTACATGAATTGGATCTTAGACCCTACCTCAATTTCTTCATAGTAGCTTTTATTGATGATATATTTGTGTATTCCATGAATAGGGAAGAGCATTTTAGGATTGTGCTACAAGTGCTTAGGGAAAAGCTGTTGTACACAAAGCTTACAAACCGCGTATTTCGGTTAGATGAAGTAAAATTCATACGATATGTGATCTCTAAGAATGTAGTAGATGTAGATCCTAGTAATATGAGTGCAATAGCAAACTGAGAGAGACAATCACGAAATCCTTAATTTCCGTGGATTAGGTAGTCGCTATAGCAGTTTATTCAATGATTTTCGCATATAGCATTGCCTTTGAACTATGTTCACTAGAAAGAAGGTACCTTTCACGTAAACTTTAGGATATTAGAATAGCTTCCAAACACCAAGTGAAAAGGTTACCACACCTCCCTTTGTAACACTTGATTCTTTAAGAGAGATTGAGTTTTTCCACCGACACATCCAAGAAGAGATTAGATTGTGTGTTAAAATAAGAATAGAGAGTAGTGACCTATGTCTCTAAACCATTGAGATCTCATAAGGAGGAACACCTAACACACGATCAAGAAGTAGCAGTCATAGTTTTTCCATGAAGATACGGGACATTATTTTTATGGGAGTAAGTTTAAGGTATGTAGTGACCATAGAAGTCTCATATATCACTGCTAAGAGAGGTAGTGAAACTTGAGAAAAATGAGATGGATGGAGTTCTTAAAGGACTACGACTCAAATTGAAGTACCATCCACGAAAGGCAAATGTGGTCACATATACCTTGAGTAGAAAGTCTCCATGCATGTCTCAAATGTGAGTTCCACCGAATAGAATGTAACCATAGGGATCAAAAAATTAGAAGCTTGGAAAGAAAGAGAATGAATTCTTAGAGTTTTAACAGACTCAAAAGGGTTCAAATAGTCATTTGATGGAGTACTATTATTCCAAGAAAGAGTGTAGAGTTCAAGATAGGTAAATGAGTCTTATTGAGAGTAGAAAAAAAAACCATTGAAAAATAGGGATGGGATGTAGCTCAATGGTGGAGCATTTGACTTGCAACCTAAAAAAACCAATGGGATTGAAGAAAAAATGAAACTCAGTGGATTGAAAAGTAGGATTATTTCAAATTGGAAAAGGGTGATGTAGGATGATTCCTCTTCTCAAGAAGCAACCTAAAGGAGAAAAGATATGAGAAAGTCATATCTAGAATGAATAGAGTAGGTATGCTTCAAATTTCGAGGACAAAATTTTAAATAACGAGGGGGGAATTGTAACGTCCGCCTTTTTCAGTTAATGGAATAATTGTTTATTAACTAAATCTAACTCAATGCTTGTGCTTGACATTGATTGTTGCATTTAGAAGGCATATAGAAATGCATTTTTTTTAGAAAAGAGAGGGTGGGAAGGAGTTAAAAGAAAGAGACTTAAGTGAAAGGAAAAAGTGGTGTGTGAGAGTGAGAAGTGAATTTTCTCTTCTTTATGGTGGCACCAACCTCTTACTCGTACCCACAATTGTGGCAACACCAAAGCACACCACAATTTTCCACTAAGCTTAAAGTAAGAGAGTGCTAGAGAGAAGGAGGAGCACCGAGGTTGAGTTCAAGCTTGGGAATCCGATTTTCAGCAAGGATTAAATTGTAGGAAGTCAGCTAAGCACCAACTAAACAAAGATTAAGCTTCAGATTAAGGTAATCAAACTACCATCCTCTCTAATTTTTAAGTTAGGTTTTCAAGAAATGGCCGAAAACTAAGTTTCGAATTTCTGTGCCATTTGAGAGGTTCAAAACTGCTTCCTTATGATTTTTGAACTTAGAATGGATGTAGATGATGAATGCATGTTTGGATTTTAGCTGGAAATTAGATAATTTAGAAGGGTTTGGAAATAGGTATGGGTTTTTAACTTGAAATTCAGATTTAAGCTTGTTTAACCATGTTTCGGGGCTAGTTTTTCATGGGTTTTAACGTGTTAATGATAGAAAACAAGTTTATAAAACTTCCATGACTTGAATGGTAGGATTCTTGGTTGAATTCTTGAGTAAAGATACTTTAAAAATCCAGAAATTAACGTAGCAGTCGACTTGTAGGCCAAACCAGTCGACTTCCATGTTCTTTTCAGCCCAGAATTCATGCCAAGAACATACCAGTCGACTGCCAGCTCAAACCAGTCGACTTTCATGTCCAGAAACGAAACAGAGACGAACCAGTCGACTGGTATGTTACACCAATCGACTTGCATGAAGACAAATGTGAAAAACATAATTAATGAACTCCAAAAATTGTGAAATTTGGCAGGCTAAAACTAGACACAGTAAAACTTATGATTGCCAAATTTCATTAATTTTGGATCCTGTTTGCTACTCTTTTTGCTCATCTGAATTTCAAGAACATATGCAGAAAATATTTACTAGTTTTCAAACTTTCATTTACTTGTTGAGGTACCAAATGATGGATTTAAAGGCTAAAATTTATATGTAGGTTCCTAAGATCCTTAATATGGGATCTGGAAATTCTCATATCATTTGGAACTCATTTGGTATGGTTTTGGCAAGAATTTACAAAAGTTTGGTTTGCTGCCCTGTCACATCAGACCGCTACTGTTAAACTACATTTTGAGGGGGAAAACATGCGAGTTTTGAGCTACGATTTGACAGCCTATTATATTTTATATTCATATATATGTCTAAATTATTTCCAAATTTTTGGAGGTTTATAGAATAAGTTATGATTTTACAAAGTTGGCAAATTTACAAAATGAACTTGAACACTTTGTTTTGCAAAAGTTCCTTCTTTAACACTTCAAAACGGATTTCAAATGCCCCATGACATGCTTAAACATTATGTTCAAAGTTTAGAAAGTAATATGAGCTAAAGGTAGAGAGAAATAACATAGAAATGAGAAGAGTAAGTATCTTACATATATGTGTTGCAAATAGATAGGTCCATAATCGATTGACCAATTGTCGGTATGGGACGGCCGTTGGGATTTCCATGGTTGAGCCATAATTTGGGATGGTAAAACATCCAACCGATTGATGATGAAAGTTTATGAAAACACCGTGTTGGTTGTTTAATTTTAAGCTAGTAGACTCTGTATGGCCAAATCAAGAGTGACATGCTTAAAATTAGATTAACCATGATTGGGACCTAGACATTTCAGCCCATATTTGTATAGATAGCAAAGAAAAAAGGAATATCTACATATGCAAATATGAGAAGAACCGTTAAAAAGAGACGGGGACCTCTATGTTTAAAAGGAGAAGAACCATTAAAAAGAGACGGGGACCTCCAAATTTTAAGTAGAAGTGACTCCCTTGGCTAAGTAGAACCAAACAGAAGTTGAGATACAACCTACCGAGAAAACATGGTGATCTCATAGTACTCGGATCCACTGGGGGATGCTCCAGATAGTACAGAGAAAAGAAATAGCTTAATTGCTATAGGTTCTTACTTACTAATAGCCACTAGAAGTGTATGTGCGAGTATCCACTGGGTGGTGCTCCCTATGCTCATATGTTTTTCATGAAATGGGGCAAAGGCCCATATGTTTTTATAAGGTTTGTTATTTATCTACCATTCAAACATGTAAGATCATGTTTAAGAAGTATGTGTTCCTATTAAATGTTTTATGACATGTAAGTGTGCCATTCCATTTCATATGCCCTAACATGTATGAATTTACATGCTAAATGTTCCATGAAAAGTATGACATGCATAAGTTTTAAGTTAAACATCACATCCATGTTTTATATATATGATGAGAAAGGAATGCAGAGATTTATGTGCAAGGCACATTGGTACACAACAATGACTTTGAAAACAGGTAGTTTTGATTACTGGGTTTATCCTCATTACGTTGGTCTGTATCAGCTGATTAGGTACCTCATATCTTCTGGACGAGACTGAAGTATTGGGGTAGCAGGTCTTTTTGAAGAAAATAAAGAATCAGATAGTATAGAAGCATATAGTTTAATTTTGAATCAATGTATTCTCATTCCTTCTAGCCAATAACTTAGTTATATCTTTTGAAGAAGTTGATTGGCAATTTGTACTAGATATAGATAAGGGATGAGAATAGATAATTTGTTATGCACTTGTATGTAATATATTGAGCCTATCTCCAGTAAGTGGATTAAAGATTATGATCTATAAATGTCAGTAGTTTGTAGATTATTCTCTTTCACGAGGCTCTCATATACTTTGATGATGTATGTAATATAGTACTTATGTTCTTTTATTATATTCTATAAGTAAATACAAAGCTAAAGTTTTAGTATGTATGTTTGTATGATTCATGCTTCCGCGGTAGTTTTGGTATGTGCGAGAGATACCCGAGAGATTGAACCCAAACAGAAGTTGCTTAACTAATTAACGGGTAAAAAGTTTAAATAAATTCGGGTAGAAGTAGAAGTAACACACCGATTCTCGATCAAAGATATGTTTTTTATACTCAAACTCTGATTTCTAAACGGTCTGGAACTGGGGTGTTACAGTTTCCCACAAATTTATTTGACTAGAAGAAAAAATAACTTAATTATATATAAGAGAAGAATGTTCTGGGCGAGAATACTATAGTTCTACAGTAAATCCTTTCCCAAAATTTATATATATAGATATTTTGTACATTTTTCAATGTCGTCCATAATGTTGGTTCAATCTTAATTTAGTATCTCAAATTTGCCAAAAGATACCAATTTGGACCTTACATTTGTTTAATTTTAATTTGAACCTTCATGTTTGTAATTGGTATCAATTTGGTCCCTACATTATCTAAGTATTAAAATTATTTAACAAAATTGAGAGGTAAGAAATGAAATCGGAATTGTCAGACTTATATACAGAAAAGGAAGGAAGCAGATCACGAGCCTACTAAAGACTAAGGCTATGTTTGGAAGCAAGAAAGGGAGATAGAAAAAGCATGGGAGAAGACTTCTCCCTCCTCTTTTCTTCTTACCAAACGAACAACACTTTTTGCAATGTGATGAAATTATATTTTTGTTCTTAATATTTACCCACTTTTATTCCATTTCCACTTTTAACGTAAGAATAAAATGGTCATTTTAGCCACTTTTATTCTATTCACATCACATCGCATTGACATGATATTTTCATTCCCTCCAACATTTCCATTTCCATTTCCATTCCGATTCCCTTCTTTTTCTCTTTACCAAACGCACTCTAAAACAAAAAAAGAAATTTTTTAAAACCAAACGTAAAAGTGACGCTTTCCTTTCATGCTCTAGTCTGAGACAATTCAAAAGAGTAGAAGAGAAAGTTTTGATGACTAGATATACTGATGACTTTAACTTTTAACTTGTCACTGATTGGACAATTCAAGAGATGTGGAGAGAGAGAATTTTGTTGTTTAGGTAAACGTAAACAAGAGTAAGGGATTCAGGCAACAAAAAAATACAAGAGTAAGGGATAAAGAAATAATGAGATATATGGAAAAAAATAAGTTTAAAAGTATTTTGGAGTATTTATTTTTTAAAGTTGGTGAAAATAACTAATTATAATAAAAGATAAGATTTATTTATAGTTTTTTTATTGGTTAAGAAAGAATTTATTTTACACTTAATAAAAAGTCAACAAGAATAATTTTTTAAATTGTCTTATTAATTAAATAGAATAGTTAAACAATATCCTTAAGATACTGGTTGTAACTGTCATTTTTTGTTCAAACAATTCCAAGTTTGAATTAAAGGACTGCAAGGGGTCTTAACCTTGGGGGACTTTTCCTTAGGTTAGAACCTAGGTGCCTACGTACCCTTGTGAAGGGATCAAAGTCCACGTAGTTCGTCGAGTCAACGTCCATTGGAGCCGTTAGGCCGAGGAGTCACTTGTAAGTTGCCGTGTGCGGCTAGGACGTGTGTTAGGTACTCCGGGCGGGCGAGCCACTCATTGGAGGTTGCCTTAGACTGGGAGAGAGCAAGGGTCTCCCTGAGCTACTGGGAGCTTTGCTGATGGATATACCCAGGACGGAGATATGCTTGTTGATGGTGGAGCTTGGGAGGTGGTGGACCAAGCCCTAAGATTAATGAGGCGGTGTATCGTATTTTGAAGGTTAAGGGTATGTTTGGTGTAAAATCCAAACAGTGAAATCGTGGTGTTTCACGATTCCCAAAAAAACTTTACATCATATTTTATACATACCAAACACACTTTTTATCATACTTTTTCTCTCTCCTAATTTTTCTCTCTGTCTCTCTCCTCACTTTTCTCTACAGTACTTTCTTTTATTCTACAGTACTTTCCTCTACAATACTTTCTTTACAGTACTTTACATCCGTACATTTATACCAAGCGTACCCTAAGTCTTACTTCTGTGTATTCCCAAGTCTGTCTCCCTGAGTCCCCCGGGTGAGGGCCTTTTTATACTAAGTGTGTAGGAGGACATGGTCGACCCACGTTCCTGCTCGACATGGGTCGACCCCCATGACGTTCGAGGGCTTCCCATTTCTCTGGTGCGAGAGCTTAAGACGGGAGACGTGGGTTTCGGCCACGTATTAAGCGAATGGGTGGTGCCACGTGTCACTAGCACGAGCTCTTGTAGCCCTTCTAGAAGGCTAGTGCCATGTGTCCTCACGGGAGAATATTTCGTAGTTACACTGGTTAGTAAAAGCAAAAGATAAAGAGTGATGATCACATGGGCTCGGGTTCATGTATTCTTACATGAACCCGCCACATGTCACCTTCTAATAGGATCTCTAAAAAACTCATTATTATATACAATGTAGTTAATCAAAACCCTATGATGCTCCAAAGAACTCATTAAATAAATTATACTTTTTGTTTAAAATAGATAAAAATTCCCTTAAAAGTTATAAAATTACATAATTACCCAGTTTACAAAAAATATTTATAGAAATACCCCAAAAAAGTATATTTACAAATCTAATATGATATTAATATCTCTTACATAATTCAAAAAATTGAGAGAAAAATTGCATACCTTTTTATGATTTGACGTACAGTGAACAAAATTGATGCACACACATTGAATACTTTGAACAAAATGTAATACCCGGGAAATTTTTTCGAAGTTTAAAATGAAATGAAGTAGAAAATAATTTTAGGATTTAATTCAGGACCTAAGGAATTGGAAACCTGAATTTAATGGGGAAAAGAGACTAGGAATTATTTTTGGGTATTTAATTTTGTATATAAGAGAAAATAAAATTTATTGGAAAGAGGAGGATTTAATTGGGTATATTTTCCACCTATTCTTTATTATAATAGTTATTATTATTAATTAGTTATTATTTATTTATTTTGATTATTTAATTAAATTGTTAAAAAGGGGAGTGGGGTGTGGGTTATATAAGATAGATAGAAAAGAAAGAATTGAAAAAAAAATGAACGGAGGCCACGGGTAGAAGCAAAAGAAAAAAGGAGGAAGGGAGAGAAAGAAGAGAGAGAGAGGGTGAGACGTGAAGAAGAAGAAGAAGAAGAAGAAGAAGAAGAAGGGTTTGGGTTGTGCCGGAAAAGTGACCGGGTAGAGCTAGCCGACACCAAAAAAGTCACCGGAGCGCGGGTACGACGTCTCCTACACCTTCCACCAATCGAATCAAAGGTTGGTAACCCCAATTTCTTCATTTTTAGGGATTTCTTCGATCCACCTTCGATTGGGTTGTTTCGAGGGTAGATTGAGACCTAAGAGGTGTTCTTGAACACCTAGTTGAGGTAAGAATCGAGGCTAGACCCTCGGGTTTAGCCGAATTCGAATTTGAAAGGATTTGGGGTTGAAATTCCAATTATTCCTAATTTGGGGAAATTATTGATAATTAGGAATTGAGCTTGGATTTGAGTAAATAGGCTTGGATTGGAATTACTGAAATTATATTGTTGAAATATTAGCTGAATAAGACCCGTGAAGAGCTGGCCCGAGGTTACTAATGTGGAACCTTGACATTAACGTGTCGGGTCCCTGCTCAGATTGCCCAATTACACTTTAAGGGTGATATTGAGGGCTCCAAACATCTTCTTTTCAATCTTAAACACCCTAGAATAATTCTAAATATTCTATCAAGCATCAAGAATTATTTTAGGTACTTTCTTGTTTCTCAAGGATGGAAACTTGTGGAACAATAAAGTCCAAAATTTAAAATGGCAATTTAATTCCTTCGTAATTATTAGGAAACTTTAAGTAGGATAATTTAGAAGCATATCGCGGTTTAGTAACTCAAATCCAAGGCCCTAAAAGTAACTCAAGGAGAACGATGGTTGTATGAAACCAAGTGCGAGGCACTTGAGACTCCCATAGAAGAGAGGGAAAACGGATAAGACCAAGGACTCGGTTCTTGGCAACGTCTAGATGCATTCTAGGAACGAGCATGTAGTATGCATATGAATTGCATATAGTTGAGATGTTAACCACTTGAATGCATTCTTTAGGAAACCACGATTCGTCCGGAGCGGGAGTTGCTCTAGGACAAACGCAAGGGACCCGTCCAGGTGAGGGGTTTCCCATCCTGCCCTACAGGGTTAATTGAGGATGTGGATATGTGGTTTGCCTACTTGCCGATTTGTTAGAATTATTTAGTGGTTAACATGCTATTGTTATTCCTAAATTGTTATATATGGAAGTATTTGTATATGTGTGTTTGACTACAGGTAAACAGGTACTGAAGGGTATCCATGTGATGACATAAGATACGCCGAACAGTACAAGCAAGGGGGTAAGTTGTTGATTGAGTCCAAGGTTTGGTTTACCCTATTAATTAGAAACTCATTAAAGAAATCATATCGAAGTTGTTAGTAAGCGTCGACGTTTTATGGTAATTGAACTCAGGAAAGACCTTAGAGCTAGGTTACGATCTAATCAAGGGTTTGAGTATTACATAAGGATTAAAACGATCTCATAAATTGATTAGTGAGTTATAGGGAGGTTCACACTACCTAGGTAGGGTCAGTCAAGGATAGTAATGGGTAGATAGAGTTAGAATCCCAGCTGAAGGTTCGGGAAGAGAAACAAGTCAGAAAGATTGCCCGTTGAGGCCATTGCCCTAGCCTGGCACTAGGGTCAGTTAAAGAGTAAAGTATTTGCCCATTGAGGCCATTGCCTTAGCTTGGTACTATGGTCAGTAAAAGATTAAATGATTTACCCGTTGAGGCCATTGCCCTAGCCTGGTACTAGGGTTAGTAAAAGACTAAAAGATTTGCCCGTTGAGGCCATTGCCCTAGCCTGGTACTAGGGTAAGTAAAAGACTAAAAGATTTGCCCGTTGAGGCCATTGCCCTAGCCTGGCACTAAGGTCAGTTAAAGATTTAAAAGAAATTGCCCGTTGAGGCCATTGCCCTAGCCTGGTACTAGGGTCAGTTGAGTGATTTACAGTTTTCATGATGATATGTTAAATATGTTTGCTTGTTTATGAAAAGCAAGATAGAGGAGCATGATCCGTAGGTTTATCCATGATTTTATGTTATATTAATATTGCCTGATCGTAATATAACATTTGATAAACTGGACTTCCATGCGCATGTGATTGTGAGTGTTTCCCTTTCCCCAATTGTAGTGGTACCCACCGCTACGCCAAGGATGGGAAGCTTTTCACTGAGTCTGTTTGACTCACTCCCTCTGCTTCAATATTTCAGATACAGGGATCGGGCAGGCATCGACATTCGTACAGTGATAAAGACATCAGACCATCCTTATTCACTTGTTTCGCGTGGGTGGACACCTTTTTGATTATTTTGATTTCTCTTGTTGTACATATTTTAAAGTTGTAAGAGTTGTGTATATATATTTACAGCTTTTAAAAAGTACCTACTCTAGAATTGTCAGCTTCACATGTACTTAAAGACAGGTTCTAGTTGGGGATAAACTAGGATATATGTTTGAGTATATAAACTTCTGCATGTGAATAGGATAGATCGTACGCATTGAGGCGTACTGTCAATATGATATGGATATATATTATGTGTGCTTGCTGCATGTGAATAAGATAGATCGTACGTATTGAGACGTACGGTCAATATGATATTAATATTTACATTATGAGTGCTAATAAATATATCTGTACACTAGATTGAGCTGAAGCGGTATTGAGCGAACCGCGGATTGCAGGTTAATTAGGCCACCAGTGAGGTGTGGCCACTAGTATGATATATATATTGATTGTATAGCAGGGTAGTTATAGTCATGTTTACAGGATAAGGCTTACGGGTTTAGAGGTAAAAATCTATTCCCGTGCCGATTACGTACTCCCGATTTGGGGTCGTGACAAACTTGGTATCAAAGCCTGGTTATTCTTTAAGTCATGTGAAGCCAATGGTATGACCGGGTGTCGGTTTAACCTTCGTTGTGAAACCCGGGCACAACGTTGGAATAAACAGGCACTTGTGGGAGTACCCAGGATAAATTGAGTCAGTTTTTCTTTCATTCCTTCTTAATCTGTGATAGATTATGAATTCTTTCGAGTCATCGCTTTAGGCATAGAATTTGTATGTGAAATTCTATGCAAAGCATATAATCTGTACAGTACACAAGTGCCGATGAGCAATAAGGCGTAAAGTGGGGTGGCAGTGACCCCGGGAAACTAAGGACACCATAATAGGCAAAGGAGACATCAATTGAGGATGCTACCTAGACACAAACACATTTGGTTGAATTGTAGGCAGGAATGCGCTACAATATGTAATTGTTTTGCAGATGTTAAATGAGACGATGCGTCTGCTCTGTTAGCGGCGCATTGTGTTCTTGGTATAGGCACAAGTTATTTGATTACAGTGTGGAATGCATGTAGAATAGAAATATGCAGTGAATCGTAGTTATGCTAGGAATGGTTTGTAAAGTGAAAGAAAAGACACGCTTGGCGTGTAGAAAAGAAAGTAAGCCCATCGGGCGATTAAAATGGAAAGTTTACAGACAAGAATAAACAGGGCCGTGAGGCATGAAATCGACAGGAAGATGATCGCGTGAATGGGTCACGAATGTGCGGTATGCTATGGCTAAAGGAAGTGAGTTGTCCTTCCTAGAAGGTAAACAGAAAAGAGGTGGTGCATGCCACAGTATAGAAGTAGAAGTCTACGGACTAGGAAATCAGGATACGGTATATGGAAGGGCAAAGTGGCCGAACCGTATCCCATAGAGATAGATTTTAAGAAGTAGAGGCATATGTAAACATGTAGAGCGTGACCATATGCCGAGCAGGAAACAGAGTAAATGGTAAGGCACAGGGAAGGAGCCTACTCCAACCCTGCGCTCGATCCATGAACTACTAGTCCCTTAAGCAAAGAAGGGGGGAAGAAGGGATTAAGCCCAACCAAACTCTCTTGGGTTGCTTGAGGGAGAGCATAAAGAATAGGATATTGATCACATGAGAAACTTTTATAAAATCTTTTTGGTCTTTCCGGATGAGAGGTTCTGAAAGACCCTCAAACTTTTCTTGAAAATACTAGGGATAACCATTGGAAGGCAAATTTTCATGAAAACTTTTTCTCAATTTGTGTCATTCCAATTGGTTAAACCCTAACCATTTACAAAAAACCTTAGGCATCATTTTCTAAGATATAAACTAGAATCAATTTTTAAAACTCGCAGGGTGCCTAAGAAAACTAACTCATGTGACCAATACCCTACCAAACAATTGTCCTTTTACAGGTAAGCTGCATAAGGATGGTAGATGTAGTTGAGAAATCACTCGCTTGGAGTGATTAAAGTTAATAAAACATTGAAAAGCACTAGAGAGTGCTAAAGTGCCGAGGGAGTATACAGGTAAACCTAAGGGGTACCAATTAAGGGGCCATAGGGTGATAATAGACCCGAAAGTATTAGACCAGAGCAGGTCTAGAAGTGTAAATGGAAGTAGACCTTCGGGTACCGTCCAGAGATAAGAAAATGAGTGCTATTGCGGTAGATAGCTTTCGAAGGAGATAACGTGAGAGATAAACCCCAAAGGGACTCGTGGAGGCCCGAGGGGAGAAAAAGTAGACAGGGATAAGTAGTCCCATATGGTGGGAAGAGCGGAAGCCTACAGGATCCCATAGGATAAGAGTCAAGTAGGAGGCGGAGAACCAACTACTACCATAAGTTCATGTATAGTACACGGATTGTAGTGGACATAGCTAGGTAAGCTAGTTCCACAGGTTGGTGAACCGTAAATCCGTTAGTCTGAATCCCGTGTATGGGTGGAGACTGAGTGGACAAACCAAACGTATAAATGGCCATCGGGGTGCCATAAAGGGAAAATTAACCGTAAGGATGGTTAATCGAGAAGGAGAATGTAGTGAGTAACGAGTATTGAGAAATACTCGAAGAAAGAGTACCACGTAGGTACGAAATGGAAAAGAAGAGAATGAATACGGGAACGGAATCGGGTAAGCATCTGGGGGTACGAGCCAAAAGGATAAAACAGGTATGCTACCATTGGGGGCGATTGGAACCCAACGGGTAACACACTTGCAAGAGGCGGTATATGTTCGTGAACGTATGCCACACCGTAAGAAAGGAAAGAGTCAAACCGTGAGAGCAGATCCTGTTTGGTCAAGGGGAGTAGAGCATGTCCGGAAAGGTTCATGCTGGAGTTAACAGATAAAATATTCCAAGTAGGAATACATGATCTAAGTGAGTTCAAGGAACTACACATGCAATTACAGGAGTTGCTTGATAAGGGTTTCATCTTACCCAGTTTTTTGCCTTGGGGTGCACCAGTTCTATTCGTGAAGAAGAAGGATGGAACTTTAAGATTGTGTATCGATTACCGAAAGTTGAATAAGGTAACGGTCCGCAATCAATATCCACTTCCCAGAATCGATGACTTGTTCAACCAGTTGCAGGGTGCTAAAAGATTTTCAAAGATCGATCTGCGATCAGGGTATCATCTGCTGATGATTAGAAGAGAAGATGTGCCCAAGACTGCTTTTCGAACACGATACGACCATTATGAGTTTCTAGTCATGTCGTTCGGGCTAACTAATGCACCAACAGCTTTATGGACATGATGAATCGGGTTTTCAAGCCATTCCTAGACCGGTTTGTCATTGTATTTATTGATGACATTTTAGTCTATTCCAAGAATGCTGAGGAGCATGCAGAGCATTTGAGACTGGCATTACAGAGGCTGAGAGAAGAGAAATTGTATGCTAAGTTTTTAAAATGCGAGTTTTGGTTGGATAAGGTTGCATTTCTGGGTCACGTGGAATCTTCAGAGGGAATCCATGTTGATTCGAGCAAGGTGGAAGCCGTGAAGAATTGGTCCCAGCCTACCTCAGTCACGGAGATCCGCAGTTTTCTAGGTTTGGCTGGATACTATAGAAGGTTTGTGCAGGACTTTTCGAGGGTTGCTGCACCTCTTACAAAGTTAACTCAGAAAGGGGTAAAGTTTGTATGGGATGACAAGTGTGAAGAGAGTTTTCAGAAACTGAAGGAAAGTCTCACCACAGAACCGGTGTTGGCTGTTCCTGAGGGCACCAGAGGGTATGTGGTGTACTGTGATGCTTCACGAGTTGGGTTAGTGTTTGTTCTTATGCAGCATGGCAAGGTGATTGCTTATGCGCGAAAAGAACTACCCAACTCACGATCTTGAAATGGCAGCGGTGGTATTTGCCTTGAAAATTTGGAGGCATTACCTTTATGGCGAAACATGTGAGGTATATACAGACCACAAGAGCCTCAAGTACATTTTCGAGTAGAAAGATCTAAATCTAAGACAACACAGGTGGATGGAGTTGTTGAAAGACTATGACTGCACGATCTTGTACCATCCCGGTAAGCCGAATGTGGTGGTAGACGCTCTGAGCCGAAAGTCAATGGGTAGCTTAGCCCATATCAGTGAAGTACGAAGGCCGTTAATTCGGGAAATACATGAGCAGGAACAGTCTGGAACTCAGTTTGAAATTGGAGATTCCAACTTGTTTCTAGCCCATATTAAAGCTAAGTCAGATCTAGTTGAAGAGGTTAAATCCAAACAAGCGCAAGAGGCCGACCTCAATCAGATCAGAGATACAGTGGTTAAGGGGGAGAAGGACGACGTCCGATTCTCCATAGACGACAATGGCATACTCCGGTTGGAGGGACGACTGTGTGTATCTATGGTTGATGGTTTGAAAGAAAAAATCCTTAGTGAGGCACACAAGACAGTGTACACAATCCATCCGGGTAGTAATAAGATGTATCAAGATCTGAGAGAATTGTATTGGTGGAATGGTATGAAGAAAGACATGGCAGACTACGTATCTAGATGTCTAGTATGTCAGCAAGTTAAGGCTGAACACCAAAAGCCCGCCGGAACACTTCAACAAATAGGAATTCCTGAATGGAAATGGGAGAGAATTACTATGGATTTTGTGACAGGATTGTCGCGGTCATAGAGGGGATTCGATTCAGTTTGGGTAATCGTTGGTCGGATGACCAAGTCCGCACATTTCCTGCCAATTAAGACCACTTACGGAGTGGGTCAGTATACCCAGTTGTACCTATCAGAGATAGTGAGGTTGCATGGAGTACCAGTGTCGATTATCTCTGACAAGGGGCCACAGTTTACCTCTCAATTCTGGAGAGCATTGCAGGAGGCATTGGGGACAAGGGTTGATCTGAGTACAGCATTTCATCCCCAGACAGACGGCCAATCTGAGAGGATCATTCAAATTTTAGAGGACATGCTTAGAGCATGTGTTATGGATTTCGGCAGAGGGTTGGAGAAATACCTGCCGTTAGCGGAGTTTGCCTATAACAACAGTTACCAATCCAGTATTCGGATGGCACCCTTCGAGGCTTTGTACGGTCGGAAGTGCAGGTCCCCGATTGGGTGGT
The DNA here is from genome assembly GCA_014851425.1 of Senna tora. NCBI lineage: Eukaryota > Viridiplantae > Streptophyta > Magnoliopsida > Fabales > Fabaceae > Senna > Senna tora. The sequence continues at coordinate 26,219,937 of CM026269.1, forward strand.
TCGAGGTCGAAAAAGCCAAGTTGGTTGGTCCAGAACTTGTACAGGATGCTTTGGACAAGATAAAGTTCATTAGAGAGAGACTTGCCACGGCTCAGAGTAGGCAGAAGTCTTATGCTGACAACCGGAGAAGAGAGTTAGAGTTTGCTGTGGGTGAGCAGGTTTTCTTAAAACTTTCACCGATGAAGGGCGTGATGAGATTTGGCAAGAAAGGCAAGCTAAGTCCAAGATACATCGGACCGTTTGAAATTCTAGAGCGCGTGGGAAATGTTGCCTACCGTCTAGAATTGCCAGGGGAGTTGGAAGGAGTTCCTCCGGTGTTTCACATGTCTATGCTTCGCAAGTACCTGCCAGATCCCTCTCATGTAATCCAACCCCAGGAAGTACAACTAGCCGAGGGTCTAACTTATGAGGAGATGCCAGTGGGAATCCTAGATGTGCAGGACATTCGGTTGAAAGTCCTGTGGTGAAACCATTCGGTTGAAGAAGCAACGTGGGAAGTTGATGCGGAGATGTGCAAGACATATCCTCACCTATTTCAAGACTAAGGTTAGTATGTTAATTGAAACTCGGGGACCGAATTTCTTAAGGGGGGAAGATTGTAATACCCGGGAAATTTTTTCGAAGTTTAAAATGAAAAGAAAGGGAAAGAAATGAAGTAGAAAATAATTTAAGGATTTAATTCAGGACCTAAGGAATTGGAAACCTGAATTTAATGGGGAAAAGAGAGTAGGAAAATTTTTTGCGTATTTAATTTGGGATATAAGAGAAAATAAAATTAATTGGAAAGAGGAGGATTTAATTGGGTATATTTTCCACCTATTCTTTATTATAATAATAATAATTATTAATTAGTTATTATTTATTTATTTTGATTATTTAATTAAATTGTTAGAAAGGGGAGTGGGGCGTGGGCTATATAAGATAGATAGAAAAGAAAGAATTGAAAAGAAAAAAAATGAAGGGAGGCCACGTGTAGAAACAAAAGAAAAACGGAGGAAGAGAGAGATAGGGTGAGACGTGAAGAAGAAGGGTTTGGGGTGTGCTGGAAAAGTGACCGGGGAGAGCTATCAGACACTGGAAAAGTCACCGGAGCGCGGGTACGACGTCTCCTACACCTTCAACCAATCGAATCAAAGGTTGGTAACCCCAATTTCATTTGAAACCCCCAATTTCTTCATTTTTAGGGATTTCTTCGATCCACCTTCGATTGGGTTGTTTCAAGGGTAGATTGAGACCTTGGAGGTGTTCTTGAACTCCTAGTTGAGGTAAGAATCGAGGCTATACCCTTGGGTTTAGCCGAATTCGAATTTGAAAGGATTTGGGGTTGAAATTCCAATTATTCCTAATTTGGGGAAATTATTGAGAATTAGGAATTGAGCTTGGATTTGAGTAAATAGGCTTGGATTGGAATTACTGAAATTATATTGTTAAAATATTAGCTGAATAAGATCCGTGAAGAGCTGGCCCGAGGTTACTAATGCGGAACCTTGACATTAACGTGTCGGGTCCCTGCTCGGATTGCCCAATTACACTTTAAGGGTGATATTGAGGGCTCCAAACCTCTTCTTTTCAATCTTGAACACCCTAGAATAATTCTAAATATTCTATCAAGCATCAAGAATTATTTTAGGTACTTTCTTGTTTCTCAAGGATGGAAACTTGCGGAACAATAAAGTCCAAAATTTAAAATGGCAATTTAATTCCTTCGTAATTATTAGGAAACTTTAAGTAGGATAAATTAGAAGCATATCGAGGTTTAGTTACTCAAATCCAAGGCCCTAAAAGTAACTCAAGGAGAAGGATGGTTGTATGAAACCAAGTGCGAGGCACTTGAGACTCTCATAGAAGAGAGGGAAGACGGATAAGACCAAGGACTCGGTTCTTGGCAACGTCTAGATGCATTCTAGGCACGAGCATGTAGTATGCATATGAATTGCATATAGCTGAGATGTTAACCACTTGAATGCATTCTTTAGGAAACTACGATTCGTCCAGAGCGGGAGTTACTCTAGGAGAAACGCAAGGGAGCCGTCCAGGTGAGGGGTTTCCCATCCTTGCCCTACAGGGTTGATTAAGGATGTGGATATGTGGTTTGCCTACTTGCCTGTTTGTTAGAATTATTTAGTGGTGAACATGCTATTGTTATTCCTAAACTGTTATATATGGAAGTATTTGTATATGTGTGTTTGACTACAGGTAAACAGGTACTGAAGGGTATCCATGTGATGACATGAGATACGCCAAACAGTACAAGCAAGGGGGTAAGTTGTTGATTGAGTCCATGGTTTGGTTTACCCTATTAATTAGAAACTCATTAAATAAATCGTATCGAAGTTGTTAGTAAACGTCGACGTTTTATGGTAATTGAACTTAGGAAAGACCTTAGAGCTAGGTTACGATCTAATCAAGGGTTTGGGTATTACATAAGGATTAAAACGATCTCATAAATTGATTAGTGAGTTATAGGGAGGTTCACACTACTTAGGTAGAGTCAGTCAAGGATAGTAATGGGTAGATAGAGTCAGAATCCCAGCTGAAGGCTCGGGAAGAGCAACAAGTCAGAAAGATTGCTCGTTGAGGCCATTGCCCTAGCCTGGCACTAGGGTCAGTTAAAGAGTAAAGTATTTGGCCGTTGAGGCCATTGCCCTAGCCTGGTACTATGGTCAGTAAAAGACTAAAAGATTTGCTCGTTGAAGCCATTGCCCTAGCCTGGTACTAGGGTCAGTAAAAGACTAAAAGATTTGCCCATTGAGGCCATTGCCCTTGCCTGGCACTAGGGTCAGTTAAAGATTTAAAAGAAATTACCCATTTAGGCCATTGCCCTAGCCTGGTACTAGGGTTAGTTGAGTGATTTACAGTTTTCAAGATGATATGTTAAATATGTATGCTTGTTTATGAAGAGCATGATTGAGGAGCATGATCCGTAGGTTTATCCATGATTTTATTTTATATTAATATTGCCTGATCGTAATATAACATTTGATAAACTGGACTTCCATGCGCATGTGATTGTGGGTGTTTTCCTTTCCCCAACTGTAGTGGTACCCGCCGCTACGCCGAGGATGGGAAGCTTCTCACTGAGTCTGTTTGACTCACTCCCTCTGCTTCAATATTTCAGATACAGGGATCGGGCAGTCATCGACGTCTGGACAGTGATACGGACATCAGACCATCCTTACGCACTTGTTTCGCGTGGGTGGACACCTTTTTTAATATTTTGATTTCTCTTGTTGTACATATTTTAAAGTCGTAAGAGTTGTGTATATATATTTACAGTTTTTAGTAAGTACCTACTCTAGAATTGTCAGCTTCACATGTACTTAAAGACAGGTTCCAGTTGGGGATAAACTAGGATATATGTTTGAGTATATAAACTTCTGCATGTGAATAGGATAGATCTTACGCATTGAGGCGCACGGTCAATATGATATGGATATATATTATGTGTGCTTGCTGCATGTGAATAGGATAGATCGTACGTATTGAGACGTACGGTCAATATGATATTAATATTTACATTATGAGTGCTAATAAATATATCTATACACTGGATTGAGCTGAAACGGTATTGAGCGAACCGCGGATTGCAGGTTAATTAGGCCACCAGTGAAGTGTGGCCACTAGTATGATATATATATATATATATTGATTGTATAGCAGGGTAGTTATAGTCATGTTTACTGGATAAGGCTTACGGGTTTAGAGGTAAAAATCTATTCCTGTGCCGGTCACGTACTCCCGATTTGGGGTCGTGACACAAAAATTGCAACCCTTCTTAATACTGACTTACGACTTTATATCTATATTTGAAATTTAAAAAATAAGGAATTCAAGTAATATTAGTCTCTTATATTTGTTAAATTATATAACAAATATTAATATTATTTTATTTTCATTTGATTTAAAAACAATTTACATATCCCTTCTAATTTTTTTGGGGTATTTCTATCAATATGTTTTTAAAATTGGGTAATTCTAGAATTTTATAACTTTTAAGTATAAATTTATGTATTTTAAACAAAAAGTATGATTTATTTAATTTTTTTATGGTGGTGCACCATGAAATGCTCCACTCTTTGGAGCATTACAGAGTTTTGATTACCTACCTTGTATATAATAGTGAGTTTTTTAGAAATCCTATTGGAAGGTGACATGTGGCGAGTTCATGTAAGAATACATGAACACGAGCCCATATGATCATCACTCAAAGATAAATGGATACAAAGTAGGGAGGATCATGAAGAGGATATGGGAATTAAGGATATTACGATACCTGTTCCCCATGATAACTATTTTTCCCGTTTCCAGCCCTAGCTCTACCTGGGTATGACATTTAGTACTCGTTCTCAAACCGTCAGAATACTTAAAATCTCAGACTCGACCACAGACTCCAGAAATTTCTACATTCATCATAAGTGCAAAATCATATTATTATTATTATTCAAATTTTAAAATACAATCAAATCTCACAAATATTTAACAAATAAACAATACAAGTCTCAAAAAAATTTAACAAAGCAAATTTAATTATTTGAAGTCCAATAAGTCATAGTTTTTAAGTAGATAATATTTATTTTGTGTTCTCATTTTCTAATAGAAGACTAAAGTAAAATAGTTATTAATATAATATTATATATATTTACATATAAATAAAGATTTATAAATAAATATAAAAAAAATTATCCATGAAAATTTCGATACCTACACCTAGGGGTATTCAAATCTAATCCCATTCAATTCCAATCAATCTAATATAATTCGATCCAATAAAATCTATTAAAAATCGACCTTTTGTTGGATCAATTAGATGGGTGAGAAGCATAACCAATCTCATTGGATCAGATTATGAATGATCATAGGTGCCAACCAATCCAATTTAATCAATCCAATCCATTTATTAATATTTTAATTTTATAATATGTATATATATATATATTGTAACTACGGAATATTCTACCTTGGGACATGTGGCACTGAATTTCTAGAAACCCGGCCTCAGCACCCTCTAAAGACACGTGGCAATCTGCTGCTATACGACACTTCTTTTTCGGGGAGTATGAGTATATACCTAACGCTCAGAAACTCGTATTTGTTTTTGTCTTGTATACAGGATACGCATGATATAATACTCGCATGGCCGGCACAGATCATTCCCAAAAACCCTTACACGACCGACCAAATGTCGTTTGAAGTGACCGGTGCAAGCGACATAAAACGCAGTTCGTGATCTTTGACGACGTTGGCAACACAACTGAGACAAAAGAGCCGCTGGTCATCACGGCCAACATCTCAGGATTCGATGTCAGACGTGTTCTGATAGATCCCTGGGCTGTCACAGATATACTCTTCGCAAAAACTTTGGAAGAAATGGAGCACTGCGAGGAGCAGCCAACATCGGACGAAGAAACTCTTGTCGACTTCTTTGGACAGGTCATTAAGACACGAGGAACCCTCACGACATGGCTCGCCCTAGGCACACAACCGAGGGTGGTCCGCGCTAGAGTGAGATTCACCATATCAACGGCACCATCGATATACAATGCAGTCTAGGGTCGACCGATCCTGGGCAAGCTTAGAGTCATCATATCCACAGCTCATATGGTGATGAAATTCCCTACGCCGGTCGGCATCGCGGAAATACGAGCTGACCGGGAAACCCGTATATGTCATGCGATTGGCCGACTCGCTACAAACAAAGCCGAGAGTAACGCTGAAAGCCCCCTTGAGATAGTGGACCTGCGAGACGAAATCCCCGGAGCTAGGCCACAACCTACGGAGGACCTCGTGAGCATCTGCATAGATTAGGTGAATAACTGGGAAATCTGCGTGGGAGCTCTCCTCAGCTAGACGGCATGAAGGAAGTTCCAAGAACTACTCACCCAGTACAGGGACGTATTCACCTGGAGCGCCGCAGGCTTGCCAGGTATAGATCCTGCGCTCATATGCCATTCCCTCAATATCAGAGAAAAACCCGACGTAATCCAGAAGAAATGGCATTTCGGCGAGTAAAGGCAGCGAGCAATCAACGAAGAGGTGCAAAAACTCCTCGACGCCGGCTTCATACGCCAGTCGCAGTACCCAGACTGGCTGTCGAACGTAGTAATGGTAAAAAAGGCGAATGGGAAGTGGCGAATGTGCATGGACTTCACCAATCTGAACAAGGCCTTTTCGAAGGATGCCTACCCGCTTCTGAACATAGACAAGCTGGTCGACGGGACAACCGGGCAGCGGATGCTGAGTTTCCTAGATGCATTCTCAAGATACAACCAGATCCAGATGAACACGGAGGACCAGGAAAAGACCTCTTTTATCACGGATAAAGGCGTCTACTGCTACAAACTAATGCCTTTCGGACTGAAAAACGTAGGGGCCACCTATCAAAGGTTGATGGACATCATTTTCAAAGAACAGATAGGTCGAAACCTCGAGGTCTACATCGACAACATGGTAGTCAAATCCATGGAGCTCGAACAACACCTGACACATCTGGAGGAACTCTTCTTGGTTTTGCGAACACACCAAATGAAGCTGAATCCAACCAAATGCGCTTTCGGCGTGTCGGCTGGAAAGTTACTAGGATTTATGATCACACAACGAGGAATCGAAGCCAACCCCGAGAAATGCACAGCCATTCTCAACATGGAGCCGCCATGGACGGTGAAAGAGGTGCAGAGGTGCAGAGGTTGAACGGAAGGTTAGCGGCCCTCAACAGATTCTTATCAAGGATGGCCGACCGATGTCTTCCCTTCTACAAAATTCTGAAGACAGCACCAGCGTTCTAATGGACTGAGCAATGCAAAAAGTCCTTCCAAGACCTTAAGGCTTACGTAGCCAAACCTCCAGTGTTAGCCAAAGCGGTCAAAGGAGAAACCCTCATACTTTACCTAGCTACCACCAATCGCTTTGTAAGCTCAGCACTGATAAGGGAAGAAGGAGTCGAGCAATTCCCAGTCTATTACACAAGCCACGCCTTGCAGGGAGTCCAACTTCGGTACCAACGGGTGGAGAAGCTCGTACTCGCTCTCGTCCACTCAGCTTGAAGGCTTCGACCTACTTCCAACAGCACACAATAATGGTCCGAACTGACCAACCCCTGTGGCAAATACTTTAAAAGCCAGACTTAGCAGGGCGAATGACAAACTGGGCAGTCGAGCTATCAGAATTCAACATTCAATACGAGCCCCGTCGGGCGATCAAAGCCCAAGCCTTAGCAGACTTCATCGCCGAAATGACTCCGTCAGAACGCCTTCAGGGGGACGCCCCAGCTTCGAATCACAACGAGACCACTGAGCCACAGCCAGAAAAATCCCCATGGCTAGTCTATGTAGACGGCTCCTCGACAAGGAAATCCGCGGGTGCCGGCATTATCACAGAAAGCCCCGACGGAATCAAAGTGGAACAAGCCCTGCACTTCACGTTCCCAGCCTCCAACAATCAAGCTGAATATGAAGCACTCATAGCCGAACTAGCGCTAGCTCATGACCTGGGCGCCTCAAAGGTCAAGCTATTCAGCGATTCACAACTAGTGTTCGGACAACTAAATGGAGATTTTGAGGCAAAGGACGCCACAATCATCAAATATGTGGAGCGTGTCAAACAAGAAATCAGCAGGTTCGAATCCGTCTTGATCACGCGGATCCCCCGGAACCAGAACACCCAAGCCGATGCCCTCTCCAAATTACCCACCACACCGAGCCAATCGAGACTTAAAACAGTCTTACGAACCACGCTTCGCACCCCCAGTATAAACCCAGACGTATTGTCGATTACAATCGACGATTCCTGGATGGCTCCCATCAGGGCATATATAACGGCGGGCACCCTGCCTGTAGACAAAGAACTCGCTCGGAAAATTAAGAGGCAAGCAGCTCGATACTTTGGCTGGGGAAACGACCTATATAAAGAGGGATTTCATCTCCACATCTCCGGTGTATCACAACCGAAGAGGCGAGCTACGTACTATAGGAAATCCACGAAGGCGTATGTGGCACACACTAGTCCGCGGGAGCCCTCTGAAAGTGAGCCCTGCGCTTCGGATTCTATTGGCCGACAATGAGAGCCGACTTAGAGGCCTTAGTCGCGTTCATACACCAGCCACCCGGTGAGCTGAAGCCCATCGAATCCCCATGGCCCTTCGACACTTGACGAATGGACATCCTGGGCCCCCTCCCTCAGGGGACGCTCCAGCGAAAATTCCTCATCGTGGCCGTCGACTATTTCACCAAATGGATCAAATCTGAACCCTTGGCCACCATCGGGTCCCAAAATGTCCAAAACTTCCTTTGGCGTAATATCATCACTCGTTTCGGTCCCCTGCACATGCTGATCACCGAGAACGGACGACAATTTGTCAGCGAAAAGTTCGAAGATATCTGCAAAGAATGGAGTATCGACCACATAACTACTTCAGTCGAATACCCGGCGACCAATGGGCAAACGGAAAGAGCAAACCGTATCATCCTCGATGGGCTGCGGAAGCGATTGGCGGACGCAAAAGAAGGATGGGTGGACGAACTCCCATCAATCTTGTGGTCATATAGAACCACAGTACACACGGCCACAGGAGAAACCCCTTTTGCTTAGACATACGGGCAAGAAGCAATCGTCCCCGCCGACATCGGTGTCGCCTCGGATCGGGTGCTAAACTACTCTGAATCAAATTCAGAGAACCTATTGGTCAGCCTCGATGCAGCCGAAGAACGAAGGGAAGCGGCGGCGCTCAGAAACATCGCCTACGAACAGTTACATATATATATATATATAATTTTTAATATTTTATTTGTCTTTTTATCTTTTTTTTTTGTTCTAATTGTTTGGTTAATATATGTTTGCAATATAACATTTGTTGTATATTTGTAGTTAATATGAATCAAATTGGAAGCATTACTTTTGTAAATTTTCTGAATTGAAAAGTAATAAATTTTGTAACTACGGAAAACTCCACCTTGGGACACGTGGCACAAACGTTCTAGAAGCACGGCCTCAGTACCCGCTAGAGACACGTGGCACCACTCATCTATCAAATACATGGCCCTCGCCCACGTCACCTCACGGAGCTTCCCCTCAACCAGACGTGGGATCTCCACAAGCCTCGTGGGACGACCCACGTCCCACGAGGTCATGGGTCGAGCACGATCTCCCCACACTCAAGTATAAATAGACCCTCACTCAGGGGACTAAGCAAGGAATCCAGTCTCAACAGAATTGCACGCAACCTGAAGTATCACCGTACCTCATATCTGATATTTCCATTCTCTCTCGGTACCTGAGCACCCTCAGATGCCCGATGCAAGTCCTTTCCAAACCTCGAGCTCCGTCGGTGGCCCCCATACCGGCCAACCTCCGACAAGCTCACCTCCTCCTCGGAGCACACCGCTAACAGGGCTTCCAGCAACCCTCAGAGACCATAGCTCTCTCCAACTAAGGCAACCTCCTAAGAGCGGCTCGCCCGCCCGGAGTACCTTAGGCACGTCTTAGCTGAACACGGCCCAATACAGGTAACAACCTTGCCTAACGGCTCCGATAGACGTCACCATGAAGAACTACGTGGACTTTGATCCCTCCCGAAGGGTACGTAGGCACCTAGGTGCACCACCTAAGGACAAGTCCCCCAAGGTTAAGACCCCTTGCGGTCCTAATTTCAAATTACAATTGTCTGAGCCAAAAACGACAGTTACAGTGGCGCCCACCCAGTCTGATTCAGGCCATAATGCCTTGTGCACTCTGCCGCTAAACGGCATTTCTTTTTCGGGGAGTAGGAGTATATACCTAACGCTCAGAAACCCGCATTTGTTTTTGTTTTGATCTCCAATACAGATATATGATATAATACATCATGACTGACTCGAACGTCCCCACAACCACGACCGACGCTAACGCCTTGAGATGCAGCACGAGGAATCGACAGGGAACGGTCGAAATGGTCACAACTGAGGCAGGCGGATCAAGCGCGACCCAGCCTCAAAGCTCCTTAATAACGCAAGTAGCCATCACGGAAATCGTGGTCCAGAACCCGGCATATGGAGAGAAAAGTTGCCCTCAACACCCGTATGGCATGCCGTACGTCCCTTGCCCCACAACCGCTGGTCAAGAGATGACAGAGCCAGCAAGGAACCCGCGGGATGCTGAGATCGCCTGCCTCGAAGTAGAAGTAGCAGTTCTACGCCAACAGCGATGGGAAGAGGATATGAACCTCACCACAGCAAATGCGAGCACTCAGTTACCCTTAGTGCCACACGGCGCAACTGCAGGGACCTCCAGCGACCCTACCGGCTTCCCCGTAATTCAATTTGGGACCCTACCAATGGAGTTCGCCCGATTGTCACTGACGGCGACACCACGCCCAACAGTGATCCCACCTGGACCAACCATGGTCGCCTGACAAGCAGCACGACCCGTCACAAACTATTCGCGACGACCAGTCCCAAACTACCCTCCAAGATCCTACCTCCATATGCCATGGGCGGCGGCCTACAACCCATACGCCGCCAGCGGTGCAAATGCCTACCAGTGGCCCGTGATCGACTTCCAGGGAAAAGGGAGACACCCCTTAACCCAGCAGGTCATGAATGAGCACGTGCCCAGGGGTTTCAAAATGCCCTTCCACATAGAACCCTATGGTGGAGAAACTGACCCGCGGGATCACCTGAATACCTTCAACTCGGCCATGTCGATATCGGGCATGACGGATGGCTAACAGTGTCGTGTCTTCTCATCGACCCTGAAAGAAGCCGCCTTGAGATGGTTCTCCCTGCTGCCCACCAATTCGATCCACAGCTTGGAACAACTAGCGCAGAACTTCCTCACTCAGTTCGCCAGCAGCAAAGAGTACTAGAAAAACGAAGACTCCTTCATTGGTTTCCACCAGGAGGAAGGGGAAACCTTGCAAGCCTTCTTGGCCTGCTTCACCAAGCTCTCGCTCCAAGTCCGAGGCCTCCAGGACGCCGTCGCCATCTTTGTCATAAAGCAAGGTCTTCGATGCTCACAATTCTACGGGGAACTGAACAGATGCCCCATCTCCACCCTATAGGAGCTTATGGACCGTGCGGAGTGGTTCATTCAAGAGTAAAACGCTCAGATCACCAAGGACAAGATGAGAAAATTCCTAATAAGCCAGGCCGACATGGAACGGGCAGAGAAGAAAAAGGAGAAGACGGGAATCGAGAACCAAGCCCCCAAGGAGAAGAACAATAGGAAAAGGTCACCACCTTGACCGTGGACCACCTCATGTTGGGGTGTTGGAAGAAATTTATCACTCAGACATGCTCAACTGCCCCCCACAGGTCAAAAGACGTAAGACAGGAAGGGCGGTGGACAACTTCAAGTATTGTCAATTCCACAAGGATTACGGGCACGAAACTAACGATTGTATCCACCTCAAGGATCAGATCGAGGACCTAATCCAGAAGGGACAGCTCGGCAGATTCGTCAAGGAAGAAAGCAGGGCTAATGCCGAACACCCCCGAGAGGCCAACGATCAAGTGCCCACCCGCGGGGTCATCAACGTCATAGCGGGAGGACTACAAAGAGGAACCTCCTCACTATCGCAGAACAAGAAGAGGATGGAACGCTCCATACTCGCCCTCGATTACGCCCCGACGCACAAGAAGAGGGGCGAAGCCAAGGGAGACCCCATCACCTTCGACCTCACTAACCTAGAGAATCTTGATCGACCAAGGATCTTCAGCAGACGTTCTCTACTTCGACACCTTCAGAAAGCTCGAGTTGAATGAAGCCAGCCTAAGACCATTCCTCGGCACGCTCATAGGGTGCTCAGGAGCCCAGGTTCCGGCAGAATGAATCATCACCGCTCGAACAACTATGGGCACCTTACCAAAGGTCGCGAGCCTTGATGTAGACTTCATCATCGTCTCAGCACCATCAGCATAAAATGCAATCATAGGGCGACCGTCCCTAAACAAACTCAGAGCTGTAGTGTCTACCGCACAGCTCACAATGAAGTTCCCAACACCCCATGAGGTTGGAGAAATCATGGCGGACCAAAAATTGGCGCGAGCATGCTACGTAGCAAGCTTAGCCAAGACCGTCAAGGTCGCCCACCTCGGTCCCAAAGAAATACGCGATGAACCCCCCGAGGCTAAAGAGTCAGGAGGAACGAAACCAGAGTCTGCCCGCCCGAACTCTACCTCTGCTTAGACTCCGAACGCACTTTGCACCATTACACCATCTTTAGGTCAAGTCGCATGTCTCTACTTTAAATTTAGGATTTTCAGCCTGACTATGGCCCGCCTGACCTAGGCAATCCGAATGTAAACATTTTGCTTACCTTCAGCCTAACTAAGGCTAGTCCGACTGAGGCTCAACGAATGTAATCATTTTGTCTATTATTAAAAGTACTTCTTTTCAGCTAAAGACAAGACTTGAACTCAGCAAAGTACTCGCATAAGTCCTACCACAGGACAATGGGCTCGATCGCCCCAAAAAATGCTTAGCACCCCCAGGGCCAAGCTAAAATTTCCCCAAAAAGCGCGGTAAAAAACCCCTTTGGTGCGAAAACCACAAAACGAACGTTCGACAAACCATGCTAGCAAAACGCATACAAACCGTCCTGATCAAACGGTTCTCATGCAAAATCTTTTTACCCAGACGTAAAGACATAACTACGAAAAGAGAAATTGGACACACGACTTTTTGCCCAGAAATATAAAGGAAAGCAAGAGAAAACTCTTCGCAGAAAACTATTCTCATTAAATGACAAAAATGAGAGGGAATCCGCCCATTACAAAGGGTAAACACCCTAAAAATTACATAAACTTATTCTTGGGCATCCCGAAGATTTACAAAGTCCTCAGCCCTAGCAGGCTCTGCATGGCCAGCACCTTCCGACGACCCCCGCCTGGTCGCTTCAGCCAGTTGCTGAGAAGTAGGTCCAATCCTTGGAGCCCGTCCGCCAATTCGAGACAACACCTGGTGTTCCACCAGGCGGTTGGTCAGGTGATGAAGGAAAGCAAGATTCAACGGAGGGTCTGTTTCCATCCGACCGCGAAGCTCACCTTCAAAAAACTCCAACGAAGGATGCAAGGAAGCCACGCACTCCGCCGAAAATCTCTCCCCGCGGAGACGCTCAAGCTGCTCGACCGCCAAGAGCATGCCATACATCCTCTGCACAGGCAACTCCCCATGGAGATCAGTGACGTCGGCAACCTTGTCCTCGGCCGCCAGCCAACCAGAAAGGTTCCCATTGGCGCGAGCCTCCGCACCCCGCAAAGCTTTGCAAAGTGAGTGCAGCTCCTGCTGATGCCTCTCAGCGTCTTCTCGGCGGGCAGCCAGCTCCCAGCGAGTCCTCTCCAACTTCGAGCAAAGGAGCGCGGCCTCGGAAGGGTGACCAACTTCAGCCCTAAGACGAGCAACCTCCTGAGTCAAGGACTTAACCTCGCGTCCTTGATCCTCACACTCCAGCTTCTTGAAAGATAGCTGCTCCCGCACGTCCGCCAACCTCTTCTGGGAGACCTCCAGAGCCTGGCTCGTGAAGGACGTAACACCGGCAAACTGGTCCCAGTGCGTTGAATCTCTTCCTGCGAAAGGTGCATATATACGGCTAAGGTCAGAAACACGAGCTAAAGCAAAATGAGGAAAAAAATCAAAACAAAGGAACTTACCGCACGCTTCTCCCACTCGAAACCGGCTTGGTGGAAGTCGGCCAACACTTCAGCCATCCGACCGAAGCCTCGGGCAGCGAGGTTCAGGGGCGAAGTGTCCAGCCCCCGGGCTTCCCTCTCCTGCATCTCCATGGGGAAGCGCCTCCCCAGTGCCACCAGTTCAAAAGACAATCCCCCCTCCAGTGGCGCAAGGGGTTCAGAAGGGCCGGCGCTCGACCTAGGAACAAGATCTCTCGTGGCAGCCGCTTGACTCACCACTACATTCCCTCCATCTAGGGGAACTCTGGCCTCCACGGCCGCACCACCAGACTCCGCGACCTCTTCAGCCGCAGGTTCACCCACCGCAGTCTGAGGAGCGGTGGAGTCTCCGACAGACTCCTCAACGACCACCCTGGCCCGCTTGGCAGCATGCTGATCGACCCCCTCAACGGGGCTGAGGACAGGAGGACGAGCAGATAGTATCACCCTCATGGGTGACTAACGGACGAGAGCAGAAGTGGGAACAGAGGCAGGACCAGAAATGGGAACGGAGGCAGGAACAACATCTCCCGCCGGAACCTCCACCTGTACATCCTCCCGGTTAGTACTCTGTCGTACGACCTGCGGAGGCAACCGCAAATCTGCACCAGCAGGCCGCTTCTTGAGTCCTCATTCTCCGCCCTTGGATAACTCTGCCGCAGAGGTTCCTCTTCTGCTTTCCCCCTCCCGGGGTTCGCTCACGCCAACTTTCCCATCTTTCTTCCTCTTCTCCTTCGGAAGAACCGCTTGACGACGCTCCCTCTCGGAAGACGGAGGCACGGGAAGCCGTCCTTCCCTTTCACCACCAGTAGGCACCGTAGCAGGTACCACAGCAGGGATATCGGTGGCTCCCCCCGTAGACAGGCCCTGTTAACCATTCTTCCTCCCCCTACTCCGACCGGCATCGCGAGTACGACTTAGAGGAGGAGGAGGAGAGGAAGATGAAAGAAGATCTTCCAAGTCAGTGAAGTCAAAAGGGAAGTAGCTATAGTCATCACCTCCACCAGCCATTGCGAGAACTCGACAGAAGCAAGAATCGGAGCAAGAATTAGAAAGCAAAGGTAGGGAAAATAGAGGCAACGGAGAAAGGTGAATGCAAATGTAAAGTCACACACTTTCAAACGTTGGGTATTTATAGGACACCTAGAGGCGTGACGATTCAAAAACTTCGACCCCTCGTATCTCGCAATGGATAAAACCTATTATCCTCTACAATGAAGCCCATCTGCAACCGCCCGTTACAACCGCACAGGTGGAAAGAAGCAACGGTAAGGGATGCACAGCCAGGGCAAAGGAGACACAAAGGTCGAAAAGCCCCTGAGAACCCAAGAGTTACATCGAGACACTTGAGGGCCTCTTCACGAAACTCTCTATCCAGGCTAATGATGGCTACCCTCGAAAATGAACCCGCATTTAATGAAGGAGAAACGGCGCCAAGACACTTAAGCGACAGGAGCACCTGTTCAAGCTCTGACGCGTGGCACTTGCAACAAAGCCCGCTCTTTCAACAAGTAACCCTCAGCAAGGAAACCACCGTTAGCCACTGACCATGGATAAACACAGCTAGAGAAAAGCCTTACAATATGACCAAACGGCTGCTGACCTTTGGGTTTCCCCACTAGCCCTCGTAGGGCATTTCGGGAAATGCCCCTCTTAGCAATGACGACTCTACCTCGGTAAGTCACGTACTTCCTGCAGAGATGACTCGAAAACTTGCTGAGGAAATCAAGCGTCCAGCCATCCGGCACGGGACACGTGTCCTCTCCTAGACGTCTCCTTTTCCACGGAACGATGTGAGAGAGCCTGCATCGCGAGTTGGACGGCCAGTTCCCATAACCGCGACTCCAAGCGGGCGAGCTATCCCGCAGGTAAAGGCAGCGAAAAATTCCTAAGTGTCTTACAGGCAAAGGAACTTAAGTCCATGGGCGCCCGACACCCGTAGAATTGGGGGACTTATGTAACTATGGAATATTCCACCTTGGGACACATGGCACAGACGTTCTAGAAGCACGGCCTCAGCACCCGCAAGAGACATGTGGCACTACTCATCTATCAAATACGTGGCCCTCGCCCACGTCACCTCACAGAGCTTCCCCTCTACCAGACGTGGGATCTCCACAAGCCTCGTGGGACGACCCAAATCCCACGAGGTCGTAGGTCAAGCACGATCTCCCCACACTCAAGTATAAATAGACCCTCGCTTGGGTGACTAAGCAAGGAATCCAGTCTCAACAGAACTGCACGCAACCTGAAGTATCACCGTACCTCATCTTTGATATTTCCATTCTCTCTCGGTACCTGAGCACCCTCAGATGCCCCACGCAAGTCCTTTCCGAACCTCGAGCTCCGTCGCTGGCCCCCATTCCGGCCAACCTCCGACAAGCTCACCTCCTCCTCGGAGCACACCACTAATAGGGCTTCCAGCAGCCCTCAGAGACCATAGCTTTCTCCAACTAAGGAAACCTCCTAAGAGCGGCTCGCCCGGCCGGAGTACCTTAGGCACGTCTTAGCCGAACACGGCCCAATAAAGGTAACAACCTTGCCTAACGGCTCCGATAGACGTCACCCTGACGTACTACGTGGACTTTGATCCCTCCCGAAGGGTACGTAGGCACCTAGGTGAACCACCTAAGGACAAGTCCCCCAAGGTTAAGACCCCTTGCGGTCCTAATTTCAAATTACAATTGTTTGAGCCAAAAACGACAGTTACAAATTTTAATATAGTTGAATTTCAGTATTGGATTGTAATAAATCTTAGTATTTAGTTTGTAATATTCGATTTGGATTGTGTTTGGATCGGATGAAGCTTTTCCATTGAATTGATTGGCCAAATTAAAATTAATTGAAAAAAGTGTTTAAATTGATCTAATTTAATCCGTTGAATGACGACACTAGTCACTAGACCCAGAGGAAGGGTATGGTAGAGGGAAGTATAGTCACAATCAAACTTTCATAAAAGAGAGAAAATGTGAAAATAGGATTGTAATTGAAAAAAATTAAGAAAGCTTTAAAAATTAATAACTAGATTTTTTTACCATTAGACACTTTAAAAAATTATTTATTATTTTTTGCATAAAAATATTTATTTTAAGTGTATGAAAATTTTTAATAAATTATTAATTAGTTCTTTCAATAAGTATTTAAGTAGGTGATAGAATATCTAATAATTTTAAACATAAAAAATTAATAATTTTTATTAATGAAAGATTTTTGTAAAAAGTTAAGATATTAGTTTTTTAAGGGAAAATTTTCGATGAATTTTTAATAATTTTTATTAAGGTTAAACAATCACAATTTGTCACAACTAAGGTATATATTTTATATTAAGGGCATTTAAAATTTAATAAAACTGAATCGAATCAGTATAAATCGGACAAAAGTGATGAATATTCCATATTGTTTGTTTTTTTATGTTAAAAAATAAAAATAAATTACATATACTTATTTATGTATATAAATGTCATATAAATATACATATTATGTTAAAATTTTTAAATATTGAAGTTTCAATTTAGTTTTAGAAAAATAAATTAAATTTAGTATATCTAAAACTTTGTTTTTGAATTTAATTTGAATTTATAATTAGTAAATAAAACGTTATTATATTTTTTTATTTATGTTGAATAGAATTGTCACGACCCCCTATCGGACGTCCGTGACCGGCACGAGAAGTAGGATTTCTCTTATCCCGTAAGCCTCTAATTTCTGATTGACGTTTTCACATGTTTATAACTACCCATTTCTAATACAAACAATATATAGTATTTATGGTCATCCATATCCGGTGACCTAAGTAGCGTGCAATCCACGGCTCGCTCAACGCCGCTTCAGTCTATACATATACACATAATCACTCTCACGTACATATAGTATACATATTAATCACGCGCTTCAGGGCGGGTGATCTATCCTATTCACATGCAGGAGTCTTGTATACAGTCATACATATATTCAATCACACGCTTACATATAGTTTACATATTGATCGCACGCCTCAATGCGTGTGATCTATCCTATTCACATGCGAAAGCCATATTTTCACACAAACAAGTATTCAATCACACATACATATAATTTACGTATTGATCACACGCCTCAATATGTGTGGCCTATCCTAGTTGCATGCAGAAGTCATATACGTATATACATGATATATATTATATCATAGCCTATATTCCCTTCACCAAGACCTAACTTTAATCTGTATGAAGCCGACAATGCTAGAATTCAAGTGTGACATATATATATATATATATATATATACACAGCAGATGTAAACGTACATACGTCACGCCCAAAAAGGATTCATATATATATATATATATATATATATACATCACAACATGTATACATAATCAAAATAACTACCGACGCGAACAAAGCGTGCGGCCTTCAGAGTTGTCCGCCTCCTTGAGAAGAAGTGGACACGTTCCCGACTCCTGAACCACCTATATCTGAAACATGTAAACATAGGGGGTGAGTCGAACAGACTCAGAGAGAAGCTCCCCCATCCCTGGCGTAGCAGTGGGTACCACTACAGCTGGGGGACGGGAGCAACCACAACCACATACGCATGAAACGGATATATATTCTGGCCTTTAACGTGATCAGGCAATCAATATATCATATTCACAAGTAAAATCCTAATTCATGCTCCTAACACATTTATTAATCCGCATGTAAATCAATCATAAACATATAACATATGGTTCCATAGTTAACATATACTTGTGCACGTAGGCACTCACTTTCTGTCTCTCGCATTATGATAAGAGACATACTGGCCCGAAGGCAATTTCATGTACGAACCTGGTTGATCACACCAGGAACTTTTCTGACTCCAAGACATGCTTAGAGTAATAGTCAGCAACTTGTCTGACCTCAGTTTAAACTAAGGTAATGGCCACTATGTGGCATACTTGCTAACGTCATAATGCTGTCTGTCCGATCGGGATGACTGACACGATCTACCCGGACAACCTAAACAAACTCAACTAACATTATTAACCTTGAAAGACGCCCTATGAGAACTAGTTGAATATTATACGTGATTACTAGTTAGGCCTAGTTTCCCCCTTTTCATTTATGCATCACTCTCACTCACACTTAACAACCTAGGTTCATTTTCCTCAATGTACCATACGGTCAAAACCTTTGCACGATGATCAATTTAAGTGGGTTCCTAATATTAATAAACTCTCACATATGAAATTCCGACTCAATCCTACCCACGGTATTATATAAGGCACGGTGAGCCACAATAGCACATATACACCTTGTATTAATCATATAAGCACATATACTATTGCACGTTGACTGCTTACTTGCAAATCATACACGTGTAACACAAATTTATTCATATAAATATATTTCATATATTAATTTGCACAAAATAGAGCAAACCACATTTTCCACGTAGTCATCCAACCCTGTGGGGCAGGGATGGGAGAGCCCCTCCCCTTGTTGGCCCTCCTGATCAGTCCTCGGAGTGTCTGGAGCTCCAATTACCCTGTGGTGCCCTATACACATATATATTTAAGAAATTTAGAAATGCGTAACTAATCATCTACCATGCACGTGTCATGCTAATGCTTATGCACCCTCTAGATATTTTCAAGAACTATTTATTTAGTTCGTTACGTCGTCTTACTTGTTCTTTTTGAAAGTCAATATTGTCTCATATTCGTCTTTCACATTTTTGAGCCATTTAGAACCTCTAATTGCTTAGGTTAGAGATTCTCACTTGTCTAAATTTCCCTTCATGTGTTCATATGGGTATTTAACTAATAAAACAATTAAATTCACGATTCAAAAGAGGCTCTAGCTTACTAATTTTATCCACGTTGACATGATATTTTCATTCCCTCCAACATTCTCATTCCCATTTCCTCCTCCAAACAACATTCCCATTCTCATTTCCTCCTGCAAACGTAGCCTTAGGGTAAGTTTGGTAGCCATAAAATACTATGGAAAAGAGGAGGGAGAAGCCTTCTCCCTCCTCTTTTCTTCCTACCAAACAAACCTCACTTTTTGCAATGTGATGAAATTATGTTTTTGCCCTTACTTTTTTACCCACTTTTATTCCATTCTCACTTTTAATATAAGGGGAAAATGGTCATTTTACCCATTTTTATTCCCTCCTTTTTTCCCATTCTCATACCCATTCCCATTCCCTCCTCTTTTCTCCTTACCAAACACACCCTTAGTCTCATTTTGATCAAAAAACTTAATTACAAATAAATATATATGGATTTAGGGATGGCAATGGTACTAAAAAAAATGGGTATCCAATTGCGATGGCGAAATATGATTCTTCATTTTTTACTGTTCATGTTGTCCAAGGGAAACAACGCCGCATTGTCATGTTTTGAGCGTCTAAACATATGCAAGATTTAAGGAGAAAATTATGTTTCTGCATCAGGGATAAATTTTTTCCCATTTTAGTCCCAATATAGTTTATTTTTGTAATAAAAATTATATTTACATGTTAGGGATAGAACTATAAAAAAGAGTTGAACCCACCAGGCCAGCCTGTTTAACCTACCGGATGAGTTGGTTTGCAATTTTGAACCCAGCAAGCCAGTCAGTCTCCTGGGTTATGCAAACTGACTTGTTTAATAAGTAGGTGAAATGGATCGAATTATTAGTGGTACTATTATGATACGTGTTAAAAACTGTAAACCATATCCATTAGCTCGGTGGGTTAATCAGGCTACCCTGGTGGGTTCAACCCATGTTTTATGGCTCTTTCCCAAATATGTAAATATAATTTTTACAATCATTTTTATCACAAAAATAAACTATTGGGACTAAAATGAAAAAATAATTTATTCCTAATGCAGAAACATAGATTTCTCCTTGAATTTCTAATATTGCATAAGTTTAGACGCTTATCGAAACTTGACAAAGCAGCACCGATTCACGTGTACAGCATGAACAGTAAAAAATAAAGACAGCAAATCCTATTTCATCCAATGGCGTCTATCTAAAAAACTATCTGATATTTGATGGATATCTGATATGGGATATACGAATAATAAAATATAATTATTTATTGGGTATTGGCGCGGTGTGTGGATATAATAGGTCCCGATTTGTTTAGAATTTTTAATTTTTTTTTTGTGTTTATATTTTTTTTGAGAATGTGTTTATATCTCTTATTTACAATTTTTTGAAGTGCACAAGGGATTAGTCATCAAATCCATTTTGATTGACACACTGGTCATAGACCCTATATATATATATATATATATAAGTTCTCAAATTTAAATAGAAAAAAGTAAAAGAGATGGCGTAATAAAGTTAATATCTAAATTATTCATAATAGATCCCAATTGGTGTAGGATTTAAATTTTTTTTTTGTGTCTACACGTTTTATTCTTTAGAAAATTGTATAACTACTCAAATTTAAATAAAAAAATTATATAAAAGAGACAACCTAATATACTAAAACATACTTTTTATTATTTAATGATTTTTTGTTTAATTTTACACATGATAAATAACTTAATATTTGGCTATTAGTTTCCAAATTTAGTTATTTTAAAGTTATGTTGGTGAGGGTGATAAAAATGTTGCATTATTTGTATTAGTATGGCCGTGGTTACTTTTAGTCAATGGTCTCCCAAAATAACTATTTATATAATTAAAGAAATAAAAAATGATGTGAAAAGATCATGACAAAGAGAAGATAGGAGTATGAATAGTAATTTTTTTAATAGGAATAATAGCAGTCGTAGTTATTAAAAAAAATAACTTTCTACTTTTTAACTTATTGTTTTAAATTAATAATATGTATATATATATATATACATATTATATTTTGTAAGTTAAAGATAAATTTAACATGCACACGTAAAGCCTCAAATTTTAAATGTTGTAGTAGTTTGTTTAGGTTAAGGAAAAAACTTACATCCATTTCCTCAAGTTTTCTTATCAAAACATGACATGTGTAAATTTTTTTCTTAATAGCAGGTTAAGATAGTTAAGAAAAAAAAGGCTCACATAGGTAAAATAACATATGTCATGTTTTGATAGGCAAACTTGAGAAAATGATATAAACAAATGGATGTAAGTTTTTTACGTATGGTTAATTACTACTTGTTGGTATGCATATTTAATTGATATAAATAAATACTCCAAGTCTAATACCAAATGACTTGGGCAACCCACACCGCAGAGAGCACTTTAATTTGTAAGGTAGAGGATCTTCTTCCAAGATCATCTTCATTGAAGCCATGCATTTGATTTAGTTACCTGCCTATTTAAAGATTCTCATTTTCAAAATTGTTATAGTTTTTACTCTTTCGTTTAAATAATTTATGTTTATCTCAAGTTGTATCCAACATTTGTAGATATTATGCCATGTCACGCCCAACAGAGGAAAATGTTGAAGATGAGACAGATTTTCAGTGGGGCACCAAGAGGGGAGATGGTGTGAAGAACAAAGATGTGCAGTTTTGTGAGTCATTCACTTATAAGGGTGTAGAGTATTTTCTGTATGATTGTGTCTACTTTTACCAAGCAGGTGATTTTGAAACTTCCATTGGTAAGCTTGTGAGGATATTTGAGACACCAACCCATGAAAAGAAGGTGAAAGTTGTCTGCATTATTCACTGTGCTTATTATTTTCATGTATTATAATGTTCGCAAATTTTAGCAACTACTTGACCTGTGATCTCTGAAGTTGCATTCTTAATTAGATACTTATTTTCAATGAATTCACATTTCAATGTGTTAGTGGAGCAATTTTTCAAGAGGAAGAAGGTTCAAAATGAAAAGATCAGTAATCGCATATCAAGGCCTAAGATTGGATCGCAAATTATATTAATGAAGATTAAAATAAGTATAATTTCTAATTTTTTTACATAGAAACTGATCAATTGATCTAATTCAAACCAATCCAATCTAAACTGGATTGGATCGGATGAAGCTTTTTCATTGAATTGATTGGATAATGGTTTCTGAAAAAGATTAAATTTATTGAAAAAAGTGTTCAAATCTATCCAATTCAATCAATTGAACACCTATACTTCACCGTGCACTTGGATGATCTGTGTAACTGTCGTTTTTGGTTCAGACAATTGTTATTTGCAATTAAGGAGCGCAAGGGGTCTTAACCTTGGGGGACTTGTCCTTAGGTGGTGCACCTAGGTGCCTACGTACCCTTAGGTGGTCCACGTAGTTCGTCGTGATGACGTCTATAGGAGCCGTTGGGTGACGTGGTTACCTGTATCGGGCCGTGTGCGGCTAAGATGTGCTTAAGGTACTCCGGGCGGGCGAGCTGGTCTTGGGAGGTTTCCTTAGAATGTTAGAGCTTAAGTCTCTGAGAGCTGTTGGAAGCCCTATCGGTGAGATGCTCTGACGGCGGATATAAGTCTGCCGGTGACCGGACCTGGCGGTGCGTAAGGCCGGACTCAGGATGTACGATGGATGTTGCGTAAGGTGTCTGAGAGTGCTCAGAATGCCTGCTAGATGGTTATGAGTAATATTCTCTAGAGGTACTTTAGATGTCTCGGATCTGGTGTTGTAGTCCTTGATCTCCTCTGTCCTCTAGTCCCCCGGGTGATGGTCTATTTATACGAAGTGTGGGAGGACGTGCTCGACCCACGTTCTCGTGGGACGTGGATCGTCCCACGATGCCCAGGTAGTTTCCACGTCTTATTGAGTGGGACTCCTCGCGAGAGGACGTGGGCAAGGGCCATGTAAGTGGTAGATAAGTGGTGCCACGTGTTGCTAGCATGCGCTGTTGCTAGGCTTCTGGAAGCTTAGTGCCATGTATCCCAAGGCAGAATATTCCGTAGTTACATAAGTCCCCCAAGTCTACGGGTGTTGGGCACCCGTGGACTTAAGTTCTCTTGTATGTAAGCTACTTAGGAATTTCTATTGCCTTTGTAAAGAAGAGTTCGTCCGCAAGTAGGTTTGGTTATTACGAGCTGGTCGTCCGACTTGCGAATCGGTGCCTCTTTGCTTCACTCCGTGGGAGTGGAGACGTTTTGGAGGGTGCCACGCGTCCTGATTTGAGTATCTGAGTACTTGACTTCTTTAGCAAGTTTTCGAGCCGTCTCTACAGAAAGTACGCGACTTATCGAGGAGGGGTCATTGTTGCACAGAGGTTGGATTTCCGGAAGTACCCCTCGAGGGTGTGCGGAGGAAATCTAGAGGTCAAGGGCCTTTTGGTCATTCCCTTCAGTTTTAGAGTTTCACCCGTTTTTGCGCCTTTTGGTTGGTCTGCGAAGCGTCTGTTGGGCCTCTTTTATTGCTGAGAGCGGAAGAGCCCCATTCCTTCGCTTTGTGGTCTCCTTCCTCTTAGTTTAGATTTTCAGTGATTTCCTGCTTCTAACCATTCGAATATAGCTTCGGCTAGTGCTGCTGCATCTGTGTGTTCTTCCGTGGATCCGGATCTGTGTGCTCTTATTATGCTGCGAGACTCTGTGGACCTTCGGGAGGTTTTTTCTGGAGGGGATGAGAACCCGGTAGTGCCTCCTCTGACTGCTTCCGAGAATTGGTATTATGTCAAACCGGAGCCTGGTTCTACGGCCAACATTCTGGCGGTGGACGCTGGCGTAGAATCGCAGGTGTTGCCGGGGCCCGGCATCAAGAAGGTATGGAAGGAACGCTTCACTCCTTCTCTCCCCGAGGACTTTGAGATAAGGCCGATGGGAGAGAGGGAGACGATTCTTTGAAGCGACGGTGTCGGCTTCGTTCTTCCCCTCTGCGTCCCTTATAATGCCGCCTTCATTCCACCTTTCTCCGGCTTCGTGGAAGCCATGCTCAACTTGCTGAATGTTTGCCCCGCACAGTTGACTCAGAACGTGTGGTTGATACTCAGCGTTTTTGACAGGTACTATCGGTCGCACAGATTGGAAGTCCTTCCAAATGTGTTTCTCTCTCCGTACTCTGTCCGCGAGGCAAACAAATGGGTCTGTTTCCAGTCGCGTGCCAAAGGTTTCACCATCTCCGATCTACCGGGTAACAACCATGCCTGGCGGTCGTACTTCTTCAAGGTGATACCCAAGAAGGGTTATTGCCCGCCTTGGGTTCGGCCGCTCGACTGGCGTCCGTGCTTCCCTTCAAGTGGTCCAATCCTGTTCTTCGGGTTCGATACAACCGGGAGGAGTATGAGGAGACAACCTTCGAATTTTTGAAGGGGGCCGTGGTCTCAAGCGCAACTTTAGGTAAGCTTGTATTAGTGAGTTGTGTCCCTTTGCTTTTTTGTCTCCTCACCAAGTTTTGGATGTTTCCCTTTGCAGGGTTAACCCTGGGTGGCATTCAATGTTCTCCGTGTGAGGTGGCTAATTCTTCGTGGTTTTGTGCAGGAAGTGGTGGAGGAATTGCTGGATGAGAACGTCCAACTGACCGCCCGCGTGAAGGAATTTGAGGGTGAGCTGGCGGAGTTCAAGGCCAATTCTCTGCGGGTTCGTTGTCAAGATTTTCTGCGCTTTGCAAACTATGGGATGCAGAATGACATAGCGCAGCTAGAGGACTTGATGGGCATCTCTGTCCCTCCAGAGGTCAAAGCGAAGATGCATCCTTCCTGGGAGAACATTGGTGGAGAGTTTCGTGTCCGTGCTCGAGGAGATTCTCCGTTGAGGATAGAAGACTACGATGTACCCCCGAATCCTTGAAGGGATCCTCCCCCGTCGGGCGAGACGCCGCATCCATCAAGGGGGGATGCCTCCTTATTTGTACTTCGCAGTGCGTCTGCGTAGTTTTTGTATTTTCGTGGCGATAGTCCCCGCATGTAAATATTTTTAGTAAGGAGAATTAGAATTTTAAGCATGAGAGTTGATCAATCGTATTGCATTCTATATTCCTTTAAATTGGTAGTACATTTGTCTTGGGACTAAGACAAGTTGGCAGTACATCTATCTTGGGACTAAGACAAGTTGGCAGTACATCTGTCTTGGGACTAAGACAAGTTGGTAGTACGTAGCAGATATGTTGAGAGACATTCGTCTTAGGACTAAGACGTAGCGGAGTGCTTGCGATTTCTTCCTTTGGACTAAGGCAAAAAGAAATATTGACTAAGACATAGTAAAATATTTCTTAAGGCTGTGTGAAGACCGGAGCCTTCGACGGGAGTCGCCACCAAATTTTCAATCAAAATTTGGAAAAAAGAAAAGTAAGTTTAAAAGTGGGGAAAAATGAATTTTCACAAAATGTTGGGTTGGGGAGTCTGATTGAGATGAAGGGAAAGTGTTAGGCACCCTTCTTCCCCCGTCCGAAGACAGTTACCCTGAAAATTAATATTAAAATTTTTTGGCCTCGAAAATATATACAATTATGGGAGAAAATTGAGAAAGGAAGGAGGGAGGGCTTGACCTAGGATAAAAGCCTAGGACCTACGTACCCACAATGGGGGATCAAAGCCCACGTAGTTCCTGTGTCATGCAAGTGTGTGAGTGAAGGGAGGCTCATCAAGTGAATACTCAGATGGCCTCCCAGTGCAATGTACCTAAAGAGGCCAATGCCTTTTGGTACTTATCTACCATTCAACCAATCAATAATATAAAAACGTGCATGGGTGAGAGCTCATCAGGCGTAATACCCAGATGGCGTGTAGGCTAGTGCTCCTATAAAGACAAAGGTCTCTTGGTGGCACTAGGTTATATAATAAAAAGTATATTTGCCAAATAAGAATTAATTAATTATTTTTGCCTCCCATAAGCCAGGGGGTCGCGACGGGCATCCTTTATCGTCGCGACCCATACTCGTAAAATAGGGGGTCGCGACGTATGTGTTGATGCATCGCGACCCCTCTGTCATTTGAACCGGTAGGGGGACGTGACGGGTTCACCTACCCGTCGCGACCCCTTTTCATTTTTTCAAGAGGTGAGACAGAGAAGCTTTGGGTGCTCAAATTATGTGTAGGGTTGTAACTCCTACACCAGGGAGTTACAGCCCATTTCGTAAATAAATAAATAAACGAAGAAATTGAAATTGAAAAGAGTAGAGGTTTGGGGTATGGATTGATAGGGTGGTGTGAGCAAGTGAAGAAAGTAATAAGAAACTATACCTTTTTCTCTAGTTTCCATAGCCTCTTAGTTCTCCTCATTTCTTTTCCTCCTCTGCCCTTGACAAGTGATGGGACTCACTATTTATAGTCAGTTCATGAGTCATATAAAAGGAAAATTGAATCTGGGCATTAATGGGAATTAATGGGTTGGGGATCGCCACGGGTAACCCAGGGGGTCGCGACCCCCTCTTGATTTGGTAATAACTGCAGGAGGAAATCACGAAAATTGCGATTTTCGAGGGGCATCTCGACGAGTAACCCCAATTAGCGTGTAGGGGACGAAATGGCAAAACGGCGGGCAAAATTTGAATTTTGGGACTTTTTTAGGGGGCCGTCGCGACGAGTAGGCCAGGGGGTCGCGACGGGAAACATGGGGGTCGTGACCCCTTCTTTCCGAACCCTTTTTCTTGCCCTCCCGATATCCGATTTGAGCAAAGTTTATGTCCATTTTCCAGGATTTTTCGTCCTCTACGCAACGGAGCAAGTTTCTGGCCCATCCGGATTAAGATGAAACCTCAGTGATCAAATCTTTCATGACTGCCAGATTTTAATTTTTAAAAGGCCTTCGCCCCTCATCCAACCTTTTTCCCAGACTCATTTCTCTTCCGTCCGATGCCCGATTTGCACAAATCTTATGTCTATTTTCAAGGATTTTTCGTCCTCTACACAACAAAACAAGTGTAAAAGCCAAATGAATTTAGATGAAACTATAATGATCGAATCTTCGTCTACTACAAAAATTCAACCTCAAACGACTCTTATTTTGTTTTGACACTCAAAAGGACTTACCTTCTTCTAGGTTCTTTTTACCTCACAATCCTCGGGATTTTGGGTTGATCTTATTTGCGCCCTTATTCATTAATTTTGAAAAGTCCAGACAAGATGGGATGTCTACATATTCCCCTCTTTACTTGCCTTTCTCTCGAGAGCTTTATAGCTCACAAGAAGGAGAGAGAGGACAAGTAAAGACAATAATAGACTCCTATTTTGTTCGGGGCTCAAAAGTGTGTAAAATAAATCAATAGTCATAGCCTAAAATAGTGCAAGTACAGCCTTGAGAAATCTATTACTTATAAAAGTTTTAAGCCACTTGTGATATGACTCGTCATTGCCCCATCAACGAGTTGGATAGAGCCCACCATGTCCACCTGAGGTGGATAGAGTCCTATAGTTGCACGGTGAGCCCCATTAACGACTTGGAGCGCTATTAGCTAAAGGGATAACTAATTGGTGCTAAAAACACTTAAGAAAATTTACCCGATCATGCACCCCAATACAATGAGAGATGGTATTCAATGGTGGCACCAGATCTCGGAACACTTATTGGTGAGATTTGGTGCAATTAAAAGGTGGGTATCACTATCCTTAAACACTCCTTGGTAGGATATTGATTCCCGTATCCGACCCGAAAACACTTATTGGTGGGATAGGATACTGAACCCTAAAACACTCATTGGTGAGATTTGGTCCACTTAAAAGGTGGGTATCACTATCCTTAAACACTCCTTAGTAGGATATTGATTCCCGTATTCGACCCGAAAACACTCACTGACGGGATAGGATACTGAACCCTAAAACACTCATTGGTAGGATTCAATGGTGCCAGATCTCGAAACACTTATTGGTGAGACTTGGTCCAATTAAAAAGGTGGGTATCTAAGATTCCCAAACACTCATTGGTGATAGCTTGACAACTAAGGAGATCACGGCAGGCACGAGTCCCAAAAATTATGCGTACCAGACGTTTGATGGCTTTCTATGAGCATCGAAAACTAATCTCCACATGAAATAAAGTTTAAGTGATTAAAAAGATTTTCCGTGCTTCCCAGCATGCCTGGATTTCATAGGTCTAAAAAGGATTCATGCAAAACATGCATTTCCTGCTGTTCCAACTTACTTGGGTTTAGCAGGTCTCAAAAAATGACACAAAACATGTTTTTCCTGCTCTTCCCAACTTGCTCGGGTTTAGCAGGTGATAAAACGATTTATGCATATGCGGATCATGCAAATGCTTATGCGAATACCATGTCAAATAGAAACAGGAATGTAAAAATCATGAGTACTATGCAATCATCGCACAATAATCACTTGATAACTTATGGAAGTATTGTGCAAATGTCATGCAAATTGATGTACGTGCAAATGCAGCAATGATGCTAATAAATTAATCGACTCAAATGTGATTACACATGCAAACATATGCAAACTTAGTGATAACATGAGCATATAAGAGACATGCATACAAACATGGTCCAAAACATCACTTTATTTATTTTTATTTGATTTTCTCTTTAAAAGGGAAAAATGGAAACAACATTTGGGAATACTCATGCTCCAACCCTTTGAGGGGAAGTCATTCACCAGCCTTCTTAAGGAAAGAATGTTGTGGGCGCATTAGGATCCCGACAACCAAAAAGATGATTCCCCAGTCCACTGATAGGAGATTGGAGGAAAATTTAGGGCATTAGAGACCCTATACAGCTCAAAATCTGCTTTGGGACACTGGGATCCCAACCCTAGATGCAGAGGAAATGGTTCTCCAGTCTGCAAACAAAGAAGTCAAAAGAAAATGAGACAATGAAACCCAAAGACAAGCAGAGAGGGGTATGTTTTGGGATACTTCAATCCCAATACTAAGGGCAAGATGAAACCCCAAGACAAGCAGGGGGTCGCAACCCCTTCTTTCCGGACCCTTTTTCTTGCCCTCTCGATGTCCGATTTGAGCAACGTTTATGTCCATTTTCCAGGATTTTTCGTCCTCTACGCAATGGAACAAGTTTCGAGCCCATACGGATTAAGATGAAACCTCGGTGATCAAATCTTTCATGACTGCCAGATTTTAATTTTTAAAAGGCCTTCGCCCCTCATCCAACCTTTTTCTTGGACTTATTTCTCTTCCGTCCGATGCCCGATTCGCACAAATCTTATATCCGTTTTGAAGGATTTTTTGTTGTCTACGCAATAGAACAAGTTTCAAACCCAAATGAGTTCAGATGAAACTATAATGATCGAATCTTCGTCTACTGCCCAAAATTCAACCTCAAACGACTCTTATTTTGTTTTGACACTCAAACGGACTTACCTTCTTCTAGGTTCTTTTTACCTCACAATCCTCGGGATTTTGGTTTGATCCTAATTGCACCCTTATTCATTAATTTTAAAAAGTCCGGACAAGATGGGATGTCTACAGGCTGCTAACGTTCCAAGTGTTTGGGACGTGCTCTCCCATCAGGTGTGCTAACTTGTATGCATTGTGTGAGACGATTCCGATAACCCTGTATGGGCCTTCCCAATTAGGTGCGAGCTTTCCATGCAGGCGGTCGCGCTTATTGTTTATCGTTGTCCGCATGACCAAGTCGCCTTTTTTGAACTTACGAGGTCGAACACCTCGGTTGTATTTTTGTGCTAGCAGCTGCTTGTAAGCGATGTTTTTTAGCATCGCCGCTACCCTGCGCTCCTCGGTTGTGTCTAGGCTAACTAGCAGGCTTTCTGGGTTCAACTCAGAGTAATTTAGCACTCGATCCGAAGGGACCCCGATATCGGCGGGAACTATCGCTTCCTGCCCATATGTCAAAGCGAAAGGAGTTTCTCATTATGCCGTGTGTATCGTTGTTCGGTAGGACCATAGGACTGATGGGATTTCGTCCACCCATCCGTCTTTTACGTCTATTAGGCGTTTTCACAGTCCTTCGAGGATGATGCGGTTTGCTCTCTCCGTTTTACCGTTGGTCGCTGGGTATTCGACTGAGGTGGTTCTGTGGTCGATGCTCCAATCCTTGCAGAAATCTTCGAACTTCTCGCTGATGAATTGGCATCCGTTATCGGTGATCAACGTATGTGGGGGACCGAAACGATTAGTGATGTTCCGCCAGAGGAAGTTTTGGACATTTTGGGAGCCGATGCTAGCCAAAGGCTCAGCCTCGATCCACTTTGTGAAATAGTCGATGGCCATTATGAGGAATTTCCGTTTGAGTGTGCCCTGAGGGAGAGGGCCCAAGATGTCCATGCCCTAAGTGTTGAAGGGCCATGGAGATTCGATGGGCTTTAACTCACCGGGAGGCTAGTGTATGAATGTAGCGTGCCGCTGACATTGGTCATAATGAGTGACCAGAGCCTCTGAGTCAGCCCTCATTGTGGGCCATTAAAAGGTGTGTGACGCATATGCCTTCGTGGATTTCTTATAGCACATAATTTGCTTCTTCAGTCGAGATGCATCGGAGATGCGGAGATGAGAATCCCTCTTTGTATAGGTCGTTTCCCCAGACTAAGTACCGAGCTGCTTGCCTCCTTATCTTTCGAGCGAGCTCTTTATCTGTAGGCAGGGTCCCCGCTGTTAGGTACGTTTTGATGGGAGCCATCTAGGAATTGTCAACTGCTATTGGCAGTACGTCTGGGTTTATGCTGGGGTGCGAAGTGTGGTTCGCAAGATCGTCTTAAGTCCCGATTGGCTAGGTGTGGTGGCTAGTTTGGAGAGGGCGTCAGCTTGGGTGTTTTGGTTCCGGGGATCCGTGTGATCAAGACGGATTCGAACCTGTTGATCTCTTGTTTGGCACGCTCTACATGTTTGATGATAGTAGCGTCCTTCGCCTCATAGTCTCCGTTGAGTTGTCCGACCACCAGTTGTCCGGCTATGAGTGTTTCATTTTCAGCTTGATTGTTGGAGGCTGGGAACGTGAAGCGCAGGGCTTGTTCCACTGTGATTCCGTCGGGGCTTTCCGCTATAATGCCGACGCCCGCGGATTTCCCGGTCCAGGAACCGTCTACGTAGACTAGCCATGGGGATTTTTCTAGCTATGGCTCGGCGATCTCCTCATGGTTTGAAGCCGAGGCGTCTCCTTGAAGGCGTTCTGACGGAGTCATTTCGGCGACGAAGTCGGCCAAGGCTTGGGCTTTGATCGCCGTCGGGGCTCGTATTGGATGTCGAATTCTGATAACTCGACGACCCAGTTTTTCATTCGCCCTGCTAAGTCTAGTTTCTGCAGTATTTGCCACAGGGGTTGGTGAGTTTGGACCATAATCGTGTGCTGCTGGAAGTAGGGTCAGAGCCTTTTGGCCCAGTGGACGAGGGCGAACACGAGTTTTTCCACCCGCTGGTATCGGAGTTGGGCTCCGTGCAAGGCATGGCTCGTGTAGTAAACCGGGAATTGCTCGGTCCATTGGAACGCTGGTGCCGTTTTCAGAATCTTGTAAAAGGGGAGGCATCGGTCGGCCATCCTTAATAAGAATCGATTGAGGGCCGCTAGCCTTCCGTTTAGCCTTTGTAGCTCTTTCACCATTCGAGGCGGCTCCATCTTGAGGTTGGCTGTGCACTTCTCAGGGTTGGCCTTGATTCCTCTTTGTGTGATCATGAATCCCAGGAATTTTCCCGTCGAGATGCCGAAGGCGCATTTGGTTGGATTTAGCTTCATTTGGTGCGTTCGCAAAACTGGGAAGAGTTCCTCCAAATGTGCCAGATGTTGTTCGAGCTCCATGGATTTCACCACCATATTGTTGATGTAGACCTCGAGGTTTCGGCCTATCTGATCCCTGAAAAATGATGTCCATCATCCTCTGCTAGGTTGCACCTGCGTTTTTCAGTCCGAAGGGCATGACTTTGTAGCAGTAGACGCCTTTGTCCGTGATGAAGGAGGTCTTCTCCTGATCCTTTGGGTTCATCTGGATTTGGTTGTACCCTGAGAAGGCGTCTAGGAAACTCAGCATCCGGTGCCCGCCCGTCCCATCGACTAGCTTGTTTATGTTCGGGAGTGGGTAGGCATCTTTCGGGCAGGCTTTGTTCAGATTGGTGAAATCCACGCACATCCGCCATTTCTCGTTCGCCTTTTTGACCATCACCACGTTGACAGTCAGTCAGGGTATTGTGAATCGCGTATGAAGCTGGCATCGAGGAGCTTTTGTACTTCTTCATTAATTGCTTGTTGCCTCTCTTCGCCGAAGTGCCGCTTCTTTTGGATAACGTCGGGGCCGTCTCTGATATTGAGGGAATGACATATGAGTGCAGGGTCTATTGCTGGCATGTTTGCGGCGCTCCAAGCGAATTCGTCCCTGTATTGCGTGAGCATTTCCTGGAACTTTCTTCGGGCTGCCTGGCTGAGAAGGGCTCCTACGTGGATTTCCCTGTTATTTGCCTAGTCTATGCAAATGCTTACAAGGTCTTCCTTGGGTTGTGGCCTAGCTCCAGGGATCTCATCGCGCAGGTCCACTATCTCGGAAGAGCTCTTGGCGTTGTTTTCGATCTCGTCTATTGCGGGGCGATCGGTCGCGTATCATGTGTGGGTTCCTTGGCTCGCTCGTATTTCGGCGACCCCGGCTGGTTTGGAGAATTTTATCACCATGTGAGCCGTGGATATGATGATTCTAAGTTTGTTGAGGGTCGATCGACCCAGGACTGCGTTGTATGCCGACAGGGCTGTTGATAGAATGAACCTAACTCTGGTGCGGGCGACCTTTGGTTGTACGCCCAGGGCGAACCATGTTTTAAGGGTTCCTTGCGTTTCCACGGCTTGTCTAGAGAAGTTGGCAAGAGCTCCTTCGTCTGATATCAGCTGATTCCTGCAGTTGGTCATTTCTTCCAAAGTTCTCGCGAAGAGTATGTCAGCAGCTGATCCGGGATCTACCAGTACGCGTTTGACATCAAACCCTGAGATGTTGGTTGTGATAGCCAATGGCTCGTTCATCTTAGTCGTGTCACCTGTGCCTTCAAAGGTCACGAGCTGCATTTTATATCGCTTACCCCAGTCTCTACTGATGTCATCCAATCGGTTGTGCGAGGATTTTGGGGATTTGCAGGTGCTAGCCATGCGAGTATTATCTTGTGTCAGGAAAAGTAGAAATACGGGTTTCTGAGTGTTAGGTGGATACTCCCACTCCCCGAAAAAAGAAATGTTGTTTAGCAGCAGAGTGCGCAAGGCATTGTGGTCTGAGGAAGATCGCGGTACGGGCCACAGTAACTGTCGTTTTTGGTTCAGACAATTGTTATTTGCAATTAAGGACCGCAAGGGGTCTTAACCTTGGGGGACTTGTCCTTAGGTGGTGCACCTAGGTGCCTACGTACCCTTGGGAAGGGATCAAAGTCCACGTAGTTCGTCGTGATGACGTCTATAGACACCCTATTTTGTCCGGACTTTTTAAATTTAGTAAATAAGGACAAACATCACCTCTGGATGGCTTATGTGAACACCGCCTTTTGTCTACCCTAAAATCCACCAAAAATAAAATAGAACAAAAATAAACTGAGAGGTCACGACGGGTGAGCCCTAAGGGTCGCGACCCCCTCCTCCTTTAAGGGACCCGTCACGACGTATAGGCCCATACGTCGTGACCCCCTTAGCATCTATGGCAGATCTAATATGATTCGAGATCGGGTACCCGTCGCGACGGGGATGCCTACCCGTCACGACCCCCAACCCGTTAATGGCCATTGATGCCCATTAATGCCCATTAATACCCATTGATGCCCATTAATGCCCATTAAGGCCCATTGATGCCCATTAATGCCTGATGAGCCTTCACACATGCACTTTTCATATTCTTGAGTGATCGTATGGTAGATAAGTACCAAAAGGCATTGGCCTCTTTAGGTACGTGGCAGTGGGAGGCCATTTGAAGATTCACTTGATGAGCCTCCCTCCACTCACACTTGTTTGTCACAAGAACTACGTGGGCTTTGATCCCCCATTGTGGGTACGGAGGCCCTAGGCTTTTATCCTAGGTCAAGCCCTCCCTCTTTCCTTTCTTAATTTTCTCCCATAATTGTATATATCTTCGAGGCCAAATAATTTTAATATTAATTTTTAGGGTAACCGTTTTCGGACAGGGGAAGAAGGGTGCCTAACACCTTCCCTTCATCTCAATCAGACTCACGAAAGCAACATTTTGTGAAGGTTCATTTTATCCCATTTTTTAACTTTTTCTTTCCAAATTTTGATTGAAAATTTGGTAGCGACTCCCGTCGAAGGCTCTGGTCTTCACAGTTGGCGACTCCACTGGGGACAATTTAGAGAGTCAAGCCCTTTTTCTTTAAAAATTAATATTTAAATTGTTTTGGCCTTTAATATTGGATATTTTTTTTTATATATATATATATATATATATATATATATATATATATATATTCTCTTGTTTTGCAATGTTTCCACTTTAAAGTGGAAGGAAATGGTAGTTAGGATGCTCCTAATCACAAAGTGTACTATTTAAATTTCTACCCACCCACGAATTGGCTCCTATACCCAGAGTACGTCCAAATAACTTAGAAAGGGATATGAGAATCTTTCCCTGTTGGGCTTAGGCCTACAGAGGTTGACCTATCTATCCTACTTAGATTGTTACTTGCCTTAAGGGTTGATCCGCGCAGAATTCTCTGTGACAGAATCCTCTCTTAAGTCAATGTCTCTATCTCTGGTAGGGGCAATCTAAGGGCCTTTTTAGAGTATCTAGATCCCAAGCTAAACCATGTGCAAGTTGACCTTAAAAGCCTACCTTTATTAGGTTAGCCGATTTTAGAGACCTTAAGAGCTTAACCTTTTGGACACAAGGAGCAAACCCCCTCATCCATACATTTTTTTAGAAAAAGAGTAAAAGTAAAAAATAAAAAAAAATGTTCATTTTTCTTATAATTTTCTTTGGATTGTATATAAACTTGCCTTTCGAATTGTGAATAAAAGAAAAAAATACTTTTTCTTTCAATCGCATATATATAGAGAAAAAACTTTCCTTGGCATTGTAAAAAAAAATCCTTTTTCTCATTATTTCTTTTAAATTCTATATATATAAAAAAATAAGTAAATAAAATTTTCTTTGGATTATATAAAAAAAAATTCTTTTTCTCATAGTTTCTTTCGCACGCGTATATAAAAAAATCTTCTTCGTGTTATCTAAAAAAATTCTTTTTCTCATAACTTCCTTTGCATATATTAAAAAAAAACTTTTCTTTTTAAAGCAAAAATTTTCTTTTTATCATAACTTTCTTTGCATTGTATATAAAAAAAAGGAGAGGAAAATCATTTACATTGTATATAAAAAAACAAAAATTAAAAGTTTCGTTTTTCTTATAGTTGTATATAAAATTGTCTTTTGAATCGTGAATAAAAGAAAAAAAACAAATTTTCTTTGCATTGCATATATTTATAAAAAAATAATAATTTCTTTGCATTGTATAAAAATTTTTTTCCTTCTTATAATCTCATTTGCATTGCATACAAAATTCTCTTTTAAATTATGAATAAAAAAACCTCCTTTTCTTGGCATTGCATATACAAAAATAAATAAAAATTCTTTGCTTTGTATAAAATTTTTTTCCCCTTTTTCATTTGCATTGCATATTAAAATTCTCCTTCGCATGTAAAATTTTTTAAATTTTGTTTACATTGTATATAAAATTTTCCTTTGAATTGTGAAAAGTAATATTTTTTTTCTCTTTGCATCGTATATATAAAATTTTCTTTACATTATATTAAAAAAAGTTTTCCTTTATCTTATGAAAAAATTTTATTTTTTTTATAATTTCGTTTGCATTGCATTTAATATTTTCTTTTGAAATATGGAAAAAACAATTTCCACTTTTAAAAAAAAAATTCTTTGCATTGCATATATAAATTTTTTTTTGCATTGTGTATAAAAAAAAAGCTTTGCGTTATGTATATAAAAAATGATATTTTTCTTTTTCTCATAAATGCATTTGCATTGTAAAATAAAAATTTTCCTTTTCATTCTTTATCACTTTTGTTTCTAATGTAAATCACCATTGTTTTTCCTTTCCTCCTATTGTAAATAATACTTGTACAAGTGACGAGGATGTTTTCCCTCTCACATCAATTCCTAGGCCATAGGGTTGTATCAACATATGTTCATTTATCTGCATAGTTAATAAACAGTGGCTATATTCACAATTATTGAGGTACATGGTGTTAATCTTTTGGCCTTTTACTAGCAAGCCTCACGTGAGCTAGAGTCAATGTTGCAGCTGGTAATTGAGATGATTAACGTGAAAAAAAAATATTATTTTTCCTACTAATCATGAATTTCCATACTTTGTGGAATTTCTATTTTCGTTAAGAACTTCATTCGCCAATCGCAACATTTGACTAAAAGAAAAAGAAACCCCATGTGTGTGTAACGAAAGATTTCTTTACACTCCATTCTTGGTCTCTCATAGAATCCCTTGACTGACAAGGAGACAACTAGAGATCCAGAGAATGATTCTCAAGATAATTACAAATGTTATCACTTCTTTTTTTTAAAAAAGAAATCTTCATCAAGATACCTGTAAGGACCCCTTATTGCAAAGAACTTAACACGGTATTTGTGGTGAAGCCATTTCACTCATATTCTTTTGTTGATTTGTTTCTTTTTTTTCCCGCATTTTTGCATTCCATTCAAAAGCTATAATAGTATTGGGCTAGTGCCTGATAATTGTTTGGCTCCAAGAACGAGTCTGGCTGTTGAAGGTAGATATCACCTTTCTAGACTCATTCTTGCCTGGAGCCTCAAAGCAATATTGTAAGAATCGAACCGGACAAGGACTCGGACAAGTGTTCGGTTCATGGTCTTATTGGTTTAACCGGTTGAACCGTCGGTCGAACCGGATGACGCAATAAATAATAAATATTAATTATTATTAATATATAAAATGACATCACTAAAATTTTAGGTTTCATATACATAATTTTGAAGTTTTAAATTACATGACTTCTCAAAGTTTTAATTTTCAAGACTTGTCAAACTCTGAAATAACTTAATCAAACAAAAATATGAAATTCTTGATAATCATGAATTTTAAATTTTAATTTTCAAGGCTTTTCTAATTTTAATTTTTAAGGTTTCTCTAATTTCTTTTTTTTATGTTATTTTTATTTTTTTAAAAAAATAAAATTGGAACGATTGGACGGTCCAACCCGGTTGACCGGTTGGACCTCGGTTAAATCCGGTCCAATCCGGTCCAACTACAAAAACAGTTTTTGGTCCAACCGACTCGCCTTTGTATTCGGTTGGCGATTGGACCGTCCGGTCCGGTCTAGTTCTTACAACATTGCCTCAAAGCTTGCATTGGGAAACCCTTGTTTTGAATTCCCAGTACAAAGAGGGTCATCACCTTAGAACTGCCATTCTTGTCCTAAACGTAGTGCCTGCACCGGGGAATCACCCTCCTAATCGTGTATTTGAACCTCGATGCCTGCATTGGGGAATCACCAATTAGGCCATATCTCAAACCCTAGTGCCCGCACTAGGGGATGTGCTTTCAACACGTGTCTAGTACTCCGTGTTTATACTAGGAAATTATTGTCTTAGGGCATGTTTTGGTCTCTGATTGGGGAACCATGATTTCAAACTCATGGTTCCATTAACACCTCCGTACCCTACATGGTGCAAGCCACAACTTTCATGAGAGTACCACGCGAATGCGTGTGGTCATTCAACTGAGGAAGATAGCATTTTTCAAGCCAATGTCCAAATATTAATAAGGAACAACAAGATCACCCCAACTCCTGAGTTTCAGAGTACATTCACAAAGAGGGTAAAATGCGACAAGCTTGATTAGAAAATGTTAGAGTGAATGACATCAAATAGTCTGAAGTGCCTTCGAATCTTTTTCGAATGAACTTCGTCACACTTATTTTGGGAATAAAGTAAAGTGTCCTTTTATCAATAACCGTCGTTCATTTGCTCCATTCTAGCATTTGAATGTTCGGAATCCTCGTCTAATTTGATCCAACATTGGCAATTAACTTGATTGATAAAAGAATATACCGCACATATGCATAGTCCTTAGTCTCACAAGCATCACTCACTTCATAAGTGACACGCTTCACACACCTCAGTCTTAGCCATGTTTTCCAGGGAATTAAAAAATGAAAAATAAGAGAAATAGAGAAAAAGGAAAAGAAATAATAATAAAAAAAGGAAACACTACAAAAAAAGGTCTTCGGTGGCGACTTTTGTCGTCACTGATGACCAAAAAGTCGCCGCCCATGATCATTGGCAGTGACATCTTAGTCGCTTCAAGGTCGCTGCCAATAATCGCGTTGCAGAAGACATTCTGCAGCGATATTTTAGTCGCCACCAAAGACATGTCTTTCGCAGCGGCAAATGTCGCCGCCAAAGACATGTCTTCAGCAGCGACTTTTTAGTCACCACCAAAGACATGTCTTTAGCAGCGACAAATGTCGCCGCCAAAGACATGTCTTCATTAGCGACTTTTTAGTCGCCCCAAAAAACATTTCTTCAGCAGCGACTTTAGTCGCCACCAAAGACATATCTTCAGCAACGACTTTTAACTCGCCACTAATGACATGTCTTCAGCAGCGACATTTGGTCGCCACACAAGACCTTCAATAGCAAGCTTTCGTCGCCACTAAAAGTAGTTACTAGATCTCCAACCGCCGGCAACGACCTCCGCCGGCCGGCGACAACCATCGCTAGCCGGCGACGACCACCGTTGTCCGAACCTCCATCGGCCGGCGAAGACCACCGTTTGTCGGACCTCCACCGGCAGACGATCACCACCACCTTATATTTTTGAAAAATGGCGCATGGACGGATTCGAAGTCGGGACGTGATGCATGGTAATTTCTACAGCAACCACTAAGCCATATATCACATTTTGTTATATAATGTCATTCTAATATATTTATTATATGTATTTCTCTTTAATCTCAAAGACATGTCTTCAGCAGCGACTTTTTAGCTGCCACCAAAGACATGTCTTCAGCAACGACCTTTTAGTCGCCACCAAAGACTTGTCTTCAGCAACGACCTTTTAGTCGCCACCAGAGACATGTCTTCAGTAGTGACTTTGGTCGTCGCCAAAGACATGTGATAGAATGAGGGGAATGGGGAATGGATCGGCTAGAAATCAAAATAAGAACAAGGAACAAGAACACGAATGATCAATGGGAGGAAGAGTACCTGTCTCTTACAACCCTAGCCACAAGACACCACAAGGATGATCAGTCCTTGATAAGTCCAGTATTCTCAGAAGAATACAAAGATGCAAGCAAAGCTCACACAAGAGAAACAAAAGTCTCAATTCATTCAAGTCTCAAATTGTATTACAATGCAAAGCCTATTTATAGGCAATAATGGAAGACTCTAGAGAAAAACTAATAATGGTGCCTTAATGATAATTGGCATCTTGATTTGCACCATTCCATCTTAAGAAAATGACTCATTCTTGAAGAAAAGTCAGCTCATCAAAATGGGAAAATATCCATGACATTTAATGACCTAATGGCCTTATTACAAGGAAATAAAATAAAGACTCAAATAAAATCAAATGCAATCAGATTTGTTGCTTATTGGCCTGTTCAAAACGTCACTTTTGCTTATCCTCCAAAGGCACATGTTTCTCACATGCATTTTAAGTTAATTCTTCCATATGCACACCACATAGGCCTTGGACATCATCTTGTTGGGCTTTTAACATTGTGACCACCTTTCTTGGGCTCTTGCTGGGCATGTTAATGTAGTTGGGCTCCAACTCTTTATGATCTCGTATGAAGCAATTCAGGGCCTCCTTCATCGCTTTGGTTCTTGCTCTTGTCATCGGGCCTCCAATTCCTTGCAATGGATCTTTTAGAGTGTTAGTCATCCATCCTTGAGTGCTTTCCATGTCATGCTCTTCATCATTCCCTCCCTGCTGAAAAGGATTCGTCCTCGAATCTGCAATATCAAAGGGTGTTAGATCCGCCACATTAGAAGTAGCGCTAACATTACCATAGGAGCTAGGAAGATCTATTTTGTAGGCATTATCATTGTATCGCTCTAAGACTTGGAAAGGACCATCTCAAGTGTATCCAAACCCAATCTCTAGGCTCAAAGACAACCTTTCGACGCCCTTTGTTTGCTTGCCTTGCATATTGCTCATTCTTCCTTTCAATGTTGGCCCTTACTTTAGCATGTAGTCCCTGCACAAACTCAGCTTTTTTCTTGCCATCCAGGTTAGTTTGTTCACTAGAGGGCAATGGTAGCATATCCAAAGGAGTTAAAGGATTAAAGCCATAAACAATCTCAAATGGAGAGAATGAAGTAGAAGAATGAACAGCCCTATTGTATGCAAATTCAATATGAGGCAAACAATTCACCCAATTCTTCAAGTTCTTTTGAATTATTGCACGCAATAAAGTAGTGAGTGTTCTATTGACTACCTCAATTTGCCCATCCGTTTGGGGATGTGCCACAGAAGAAAACAACAACTTAGTTCCTAGCTTACTCCATAAAGTCCTCCAAAAAATGGCTAAGAAACTTTACATCTCTTTCACTCACAATTGTTTTAGGCATCCCATGCAATCTAACAATTTCCTTGAAGAACAAATCAGCAACATGCACAGCATCATTTATTTTAGAACATGCAATAAAATGAGCCATTTTACTAAAACGATCAACCACAACAAATATGCTATGCTTTCCAAATTGAGACCTAGGTAAACCCAGCACAAAATCCATGGAAATATCAACCCAAGGTTGGGAAGGGATAGGTAAGGGGGAATATAGACCATGGGGTTGAACCTTAGACTTTGCATGCTTACATGTCACACACTTTGCACAAACAGACACAACATACTTTCTCATTTTAGGCCAGTAAAAGTGTTCAAGCAAAAGAGCTAAAGTTTTATCAACACCAAAATGACCCATTAGACCACCACCATGAGTTTCAATCACAAGCAATTCACGCATAGAACAATTAGGAATGCACAATTTGTCCTTCTTAAAAAGAAATCCATCACATCTATAAAAATCTTGCAATCCATGCTTCTCACAAGCAGACCAAATCTTACAAAAATCACAATCAAATTCATATAATCCTTTCAACAATTCAAATCCAAGTAACCTAGCATGAAGAGAAGTAATAAGAGAATACCTCCTAGAGAGAGCATCAGCAACAACATTCTCTTTACCTTTTTATGCTTGATCACATAGGGAAATGTCTCAATGAACTCCAGCCAACGAGCATGCCTCTTGTTAAGCTTACCTTGAGACTTTAGGAACTTCAAAATCTCTTGGTCAAAATGTATAATGAACTCACGTGACCATAGGTAATGCTGCCAAGTTTCCAAAGTTCTTTTCAAAGCATACAACTCCTTATCATAAGTAGAGTAATTCAATGAAGCTCCACTTAATTTCTCACTAAAGTAAGCTGTAGGCTTTGACTCTTGCATCAAAACAACACCAATGCCAATTCCAGAAGCATCACATTCAACTTCAAAAACTTTGTTAAAGTCAGGTAAACACAATAGTGGTGCATTGGTTAGTTTCTCTTTCAAAGTTAGAAATGCATTTTCTTCTATTTCACCCCATTTAAATGTCACATGCTTCTTAACAAGTTCATTTAGAGGTGCAGCAATAGTTGAGAAATCCTTAACAAACGTCCTATAGAAACTTGCTAATCCATGGAAGCTTCTGACTTCATTAGCATTCTTTGGAGTTGGCCACTCCCTCATTTCTTTCACCTTTTCTTCATCCACACGGATCCCTTGAGCACCTACAACAAATCCAAGAAACACAACAGAATCCATGCAAAAAGAACATTTTTCAATGTTTGCATACAAGCTATTCTCTTTAAGAGTGTTAAACACCTCACGCAAGTGTACAACATGGTCATCTAATGTTCTACTATAAACAAGTATATCATCAAAGTAGACAACCACAAACTTTCCAATATATGAACGAAAGACATGATTCATTAAGCTCATGAAAGTACTAGGTGCATTAGTTAACCCAAAGGGCATAACTAACCATTCATACAATCCGAACTTAGTTTTAAAAGCAGTTTTCCATTCATCTCCATCTTTCATGCGTATTTGATGATAACCACTCCTAAGATCAATTTTAGTAAAAATTGCAGCATCATGCAACTCATCTAACATGTCATCTAATCTAGGAATTGGATAGCGATACTTAATTGTTATTTTGTTGATGGCTCTACAATCAACACACATACGCCATGAGCCATCTTTCTTTGGCACAAGGAGTACTGGAACAACACATGGACTCAAGCTTTCCCATATGAAGCCCTTTTTCATAAGCTCCTCTACTTGACGTTGAATTTCTCTAGTTTCTTCAAGATTGGCTCTATAAGCGAGTCAATTAGGTAGGGAAGCCATGGGAACGAAGTCAATCTTATGCTCAATTCCTCTTGGTCCTCATAAGCTTGTCTTGGCCTAAGAGGTTTCAATACAATGATTTTCCCATTGAAGGGTACAGAATAACAATTTTTGTAACAATCATGATGAGCCCTGCCTCTGATACCAAATGATAGAATGAGGGGAACGGGGAATGGATCGGCTAGAAATCAAAAT
Organism: Senna tora; assembly: GCA_014851425.1. NCBI lineage: Eukaryota > Viridiplantae > Streptophyta > Magnoliopsida > Fabales > Fabaceae > Senna > Senna tora. Next base: position 26,262,881 of record CM026269.1, read on the forward strand.
AAGAACAAGGAACAAGAACACGGATGATCAATGGGAGGAAGAGTACCCGTGTCTTAACAACCCTAGCCACAAGACACCACAAGGATGATCAGTCCTTGATAAGTCCAGTATTCTCAAAAGAATACAAAGATGTAAGCAAAGCTCACACAAGAGAAACAAAAGTCTCAATTCATTCAAGTCTCAAATTGTATTACAATGCAAAGCCTATTTATAGGCAATAATGGAAGACTCTAGAGAAAAACTAATAATGGTGCCTTAATGATAATTGGCATCTTGATTTGCACCATTCCATCTTAAGAAGATGACTCATTCTTGAAGAAAAGTCAGCTCATCAAAATGGGAAAATATCCATGACATTTAATGACCTAATGGCCTTATTACAAGGAAATAAAATAAAGACTCAAATAAAATCAAATGCAATCAGATTTGTTGCTTATTGGCTTGTTCAAAACGTCACTTTTGCTTATCCTCCAAAGGCACATGCTTCTCACATGCATTTTAAGTTAATTCTTCCATATGCACACCACATAGGCCTTGGACATCATCTTGTTGGGCTTTTAACATTGTGACCACCTTTCTTGGGCTCTTGCTGGACATGTTAATGGTTGACTCTTTAATGTAGTTGGGCTCCAACTCTTTATGATCTCCTATGAAGCAATTCAGGGCCTCCTTCATCGCTTTGGTTCTTGCTCTTGTCATCGGGCCTCCAATTCCTTGGAATGGATCTTTTAGAGTGTTAGTCATCCATCCTAGAGTGCTCTCCATGTCATGCTCTTCATCAACATGTCTTTGGCTGTGACCTTTTAGTCGCCACCAAAGACATGTCTTCAGCAGCGACTTCTGGTCGCCACTGAAGGCCTTCTAACAAATGGTTTAGAGTTTTTTTTTAAAAAAAATTTAGTCCCTAAAGTTATACAATATAAAATACAAGATAGAAGATAATTGAAAATAGGGAATTAGTTTACATTAAAAAAATTAATTTTTAAAATTACATGCAGTTTAGCTTATGTCAAATCTATTAGTATTATTTTATTGTAATAATACAGATACCCGCATACGAATAAATTATGATGATACAAGATGAAATAATTGCCATTATGAATTTTATGACCTTCATTGGAATAAACTATGGTAATACAAGAGGGGATACAACACTTAAATTACACAAGTGTTAAAATATTACATAAAAATTTATTTTAAAGATTAATTACTTTTTTTAAAATTTTAATTGTATATAAAATTATATGAAAGTGAATTCTTATAGGTTTTGATTTTGTATTTTTTATATTATATACTTCAATATAGATAAGAAATGTTTTACTATGACTAATATAATTTTTTAAAAAGAATAATTTTATTACTTTTTATAAAATAAAATAATAATTAAATTATGATTTCAAATAAATTATCATATTTGAACAATAGTAATATTACATATTATTTTAGAGAAGAAAACTGTAATTTTTTCAATTGAAAATTAAAATTAAAATTATAATTGGACTTTCTGTGGCGACTCTTTGATGGCGACTAGAAAAGTCGCTGCTGAAAAGGACTTTTCGGTAGCAACATCTGATAGTCGCCACCAAACACCCTTTGGTGGCGAAACAAAAGTCGCCGCTGAAGACTCTTTGGTGGCGACTTACTTAATGTCGCAACCAAAGGGTTTTTCAGTGGCGACCCTTTGTCGCCACCAAAGGGTCTTTTGTGGCGACATTTAAATGTCGCCATGCAAGGGTCTTTGGTGGGACAGTTTTGTTGCCACCAAAGGCTGTTTGGTGGCGACTATCAAATGTCGCTGCCGAAAACTCCTTTTCAGTAGCCACTTTTCTTGTCGCCACCGAAGAGTCGCCGTAGAACGTCCAGTTTTTTGTAGTGAAACAAGCCTTAACAAAAGAAAATAAGTTGCCTATATCAAGGATATGAGACATTTCTTGGTTTCCCCAAACACAATGAAGATCACCTCTAGTCACCCCATTTGGGCCAGGAGTGGAATTTTCAAAGTCTGAACCAAGTCAATGTTCACCTGGGATGGGTAGTCTTTCGACTTTGTGTATTTTAGGGAATCAATTACCAAAAAACAACAGAGAGGAACATTTTCATTTCATTTATCCAAACACTATCATCCATTGTCAGTCACTTTTAAGCCTTCAGGCGTATAAAATTACTTGACATTAAAATAAACCCTGGGGAATAATAAGGACAACTCACGATATAAGTTTAATCCATGATAAGAGCTTTGTTTCTTATGCAAGTTTAGCATCCAATTGGCTTTACAAGTGACCAATGTGAGAGTCAAACCTTGTGGGAAGTTATTTGAGCCAAACACTAATTTCTTTTCATCGATTATCATTAAGTGCAATCTGTCTGCTCATGCCGGTTCTAGAACTTGTTTTTAATCTTAATTGTAGCTTTGCATGCATTGGTTTGATAGAAAGGATGGAGGCATTCATTTCATTCTCTCTTTGTCCAAACACAAACCCCATTTATATTCCCTTTTGCCACATATTTTGAGCCTTTTATTAAGCAATTTTCAAGACACTTCATCACGTGATTCTTGGATGGTATTTTGACCTATTGCATATATCGGCTGACCAGTCATTCTCGAAAGTTGGATTCGCCTAGCGATTCAAGTAAGCCAAGAAAGGGCTTGAGAAAAAAGAAAAGAAAAGAAAAGAAAGAATAAAATGATGGGAAAAGATAAGAAACAAATAAAAGTGCACAAGCAAAAAGAGAGAAGATCTAAGGCAAACTCTTTTGACGGATAGAGAATGATCGATTGGTCAGCATCTTCCTTTTTAGGTCAAATTTATCGTGCTCATGCAAGAAATTATTATTTCATGCTTGATAATTGCTAACTTCATTTCTCAAACACTTTTTCCACATTAGTCATTCCTCCATCATTACAAGCTTTTAAAGACCTCTTGATTTATTACACTAATACATCTGTAGTGGAGATGTAGATTAATTACAAGCCTATGGCAACCGGCTAGTAGAACAGATTTGAGTGAAAATATTCCAACAATGGGGAGTGAGAGAATTACTTGTTCTTTGGTCTTTTGTATTTGCTAGTTGGATGCCCAATTTTTTTAAAGACCTTATTAACTCTCAAAAGCAAAGCTCCTGGGTTAGAGCAATTTCAATTCAAAGAGTTGTCATTATGTTCCCGCAATAATTTTTGGGTCCCTTTTTCCCTTTCATAAGCCCACTTTTTGCATCCATAAAGTCCTCATTGAGGTATAGCAAATTCAAATGTTTTGTGTAGGGCTAATAAAATGAGAGAGAGAGACTTCGATATCAGCACTCACAGAATAAACTTCCCCCCGGGAAATATCAAGCCGAGATCTTTATTCCCTTGATCCCTATCCAAATTTTATCGCGAAATGAAGCTAGGGAAATTCTTTGTCCCTCGGGTTTCTTACCCTCTTTTTCAAAGAAAATTGGAAAATCCCTTTTTCCATAACCCATGAAAACCTCACTTTCATCCCATTGTGGTCATTCTTTGGAGATTCTATATGCATATTTAAGGTATCATGTTATTGAGGTGGTCAATGTTATTACTAAGGACGACTCATTTTTCCTTACAGAAGTTCACTCTTCTGTTGGATTCCTCCATTTCCACGTATGTATCATGTAACTGTCGTTTTTGGCTCAGACAATTGTAATTTGAAATTAGGACCGCAAGGGGTCTTAACCTTGGGGGACTTGTCCTTAGGTGATGCACCTAGGTGCCTACGTACCCTTCGGGAGGGATCAAAGTCCACGTAGTTCGTCATGCTGGCGTCTAACGGACCAGTTAGGCAAGGTTGTTACCTGTACTGGGCCGTGTGCGGCGAAGACATGCCTAAGGTACTCCGGGCGGGCGAGCCACTCTTAGGAGGTCGCCTTAGTAGGAGAGAGCTATGTTCTCAGAGGGCTGTTGGAAGCCCTGTTAATGGTATACTCCGAGGAGGAGGTGAGCTTGCCGGAGGCTGCCCGGAATGGGGGCCTGTGGCAGAGCTCGTGGTGTGAGAAGGACCTGCGTGTGGTATCTGAGGGTGCTCGGGTATCGAGAGAGTGTGTGGAATATCACAGATGAGGTGTGGAAATCCTTCAGGTTGCGTATGGTTCTGTTGAGACTTGATTGCTTACTTAGTCCCCCTGGTGAGGGTCTTTTTATACTCGAGTGTGGGGAGATCGTGCTCGACCCACAACCTTGTGGGACGTGGGTCGACCCATGAGGCTTTTGGAGATCCCATGTCTGGTTGAGGGGAAGCTCTGTGAGGTGACGTGGGCAAGGGCCATGTAGCTGATAGATGAATGATGCCACGTGTGTCTATCGGGTGCTGAGGTCATGCTTCTAGAACGTCAGTGCCACGTGTTCCAAGGTGGAATATTCCGTAATTACATATCACATAGAAATTTTACATTAGTCCCAAGATAAAGTTGATAAGTCTTTCTTTACTGGATTATCATTTTAGACAGGGCACTTTAAACTTTTGGTGATCTCATTCTAACGTGAGGGAGCTTGTGCTTCACATTTCAAATCATTGAAAATCAAAGCGTGGGGGAGCAGCAATGCTTGATTTTGAGAATTGAAAACAAGTAACTTTTTCTATGAGATCTTTCCATTGGGTTCTCAATGATTGAAACCAATATATTGATTAATTCCTTTACTTGGTATTCAATTGTGGAGACCAAGTTAATCGACTTCTAAGAGAAAAAGTTATTGATTTATGTTGAAAACTCAAAATAAAAAATAAAGATCAGAATTTTCTCACTTGGCTTTTGACAATTTATTCAAAACTGAAGCATCTTTAACCCTCTTTGTTTGGTTTTCAATGATTAAAGGTATGATCGAATGGTGTTTGTCTTCACTTGTTGTTACTCCTCCAACTTTTAGGAGAGCAATTTTACCTTATCTTGACTGTTACCCCGTCTCAGTCTCTTGGCTGGGGAATCCCTTTCTACCCCAAATTGTTGTCCCAGCCCCTTGTCCATTGACTGGGGAATCTTCCTATTTTCAGAGACAGGGTCACAAGGTCCAACAAATGTGTGCTTATCATGAGATTTAGACGTCCTAAATTCTATCTTAATTCTTTGATAAATTCCATCCTAATGAGAGTAAGGTTATACTTCACATTTACATGTAAATCCTTTAAAATAGAAGTATGAGGGCAGACAATGGTTGGTTTTGAGGATTGTAATCAAGTCACCTCTACCATGCTATTTTTCTACTTGGTTGTCGATGATTGAAACCAATGTATTGATTTATTTCTTTACATGGTCTTCAATGGTTATGACCAAGTTAACTTTTAAGAAGGAAGAGGTGCTTGATTAGTGCTCAATACTCGAAATCGAGATGAATTTCAAAATAAGGTCAAAGATTTCCTTAATTGGCTTTCAACAGCTTAGTCAAAGCTGAAGCATTTTTTTTACCCTTCTTACTTGATTTTCAAAGATTAAGATGTAATTAAATAATGTTTGCCTTCACACTACCAGAAAAACACTACTTAGAGATGGAAAATTCCGTCTCTAAGTAGGCCAAATTCCGTCTCTAAATGGAATCGAGACGGACGCAATTCCGTCTTTCATTGGCGCGTCGCGAATTATTAGAGACGGAATTTTGGATTCCGTCTCTACTCGGTCTCTACTCCGTCTCGAGCCATATTTTCAAGAAACAATTTTAGAGACGGATTAGAGACGGAATGTATCCTTATCCGTCTCTGATCTAATTTTTGTAACATGCGATTAGAGACGGATAAGGATACATTCCGTCTCTAATTTGTCTCTATAGCACCTTTATTAGAGAGGGCATTAAACCAAAATAGAGACGGATTTGAGACGGAAGAGTTCGTGGCTAAATTGCAACGGAATGTCTCGTCGGTAATTTTCAACGCTATTCCATCTCTATTTTTGAGACGGATTCTCAGGCAGATGAACCGTGTCTAAATTGCGACGGAAATCCGTCATTGAATTGTGTTCCAAATTCCATCTCTAATTCGCCTGTGGTGAAAATAATATTTTTTGATAAGAAAATCAAATTGAAATAAATAATAAAATACACAATTGACTTATAAAATCACATAAACTAAACTTAAAAGATTGTGCACATTTGAAACAACCTTTAAAAGGTTCTACACATTTTAAACATATCCACAAAAGACTAATATTCTAACAAAGTTACACACCCATTCAAAAGATTGTTAAAATTCTAAAATAAAAAATATAAGTAAACATTAATGTCATATTCATAATATTAAATCTTTCTTGATCATTTTGGCATCCTTACTAATTGTCCCTTGGTGTACTTTGGTCTCCTTGAAACTTAGAAAATAATTCACCAAATAAACGATCATATTCTTCAAACTTATCCTTATAGCCAGCTTTCACTTCTTTTTGCTCATCAACTGTTTGTTTTAGACTAGCATTCACTTCTTTTTGCTCATCAACTGTTTTTTTTCAAAGTAGCATTTGCTGCTTGTAACTGCTTATCTATTTCCTCTTGGAATAGAGGATGAAGCTTACTAGCTTGTGAAGTAGAAGCCCCAGTTGACGAGCTACCAATTTCAGTTGCCTCTGATCCAATACCGAAAACATGACCCTTCTTAGTTTTACCTCCCACTGCATCTAACCAAATTGTCGTCTCTTCGTTTAGAGAAATTGCATCGCTGGATGCACCATCAACAGGTGGTTGAGAAGATCTAGCTGCCTTGATTCTTGTATATTCAGCCTGCAAATTAAAAAACAATTGACAAATTTTAATATATCATGTACAAACATACTCAGCTTTTAAGGCCAACACAAGAAATTAAATCATTTTACAAGTACCACTCTAAATTTCATTTTAGGCACGTAATTACAATCTCGACACTTTGAAAACATACCTACTTCAACACTTCATAAAATTCACACTACTTTTGTTTTAAAAAGTATCAAAGAGTACGTAAGCGATAAATGGATACAAAAAGCAGTAAATCAACCCGATTCTGAAACAGCAGTAAATCACCACCCATACTACATTTAGTAAACTGAAACTCAGAACCTTAGATTCTTATTCTGCAAACGCACAGAATCTAACAAAATAAAACATTCGAAAAGTATTAGAAATGAATTTATATACTTACATAAGCATCTACAGATCTTTGGTCAAGAAATTCACCATTCTCTTTCCTTGTATGAGTGCGCTTAAATAGATCAAAACATGTTGGTTCTCTCCCCAGTTCTTGCGTCTACCATTACCACAAAATAATGGTTTGTTGGTCAAATAATAAAAATGCAAAGAAACATATAATGAACTAACAAATTTAAATGAATTTAATATTTTACCGTCCTCCTTTTATGCTCTGTTACAGGAACAGAGCCACAGCTGTGTATAGTACCACCCTTAGCAGAGGCTCGATTCTTTTTTGCTTGCTCTCCTTTTATCTTAAATTCTTCACTATTCCATATCTCTTTCAGTTGATTCGAAACCTCTTCTGGAATCCACAATGGTGGGTCAATACCTTTATTCACTCCATCTTGCACAGCCCATATCAATCCTCGAAGTCGATTACCAGCTTTTTTATTCCAATTTTTCTTAATATGTTTGTCATGTTAGTCTAGCCACTTGTAGGATATCTGGATACAAGAGACAAAGTAAAATAAAAGTATAAGTACTGAGACAAAATAAAAAGTTGAAAGTAAAGTAAAAAAGTATAAGTGATGAAAGAAACCGCCCATTCCTCAAACCACATATCCTTTGACTTGCTGAGGGGTTTTTTTTTTCCAATTGTAATATGGCCTAATAAATTTTTCATGGATGATCGTTGTTATCTCCCTAACAACGTCCACTACAGGGTAAAATCTGCATATTCCAACGAGTATTTAAACTCTAAAGCATTATTGACAAATATAATTGCATGGTCCACTACAACATTAATGAAGAATCACTACATGTTAAAATTGGAGTAATTAATTTCAACACATGTACTTCGAAAATACATTCTATTCCGTTCCATCACCCTTCTAATGAAAGGATATATACAAGCAAACAATGAAGAATAAATATCATAGCCTTCGAACTCCTCTAAAACAAAGAGTAAACCAATTACACTACCTATTAATTAGCTTATAGCTAGCATATCAGTGAAATTAAATTGCATAACTAAATGAAAATTAATACTTACGAATCCTCATTGACCGGATAAGTCCATGTTTGCCATCTATTGGATCCTTGCCCCAAGGTTGACCACGATATAAATCTTGGGGGACATCTTGATGTTCGATGTTAGCACCTTGTTCCTCCTCTAGTAGCACATGAGCATTAGAATGAGATGAAGAATGTGGGAAAGGAGTCCTTAGGTCATTAGATCGGTCCGCACCTATGGATCGGCCCCCACCTCGATTCGTGCGTCCTCCTCTACCACGGTGAGACCGACCACTAGATATCTATATATCTATATATATATAATAAAAAGAACAAACGTCAGTAGTAAAATATAATATTTAACATCATAAAAGAATTCGAATAGAAATTTCAAAGAATCAAAATTCAACTAAAACAATAAAGCAACTTTACACTCTAAAGGTTCTAGAGAGGGAAAGATCGGAAAAGATTAGCTTAGCAAAATAAGTCAAATCTAGAGTAAAATGCAAATTGGTTTGATGTGCGTAAAATAAGTCAAATCTAGAGTAACTTAACAAAATAGTATAATATTCAAATACTTAAACACAATAAAGTAGTGAGTTCAACTACATATAATAAGACAAATAACTACTCTTCTAAGTCATCGTCTTCAGTATCATCTTCAATAAATGCATCTTCGTCTTCTTCTTCATTTGAATCTGAGGAAGCTAGTTCAAGTTCATCATTAAGTGCACCTTCACGATCAAGTTCATTTTCATTAAGTTCATGATTGATAAATGGCACATCAACTTCTTCAAGTGCACCCTCACGATCCCAGAGAGTTGGAAGTTCGTCAATGATAGTCTCTGCTGGTACAATTTGTTCTATTTCATCGCTCTGATATGTATCATTGTTAACTTCAATGCTAGGAGCGTCAATTGTGCTTCTCGCTTTTGTTTTAATTACAGTCATCCAATCAACTTTATCACGTATTGCAGGATAAGGAGCATAATACACTTGAATTGCCTGTTGTGCAAATATAAATGTATCGTATCTGTTGTACCTTCGTGTTCTTTGAATTTCAACAATTCCATTATGGATGTCCACGCCACAACCCAAGGTTGGATCGAACCATTCACAATTGAAAAACACTAAACGTTTAGGTGATTTTCCTACAAACTCCAATTGGATGACTTCCTTATGTGTGCCATAGTAGTCGCGCTCTGATTGTTCATAATCAGATCCATTGATGCACACACCACTATTTGTAGTGGATTTATGTTGGCCCCATGCTTCTGTATGGAACTTGTACCCATTGACAAAAAAAATTGGCCATGTTTGTACAATACTCTTGGGGCCCCATGCAATGGCTGTTAAAAATTCATCACTCACACCATTGTTCGGGTTTAGAACCTATTCAAAAGAAATCATTCAAATATGATATTAAGGTGTAAACTTGGAAATTTTAAGTAAATTTCTCAATGATAACTTACATATTGTTGAAACCACTTATGAAACTCATCATACATCTTTTGATTCACCTCAAGATCCGTAATTTGAGGTGAAGACGCCTTCAAATCCTCAACATATAGACTGCACCCATACATTCCATTAATTAATAATGAAAATAATTGAAGTCATACAGAATGTTGTTTTAAATAGAGTAAAACTTACACTCGAAAAGGTTCCACTTCATCACAATTATCAAGAACATAATTTGTTGCAGCTTTCATTTCATTGTCTTTTAAATAACGAGTCTTACATTCTCCAGTTGCACGTCCTGGATAGTTAAAAATGGAGAATGCTTGTTGGATTGAATCACCACCATCATCATTCCTTGGAACCCTTGTTCTTCTTGAGGAGACATGTGACTCAAAATATTGTGAGCAAAAATTTGCAGTCTCCTCAATGATGTAAGCCTCGCATATAGAACCTTCGACACGGGATTTGTTCTTGAATTTCTTCTTCAAATTGTGTAGGAACCTAAAAAGAATAATTGTTATTATTCATATCTACAAATTAACAAATAAGAAAAAGTTTCAGTCATCACCTCTCAAATGGGTACAACCACCGATATTGAACTGGACCACCAACTCTTGCTTCATATGGTAAATGAATTGGTAAGTGTTCCATCGAGTTAAAGAAACCTGGAGGGAATATCTTTTCCAAGTTGCACATTGTTACAACAATGTTTTTTTCCAACAATTCTAATCGATCCACTCTCAATGTAGTTGAACAAATTTCTTTGAAAAATTGACTAAGCTCGGTGAGAGTATTCCGAACAACTTCTGGTAGAGATTTAAGAGCAATTGAAAGTAAACACTCCATAAAAACATGACAATCATGAATCTTCATCCCATACAACTTAGCCTCCTTAAGGTCAACACATCGGGCTAAATTAGAAGCATAGCCATCCAGGAGTTTAAATTTCTTAACCCATTCACATACAGCACATTTTTTATCCTTATTTAATGCATATTTTGCCTTGGGTTTCAAATGTTTACCTTTGTTTTCCACTAGCTCCAATTCTCTACGCCGATAATATTCTTGTATGTCCATCCTAGCTTTTACATTGTCTTTTATTTTGCCCTTTATGTCCATCACAGTGTGAAACACGTTATCAAATACATTCTTCTCGATGTGCATGACATCTAAGTTGTGTCGAATTAGATTCGTCTTCCAATAAGGTAATTCCCAAAATATGCTTTGTTTTTTCCAATTGTGTGTCACTCCATACCCATCTATATTGTCTTCACACCCACGCTCAGTAACTTTTGGAACACTACGCACTCTTTCCCAAACTTGGAGCCCATCCAACCGCGGGGGTGGTGTTGATTCTTCACATCTATTCTTTATAAATGAATTTTTATTCCTCCTGTACTGGTGAGTTCCTGGGAGAAATTGTCGATGGCAATCAAAGAAAGTGGTTTTCTTAGCATTCTTTAGAGTAAATTCTTTTGATTTCTCCATGCATATAGGGCAAGATAACTTACCAGCAGTCATCCAACCAGACAACATTCCATATGCTGGAAAATCATTAATAGTCCACATAAGAGTCGCCCGCATTTGAAAGTTTTGCTTCAATGAACTATCATAAGTCGAAACTCCCTCATTCCACAAGACTTTTAATTCGTCTATCAATGGTTGCAAAAACACATCTATCTTGCTCTTTGGATTTTTAGGGCCAGGGATGATCAAAGATAAAAACATGAACTCTTGCTTCATGCACATCCAAGGTGGAAGGTTATACGGAGTGACAATGATAGGCCAGCAAGAATAAGTTTGCCCAGATTGTCCATAGGGAGTAAAGCCGTCGGCACATAGACCCAACCTAACATGCCGTGGATCTTGTGCAAAATCAGGGTAAGTTTGATCAAACACTTTTCATGCCTCTCCATCTGATGGGTGGGATAACACACCTGTTTCCCAACGGTTATCATAATGCCACCTCATTTCTTTAGCTGTGGATGATGCAATAAATAGCCTTTGAAGTCTCAGAGTTAATGGAAAGTACCACAAGTGCTTCTTTGCCACCTTTCTACATCTACCATGACTCTTCCTTGTTATTGCATACCTCTCCGCCCCACAAAATTAACATTGATTTTCATTCAAATCATTCTTGTTATAGAGCATGCACCCATTAGGACAACAATCAATTTTTTCATAACCGAGCCCTAATTTTGACACCATTTTCTTTGTTCTATAGAAATTATCGGGTATTTGATTGTCATCGGGTGTTAACTCTTTCGACCACTGCACAATCCTATTATAGCACTCCTCTGAGAGGTTGTAGTCTGCTTTGATGCTAAGCAATCTCGTTGCTGCTGAAAGTTTGGAGTGACGAGTACATCCCTCCCATAAAGGAGCTTGCGCAGCAGACAACATGTCATAAAAAGCTTGATCATCAGCGTTTGGAGGCTCTTCTATGTTTTGGTCAAAGGATGGCCGAACTGCATCGATCACCATTGTCTCATATCGATTCAAATGTTCCCCACCATTCCCTTCAAAAGAATCTTGATCATTTACTTGTGAATGAGTCACTTGAGGGAGTTTTGGCAAAGATTCCCCGTGGGAGGTCCAATGGAAATAATCAGGCTTAAATCCATGCTGGTACAAGTGCGTCTTCACAACATCATGACAATTAAATCTCCTATTTTTACACTTTCTACATGGACACCTTATCTTTCCATTATACAGATAAGTTGATAATTGACAAGTCTTATCTAAAAACTTGTCAACGCCTTTCATAAAGGCATCAGTGAATCCAACTCGACCAGGAAGCACTCTATCGTACATCCATTGTCGATTTTCAAGTAAATCCATGTTCTATTCCTATAAACCTATCATATTTAATTACGAAACTATATGTCAATAGTTGGAAAACCATAAACATATGCCTTTCAAAATTTAAATTGATAGAGCAATACTATTAATATATATAATAGGTTATATACTGATCATATATATAATTAATAAATAAAATAAATAGGAGTTCCCTGAATTCAAACAAGCTAAGCAAATACATGTATAATAATAATAATAATAATAATAATAATAATAATAATAATAATAATAATAATAATAATAATATGGACATGTAGTTACACTGTGCGTCACAGTCCCAAATTCAATTCTTTCTTCATACTTTCCCCGTTAGCTTTTTCAAACCAACATTTAATATTTGATCTGATTCAACACAGGGTTACAACCACTCTGAATTACAAGCAAAATTGAATTTTTAATTATTCTTAAAACAATAAAATTTTATTATTGACAATTAGAGATGTAACCAAATCAACGTGCAAAATTACAATATATTCTAAATTCCTTTCCAACATGGAAACTAGGATTAAAAAAATATAAACTCAACAAATAAGCCCATTTAAGATTGGAAACATTCCAACTATCATATATGTTAATGACTTATGTAATTACAAGCAGAAAAGACATTCATTCGTACTAAACACAATTAGAATTCTGTAAGCTAAGGGTCCTCACAAATGTTCAAATCTTTGTAAGAAATAGGGATGGCTATATCTTTTTTTTTTTCCTAATATATACAAAAAAATTAGTGATGGAGTTAAGTTTTTCATATAAGAAAAAATATTATAATATGATATAAATAAAATTGTTAAAAGGCAGAATTAATCATTAATTAATAAAAAGGGCATAATAATAAGAGCATCTATGGAAAGTTATCAAACTTTAAGGTTACCATATTTGATTGTGTCATATATGATATGGGCTTTAGAGGTAAATGATTGTGTAATGAGTGATAGCTTGTTTTAAAATATATTGAGGCGTGCTAAATGGTAATGCAGGGGAAGGCATGAAGGGAGGGGTAATTAAAAGAAAGAATTATACCTGATGGTGAAGTTGTGGCAGTGGGCGGAGGTGCAATGGTCCAAAAGCTGAAAAAAAACCACTCGTCCTATGCAATGAAGAATCTCTCTCCTGCTGCAGCAGTAGCACAATTTATACAAAAACAAAGGGTTAAGAGTTAAGATAAGATAGATAGGGGAAAGCAAAACAAACAAACAAACAAATTGATTACGTAAAGTGATTCCATAAGTAGTTATTATAATATTTATTGTCTTAAAATTGATGAAAAAACAAGAAAAATAATTTTATGATAAAAAACAATCCTTAATTAGTGCTCTTACAACACTAGCTAGCAACCATATTTTTATATATTCTACTACTTGAAACCTAACCAAATTATGATAAAGTAATATATTGATTAGTTGAGAATTAAGTAAAATGTCAACCCACTTCAAATCATATGAGGCAAGATTAGGATAGCAAGTCATTTAGTGAACATAACACTCTTACTCTGCTTTGAGTTCTAAATGGGTGTCTGACCATCACACATGTCCAAACAGTTAGATTTAAATGCGGTTGTGGAAAATGCTACGACTAGAGCACACAAGGGCACTTGCGAAAGCAATAATGACACATTTACACACAGTGTCAGTAAGCTCTCCATGCACATCCAACTATACTTTTATTGTATTGTTATATATGCTCAAAATTAGTAAAAACATATTAACTAATTATCTTAAACTGCTTGGAATTCGCCTGGGATTCCATTCACTGAAATTTGGCTTGTGGAGCTTTCAAGTTTAAATCTGTCATTACATTATGATTATGTGTGTGCCTTCATGCCAAGGGTAGGGGTCATAATAGACTACACAGTATTTAAGAGGTGTTCCAAGGAAATGGAGCCATGACCAATTTTGATTTGCAAACACATATCTTGATTAATGTAAAGTAAATATAATATTCATAGGAAATAGATATATAATAAAAAAAATATTAAGCCTATGCTACCTTAAATAAAGTGTTTAAAATTGAATTTTAGAGTTTCTGGGGTTTTCTAATTAGGGTCAAGTCTCCATCCATATATAATGAATCGGTGCTGCTACCTTTAATTTCCTTTTTCTTTTGCAGTCAAAGCAAAAAGTCATACCCATAACCCTGCACTGCATGCCCCTCAGCCCCCCTCCTTCCCTCCCATAAAGACAACAACAAGAAACAAATTATGGGGTTCTAAGGTTTTTATAACAATCCACTTAATTAATTCCTGCCTTTCCCTTTAATTTCAATATAATATATCCAATCATACAATATTTTCCCTCTTTTAACTCCTCAAAGTAGATACATCATTACATATATATGTGTGTGTGTGTATATATCTGCCTTTACTTTCATAATGCAATTAATTTCTACCATAGATTCATCACTATATTTTCCTGGTTTTTCTTACTTCTGCAGTTTCTTTTTTTTTTGAAAGAAGAAAATTATTATTATGATTTATGATTGTACTACTACTAGATGGGGTTGAAGCTAAGAAGTTTGAAATAAAAAAATAATAATGAAGTTATAATTGAAGAATGAATGTGTGTGCAGGTGAGTGTTCCATGCAGCAGCCATACATACTGCCGCTGCAATACAAAATGAGCAGTGGGCATAGCCTGCATCGCAAATGAAGCCAATGCTCAGTTATCCCTCAAAATTTTTAAACGAGGTAGGGAAGAGCGATAAGTCATCAGGAAGAAGACGAACATATTATTATTTTAAATTTTTATGCCTTCATCAATAAGAAGAAACGTACATGTGACGTCGAACGGCGCTGCTGCGGTGACAGCGGAACGACCTTCACGCCAGCAAAGATACAAGAATGAAGAAGGTTAGGGCTGGACAAATTGAAAAAATTGGGGCTCGACAAAATGAAAGAGAAAAGAGGGAAAGGTTTTATGGGTTAACAGAATAGAGACGGAATCACGGACTGATTCCGTCTCTATTGCTTCTCTATAAGAGACTAAACGACGTTGTTTGGCTTAATAGAGTGGAGGCAATTGTTGGACTAATTACAGACGGAAAAATTGGTCTCCATTCTGTCTCTGAAATAAACACAACATTAGAGACGGAAATTTCAGTCTCTATTCCGTCTACAAAACGCGCGCCATTATTTTTTGTTTTCGCGCCACAAAATTTTTTTTAGTGACCAAACGATTCAATTAATAAAGACGGATTTGAGACAGAATGGGGTACAAGCGATTTAGAGACGGAAAATTCCCTCTCTAAAACCGTCTCTAATATCGAAAATTTATTGAATGAAAAAATACAGTCTTAGAGAGGGATTTGAGACGGACTCGACATGGAATAGAGACGGATAAATATCCATCTCTAAAATACAATTTTTTGGTAGTGTCACCTGTCTTCGTTTTTCCCGTTGATAGGAGAGTAATTTTACTTCCTCATTATATAAACAATCATCCTGCCTCAATCTCTAAATTGGGGAATTCCCTTTTCTGAATGCAGACTTAATCCCCGCACATTGACTGGGGAATCATGTTGCCCTTAGTATTGGGATCGAAGTATCCCAAAAAACATGCCCCTCTCTACTTGTCTTGGGATTTTGATGTCTCAAGTTCTCTTTTAACTTCTTTTTTTGCGGACTGGAGAATCATTTCCTTTGCATCTAGGGTTGGGATCTCAGTGTCCCAAAGAAGGTTTCTGGCTGTATAGGGTCTCTAATGCCCTGAATTTTCCTCCATTCTCTTGTCGGTGGACTGCGGAATCATCTTTTTGGTTGTTGGGATCCTATTGCGCCCACAACATTCTTTCCCTAAGAAGGCTGGGGAATTACTTCCCCTCAAAGTATTGGGGCATGAGTATCCCAAAATGTTGTTTCCATTTTGCCTTTTAAAGGGAAAATCAAAGAAAAATAAATAAAGTGATGTTTTGGAGCATGTTTGTATGCATGTCTCTTATATGCTCGTGTTATCACTATGTTTGCATATGTTCATTATCTTTGCATGTGTATTCACATTTGACTCGATTAATTTATTAGCATCATCGCTGCATTTGCACGTGCCTCCATTTGCATGACATTTGCATGATACTTCCATGAGTCATCAAGTGATTATTGTGCGATGATTGCATAGTACTCATGATTTTTACATTCTTGTCTCCATGGTATTCGCATAAGCATTTGCATGATCCACATGTGCATAAATCCTTTTATGACTTGCTAAACCCAAGTAAGTTGGAACAACAGGAAATGCATGTTTTGCATAAATCTTTTTAGACCTGTGAAGTCCAGGCAAGCTGGGAAGCAGGGACAATCTTTTTAGTTACTTAAACTTTATTTCATGTGGTGGTCAGTTTTCGGTGCTCATAGAAAGCCATCGAAAATCTGGTACCCATAATTTTTGGGGCTCGTGTCTGCCGCGATCTCCTTGGTCATCAGGCTATCGCCAATGAGTGTTTCGAGAACTTGACGATCATAACATTTTCTCCTGTTCATCAAGTTTTCGCCAGTGAGTGTTTCGAAAACTTTGGTGGGATTTTGATTCCCATCTTTTAAATTTGACCAGATCTCACCGTTAAGTGTTACGAGATCTGGCACCATTGAATCCTACTAATGAGTGTTTTAGGGTTCCGTATCTTATCTCGCCAGTAAGTGTTTTAGGGTTGGATACGAGAATCAATGTCCTACCAAGGAGAGTTTAAGGATAGTGATACCCACCTTTTAATTGGACCAAATCTCACCAATAAGTGTTACGAGATCTGGCACCATTGAATCCTACCAATGAGTGTTTTAGGGTTCAGTATACTATCTCGCCAGTAAGTGTTTTTGGGTCGGATACGAGAATCAACATCCTACCAAGGAGTGTTTAAGGATAGCGATACCCACCTTTTAATTGGACCAAATCTCACCAATAAGTGTTATGAGATCTGGCACCATTGAATCCTACCAGTGAGTGTTTTAGGGTTCAGTATCCTATCCCGCCAGTAAGTGTTTTTGGGTCAGATACGGGAATCAATATCCTACCAAAGAGTGTTTAAGGATAGTGATACCCACCTGTTAAATTGGACCAAATCTCACCAATGAGTGTTTCGAGATTAGGCGCCATTGAATCATACCAATGAGTGTTTTGGGGTTCAATATCTTATCCCACCAATAAGTGTTTTGGGATTAGATATGGGAATTAAAATTCCACCAATGAGTGTTTAGGGATTTTGGCGCCGATCTTTTAATCTAACCATATCTCATCATTAAGTGTTTCGAGAACTGGCGCCATTTTTAATTGAGTCCTACCAATGAGTGTTTTGGGGTTCAATATCTTATCCCACCAATAAAGTGTTTTGGGATTAGATACGGGAATCAAAATCCCACAAATGAGTGCTTTGGGATCTGATGCCCACCATTTTCCGTAGGAATTAGATTTCGCCGATAAGTGTTTCGGAATCTGACATCCACAAATTTTCCATTGGATTCAGATTCTACCAATAAATGTTTTGGAATCTGACACCTACAACTTTTTGGATATTCTTGCCCGTCAAGATCTCCGTAGTGAGCAGTTTTCGCCGTTTAGTGTTTCGAAAGCTGACACCCATAACTCGGTAATACCATTTCTCATTAGGAAAAAACTTATGTCAATTTCTTTATGTCCATTTCATCCAGTTCCACCAATCATATATTGTATTTACACTCTCTTTCTTCTATGATTGGTCATATAAAAGGTGGTCTTCTATATTCTCTCTCTACTATGATCGATCATTTAAACACTTTTTGCCACGTGTCATAGTTATATTGGAGAACTGGATGAAATGGACATAAGGAAATGGACCTAAGTTTTTTCCTTCTCATTATCGGGTAGATTTTCTTAAGAGTTTTAGCTCAAAGTAGTTATCCCTCTAACGAATAGCGCTCCACCTCCTTGATGGGGCTCAACGTCACGATGCAACTAGAGGACTCTATCCACCTCAGGTGGACATGTCGGATGCCGAAGATGGGGGCAATGACGAGTCATAACACTGGTGGCTTAGGATTTTTCTAGGGCTATGCTTGCACTATTCTAGGCTTTGGTTGTTGATTGATTTTACACACTTTTGACCCCCGAACAAAATAGGGGTATATTTTTGTCTTTACTTGTCCTCTCTCTCATTTTGTGAGCTATGCTCACCTCTCTTAGTAGAGCTTTCGAGAGAAAGGCAAGTAAAGAGGGGAATCTGTTGACACCCCATTTTGTCCGGACTTTTTAAATTAAATAAATAAGGACAAACATCGCCTCTGGATGACTTATGTGGACACCGCCTTTTGTCCACCCCAAAATCCACCAAAAATAAAATAGAACAAAAATAAGCTGAAGGGACGCGACGGGTGAGCCCTAAGGGTCGCGACCCCCTCCTCCTTTAAGGGACCCGTCACGACGTATAGGCCTATACGTCGTGACTCCCTTAGCATTTATGGCAGATCTAATAAGATTCGAGATCAGGTACCTGTCGCGACGGGGAAGCCTACCTGTCACGACCCCCAACCCGTTAATGCCCATTGATGCCCATTAATGCCCATTAATACCCATTGATGCCCATTAATGCCCCTTGATGCCCATTAATACCCATTGATGCCCATTAATGCCCATTAAGGCCCATTGATGCCCATATTCAATCTTCCTATTATATGACCCATGGAACTCACTATAAATAGTGAGTCCCATCACTTGTCATAGGGAGCAAAAAAGATGGAGGAGAGGAAGAGAGGATCGAAAGGCTGCTAAGAAGAAGTAAGAGGTAGAAAATATTTCGATTATATTCCATTATTTTTCTCATACTAATCCACCCATATTCTCTTGATTGCTTGATTCTTTTTGCTTAAGTAGTTTCTTTCTTTGTCGCGACCCCCTGTCTTTTGGGGGCCAAAAATATTCGATTTATTACTTTATTATGTAACGTAGTGCCACCAAGAGACTTTTGTCTTTTTAGGAGCACTAGCCTTCACGTCATCTGGGTATTATGCCTGATGAGCCTTCACACATGCACTTTTCATATTCTTGATTGATCGTATGGTAGATAAGTACCAAAAGGCATTGGCCTCTTTAGGTACGTGGCAGTGGGAGGCCATCTGAGTATTCACTTGATGTGCCTCCCTCCACTCACACACTTGTATGTCACAGGAACTATTTGGGCTTTGATCCCCCATTGTGGGTACGTAGGCCCTAGGCTTGTATCCTAGGTCAAGCCCTCCCTCTTTCCTTTCTCAATTTTCTCCCATAATTGTATATATCTTCGAGGCCAAATAATTTTAATATTAATTTTTAGGGTAACCGTTTTCGGACGGGGGAAGAAGGGTGCCTAACACCTTCCCTTCATCTCAATCAGACTCTCGAACCCAACATTTTGTGAAGATTCATTTTACCCCATTTTTGAACTTTTTTTTTCCAAATTTTGATTGAAAATTTGGTGGCGACTCCCGTCGAAGGCTCCGGTCTTCACAACGTCTTTTAGAGTCATTGGGCGAGATGGTTACCTGTACCGGGCAGTGTGCGGCTAAGATGTGCTTAAGGTACTCCCGGCGGGCGAGCCACTCTTGGGAGGTTCCCTTAGAATGTGAGAGCTTAAGTCTCTGAGAGCTGCTGGAAGCCCTATCGGTGAGATGCTCCGACGGCGGAAATAAGTCTGCCAGTGACCGGACCTGGCGGTACGTAAGGCAGGACTCGGGATGTGCGATGGATGTTGCGTAAGGTGTCTGGGAGTGCTCAGAATGCCTGCTAAGATGGTTATGAGTAATATTCTCTAGAGGTATTTTAGATGTCTAGGATCTGGTGTTGTAGTCCTTGATCTCCTCTGTCCTCTAGTCCCCCGGGTGAGGGTCTATTTATACTAAGTGTGGGGAGGATGTGCTCGACCCACGTTCTCGTGGGACGTGGGTCATCCCACGATGCCCAGGGAGTTTCCAAGTCTTGTTGAGTGGGAGTCCTCGCGAGAGGACGTGGGCAAGGGTCACGTAAGTGGCAGATAAGTGGTGCCACGTGTTGCTAGCATGCGCTGCTGCTAGGCTTCTGGAAGCTTAGTGCCACGTGTCCCAAGGCAAAATATTCCTTAGTTACAATCTGCATCGTGGTACTTGACCTTAAATCCATCCAATAGTGGGCTTAATTGTAATGCCCCAACCCTTCTTAATATTGACTTACGACTTTATATATATAATTGAAATTTAAAAAATAAGGAATTAAAGTAATATCAATCTCTTATATTTTTTAAATTATATAACAAATATTAATATTATTTTTTTTCATTTGATATAAAAACAATTTACATATCCCTTCTAATTTTTTTTTGGGGTATTTCTATCAATATTTTTTTAAAATTGGGTAATTCTAGAATTTTATAACTTTTAAGTATAAATTTATGTATTTTAAACAAAAAGTTTGATTTATTTAATTTTTTTATGGTGGTGCACCATGAAATGCACCACTCTTTGGAGCATTACAGAGTTTTGATTACCTACATTGTATATAATAGTGAGTTTTTAGAAATCCTATTGGAAGGTGACATGTGGCGAGTTCATGTAAGAATACATGAATGCGAGCCCATATGATCATCACTCAATGATAAATGGATACAAAGTAGGGAACGTGAAGAGGATATGGGAATTAAGGATATTACGATACCCGTTCCCCATGATAACTATTTTTCCCGTTTCCAACCCTAGCTCTACCTAGGTATGACATTTAGTACTTGTTCCCAGACCCTCAGAATACTTAAAATCTCAGACTCGACCACAGACTCGAGAAATTTCTACATTCATCATAAGTGCAAAATCATATTATTATTATTATTATTATTATTCAAATTTTAAAATACAATCAAATCTCACAAATAGTTAACAAATAAACAATACAAGTCTCAAAAAAATTTAACAAATCAAATTTAATTATTTAAAATCCAATAAGTCATAGTTTTTAAGTAGATAATATTTATTTTGTGTTCTCATTCTCTAATAGAAGACTAAAGTAAAATAGTTAATAATATAATATTATATATATTTACATATAAAAAAAGATTTATAAATAAATATAAAAAAAATTTATCCATGAAAATTTTGATACCTACACCTAGGGGTATTCAAATCTAATCCCATTCAATTCCAATGAATCTAATATAATTCGATCCAATAACATCTATTAAAAATCGACCTTTTGTTGGATCAATTAGATGGGTGAGAAGCAAAACCAATCTCATTGGATAAGATTTTGAATGATCATAGGTGCCAACCAATCCAATTTAATCAATCCAATCTGTAACTACGGAATATTTCAACTAGGGACACGTGGCACTGACGTTCTAGAAGCACGGCCTCAGCACCCGTTAGAGACACGTGGCGCCACTCATCCATCAGTTACGTGGCCCTCGCCCATGTCACCGCACGGAGGTTCCCTTCAACCAGACGTGGGATCTCCACAAGCCTCGTAGGACAATCCACGTCCCATGAGGTCGTGGGTCGAGCACAATCTCCCCACATGCAAGTATAAATAGACCCTCATTCGGGGGACTAGGCAAGCAATCGACTCTCCACAGAATTACATACAACCCGAAGGATTATCGCATATCACCCCCTATATCCCGCACTCTCTCTGTACTTGAGCACCCTCAGATACTCCTCACAAGTACTTTCACCTCCTTGAGCCCCTCCATTGGCCTTCCGTTCAGGCCAAGCTCCGACCGGCTCACCTCCTCCTTGGAGCACACCGCTTACAGGTCTTCCAGCAGCCCTCAGAGACCATAGCTCTCTCCCACTAAGGCAACCTCCCAAAGAGCGGCTCGCCCGCCCGGAGTACCTTAGGCACGTCTTAGCCGCACACGGCCCAATACAGGTAACCACCTTGCCTAACGGCTTCGATAGACGTCACCATGACGAACTAAGTGGACTTTGGTCCCTCCCGAAGGGTACGTAGGCACCTAGGTGCATCACCTAAGGACAAGTCCCCCAAGGTTAGGACCCCTTGTGGTCCTAAATTCATATTACAATTGTCTGAGCCAAAAATGACAGTTATAGTGGCGCCCACCGCGGTCTTATTCAGACCACAATGCCTTGCGCACTCTGCCGCTAAACGGCATTTCTTTTTTCGGGGAGTAGGAGTATACACCTAAAACTCAGAAACACGTACTTGTTTTTGTTTTGATCTCCAATACAGATACAGAACACGATACGTCATGACCGACTCGAACGTCCCCACCACCACGGCTGACGCCAGCGCCCTGAGACGCAGCGCGAGGAATCCCCAGGGAACGGCCGAACCGGTCACAACCGAGGCAGGCGGATCAGGCGCAACCCAGCCTCAAAGCTCCTCAATAACACAGGTAGCCGTCACGGAGACCGTGGTCCAGAACCCGACACCTAGAGAGGAAACTTGCCCTCAACACCCGTATGGCATGCCACACGTCCCTTGACCCACAACCGGTGGTCAAGAAGTAACAGAGCCAGCGAGGAACCCGCGGGACGTTGAGATCGCCCGCCTCGAGGCAGAAGTAGCGGCTCTACACCAACAACGATGGGAAGAGGACAAGAGCCTCACCCCAGCAAATGTGAGCACTCAGCTACCATTAGTGCCACACGGTGCGACGGCAGGGACCTCTAGCGACCCTACCGGCTTGCCCGCAATTCAAGTTTGGGACCTTACCAATGGAGTTCGCACGGTTATCACTAACGGCAGCACCACCCCCAACGGTTATCCCACCTGGACCAAGCATGGTCGTCGGACAGGCAGCACGGCCCGTTATGAACTGTCCACAACCACGAGTCCCAAATTACCCTCCAGGATCCTACCTCCATATGCCATGGGCCGCAGCCTACAACCCGTACGCAACCGCCGGTGCAAATGCCTACCAGTGGCCCGCGATCAACTTCTACGGAAGGGGGAGACACCCCTTCACCCAGCAAGTCATGAACGAGCACGTGCCTATGGGTTTCAAGATGTCCTTGCACATAGAGCCTTATGGAGGAGAAACCGATCCGCGAGATCACCTGAACACCTTCAACTCGGCCATGTCGATACTGGGTATGACGGACGGCCAACAGTGCCGGGTCTTCTCATCAACTCTAAAGGAAGCCGCATTGAGATGGTTCTCCTTGCTACCCACCAATGCGATCCACAGCTTCGAGCAACTGGCCCTGAACTTCCTTACACAGTTCGCCAGCAGCAAGGAATACCAGAAAAACGAGGACTTCTTCATTGTTCCCCGCCAAAAGAAAGGAGAAACCGTACAAGCCTTCATGTCCCGCTTTTCCGAGCAAGGGGACATGAAGGCTTGTACGGTTTCTCCCTCCAAGGCCTCCGGGACGCCATCGCCATCTCAGTCATAAAGCAAGGTCTCCGACGCTCACAGTTCTACGGGGAACTGAACAGGTGCCCCATCTCCACCTTACAGGAACTCATGGACCGCGCGGAATGGTTCATTCAAGAGGAGAATGCTCAGATCGCTAAGGACAAGATGAGGAAGTTCCTGATAAGCAGGGCCAATATGGAACGAGCAGAGAAGAAGAAAGAAAAAACGGGAACCGAGAACCAAACCCCCAAGGAAAAGAGCGATAGGAAGAGGTCGCCTCCTCGACCACGAACACCTCCCCAAGGACGGTTCACGAGCTACACTCCCCTTAACAGATCTCACTTTGGGGTATTGGAAGAAATTTATCATTCCGACATGCTCACATTCCCCCCGCAGGTCACAAGGCGGAAAACAGGAAGACCGGTGGACAAGTCCAAATACTGTCAATTCAACAAGGATTACGGGCATGAAACCAACGACTGCATCCACCTAAAGGATCAGATCGAGGACCTAATCTGGAAAGGACAACTCGGTAGGTTCATCAAGGAGGAAAGCATGGCCAATACCGAGCACCCCCGGGAAGCTAACGGCCAAGCGCCTACCCACGGGGTCATCAACGTTATAGCAGGCGGATTACAGCGCGAGACCTCCTCCCTACTGCAGAACAAGAAGAGGATGGAACGCTCCATGCTCGCCCTAGACTACGCTCCAAAGCACAAGAAGAAGAGCGAGACCAAGGGGGACCCCATCACCTTCGACCTCACTAACCTAGAGGGACCAGTCCACGACGACCCCATGGTAGTGAGCGCGATTATCGCCAACTATGAAGTTAGGAGAGTCTTGATCGACCAAGGATCCTCAGCAGACGTTGTCTACTTCGAAACCTTCAGAAAGCTCGGGTTGACCCTTCCCCGGCACGCTCATAGGGTTCTCAGGAGCCTAGGTTCCACCAGAAGGAATCATCACTGCCCGAACAACAATGGGCACTTTGCCAAAGGTCACAAGCCTTGATGTGGACTCCATCATTGTCTCAGCACCATCAGCATACAATGCAATCCTAAGGCAACCGTCCCTAAACAAACTCAGAGCTGTAGTGTCTACCACACAGCTCATAATGAAGTTCCCAACACCCCATGGGGTTGGAGAAATCACGGCGGACTAGAAACTGGTTCGAGTATGCTATGCAGCTAGCCTAACCAAGACCGTCAAGGTCGCCCGCCTTGGTCCCAAAGAAGCACGCGAGGAATCCCCCGAGACTAAAGAGTCAGGAGGGAAGAAGCCAGAGTCTGCCCGCCCCGAGACTCCGAATGCACTTTGCATTTTACCTTTAAGTCAAGTTGTATACGTCTCTACTATGAATTTAGGATTTCTAGCCTGGCCAAGGCTCGCCTAACTTAGGTAATCCAAATGTAAACACTTTGCTTACCTTCAGCCTACCTAAGGCTAGCCCGACTGAGGCTGCACGAATGTATTCATTTTGTTTATTATTGAAAGCACTTCTTTTCGGATAGAGACAAGACTTCAACTCTGCAAAGTACTCGCGTAAGTCCTATCACTGGACGACGGGCTCAATCACCCAAGAAACGCTAAGCGCCCCAGGGCCGAGCTAAAATTTCCCCAAAAGCGCGGTAAACAAACCCCTTTGGTGCGAAAAACTCAAAAACGAACGTTCGACCAACCTCGCTAGCAACACACATACAAATCGTCCTGATCACACGGTACTCATGCAAAAATCTTTTTACCCAGTCGAAAAGAGATAACTACGGAGAAAACTGCAAACACATACAACTTTTTACCCTGAAGTGAAAAGGAAAGCAGGAAAAGCTCTTCGCAAAAATCATTCTCATTAATACCAAAAATGAGAGGGCGTCCGCCCATTTAAAAAGGGTAAACTCCCCAAAAATTACATAAACCTAATCTTGGGCATCCCCAAGATCTAACAAAGTCTCTGCCCTAGCCGACTCCACGTGGCCAACATCTCCCGACGACCCCCGCCTGGTCGCCTCAGCCAGCTACTGAGAAGTAGGTCCAATCCCTGGAGCTCGCCCACCAATTCAGGACAACACTTGGTGATCCACCAAGCGATCCCTCAGTTGACGAAGATAAGCAAGATTCAACGGAGGGTCCGTTTCCGTCCAACCGCGAAGCTCACCCTCAAAAAACTCCAGGGAAGGATGCAAGGAAGCCACACAGTCCACTGGGAATCTCTCCCCACGAAGACGCTCGAGCTGCTCGACCGCCAAGAGCATGTCGTACAACCTCTGCACAGATAGCTCTTCCTGACGATCGGTGACATCGGCAACTTTGTCCTCAGCCGCCAGTCGACCAGAAAGGCTCTCGGCAGCACAAACCTCCGCATCCCGCAGAGCCTCACGGAGCGAGTGCAGCTCTTGCTGACGCCTCTCAGCGTCATCCCGACGGACGGCCAGCTCCTTGCGAGTCCTCTCCAACTCAGAGCGAAGAAACGCAACCTCGGAAGGGTGACCAGCTTCGGTCTTGGGACGAGTGACCTCCTCAGTCAAGGACTTAACTTCACGTCCTTGACCCTCACACTCCAGCTTCTTGGTAGACAGCTGCTCCCGCACGTCTGCCAACCGCTTCTGGGAGCCCTCCAGAGCCCGACTCCTAGAGGCCGCAACGCCGAAAAACTTATCTCGGTCACGGTGAATCTCCTCCTGCAAGAAGCGTGCACATACACAGCGGAGTCAGGGACAAAATCCTACCACAAACACGAGAAGAAAAAACACCAAAGACGAGGGAGCTTACCAGACGCTTCTCCCACTCGAGACCAGCTTGGTGGAAGTCGGCCAACGCCTCAGCGACTCAGCTGAAGCCTTGAATAGCAATATTCAGGGGCAAAGTGTCCAGCCCCCTAGCCTCCCTCTCCCGCATCTCCACGAGGAAGTGCGTGCCCAATGCCACCAGCTCAAAAGCCAATCCCCCCTCTCGTGGCCTAAGGGGTTCAGAAGGGCCGGCAGCCGACCCAAGAACAACATCCCTCGTGGCAGCCGCTTGACTTGCCACTACATTTCCTTTGTCTGCGAGGGCTCTGGCCTCCACGGCCGCATCACCAGACTCCGCAACCTCCACAGCCGTAAGACCGCTCGCTGCAGTCTGAGGCATTGAAGAGTTTCGGGCAGACTCCTCAACGACAACCCTAGCCTTCTTGGCAGGAGGCTGATTCACCCCTTCAACGGGGCCGAGAGCAGGAGGACGGGTAGAAAGAATCACCCTCATAGGTGATTGACGAACGACGGCAGAAGCGGTAACTGAGGTAGGAACAAGGGCAAAAACAGGAACAGCGTCCCCCGCCAGAGCCTCCGCCTGCAAATCCTCCCGGTTAGTACTCCGTCGTACGACCTGCGGAGACAGTCGCAAGTCAGCCTCAACAGGACGCTTCTTGGGACCACCTTCCCTGCTTTCGGCCTTTCCGAGGTCCCCTCGCGCCAACCTTCCCGTCTTTCTTCCTCCTCTCCTTCGGAAGAACCTCTTGACGACGCTCCCCCTTAGAAGACGGAGGCACAGGAAGCCGCCTTTCCCTCTCGTGACCAGTAGGCACCATAGCAAGTACCAAAACTGGGACATCAGCGGCACCCCCCGGTGATAGGCCCTGTTGACCATTCTTCCTCCCCCCGCTCCGACCAGTATTGCGAGTCCGGACTAGGGGAGGAGGAGGAGGGGAAGAGGAAGGAAGATTTTCCAAATCAGTGAAATCAAATGGGTAGTAGCTGTAATCGTCACCTCCGCCGGCCATTACGAAGATTCAATTCAACAAGAAGCAGGGATCAAAAAGGCAAGAGCACATAAAACAGAGGCAACGGAGAAAGGTGAATGCAAATGTAAAGTCACGAACTTTCAAACGTTGGGCATTTATAGGGCACCTAGAGGCGCGATGATTCAAAAACATCGACCCCTCGAATCCCACAACGGATAAAACCCCTTATCCTCTGCAATCAAACCCAGCTGCAACCGCTCGATTCAACCGCACACGTGGAAAGAAGCAACGGACGGGATGCACAACCAGGGCAAAGGAGACGCAAAGACCAAAAAGCCCCCGAAAACCCAAGAGTCGCCTCGAGACACTTGAGAGCTTTTTCGTAAAACTTTCCACCCAGGCTAATGATGGCTACCCTCGGAAACGAATCCGCATTCAACGAGGGAGAAACGACGGCAAAATGCTTTAATGACAGAAGCACCTGTTCGAGCCCTGATGCGTGGCACTTGCAACAAAGCCCGCTCCCTCAACAAATAGCCCTCTGCAAGGAAGCCATCGTCAGCCACTAACCACGGATGAACATGGCCAGAGGAGAGCCCTTCGAAAAATGACCAAAGCAGCCCCTGACTTTTGGATTTCCCTTGCTAGCCCTTAAAGGGTATTTCGGGAAATGCCCCTCTGAGCAATGATGACTCCACCTTGGTAAGTCGCATACTTCCTACAGAGACGGCTCAGAAACTTGCTGAGGAAGCCAAGCGGCCAGCCTCCCAAAACGCGGTGTGTCCTCTCCAAGACACCTCCTTTCCTACGAACTGTCCCGCAAGTAAAGGCAGCGAAATTCCTAAGTGTCCTACAGGCAAAGGAACTTAAGTCCATGGGCGCCTGACACCCGTAGACTTGGGAGACTTATGTAACTACGGAATATTCCACCTAGGGACACGTGGCACTGACGTTCTAGAAGCACAGCCCCAGCACCCGTTAGAGACACGTGGCACCACTCATCCATCAGTTACGTGGCCCTCGCCCACGTCACCGCACGGAGCTTCCCCTCAACCAGACGTGGGATCTCCACAAGCCTCGTGGGACGATCCACGTCCCACGAGGTCGTGGGTCGAGCACGATCTCCCCACACGCAAGTATAAATAGACCCTCATTCGGGGGACTAGGCAAGCAATCGACTCTCCACAGAATTACATAAAACACGAAGGATTATCGCACATCACCCTCGATATCCCGCACTCTCTCTGTACCTGAGCACCCTCAGATACTCCTCACAAGTACTTTCACCTCCTTGAGCCCCGCCATTGGCCTTCCGTTCATGCCAACCTCCGACCGGCTCACCTCCTCCTTGGAGCACACCGCTTACAGGGCTTCCAACAGCCCTCAGAGACCATAGCTCTCTCCCACTAAGGCAACCTCCCAAAGAGCAGCTCGCCCACCCGTAGTACCTTAGGCATGTCTTAGCCGCACACGGCCCAATACAGGTAACCACCTTGCCTAACGGCTCTGATAGACGTCACCATGACGAACTACGTGGACTTTGATCCCTCCCGAAGGGTACGTAGGCACCTAGGTGCATCACCTAAGGACAAGTCCCCCAAGGTTAGGACCCCTTGCGGTCCTAAATTCATATTACAATTGTCTGAGCCAAAAATGACAGTTACACAATCAATTTTTTAATATTTCAATTTTATAATATGTGTGTGTGTATATATATATATATATATATATATATATATATATATATATATATAATTTTTAGTATTTTATTTGTCTTGTTATCTTTTTTTTTTTGTTCTAATTGATTGGTTAATATATGTTTGCATTATAACATTTGTTGTATATTTGTAGTTAATATGAATCAAATTGGAAGCATTACTTTTGTAAATTTTCTGAATTGAAAAGTAATAAATTTTAATATAGTTGAATTTCAGTATTGGATCGTAAGAAAATATTAGTATTTAGTTTGTAATATTCGGTTTGGATTGTGTTTGGATCGGATGAAGCTTTTCCATTGAATTGATTGGCCTAATTAAATTAATTGAAAAAAGTGTTTAAATCGATCTAATTTAATCCGTTGAATGACGACACTAGTCACTAGACCCAGAGGAAGGGTATGGTAGAGGGAAGTATATTCACAATCAAACTTTCAGAAAAGAGAGAAAATGTTAAAAAAGGATTGTGATTGAAAAAAATTAAGAAAGCTTTAAAAATTAATAACAAGATTTTTTTAGCATTAGACAGTTTAAAAAATTTATTATTTTTTGCATAAAAATATTTATTTTAAGTGTATGAAAATTTTTAATAAATTATTAATTAGTTCTTTAAATAAGTATTTAAGTAGGTGATAGAATATCTAATAATTTTAAACATAAGAAATTAATAATTTTTATTAATGAAAGATTTTTGTAAAAAGTTAAGATATTAGTTTTTTAAGAAAAAAATTTCGATGAATTTTTAATAGTTTTTATTAAGGTTAAACAATCACAATTTGTCACAACTAAGGTTTATATTTTATATTAAGGGCATTTAAAATTTAACAAAATTGAATTGAATCAGTATAAATCGGACAAAAGTGATGAATATTAAATATTGTTTGTTTTTTTATGTTAAAAAATAAAAATAAATTACATATACTTATTTATGTATATAAATGTCATATAAATATGCATATTATGTTAAAATTTTTAAATATTGAAGTTTTAATTTAGTTTTAGAAAAATAAATTAAATTTAGTCTATCTAAAACTTTGTTTTTGAATTTAATTTGAATTTATAATTAGTAAATAAAACGATATTATATTTTTTAATTATGTTGAATACAATTATATTTTTAAAATTAAATTTAAATATATGAATTTAACAATCTAAAGTCTCAAATTGTTTACTAAATAGTCTAAGTTAAAACCATCCAAATCATCTGCTAAATAGTTCTTGCTTTATACAACTCATATATTTTGGGCCGTTTGATATGTTAGGTAGATATATAAAGGGAATGGATGTAAATAAGAAGTAATGAAATGGGAAGGAATGTAAAAAAATTATAAAAATAAAAAATATTTGGTGTGAAATAAAATAGGAGAAAAAATTTATAATATAAAATATGTTAAAAGATCAAAATGATTTTATTATTATATTTTAAAAATAAAAAATTTTATTTTAGAAGAAAGAAATTGGTGGTAGGTGTTGCCATGTTGGTTTTCGATGGTGGTTGGTGGTTAGTGATGATGGCCAATAGTAGTGATGGTGGGTGGATGATTGTAAAAAATGGGATGAGCAATTTTGTCAAAAAATTTTAATTATTTAAGTAAACGAATTTTACATCACAATTTGATATGATACATTTTATTTCATTTTTCATATAAAATATATTACTTTAGTTAAAATTATATCAAACACATTCAATTTTTGAAAATTGAGTCATTTTACTTTGCAATAGGACATTTCTCTTACACCAAAGAGCGCCTTGATTAGTTATTCTTAAAATGTTTGTTTTGTAGGCTACGTTTGGAAATAAGAAGACATGATAGAAAAAGTCAGGGAGTACTAAAACATTTTTTGTAATGTGATAAAATTATGTTTTTGTCCTTACATTTTTACCCACTTTTATTCCATTCCCACTTTTAATATAAAGATAAAATGGTCATTTTATCCACGTTGACATGATATTTTCATTCCTTCCAACATTCTCATTCCCATTTCCTCCTCCAAACAACATTCTCATTCTCATTTCCTCCTCCAAACGTAGCCTTAGGCTAAGTTCGGTAGCCATAAAATACTATGGAAAAGAGGAGGGAGAAGCCTTCTCCTTCCTCTTTTCTTCCTACCAAACAAACCTCACTTTTTGCAATGTGATGAAATTATGTTTTTGCCCTTACTTTTTTACCCATTTTTATTCCATTCTCACTTTTAATATAAGGGCAAAATGGTCATTTTACCCTTTTTATTCCATTCACATGACATTTTTATTCCCTCCTTTTTTCCCATTCTCATACCCATTCCCATTCCCTCCTCTTTTCTCCTTACCAAACACACCCTTAGTTTCATTTTGATCAAAAAACTTTATTACAAATAAATATATATGGATTTAGCGATGGCAATGGTACTAAAAAAATGGGTATCCAATTGCGATGGCGAAATATGATTCTTCATTTTTTACTGTTCATGTTGTCCAAGTGAAACGAAGCCGCATTGTCATGTTTTGAGCGTCTAAACATATGCAAGATTTATGGAGAAAATTATGTTTCTGCATCAAGGATAAATTTTTTTTCCATTTTAGTCCCAATATAGTTTCTTTTTGTAATAAAAATTATTATAAAAAATTATATTTACATGTTTGGGATAGAACCATAAAAAAAGAGTTGAACCCACTAGGCCAGCCTGTTTAGCCTGCCGGATGAGTTGGTTTGCAATTTTGAACCCAGCAAGCCAATCTGTCTCGTGGGTTATGCAAACTGACTTGTTTAATAAGTAGGTGAAATGGATCGGATTATTAGTGGTACTATTATTATACGTGTTAAAAACTGTAAACCATATCCACTAGCTCGGTGGGTTAATTAGGCTACCCTGGTGGGTTCAACCCATGTTTTATGGCTCTTTCCCAAATATGTAAATATAATTTTTACAATCATTTTTATCACAAAAATAAACTATTGGGACTAAAATGAAAAAATAATTTATTCCTAATGCAGAAACATAGATTTCTCCTTGAATTTCTAATATTGCATAAGTTTGGACGCTTATCAAAACTTGACAAAGTGCACCGTTTCACGTGTACAACATGAACAATAAGAAATAAAGACAGCAGAGGATCCTATTTCATCCAATGGCATCTATCTAAAAAACTATCTGATATTTGATGGATATCTGATATGGGATATACGAATAATAAAATATAATTATTTATTGGGTATTGGCGCGGTGTGTGGATATTGTCACGACCCCAAATCGAGAGTATGTGACCGGCACGAGAATAGATTTTTACCTCTAAACCCGTAAGCCTTATCCTGTTCACATGACTATAACTACCCAGCTATACAAACAATATATATATATCATACTAGTGACCACACCTCACTGGTGGCCTAATTAACCTGCAATTCGCAGTTTGCTCAATACCGCTTCAGCTCAACTCAGTGTATAGATATATTTATCAGCACTTATAATGTAAATATTAATATCATATTGACCGTACGTCTCAAAACATACGATCTATCCTATTCACATGCAGCAAGCACACATAATATATATCCATCTCATATTGACCGTACGCCTCAATGCGTACGATCTATCCTATTCACATGCAGAAGTTTATATACTCAAACATATATCCTAGTTTATCCCCAACTGGACCCTATCTTGAAGTACTTGTGAAGCCGACAATTCTAGAGTAGGTACATATCAAAAGCTGTAAATATATATATACAACTCTTACAACTTTAAAATGTGTACAACAAGAGAAATCAAAATAACCAAAGGAGTCCACCCACGCGAACAAGAGCGTAAGGATGGTCTGATGTCCGTATCACTGTCCGGACGTCGATGCCTGCCCGATCCCTGTATCTGAAACATTGAAGCAGAGGGAGTGAATCAAACAGACTCAGTGAGAAGCTTCCCATCCTCGGCGTAGCGGCGAGTACCACTACAGCTGGGGAAAGGGAAACACCCACAATCACATGCGCATGAAAGTCCAGTTTACCAAATGTTATATTACGATCAGGCAATATTAATATAACATTAAAATCACAGATAAACCTACGGATCATGCTTTTCTATCATGCTTCTCATAAACAAGCAATCACATTTTAACATATCATCTGAAAACTGTAAATCACTCAACTGACCTTAGTACCAGGCTAGGGCAATGGCCTCAACGGGCAATTTCTTTTAAATCTTTAACTGACCCTAGTGCCAAGCTAGGAAAATGGCCTCAACGGGCAAATCTTTTAGTCTTTTACTGACCCTAGTGCCAGGCTAGGGCAATGGCCTCAACGGGCAAATTATTTTAAATCTTTAGCTAACCCTAGTGCCAGGCTAGGGCAATGGCCTCCACGGGCAAATATTTGAACTTTAATTGACGCTAGTGCCAGGCTAGGGCAATGGCCTCAACGGGCAATCTTTTCTGACTTGTTTCTCTTCCCGAGCCTTCAGCTGGGATTCTGACTCTATCTACCCGTTACTGTCCTAGACTGACTTTACCTAGGTAGTGTGAACCTCCCTATGACTCACTAATCAATTTATGAGATCGTTTTAATCCTTATGTAATACCCAAACCGTTGGTTAGATCATAACCTAGCTCTAAGGCCTTTCCTAAGTTCAATTACCATAAAACGTCGACGTTTACTAACAACTTCTATACCATTTCTTTAATGAGTTTCTAATTAATAGGGTAAACCAAACCTTGGACTCAATCAACAACTTACCCCCTTGCTTGTACTGTTCGGCGTATCTCATGTCATCACATGGATACCCTCTAGTACCTCTTTACCTGTAGTCAAACACACATATACAAATATTTTCACATATAACAGTTTAGGAACAACAATAGCATGTTAACCACTAAGTAATTTTTACAAATAGGCAAGTAGGCAAACCACATATCCACATCCTCAATCAACCCTGTAGGGCAAGGATGGGAAACCCCTCACCTGGACGGCTCCCTTGTGCTTGTCCTGGAGTAACTCCCGCTCCGGACGAGTCGTGGTTTCCTAACAAACGCATTTACGTGGTTAACAATCTTAACTATATCCAACTTATATGCGTATGGTATGCTCACGCCTAAAAATGCACCTAGACGTTGCCAAGAACCGAGTTCTTGGTCTTATCCGTCTTCCCTCTCTTCCATGAAAGTCTCAAGTGCTACACACTTGGTTTCGTATAATTATCGCTCACCTTGAATTGATTTTGGAGCCTTGGATTTGAGTTACTAAACCTCGATATGCTTCTAAATTATCCTACTTAGGGTTTCCTAATAATTACGAAGGAATTAAATTGTCATTTTAAATTTTGGATGTATACTCAAACACACATAATATATATCCGTCATATACGTTGCCACACACTCCGGTGTGTGACATATCCTATTCACATGCAAATTCGTATACATAATAATAATAAGTCCCCCAAAATAATCTTGTGTTTAAGTATGTGGAGCTGACAAGTCTAGAGTATAATAACCATAAAGTGTAATCAATTCATTACAATATCCAAAATAAAATCAAAGCCACCCACGGAGATAGAATGTGAGTGCTAGCAAAACGTCGCCTTCACTGAGTCGACGTGGAATTCTGACCGGTACATGTATCTGAAAAAGTAAACCACTAGAGGGTGAGTCAACGACTCAGTGAGTGACTCTCTCATCCTAGGCGTAGTAGCGGGTACCACTATGATCGGGAAGGGGATAAACCACATTCACATACGCATACACTTCAATTCATCTTTGATAATTATATAATTGTTCTCAAGCAATAGAACATGTACAAACTCTACTTTAACCGTACCACAACATACATAAATCATTCATTTTGACATGCGTGTATTGAGAAACACTGAACATAGATTAAAATGCAAGTGCGGTTCACCCGCCAAACTTACGTACCTTTGCTTACCTTGTTGCCGCCGTGACGTGTCGATCCTCCCTATCTATCCCGATGCACTATAAGACTTAACTCATCGTCATGGTCGGTTGGATTTGAAATATAGTATTTTAAAAACAAGGTTTGCTTGACGCCACGTCAAGACAACAATCGATGTCATGACCTTTTCAAGAAAATAGCTTTGTCTTGACGTCACGTGAGGATACCGGCCATCGTCATGGCATGTTAAAAAAAAAAGGAAATCTAGTCATAGTGTATAACAAGGACATTGAGGGTTTACACTAATGTTGAGTACCTATACGCTCGGTATCTTACATCGGTACGCATAGGCACACGACCTGTTTTGGGACCGTATCCACGGAATGTTGTGTTCAATGGCGCACCCCGGCACCAACCCGCTGAGGTGTCCATCTACGTCAGCACTTTCTGGACCATCGTCTCGGGAAGCCCGCTTGGTTCAATCCGGACCAACTCAACGGATTAACCAACTAGTAATGGTGGCATACTTCGGACCGACTCAACAGAGTATCCACAAGTGTATATATACATGAAGGCAATTTCGAACTTTACCCGACGAAATGCCAATATGAAGGCACTTTCCGAACCTGACCCGACGGAAAGCCCTTACCCTTGGTACCATACATGTTATTGCCATAATTCTCGGGTCAAGCACATATGTATGTCGAGTTCTTCATCGTCACCCATATGTACTTGATCCACCATATTTCCACTTTAACAATCACAAACATTTCAATGTACAAAATTCCAGCAATCGCCAACATAATGACAGAGTATTACTAGCAAGCATAAAGTTAAATATTTACAGACATTCACGTATAAGCAAGCCCACAAATCAAAGTTATCATACAACCCTTGGGACTAGGATGGAAGGGTCCCTCACCTTGGCCGCTTTACTTAGTAACCCTTGAGC
Organism: Senna tora; assembly: GCA_014851425.1. NCBI lineage: Eukaryota > Viridiplantae > Streptophyta > Magnoliopsida > Fabales > Fabaceae > Senna > Senna tora. Next base: position 26,298,822 of record CM026269.1, read on the forward strand.
ACTCTTGTCTCTAAGGAAGTACTTGAGTCCTAACAAATAGAAACACACCAATTAAATTACTTATCTATACATGTGTGTAGCTAATTTTCCATAAACTCCATATTAACCAATTTTCCACTTCTACACATATCAATGCCTAAATTCCACTACCTAAGCTATGGTGATCATTTGGGAGTTGGTTTTAGTTCAAAATAAATTATACTTTAAGAAATCATATTCAAAAGTTTGCACACCATCTAGCTTTATCAATGGAGAGTTCTTGCCAAATATAGAAATTTTACTCATTTCTACAAAATTCATAAATCACCATCCCAGTCATTGGGCATTCTTCCAAATCATCTAAAATGCATAAACAAATTATTTGGCATCCATACAACCCAAAAAATCTAAGAAAATTAATAAATTCCCTCAAAATTTATAAATTTCGAAACTTATGAACCCTAGAGGGAAATCATCCATATAAATCATGATTTGGGTGTTTTCTATGTTCTAAAATAGTCCTAGGGTGATATACTATCAATGGGTAACTCATTTCTACCAAGAAAATTAAGATTGAAGTGGTGGAGACATGATTTTTGGAGGCTTACGTTGCCAAATCCGAGAATGAAGATTTGGGAGTGCTACCCAAGCTTTTTGATGCTCCAAGAGAGTAGATGAAGCTTGTGGGAGCCTTAGATTGTTGGGAAGAAGCAAGAAATTTGATGGAAATGGGTGGTTCCTTCAATTTGTTCTTGATGCCCTAGAGTGAATGAGGAATGGAGAAGAAGAGAAGAATGAGTTGCGTGCTGGTGCTGGTGCTTATAAATTGAGTTTGAGCATTTAAGGGTAGTTTGGGCAATTGACAACTATTGGGGTATGGTGAAATAGAGTTTTGATTGGATTTTCTTAACAATATTTATTTGTAGGTAAGAATTCAAAATTTTTGAAAGTTTTGGCTAATCATAAGCCTATTAAAAATATCTGTCCTTGAGTGTCTTGCAGATGAAAATTTCCTACCTAATATAATTTTTATTTTCTAAAAATTCTCAAGTTTAAACTATAAACTTTGAATAATTCATATGATCACTTTTAAACAAAATTATAATTTTTCTACCTAATTTTCATATTTATTTTAATTTCTTAAATTCTCAACTCTAAAACTATTAAAACCTTAATTATATCCCAAAAATTTTATTTCACTCTAAAAAAATTTATTTTTTATTTTCTTTAGCCAAAATTCTTAACTTCAATTTCACAATTTTATCAATTTTATATTATCCCATCAATTCCTATTTAATTTTATTTATCTATATGTCTACACAAAATTATTATTTATTTCTATTGTTCATTTATTTATTTATTTTGTCCTTACATTCCAACTCCAAATGATGACCATGCTAAGTCTTACTATACACAATTAACCTGATTCTAAAAATACCCACCGGGTATTACACGCATGGTTAATTACTACTTGTTGGTATGCATATTTAATTGATATAAATAAATACTCGAAGTCTAATGCCAAATGACTTAGGCAACCCACACCGCAGAGAGCACTTTAATTTGTAAGGTAGAGGATCTTCTTCCAAGATCATCTTCATTGAAGCCATGCATTTGATTTAGTTACCTGCCTATTTACAGATTCTCGTTTTCAAAATTGATATATTTTTTACTCTTTCGTTTCAATAATTTATGTTTATCTCAGGTTGTGTCCAACTTTTGTAGATATTATGCCATGTCACGCCCAACAGAGGCAAATGCTGAAGATGAGATAGAATTTAAGTGGGGCAACAAGAGGGAAGATGGTGTGAAGAACAAAGATGTGCAGTTCTATGAGTCATTCACTTATAAGGGTGTAGAGTATTTTCTATATGATTGTGTCTACTTTTACCAAGCAGGTGATTTTGAAACTTCCATTGGTAAGCTTGTGAGGATATTTGAGACACCAACCCATGAAAAGAAGGTGAAAGTTGTCTGCATTATTCACTGTGCTTGTTGTTTTCAAGTATTATAATGTTCGCAAATTATAGTAACTACTTGACCTGTGATCTCTGAAGTTGCATTCTTACTTACATGCTTATTTTCATTAAATTCACATTTCAATGTGTTAGTGGAGCAATTTTTCAAGAGGAAGAAGGTTCAAAATGAAAAGATCAGTAATCCCATATCATGGCCTAAGATTGGATCGCAAATTATATTAATGAAGATTAAAATAAGTATAATTTTTAATTTTTTTACATAGAAACTGATCAATTGATCTAATTCAAACCAATCCAATCTAAACTGGATTAGATCGGATGAAGCTTTTTCATTGAATTGATTGGATAATGGTTTCCAAAAAATATTAAATTTATTGAAAAAAGTGTTCAAATCGATCCAATTCAATCAGTTGAACACCTATACTTCACCGTGCACTTAGATGATCTGTGTAACTGTCGTTTTTGGTTCAGACAATGGTTATTTGCAATTAAGGACCGCAAGGGGTCTTAACCTTGGGGGACTTGACCTTAGGTGGTGCACCTAGGTGCCTACGTACCCTTGGGAAGGGATCAAAGTCCACGTAGTTCGTCGTGATGACGTCTATAGGAGCCTTTGGGCGAGTTGGTTACCTGTATCGGGCCGTCTACGGCTAAGATGTGCTTAAGGTACTCTGGGCGAGCGAGCTTGTCTTGGGAGGTTGCCTTAGAATATGAGAGCTTAAGTCTCTGAGAGCTGCTGGAAGCCCTATCGGTGAGATGCTCCGACGGCGGAGATAAGTCTGTTGGTGACCGGACCTGGGGGTGCGTAAGGCAGGACTCGGGATGTGCGATGGATGCTGCGTAAGGTGTCTGAGAGTGCTCAAAATGCCTACTAAGATGGTTATGAGTAATATTCTGTAGAGGTACTTTAGATGTCTAGGATCTGGTGTTGTAGTCATTGACCTCCTCTGTCCTCTAGTCCCCTGGGTGAGGGTCTATTTATACTAAGTGTGGGGAGGACGTGCTCGACCCACGTTCTCGTGGGACGTGGGTCGTCCCATGATGCCCAGGGAGTTTCCACGTCTTGTTGAGTGAGAGTCCTCGCGAGAGGACGTGGCAGATAAGTGGTGCCACGTGTTGCTAGCATGCACTGTTGCTAGGCTTCTAGAAGCTTAGTGCCACGTGTCCCAAGGCAGAATATTCCGTAGTTACAATCTGCATTGTGGTACTTGATCTTAAATCCATCCAAAAGTGGGCTTAATTGTAATGCACTAATGCCCCACCCAGGTAGAAAATACTACAAAGGTGAAAAAAAAAGTGAACAAAGATGACGTCTACCTAAGGAGGATCATGAATGACGACACTAGTGACTGGACCAAGAGGAAGGGTACGGTGGAGGGAAGTATAGTCACATTTTGGTCAATTTTTTTTCTATATAACTTTTAAGGGCATGTTTGGTTACGTAAATGTTGGATGTAATAAGAATGGTAATAAAAATGGGAATGAAAATAGAAATGTTGGAGGGAATATGAATAGGAATGTAAAAGTGATGTGATTTGAATGGAATAAAATTGGGTAAATTAAAAGTGGGAATGAAATAAAAGTGGATAAAAAAGTAAGGGCAAAAATATAATTTCATCACATTACAAAAAGTAAGGTATGTTTGGTAGGAAGAATGTTGTATGTAATCCTCCACCCTTACTAACCAAATACACCCTTGGTTCCTAAAGTTTGTTTAGTTTCAATTTCGTCCTTCACGTCTGCAATTGGTACGAACTTGGTCATTCTATTATCTAACTATTAAGATTACTTAAAAAAATGAGGAATAAAAAAGGAAATGTAAGGAACAAATTGGTACCAATCATAAATGTAAGAAATCAAATTAAGACTAAACGAATGTTAGGGATCAAATTAAGAAAAGTACTCAACATTAAGGATTAGAATAGAGTTTTTGTTATTTTAATCTTTTATTTTAAATTACATTATCTATATTTGTATATATATTAAAGTGGTTTTATAATAAAATTAGGATGCATGACAACAAATTTTTTTAAAAGAGAAAAAATTTGAAAAAAAAATATTGTACTTGAAGAAAATAATTTAAGAAAGCCTTAAAAATAATATCTAGTTTTTTTAGCACTGGACAGTTTAAAATATTTATTATTTTTTGGTTAAAAATATTTATTTTAAGCAGATTCTAGTCTAACTGGATGATGTTTGTTTTACCAATGTGATATCTAATATCTCTCTCAATATACTTTCTAATTTTTAAATCTACTTTAAAAAAAGGATTTAAAGATTAAACCAAAATGTTTAATCTATTTTTAATAGTAAACTATTATTTGCTTTATTTAATCCTCATTTTACGAAAAAAAGACACTGAGATTAATCCATTGTTCTTGACCTAACTAATACAGTTACATTTTTTTAGAAAAATGAAATTATGTTTCCTTATATTCTTATTTCTCTTTGGACAATTTTTGTATTTCCTTAGGTTTATATTTCAAATTTATCCGCCTAAAATCTTTGATTTGTCGTAAAAATCATTTCTTTTCAAGTCACTCTTTATTCTCTTCACACTTGAGACTTGCCTTCGTAGAAGAAAGTAGAAACTGTCGGATTTGTGATTCCTAATACAGTAACACGATGATATTACAACCACTTAGCCCATAGAGAATCATTTAGTACGGATAACTATCTTTTAGATGTAGATGTTAGGTTTGCTTTATTATTGTTTCAATCACAATCAAACCCAAATGTCCATTAATTTAACACTCCTATAAATACCCTAAGTAATGTCTTTCATTCTTCAAACTTGAAAAAAAATATCATTCTACATTGTTCATTTATTGTAAGGGTGTCATCATGGAAGTTAATTCAAAATCATATATGTGGTGGCAAATTTATAATAGGAGGAAGAAGTTTGCAAAGAGGACTCCCATCAATGTTGACTCATCCTCTGAACACTCAAAAGCATCTAATCGTGATGCCTCTATACCATTGAAGAAGGCCACTGCCCTCGAAGAAGATGAAAATCTATCCGCTTACTTAGGGGTGATCATGGGTCGGTTTGGTTCGGGTTCGAAGTAAAAACAGAACCGACCCAATCCAAGTTTAGCGGGTTGGGTTGGGTCGGGTTTTGAAAAAAAGAGTGTTGAACCCAAATCGAACCTATTTTCAAAAGTCTACCTTCCACACACGGCTCACCCATTAAAGGTGATAGTTTGTACACACTTGAGAGTTCTGCAAATAAGATTGATGGTGATATTCAAGAGCTGAAAGAAGATTTCGAGCATTTTAAGAAGACAATATTGTAGACATATTTTGTCTTTTCACCTTATTTTCTTTTACAAACTTTCAATTTCAATTTTACATACCAAACATACTTTTCAATTCTAAAAATTCAATTCAATTCCAAACCCACAAATTCCAATTCCAATTCAATTCAATTCCAAACTCTAACTCATACCAAACCTAGTGCCCACTTGATGATTAATCCTTCGAGTACTATTGGGTTTATAAATAGTTAAAAAGTACATAAAAATCTTAACCTACATCAAATGAGTTTCTTTATTTTTTTTAAAGACACAATTATCCTTAATCAATATCACGACCCCCTATCGGACGTCCGTGACCGGCACGGGAGGTAGGATTTCTCCTATCCCGTAAGCCTCTAATCCCTGATTGACACTTTTATATATGCATAACTACCCGTTTCTAATACAAACAATATAGAGTATATATGGTCATCCCTAACCGGTGACCTAAGTAGCACGCAATCCACGGCTCGCTCAACGCCGCTTCAGTCTATACATATACACATAGTCAATCACACGTACATATAATATACATATTGATCACGCGCTTCAGGACGGGTGATCTATCCTAATTCGCATGCAGAATTCCTGTGTACAGTCAAGTATATATATTCAATCACACACCTGCATATAATTTACATATTGATCACGCGCCTCAATGCGTGTGACCTATCCTATTCACATGCGGAAGCTGTATTTTCATACCATCAAGTATTCAGTCACACATATATAAATTTACATATTGACCACACGCTCAGTGCGTGTGATCTATCCTATTCACATGCGGAAGTCACATTCATATATATATATATATACACATGATATTCAGCATATCAAAACCTATATTCCCAACCACAAGACCAATCTTTAATCTGTATGAAGCCGACAATTCTAGAGTGTGACAAATACATATATGCATATAGCAACTGTACAAAACAATGCTATACCAAAAGAATCATATACATATACATCCTGACAAAATACATATATCAATACTACCCACACGAGCAATGCGTGCAGCCTCTAAGTCTGTCCACCTCCCTGAGATGAAGTGGAAGCGCTCCCGATGCCTAGACCACCTGTGTCTGTAACATTTAACATTGGGGTGAGTCAAACGAACTCAGTGAGAGGCTTTCCCATCCCTGGTGTAGTAGCGGGTACCACTACAACTGGGGAAGAGGAGCCAATCACAAACACATACGCATATAACAGATTTGAGTTCCCATATATTAAGTGGTCAGGCAATTAGCTTATATCATATTCACAATAAAGAATTTAAAGCATGGATTTGCATACATTTAAATTCACACATACATCATATCATAGTTTAACATATAATTCCAAGTGGTCACCCGTATTCAATCAACCGTAATCATAAACTGGCCCGAAGGAAATATCTCCGTTAGGAGAGAATCTGGCCCGAAGGCAATATCTCACGTGAGCAATATGGGAACCTAGTTGATCATTCTAGGAACCCCTGGTCCCAAGACTATACTTGGAACAATAATCTGACCCCAAGACTTCACTTGGAGCATAGCCGGCGACTCATCTGACCTCGGTTTACCCAAGGCAATAGCCACAATGTGGTGAACTCATATACTCTGTATTTCTGTGGGTTGACTCAAGACAAGAGACTCAATCTACCCGGACCACACGTGATAGACTCGGTTCCCGCGTTGTACCATAAATGACCCCTATGGACCACTAGTTGTTCATTTTACTTCTTCTTAGGCAAATCTAGATTTCCAAGTGGTTCTAATTCGGACTCTTGGTTCAGAACAAAGTCACCTAGGTTTATTCTCTTTAAGGACTTACATACAAAACCACACCCTTCAGATAATATTTACTCGATCCTACCCCTGATATCGTATAGGTCCCGTGGACCTTCTTTTCATATAAGGCTCCTTGAGCCACCATCGCTTTTACAATTCACAAACACACATATAGCACGTTTTCACATATACTGTAATTTAGGAACAACAATAGCATGTTATCTAACATGTAATTCCTACAAATAGGCAAGAAGGAAAACCATATATCCATATCCGCAGTCAACCCTATAGGACAGGGATAGGAAAGCCCCTCACCTGGTTGGCCCCTCGTATCGGCTCTCGGTGTGCCCGAAGGTCCACTCACTGTATGGTGCCCAATACACATATACTTGAGAGATTTAGCAACTTGAAATTCAACCACTATCGTGTACATGTAACGCTAATGCTCATGTTCTCTCTAATTAATTCAATAGACTAGTTGTTGGCTTGGAATGCCCTCAACTAGTTTTTGGAACACCTAGCATGCTTCTAATCGTGTCCAACCCTTTCTTAATTACACTATTCGGAAGCCTTGAGTTGGGAATGCAAGGTTACCCAATTTCATCTCTATGTGTCCATATGAAATTCCCATTACCCAAGTCTTGAATTTATGACTCAAGAGAGTCATAAATTCTACTTGTCTAAAATTTTCATTTACCGAATTAACTTTCAACACTTTACCTGCATATGCATACACATATCCGGACACGCGTAAAATTGGAAAATTGTCTCTTTTTCCCCGAATTGGGTTCCGGTGAGACGGTGAGTACCCGGGTTTTAATCCCTCGTACATTCCAATAATTTTTTTACAATTACATAATTACCCTTCAACCTTTCAATGCACCCCAAATCAGTCCACAACACCCTTAAACATTACCAATCATATTTTCCTACTAGTTTTCCAACCCGGATAAATTTCCATCAATTTAGTTCCGGTTCCTAAGCTTCCAACTCACTTCCTAACATGCAAATACTTCAATTTAGGACCCAGAATACTCAAATTGAATCAATTGGGGTCTTTCCAAAAATCCCTAAAATTGATAAAATTGGGGTTTGAGAGTTTCAGGACTTCTCACCTCGATTCAACCGGTAAGAAGGACGATATGGAGTAGAGGAGACTCCCAGCCACCTTCCCCGGTGAAGAGACGGCATTTTCCGGCGAGAGAGCTGTCTTCCTCTTGTTTCTCTCTCTAGCCCGAACTCTCTCTCCTCCAGCCACAAAGACGGTGACCGGCTCCGGCTTCCTCGCACGTCCGACCACCACCACGCGTTGTGTCCTCCTCCTTGCTTCCGTCGATGTTGCTCTCTCGTCCGGCCCTCTCTCGCGTTTCTCCATGCAACAAAAAAACGACGCTAGCTCTCGCCCTCTCTCACGGATTCTTCCCTCTTTTTTTTCCTTTATTCTTTCCTTTTTCTTCTTTTATATATATATATATATATATATATATATAATAATTTAATATATATACATATCACTAAAAAAAAGCAAAAGGAAATCTGATTTAACAATGATAAAATAAAAAAAAATTATAAGTATTAGGATTTTACAAAAATTTATATTTACCACATAATAAGTGATAGGCTAGTGTGTATTTTTATCTCATTCTCCACTTTTAAATTAATTAATTTAATTTAAATATTGATACTAATTAAAATATCCCCGGGTATTACAATCTTCCCCCCTTAAGAAATTCGGTCCCTGAATTTCAAACAAAACACTAACCTTAGGCTCAAAATAGATGAGGATACGTCTTGTGCATTTCACCCTCGACCTCCCATGTAGCTTCTTCGGTCGAGTGGTTTCTCTACAGAACTTTAACTAATGGAATCTCTTTCGTTCTGAGTTTCTTCAACTGCCGATCTAATATTTCCACTGGCTCCTCTTCATACGTCATATTTTCGGTTAGTTGCACGTTTTGCGATTGGATCACGTGCGAGGGATCGGGAAGATACTTCCGAAGCATCGATACATGAAAGACAAGGTGTACCCCCTCCAATTCCGTAGACAATTCTAACCGATACGCTACATTCCCAACTCGTTCTAAAATTTCAAACGGTCCGATATACCGAAGACTCAACTTCCCCTTCTTACCGAACCGCATCACGCTTCTCATCGGTGATATTCTCAAGAACACCTGGTCACCAACGACAAACCCCAGTTCTCTTCTTCGATTGTCTGCATAAGACTTTTGCCTACTCTAAGCCGTCAGCAATCTCTCCCTTATACACTTTACTTTCTGCAAGGCATCTTGTAGCAATTCCGGGCCGACTAGTCTAGCTTCTCCAACCTCGAACCACCCAATCGGGGATCTGCATCTACGACCGTACAGAGCCTCGAAAGGTGCCATTTGAATACTCGCTTGATAACTGTTATTATATGCAAACTCATCCAAAGGTAAATACCTTTCCCAACTTTCGCCGAAATCCATAATACACGCCCGAAGCATGTCCTCAAGAGTCTGAATGGTTCTTTCTGATTGCCCGTCGGTCTGTGGGTGGAACGCAGTACTCAGATCAACTCTAGTTCCCAACACTTCCTACAATGACTTCCAAAACCTGGAAGTGAACTGTGAACCTCTATCAGATATTATGGACACTGGCACACCGTGCAATCTAACGATTTCTGATAGGTAAATCTGTGCATATTGACTCACTCCGTAAGTGGTCTTAACTGGCAGAAAGTGTGCGGACTTAGTCATGCGATCCACTATTACCCAGACCGAATCAAATCCTAATTGTGATCTTGGCAACCCTATTGTAATGTTCCGGCGGGCTTCTGGTGTTCAGCCTTGACTTGCTGGCACACTAAACACCTGGCTACATAGTTTGCGACATCCCTTTTCATGTCATTCCACCAATAGAACTGTTTCAGGTCATGATACATTTTATTAGCTCCCGGATGGATTGTATACGCTGTCCGGTGTGCTTCTTCAAGAATTCTTTCTTTCAAGTTATCAACCATAGGGACACACAACCGTCCCTCCAACCGAAGTATCCCAAAATCATCTATAGAGAATCGGACGTCGTCCCCTTTCCCTTTAGTTACGGTATCCCTGATTTGCTTGAGGTCGGCATCTTCATCTTGTCTAGCCTTCACCTCTTCTACCAAAGAGGACTTAGCTTGCAAATGGGCTAAAAGTGAGTTAGAACTTCCAATCTCAAACTGATTTCCCGTTTCCTCTAGCTCGTGCAGTTCTCTAATTAACGGTCTTCTTTCCTCACTTATATGAGCAAGACTGCCCATGGATTCCCGACTCAGAGCATCGGCTACCACATTAGCCTTTCCTGGATGATACAAGATCGTGCAGTCGTAGTCCTTCAAAAACTCTAACCATCAACGTTGTCTCAAGTTCAAGTCTTTCTGCTCGAAAACGTATTTGAGGCTTTTGTGGTCTGTATAAATTTCACAAGTCTCACCATATAAGTAATGCCTCCATATTTTTAAAGCGAATACTACGACCGCCATTTCGAGGTCGTGAGTCGGGTAGTTCTTCTCATGCTTCCTCAGTTGTCGTGATGAATACGCAATCACCTTGCCATGTTGCATCAAGACACACCCTAACCCGATCCTCGACGCATCACAGTATACCACATACCCTCCTGTGCCTTTAGGTAAAGCCAGCACCGGAGCGGTAGTGAGGCTGTCCTTCAGCTTCTGAAAACTCTGCTCACACTTGTCATCCTATACAAACTTCACTCCCTTCTGAGTCAATCTAGTCATAGGTGCAACAACCTTAGAGAAGTCCTGCACAAATCTTCTATAATATCCTGCCAAACCCAAGAAACTGCGAATCTCCGTAACAGAGGTAGGCTGGGACCAATTCTTCACTGCCTTTACCTTACTTGGATCAACGTGGATTCCCTCTGATGATACCACGTGATCCAAAAAGGCAACTCTGTCAAGCCAGAATTCACACTTAGAGAACTTGACATACAGTTTTTCCTCTCTCAACCTCTGTAATGTTAGTCTCAAGTGTTCAGCATGTTCCTCATAATTCTTTGAATAAACCAATATGTCGTCAATGAAGACAATGACAAATCGGTCCAGAAATGGTTTAAAGACCCAGTTCATCATGTCCATGAACGCTGCAGGAGCATTAGTTAATCCGAAAGACATCACCAAGAACTCGTAATGTCCATATCGGGTCCGGAATGCGGTCTTGGGTATATCCGATTCTCGAATCTTTAATTGGTGATAGCCAGATCGCAAATCAATCTTAGAGAACCGCTTCGCACCCTGCAACTGATCAAATAGGTCATCTATCCTCGGCAGTGGATATTGATTGCAGATCGTCAACTTATTTAACTTTTGGTAATCGATACACAACCACAATGATCCGTCCTTCTTCTTTACAAAAAGGACCGGTGCACCCCAAGGAGAGAAACTGGGTCTTATAAAACCCTTTTCAAGCAATTCTTGCAATTGTGTATGTAGCTCCTTCAGCTCCTTCGGAGCCATACGGTACGGTGGTGTGGAGATAGGCTAGGTGCCAGGTTGCAGCTTAATATCAAATTCAATCTCACGATCGGGCGGCATCCCCGGCAATTCTTCTGGAAATTCATCCAAGAACTCTCGCTCCGCCGGTACTTTGAGTCGGTAAAAGTACTTCTTTCGTAGTATCTTGGACGAATGCCAAGTACCCTTTGCATCCCTTTGCAAGTAATTTGGATGCCTACAAAGCCGAGATCAAGCTTGGATACGGTGCAGCTCCGTCACCACGTATCACAAAGGGCTCCTCGTTTGGCATATTGAATTTCAAGCATTTAGCCCTGCAGTCCACAACCGCATGGCAAGACGACAACCAATCCATCCCGAGGATCACATCAAGATCAACCATACACAACAACCGAAGGTCTACCACAGTCTCATGACCATCGACCTCCACAATGCAAGATTTGTGCACATACTCTATTTGTACCGATTCTCCCATCGGTGTAGAGACCAGTACTGTTCCTTTCATTTTAGATGGACTTTTGTTGAATTTAGAGGCAAATGCATGAGACACATAGGATTGAGTGGAGCCGGAATCAAATAAAACTCGTGCTTCAAGAGAGCAGACAATAAGAGTACCTGTCACAACTGTATTTGATGCATGAGCATCCTACTGAGAGAGTGCAAATACCCGCGCTTGTCCTCCACCTACCGCCCCTGGCCCTCGGCCACTAGATCCTACACCACGACCTCTAGCTGCACCTGTACTTGCTGGTTGTGGTGGTACGGTTCTTACTGGTGGAGCTGGAATAGGTGTACTCCTCGGCGTCGGGTTGCTTCTCACACTTGTACCCTCTTTTTTCATTCGACACTCTCTAGCCATATCGCCCATCTGGCCGCAGTGGTAGCATCCACCTATCAGTCTCCGACATATACCCGAATGAAATCTGCCACAAGTCGCACACTGAGGCTTTGTTATACCGGCATTTCCACCCCCTTGTTCCCTCTGGCCCCCTTGAGCATTACCTCTTGTACCTGTTTCATAGGTGGTAATTGAGGATTGTCCCCCTGCGGACCCTGAATATCCGGCACCTCCACCTATTGTCTTCCTTTTCTTACTTCCACCTCCTTGGTTGTCACTGCCTGTAATTAACTTGACTTTAGGATTAACAGACGTCAGATACCTCTTCCTGGTTTCAATCATTCTAGCACATTCTACTGCTTGGGCTAAAGTCTCAAACTGTCTCCTCTGAGGTAGCAAAGCTGTGAACAACGGCTCCGTGAGTGTAATACCCAAAGATATTTAATTAGCGTCGTTTGTCTAATTTAATTAATTAATTTAGAATGTGGAAGATGAGATAAAAATACACACTACCCTATTACCTACTATGTTGTGAATACAAAGTATTTTAGATCCTAATAATTATTAATAATCAGACTTACTTTCTTTTAATATGTATATATTAATTAATTATATAAATGTATATATATGTAAAAAGAAATCAGATTTTTTTCTTTTATTTTATTATTATTTGCTGTTTGTGATGTATATATATAAATATTAACTTATTATAATATATATATATATATATATATATATATATATATATAATATATATATTAGATAAGAGAGGGTAGAGAAAAGAGAAGAAAAGAAAAGAAAGAAAGAGGAAGGCGTGGGGTGAGGGTCGACACGCCGGAAGCTACGAAACAAAAGGCAGAGCTCGACGGAGATACACACGGAGGGTGAGCACGCGCGGGTTGGCCGGAACGCCGCGCCATTCGCCGGAAAACGCCCCGTTGTTGGCTGGAGGAGAGATAGAGACGGGCTAGAGAGAAAAAGCAAAGGGAGAGAGCTCCCACGCTGGAAAACTCGCCGGAAAATGCAGTTTCTTCACCGGGGAAGGTAGCTGGGAGTCTCCTTTACTCCGTATCGTCCTTCTAACCGGTTCAATCGAGGTGAGAAGTCTCGAAACTCTCAAACCCCAATTTTATCAATTTTAGGGATTTTTGGAAAGACCCCAATTGATTCAATCTGAGTATTCTGGGTCCTAAATTGAAGTATATGCATGCTAGGAAGTGAGTTGGAAGCTTAGGAACCGGAACCGAATTGATGGAATTTATCCGGGTTGGAAAAAGTGTAGGAAAAGTATGATTGAAAAGGTTTAAGGGTGTTGTGGAATGATGTGGGGTGCATTGAAAGGTTGAATGATAATTATATAATTGTTAAAAAAAATTATTGGAATGTACGAGGGATTAAAACCCGAGTAATTCCCGTCTCACCCGGAACCCCGTTCGGGGAAAAAGAGACACTTTCCTAATTTTATGCGGGTATGTGTATTCGTGTGTAGGTAAAGCATTGAAAGTTAATTCGGTAAATGGAAATTTTAGACAAGTAGAATTTATGACTCTCTTGAGTCATAAATTCAAGACTTGGGTAATGGGAATTTCATATGGACACATAGAGATGAAATTGGGTAACCTTGCATTCCCAACTCAAGGCTTCCGAATAGTGCGATTTAGCAAGGGTTGGACACGAATAGAAGCATGCTAGGTGTTCCAGAAACTAGTTTAGGGCATTCCAAGCCAACAACTAGTCTATGGAATTAATTAGAAAGAACATGAGCATTAGCGTTACATGTACACGATAGTGGTTGAAATTGCAAGTTTCTGAATCTCTCAGGTATATGTGTATAGGGCACCATATTGTGAGTGGACTTTCGGGCGCACTGAGAGCCGATCAGAGGGGCCAACCAGGTGAGGGGCTTTCCTATCCTTGCCCTATAGGGTTGACTGCGGATATGGATATGTGGTTTTCCTTCTTGCCTATTTGTAGGAATTACATGTTAGATAATATGCTATTGTTGTTCCTGAATTACAATATATGTGAAAACGTGCTATATGTGTGTTTGTGAATTGTAAAAATCAATTGTGGCTCAAGGAGCCTTATATGAAAAGAAGGTCCACGGGACCTTTACGATATCGGGGGTAGGATCGAGTAAATACTATCTGAAGGGTGTGGATTTGTATGTAAGTCCTTAAAGAGAATAAACCTAGGTGACTTTGTTCTGAACCAAGAGTCCGAATTAGAAACCACTTGGAAATCTAGATTTGCCTAAGAAGAAGTAAAATGAACAAGTAGTGGTCCATAGGGGTCATTTATGGTACAACACGGGAACCGAGTCTATCACAGGTGGTCCGGGTAGATTGAGTCTCTTGTCTTGAGTCAACCCACAGAAATAATGAGTATATGAGTTCACCACATGATAGTTATTGCCTTGGGTAAACCGAGGTCAGAAGAGTCACCGGCTATTGCTCCAAGTGAAGTCTTGGGGTCAGACTATTGTTTCAAGTAAAGTCTTGGGACCAGGGGTTCCTAGAATGATCAACTAGGTTCCCACATTGCTCATGTGAGATATTGCCTTCGGGCCAGATTCTCTCCTAACGGAGATATTGCCTTCGGGCCAGTTTATGATTACGGTTAATTGAATACGGGTGACCACATGGAATTATATGTTAAATCATGATATGTTAAATCATGGTATGATGTATGTGTGAACTTAAATGTATGTAAATCCATGCTTTAAATTCTTTATTGTGAATATAATATATATTAATTGCCTGACCACCTAATATATGAAAATTTAAACGCGTTATATGCGTATGTGTTTGTGATTGGCTCCTCTTCCCCAGTTGTAGTGGCACCCGCTATTACACAACGGATGGGAAAGCCTCTCACTGAGTCTGTTTGACTCACCCCAATATTAAATGCTACAGACACAGGTGGTGTAGGCACCGGGAGCGCTTCCACTTCATCTCAGGGAGGCGGACAGACTTAGAGACCACACGCATTGTTCGCGTGGGTAGTACTGTTATATGTATTTTGTCAGGATATATATGTATATGATTCATTTTGGTATATGTACAGTTGCTATATGCATATATGTATATGTCACATTCTAGAACTGTCGGCTTCATACAGATTAAAGATTGGTCTTATGGTTGGGAATATAGGTTATGATATGCTGAATATCATGTGTATATATATATATGAATGTCACTCCCGCATGTGAATAGGATAGGTCACACGCACTGAGCGTGTGGTCAATATGTAAATTTATATATATGTGTGACTGAATACTTGATTGTATGAAAATACAGCTTCCGCATGTGAATAGGATAGGTCACACGCATTGAGGCGCTTGATCAATATGTAAATTATATGCAGGTGTGTGATTGAATATATATGCTTGACTGTATACAGAGATTCTGCATGTGAATAGGATAGATCACCCGCCTTGAGGCGCGTGATCAATGTGTATACTATATGTACGTGTGATTGATTATGTGTATATGTATAGACTGAAGCGGCATTGAGCGAGCCGTGGATTGCGTGCTACTTAGGTCACCGGTTAGGGATGGCCATAAATACTATATATTGTTTGTATTAGAAATGGGTAGTTATGCACATGCAGAAATGTCAATCAGGGATTAGAGGCTTACGGGATAGGAGAAATCCTACCTCCCGTGCCGGTCATGGACTTTCGGTAGGGGGTCGTGACAAACTTGGTATCAGAGCCTGGTTTTCTTTAATTGTATGAAGCCAATGGTATGACCGGGTGTCGGTTTACCCCTCTTTGTGTACCCGGGCACAACGTGGGAGTAAAAAGGCACTTGTGGGAGTACCCAGGAAATTGTGTCAGCCTTTCCTTCTACTCTCTTTTATACGAAATGTCATTAATATACGTGTGCTTATTAGGTGTGGTCCTTGTGCAGTATAGGGATGTCACCTATTACGAGACAGACTAGGGGTGGAGGGAGAACTCCTGTTGAAATTGATCAAGAGTCAGTTCGGGAGGAGGTAATGCCCACCTGAGGCCGAGGTAGAGGCCATACCCAAGGCCGAGGTAGAGGTCGTGCTCAGGGTTGAGGTAGAGCACAAGTAAGAGGGGAAGAGAGGAGACAGTCACCGGAACCTCAACCTCAAGTAGAGACAGGTGCACCTTCCGTGGCGGAAATGCTCACGGCAGGATTTCAGGAATTAAGGGAAGAGATGACGAGGCAAATACAGAGGGAGGTACGCCGGTTAATAGTCGATGAGGAAGAACAAGAGAGGGTTCCTAGCAATCAAGAGATGGAGGTTGTTGAGGAAGAGGATAGGGAATGGCAACAACCACAGGGAATGCCTCGTGAGTCACGGCTAGCACCCAGAGAGCTGCCAATTTCAAAATTTCTGAAGCTTCATGACAACACTCATTCTAATCATAATATTTTGTATCATTTGGCAAGGTTTTATTGTGATTATTGTGTCCAAATGCATGCTTTCATGGTATTTTGATTCATATGAGTGTTGGATTTAATTCTTGCTAACTCCATGAGTTTATTGTATAAATTGTGTTAATTTCATAACTTTAGCATTTGTGCAAATTTAAGTTCATGATTGGAATTTTCACAAGTGTTGTTGGATGTTTTGTAGGTTATCTAGAGGGGATTAGCAAGAAGATCAACATTTGGGAGCCATAATGCAAGTGAGGGAGAAGAATCGGGCACAAACCAAGCAAAAATGACAAGTTTTCAATTCTGCCCACCGCAGCGAGCAGAATTGTTGAAATGGCCATGTCTGCTCGCTGCGGTGAGCAAATTGCTCACCGCAGCGAGTGACATCTGATAAGTCGCGTTTTTAAATCAGAAAATCATTTTTTGGGCCGAATTGGTGGACCCCACTCACCCCAATCAGACCTAATTTGCCCCAATACATTAGGGTTAAGTGAGGAGGCTAAGGGGATCATTAACACTTCATCTTTTTCTCCAAGTTTTCACCTTCCTCTCATCTCCAAGCCTCCATTCCCATTCTCTCTTCATCTTCTTCACTCCACCTCCATTCTCACTCATTTCTTCTGCAACATTCATCATCATCCATGGCTGGGCACGGTTTGGAGAAGCTTGGTGGAGCATTCTTCATCTCCATGAGTGGCTAAACTTCTAGTGCTTTGGAGGAGGATGATTGGGGCTTGAGCTTTGGCACTTACTAGGGAGTTTTTCTTGTTTTCCATCTACTTCTCTTTATAGATTCATTATTATCTGGTTGATTTTGATGGATTTGTATTGATTGTGGTTCCATGGTTGTGGAACTTAACTTGGTTGTTGTTGGATATTAGGGATTGATATAGATTTGTGATTTGTATTTTCATTCTCCCATTGTGGGTTTAGATTACATTGGATTTGGTTAAATCTTATTGTAGTTTTAATTCATTGTGGAAGTTACTTTAATGAGAATGGTATTTGTTGAGTTGAATTCTTATCTATATTGAATTCCCCATTAGCTTCATTGATGGTATTTGATTGGGCTTGTTAATTGTCCGGTTGGCTAATTGCATTCTCTAATTAAATTACCTAAGTTTAGTGGTCACTAAACTACATTAGAAAAATGGTTCCTCATTGATTAACTCCATAATTTTTAGAGAGCAAGGATAGCCCAAAGCATTCTCCAACAAAGCATATCCATCTTAATACATTCACCTCACTTTTACTTGCTTTGAAATATTGAAAAAAATCACAAAAAGATTTAGTTTTAGTTTCTTTTAGATACATTTACTCTTCTTGCACACCAACTGTTTGATAAAATTCCTCAAAGACATCCATATTGTGAACATCTTACATAATTGACAATTGAATACAAAGGCTTCGCGAGAGAGATTCGACCTAGGTTGTGCCACTAGCTGCACATTCTAGCATTAATTTGATTGGTGCCGGCCTCGCGACAAGGCCGTGTTCATCACTTCATCCACCCACTTTCTGCGGAACTAGTGAGAAAGAGGATCCACAGTACTTTATCAGAGATGTGGTCAGAATTGGGCGCATGCTGAGGTGCTCAGGCCATGAATTGGTGGAATTAGCTTCATTCCAGCTGAGGGGAGCGGCTAGAGTATGGATAGAGTCCGTACAGACGAGGTATTCACGCAGAGTGGCACCGATGACCTGGGAAGATTTTCAGAGGGAATTCCTGGGTCGGTTTCTACCTAAAGGTACCAAGGATGCAAAGCGTCAGCAATTCGAGGAATTGTGGATGACGCCTAACATGACCGTGACGGAGTATGAGTTACTTTTCACAGAACTAGCTCAATTCTCACCCGAGTTGGTTCCTGATGAGGAGGCGAGGATCAAGAGATTCATACACCGACTCACGGAGCCGTTGTTCACTGCTTTGCTACCTCAGAGGAGATAGTTTGAGACTTTAGCCCAAGCAGCAGACTGTGCTAGAATGATTGAAACCAGGAAGAGGTATGGGACGTCTGTTGACCCTAAAGTCAAGTTAATTACAGGCAGTGACAACCAAGGAGGTGGAAGTAAGAAAAGGAAGACAACAGGAAGAGGTGCCGGATATTCAGGGTCCGCAGGAGGACAATCCTCAACTACCACCTATGAAATAGGTACAAGAGGTAATGTTCAAGGGGGACAGAGGGAACAAGGGGGTGGAAATGTCGAGAAGACAAAGCCCCAGTGTGTGACTTGCGGCAGGTTTCATTCTGGTATATGTCGGAGACTGACAGGTGGATGCTACCAGTGCGGCCAGATGGGCCATATGGCTAGAGAGTGTCCAAAGAAGAAAGAGGGTACAAGTGTGAGAAGTAATCCGACGCCGAGGAGTACACCTATTCCAGCTCCACCAGTGAGAACCGTGCCACCATAGGTAGTAAGTACAGGTGCAGCTAGAGGCCGTGGTGCAGGGTCTAGTGGCCGAGGGCCAGGGGCGGTAGGTGGAGGACAAGCGCGGCTATTTGCACTTTCTCAGCAGGATGCTCATGCATCAAATGCTGTGACAGTTACTCTTATTGTCTGCTCTCTTGAAGCACGAGTCTTATTTGATTCCGGCTCCACTCATTCCTATGTGTCACATGCATTTGCCTCTAAATTCAACAAAAGTCCATCTAGAATGGAAGAAACAGTACTGGTGGTCTCTACACCAATGGGAGAATCGGTACAAGTAGAGTATGTTCACAAATCTTGCATTGTGGAGGTCGACGGTCATGAGACTGTGGTAGACCTTCGGTTGTTGTGTATGGTTGATCTTGATGTGATCCTCGGAATGGATTGGTTGTCGTCTTGCCATGCAGTTGTGGACTACAGGGCTAAATGTATAAAATTTAATATGCCAAACGAGGAGCCTTTTGTGATACGGGGTGATGGAGCTGCACCGTATCCAAGCTTGATCTCGGCTTTGAGGGCGTCCAAGTTACTTGCAAAGGGATGCAAAGGATACTTGGCATTCGTCCAAGACACCACAAAAGAAGTACTTTCACTGACTCAAGTACCGGTGGTGCGAGAGTTCTTGGATGTATTTCCAGAAGAATTGTCGGGGTTGCCGCCCGATCGTGAGATTGAATTTGGAATTGAGCTGCAACCTGGTACTCAGCCTGTCTCCACACCACCTTACCGTATGGCTCCGAAAGAGCTGAAGGAGCTACATACACAATTGCAAGAATTGCTTGAAAAGGGTTTTATAAGACCCAGTTTCTCTCCTTGGGGTGCACCGGTCCTTTTTGTAAAGAAGAAGGACGGATCATTGCGGTTGTGTATCGATTACCGAAAGTTAATCAAGGTGACGATTCGCAATCAATACCCGTTGCCGAGGATAGATGACCTATTTGATCAGTTGCAGGGTGCAAAGCGGTTTTCTAAGATTGATTTGCGATCTGGGTAGCACCAATTAAAGATTCGAGAATCGGATATACCCAAGACCGCATTTCGGACCCGATACGGACATTACGAGTTCTTGGTGATGTCTTTCGGATTAACTAATGCTCCTGCAGCGTTCCTGGACATGATGAACAGGGTCTTTAAACCATTTTTGGACCGATTTGTCATTGTCTTCATTGATGACATAATGGTTTATTCAAAGAATTCTGAGGAACATGCTGAACACTTGAGACTAGCCTTACAGAGGTTGAGAGAGGAAAAACTGTATGCCAAGTTCTCTAAGTGCGAATTCTGGCTTGACAAAGTTGCTTTTTTGGGTCACGTGGTATCATCAGAGGGAATCCACGTTGATCCAAGTAAGGTAGAGGCAGTGAAGAATTGGTCCCAGCCTACCTCTGTTACAGAGATTCGCAGTTTCTTGGGTTTGGCAGGATATTATAGAAGATTTGTGCAGGACTTCTCTAAGGTTGCTGCACCTATGACTAGATTGACTCAGAAGGGAGTGAAGTTTATATGGGATGACAAGTGTGAGCAGAGTTTTCAGAAGCTGAAAGACAGTCTCACCACCGCTCCGGTGCTGGCATTACCTGAAGGCACATGAGGGTATGTGGTATACTGTGATGCGTCGAGGATCGGGTTAGGGTGTATCTTGATGCAACATGGCAAGGTGATTGCGTATGCATCGCGACAACTGAGGAAGCATGAGAAGAACTACCCGACTCACGACCTCGAAATGGCGGCTGTAGTATTCGCTTTGAAAATATGGAGACAGTACTTATATGGTGAGACTTGTGAAATTTATACAAACCACAAAAGCCTCAAATACATTTTCGAGCAGAAGGACTTGAACTTGAGACAACGTCGATGGTTGGAGTTGTTGAAAGACTATGACTGCACGATCTTGTATCATCCAGGAAAGCCAAATGTGGTAGCCGATGCTCTGAGTCAGAAATCCATGGGTAGTCTTGCTCATATAAGTGAAGGAAGAAGACCGTTGATTAGAGAACTACACGAGCTAGAGCAAACGGGAAATCAGTTTGAGTTTGGAAGTTCTAACTCACTTTTAGCCCATTTGCAAGCTAAGTCCTCTTTGGTAGAAGAGGTGAAGGCTAGACAAGATGAAGATACCGACCTCAAACAAATCAGGGATACCGTAACTAAAGGGAAAGGGGACGACGTCCGATTCTCTATAGATAATTTTGGGATACTTCGGTTGGAGGGACGGTTGTGTGTCCCTATGGTTGATAACTTGAAAGAAAGAATACTTGAAGAAGCACACCGGACAACGTATACAATCCATCCGGGAGCTAATAAAATGTATCATGACCTGAAACAGTTGTATTGGTGGAATGGCATGAACAAGGATGTCGCAAACTATGTAGCCAGGTGTTTAGTGTGTCAGCAAGTCAAGGCTGAACACCAGAAGCCCGCCGGGACATTACAACAGATAGAGATACCTGAGTGGAAAAGGGAGAGGATAACGATGGATTTTGTAACAGGGTTGCCATGATCACAACGGGGATTTGATTCGGTTTGGGTAATAGTGGATCGCATGACTAAGTCTGCACACTTTCTGCCAGTTAAGACCACTTACGGAGTGAGTCAATATGCACAGATTTATCTATCAGAGATCGTTAAATTTCACGGTGTGCCAGTGTCCATAATATCTGATAGAGGGCCACAGTTCACTTCCAGGTTTTGGAAGTCATTGCAAGAAGTGTTGGGAACTAGAGTTGATCTGAGTACTACGTTCCACCCACAGACAGACGGGCAATCAGAAAGAACCATTCAGATTCTTGAGGACATGCTTCGGGCGTGTATTATGGATTTCGGCGGGAGTTGGGAGAGGTATTTACCTTTGGCTGAGTTTGCGTACAATAATAGTTATCAAGCAAGCATTCAAATGGCACCTTTCGAGGCTCTATACGGCCGTAGATGCAGATCCCCGATTGGGTGGTTCGAGGTCTGAGAAGCTAGCCTAGTCGGCCCGGAATTGTTACAAGATGCCTTGCAGAAGGTAAAATGTATAAGGGAGAGATTGCTGACGACTCAGAGTAGGCAAAAGTCTTATGCAGACAATCGAAGAAGAGAACTGGAGTTTGCCATTGGTGATCAGGTGTTCTTGAGAATATCACCAATGAGAGGTGTAATGCGGTTCGGTAAGAAGGGGAAGTTGAGTCCTCGATATATCGGACCATTTGAAATCTTAGAACGAAATGGGAATGTAGCGTATCGGTTGGAATTGCCTACAGAATTGGAGGGGGTACACCCTGTCTTTCACGTATCAATGCTTCGGAAGTATCTTCTCGATCCCTCGCACGTGATTCAATCGCAAGACGTGCAACTAATCGAAAATATGACGTATGAAGAGGAGCCAGTGGAAATCTTAGATCGGCAGTTGAAGAAACTCAGAACGAAAGAGATTCCATTGGTTAAAGTTCTGTGGATAAACCACTTGACCAAAGAAGCTACGTGGGAGGTCGAGGGTGAAATGCGCAGGACGTATCCTCATCTATTTCGAAACTAAGGTTAGTATTTTGTTTGAAATTCAGGGACCGAATTTCTTAAGGGGGGAAGATTGTAATACCCGAAGATATTTAATTAGTGTCTTTGGTCTAATTTAATTAATTAATTTAGAATGTGGAAGATCAGATAAAAATACACACTACCCTATTACCTACTATGTTGTGAATACAAAGTATTTTAGATCCTAATAGTTATTAATAATCAGACTTACTTTCTTTTAATATGTATATATTAATTAATTATATAAATGTATATATATGTAAAAAGAAATCAGATTTTTTCTTTTATTTTATTATTATTTGCTGTTTGTGATGTATATATATAAATATTAACTTATTATAATATATATATATATATATATATATATATATATATATATATATATTAGATAAGAGAGGGTAGAGAAAAGAGAAGAAAAGAAAACAAAGAAAGAGGAAGGCGTGGGGTGAGGGTCGACACGCACGGAAGCTACGGAACAGAAGGCAGAGCTCGACGGAGATACGCACGGAGGGTGAGCACGCGTGGGTTGGTCAGAACGCCGCGCCGTTCATCGGAAAACGCCCCGTTGTTGGCTGGAGGAGAGAGAGAGACGGGCTAGAGAGAGAAAGCAAAGGGAGAGAGCTCCCACGCCGGAAAACGCCGTTTCGTCACCGGGGAAGGTAGCCGGGAGTCTCCTCTACTCCGTATCGTCCTTCTAACCGGTTGAATCGAGGTGAGAAGTCCCGAAACTGTCAAACCCCAATTTTATCAATTTTAGGGATTTTTGGAAAGACCCCAATTGATTCAATCTGAGTATTCTGGGTCCTAAATTGAAGTATATGCATGCTAGGATGTGAGTTGGAAGCTTAGGAACCGGAACCGAATTGATGGAATTTATCCGGGTTGGAAAAAGTATAGGAAAAGTATGATTGAAAAGGTTTAAGGGTGTTGTGGAATGATTTGGTGTGCATTGAAAGGTTGAATGATAATTATATAATTGTTAAAAAAATTATTGGAATCACTACAAGAAAAACATTAATTAGAGATGGACAAATCCGTCTCTAATTTCGTTAGACTCGGAATTAGAGACGGATGCGTGCTCGTGGCAAAAAAATGCGTGGCTAATCAATAGAGACGGATTGGAGACGGATTATTTTTTAGATTAGCCACGGAAAATTCTGTCTCCATTTTGAATCATTCCGTCTCTAAGCCTAATCCATAGTGACATTACCAGGGACGGATTAGTTTTCTGGCCATCTCTAATCCATCTCTAATTAGAGACAGAATATTCCGTCTCTAATTGGAAACAGAATATTAAAACAATTTTTTGTTCATCTGTCTCTAATCCATCTCTAAAAAGACAATTTTTAGTATATTTTAGAGACGCATTGGAGACGGTTTTTAGGTCATCCGTCTCTAATCCGTCTCTAAATTCTACAAAATGGATTTATTCTTTCCTATACCAAATGGTCCAATTTTTAGATATAATTACAATTTATATATATTATGGATTGTAATACATTAGAAAGCACAATTTCAATATAAAAAAAGTCACAAGATTCATATAAGTCATACAAAATACTCATAAAAAGTTTCAACAATACCACAAGTTTGCAAATATATATAGTAGTCAAGAAGCTACTAATTTGACTACTTCAAAAATGTTTAGAAAGCTCATTAATCTCATAAGATAACTATTCCTAATCTTCTTTTGATTTGGTTCCTGCAGCACGGCTAACTTGTAGTTGATAAAATAATTCACCAATCAACCGCTCATGCTCAGCAAATTTATCCTTATAAGACGTTATGATTCGAGACTGCTCCTCAACTTTTTGTTTCAAAACATCAGTTATAGCTTGATTTTCTTCAGCTTGCTTAGCTAAGCATCTTTCTATCTCAGCTTGGAATTGAGGATGAAGCCATGTCTCAGTCGCACTAGACATCTCAACTGATGAGCTACCAACTTCAAGCGCCTCTGAGCCTACTCCAAAAACATGTCCTTTTCTATTCTTTCCACCTACCACTTCTAACCATATGGCATTTTCTTCATCTTTAGAAATCTCATTAATACCATTGGCCGATGCTTGAGAAGATCTAAGTGACTTAAGCTTATTATATTCATCCTGCAAATAATATAGAAAAATAGTTTCTTAGTGACTTAATTTTCAACAAAGTTAAAAAGCATAACACAATCATAGATTAGAGCAATAACAGTTTGAAGCATATCCAATATACAACCCTTCAACTTTCAATCTGTAAGCTGTATTTCAAGGGGGAATATGATATAGGTGTTTACCAAGTTTACTCACCTAACCACATGAAAATATACAAAATACCTTACTTTCCACTAAATGTATGATTATATAGACCACTCACAAATTAAACTCTACAGTATGCACACCATATGGTCCTTATCAATATATCAAAAATCAAACACTCAGAACATCTAGTGGGTGTTAATGATTGTAAAAATAAGCTTCATCATGATTCATGAGGTACCAATCCATATATATATATATATATCAATATGTATATAGTACTATATAGTATATATGCACATATCTTGCGAGACGTACAAATTGTATAGAAAAGAGAGAAAGTGATGAGTGATGATAAATGATATAGACACATGCAGACATGCTTGAAATTCTTCAAAATGAAAAACATTCACACACATCAACAACACAACTAGTCTCACAAGCATAAATGCTACTATTAGTGTATATACAACAGTGCAAGATTATTATCTAAATAAGCTCTCTTCAACTACCCTGCCATTACTAGGATTCTTATTATCTAAACATAGTTCTTTGCTGTGAATTAGTAATGGTGTGTGTGTGTTTTTACCCTTATTTGTATTGAAGTGAATTCAGTTTATTATATTAACTGTGAATGCAATTCTTATTTTATTTATATCTATATTATTTACAGTAGAGTAACATAAAAGTAAGGGCTTATACTTACATAAGCATCGGCTGCCCTCTGATCAACAAACTCACCACTATCCTTTCTTTTGTGAGTGCGCTCAAATAGTTCGAAGAATGTTGGCTCCTTTCCTAATTCCTTCTTTTGTTATTGGTACTTAAGAATCAATTATTGATAAAAAATGATAAAAATTAAATAACCATGTATTCGTTAGAAAAAGAAAGTTTTATACCAGCCTCCTTTTATGCTCTGATGCGGGAATAGAGCCACAACTATGTAATGTCCCGCCCTTCGCAAATGCTCGATTTTGCTTTGCCTTTTCTTGCTTTCTTTTGTAAGAGTCTGTACCCCATTCAGCCAATAATTGTTCATACACGTTCTCAGGAATCCACAAAGGTCGCTTTTTCTCAGCACGTACTTTGCACATTAACGCACGAAGTCGATCTTTAGCCTTTTTCTCCCAGTTTTTCTTTATTTGTTTTTCATATTCTGGTAGCCATTTGTAACTTTTCTGTATAAATTAAGAAATTAAAATAAGTAAACTCTTATATATATAAAAAATTAAGTAAACTTAAGCACAAGGAAGTGAAACAAACCGCCCATTCTCCAAACCACATGTTTAGGATTTCAGGGGGTATAGTCGCCCCATTATAGCATGGTCTGTCAAATTTTCCATGAATCACTGATGTGATCTCTCTAACGACGTCGATTACCGGGTCAAAGCTACAAGTTTCCACAAGTGGTTAATAAAAAGTACACAAATAGAAATCTAATTAATGCCAACATAAAGAGAAATCTTGCAAGAATTATATTATAACAAGTACTAGATACTTGATATTATTACAGCTGGTCAGATTACGCAACAAGCTTTAGATTCATGAATCTTGCAATAGAAAAGAAACAATATCACGGGTTCTTTGGATAGGTTAGCTAGATATTGATATCTTATCAATAGTTTATATATATATCCCCACAAGTGATAAAAAATAATTATATATAAATTAATACTTACGAATCTTTATCAGGATAAATCCATGTTTTTCCATCCGCTGGATCTTTGCCACAAGGTCTACTGAAAGGATGTGCCCCACTAGATGACCCTGTAGGAGCTTCATGTGGAGGCTGAGTGTCAGGCTGGATAGTAGAATGCACGGATGAAGGTGGGGAAGGGTCAGAAGGTGGAGGAGGCATTGCCACAGGTGGGGAAGGGTCAATAGTGATTAGAACCCTTGATCGGCCCCCACCTCAAACTGTGCGTCCTCTACCACCGCCTCGGCTTGATTGACCACTAGACATCTGTATATGCAAAATAAGAGTTGCAAAAACATTTATAGAATCCATAATTCACTATAGTAAACAAGAAGCATAACACATTACAAAAAACTTCACAATATAGTTGAGGTAAACAAGAATCAATACTAATTCCAAAAGCATTACAAGAAGAATAAAACATTTCACATTAAGCACAAAAACATTGAGAGTTCCATTAGATTCATAAAAACAAACTACTCCTCATCTCCAGCTTCATCCCCTGTATCATCTTCAGTAAGTAGGTCTTCCTCTTCATCAGTCGAGTTTGAAGTAAACTCAGGTTCAGCTTCATTAAGTTCTTGATTGACAAGCAATCTATCAACTTCTTCATGTGCACCTTCAACATCATGTAATGTTGGAAGCTCATCATTGTCAATGTTTGTTGGTATGATTTCCTCTATCCCATCACCTTGATATACAACATTATCAACTTTAGTGCTAGGTGCATCAATTGTGCTCCTTGCTTTCGTTCTAATGACTGCCATCCAATTAATCTTATCACGTGCTGCAGGATAAGGTGCATAATACACTTGCACCGCTTGTTGTGCAAGTATAAATGGATCATATTTATTGTACCTTCGTGTGGTTTGAATGTCAACAATTCCATACTACTTATGGATTTTCATGCCACGTTCTCGAGTGGGATCAAACCATTCGCAATTGAACAACACTATTTTCTTCGGCATCCCTATGTATTCTAATTGGATTACTTCTTTAAGTATGCCATAGTAATCACTTTCCGATTGTCCATCGTCAGTTCCCCTAATGCAAACACCATAGTTTATAGTTGACTTATGTTGGCTCCAAGCTTCTGTGTGGAACTTATACCCATTGACAAAATACATAGGCCATGTGCGTGCAATTTTCTTGGGTCCCCAAGCTATTTCTTGTAAAAATTGATCACTCACACCATTGTCTTTATTTAGGATCTATTCATAAAAGAGATATACAATGTAAGCATACTCTATACATATTTGATGAGGGAATCACATAGATGTAATCTAAATAACATCTTACATATTCTTGAAACCAAGTAGGAAAGTTAGCATCAATCATTTGATTCACTTCAAGAATTGTAAGTTGCGGCACAGATGTTGTTATACCCTTGACATATTCTCTGCATCCGCATATGTTGGGTTAAATAGAGTACCACTGAAAGTAAGTTTGTAATAGTATAGAACTTACTCTATATAAGGTTGCACTTCTTCGCAATTTAGAAGAACATATCTTGTGGCAGCTATTATTTCATTGTCAGTGAGGGTACGAATCTTTTCTTTTCCAAATGGGCGTCCCGGATAGTTAAAAATAGACACTTGTTCTTCCATGTTTTCACCACGATCATCATTCCTTGGAACCCTTGTCCTTCTTGAGGGGACATGTGACTCAAAATAATGGGAGCAAAAAGTGGCAGTCTCCTCAATGATGTAGGCCTCACACATGGATCCTTCAACACGAGCTTTATTCTTCACTTTCTTCTTTAAAGTGTGGAGGAACCTAACATTCCACAATACATGTTTAAAAAGATTAATTTGTATTGCAATGCACACAAGTTTTAAATTATTTGTCATTACCTCTCAAATGGATACATCCACCGATATTGAACTGGTCCACCAACCCTTGCTTCATATGGTAAATGAATTGGTAGATGTTCCATTGAGTCAAAAAAACCCGGAGGAAAAATCTTTTCCAATTTGCATAATGTCACTGCAATGTTTTCTTCTAACAATTCTAATCGATCCTCATTCAATGTAGTTGAGCAAATCTCTTCGAAAAATTGACTAAGCTCGGTTAGAGAATTCCAAACAACATCCGGTAGAGATTTAAAAGCAATTGGAAGCAAACGCTCCATGAAAACATGATAGTCATGACTCTTTAACCCATGCAACTTGGCTTCCTTAAGGTCAACACATCGTGCTAAATTAGAAGCATAGCCATAAGGGAGCTTTAAGTTCTTAACCCATTCACAAACAACACGTTTTTTATCTACATTTAACGTATAACGCGCCTTGGGTTTGAAAAGTTTACCACCATGTTCCACTAATTCCAATTCTCTACGTCGACAATATTCTTGGATGTCCATCCTAGATTTTTCATTGTCTTTTGTTTTACCCTTTGTGTCCATCACAGTGTAAAATACATTGTCAAATACATTCTTTTCAATGTGCATGACATCCAAGTTATGTCGAATCAAATTTGATTTCCAATAAGGTAACTCCCAAAATGTACTCTGCTTGGTCCAATTGTGTGTATCATGATACCCATCTATTTCGTGTAAACACCCATGCTCAGCAACCTTGGGAAGATTAGACACTCTTTCCCAAACCTGAGTTCCATCTAATCGCAGAGGGCGTGGTGATTGCTCAACTCTGTTTTTTATAAATGAAGACGTATTCCTCCTATATTGGTGATCCTCTGGCAGAAATTGACGATGACAATCAAAGAAAGATGTCTTTTTACCATGCTTAAGAGTGAATGCCTTTGATTGCTCCATACAAATAGGGCATGACAATTTACCAGCAGTCATCCAACCTGACAACATGCCGTATGCTGGAAAGTCATTAATAGTCCACATAAGTGCTGCCCGCATTTGAAAGTTTTGTTTTAATGAACTATCATATGTTTGGACGCCCTCCTCCCATAGCAATTTTAGTTCATCGATCAAAGGTTGCAAGTAAACATCTATTTTACCTTTTGGATTGCTAGGGCCAGGGATAATCAATGACAAAAACATATACTCTTGTTTCATGCACATCCCAGGCGGAAGATTATATGGAGTGACAATGACAGGCCAACAAGAGTACTTTCTTCCTGATTGTCCATAGGGTGTAAAGCCGTCAGCACAAAGACCAAGCCTTACATTTCGTGGATCTGAAGCAAATTCAGGGTAAGTTTGATCAAACTTCTTCCACGCCTCTCCATCAGATGGGTGAGATAGCACACCTGGATCTCGACGATTATTATGATGCCACCTCATTTGTGAGCCTGTCCGAGGTGAAGTAAATAATCTTTGAAGCCTGGGCGTTAATGGTAAGTACCACATATGCTTATTTGCCACATTCTTACATCGTCCACGACTAGTCCTTTTTAACTTGTAACGAGCACACCCACAAAACTTGCATTGGGTTTCATTCAAGTCATCTTTGTAATATAACATGCACCCATTAGGACAACAATCAATTTTTTCATAACCTAGCCCTAATTTTGACACCATTTTCTTTGTCCTATAAAAATCTTTGGGCATTCGGTTATCTTTTGGCATTATCTCTTTTGCCCACTCCAAGATCTCATTATAGGATTTCTCTGGCAAGTTGTAGTCAGCCTTGATGCTTAGCAATCTAACTGCTGCCGATAGTTCAGAGTGACTAGAACACCCTTCCCACAAAGGATCCTGTGCGGCAGAAAGCATATCATAGAAAGCTTGAGCATCAGGATTTGGTGGCTCCTCTACATTAGGTTGAAAGTTTGGCCCTGCTGCATCTAGCACCATCGTCTCGTATCGATTAAATTGTTCCCCATGATCCCCATGACCATCAAATTGGTCATTTAATGGTGGATCGGTCAATTGAAGGGCTCCTGGCAACTCTTCCCCATGAGAGGTCCAATAGAGATAGTTGTCCTTAAATCCATTCCTATACAAGTGCTCTTTAACCATATCAACAATAAGAATTTTCTTATTTTTACACTTCGTACAAGGACATCTAATCTTTTCATTGTTTATATAAATTTCCAATTGACAAGCATGGGCAAGAAACTCATCCACGCCATTCATAAACTCTATAGTAAATCCGACTCGACCAGGAAGCACTCTGTTATACATCCATTGTCGAGATTCACGCAAATCCATATTTTGTTCCTAAGAACTGAAGAAATTTAATTACAAAAGGCATACATCAACAAGACATTAATGAAATTACAACGATATCATGCAATCTTAGATGAGATATATAAAGTAGGATATGGTGAGAAATAAAGTAAGGAGTGAGGGGACTTTGAAGGTACAGGTTTCTTAAGATTTAAAGAGCTTTTAAGAACCCATGGGATAAAAGCAACACACCAAAACAAAAAACGACAGCTTCTACTCCTCACAATCAAAGAAAACAAATTTCTTGCATGTGCTAAATGATATATAATTCCATTATATTGTACTAATTAGAGAAGCTAAGTAGTGTGATTAATGCTGAGTAAATATCTAAATGATGATGTGCTTATATATATATGCATGCAGATAGATTTGCCGGAAATGGCATGTATGAAGAAGGAAGAAATTTAGTATTAGTTATTACGTGCCGTTACCACCTTGGTTGTCAAGCTCCAATCAAATTACTACACCTGTCTACATTGACTTCTCTTTTGCCTTGAATATTCCCCGTATTTTTTTTTTGTTTCATTTATATATGTGAGAATTAACCATCACGCTTTTTGAGGGTGAGTGTGACGCTTATTCAGAGTTCGGACCCAACCAGTGTTTTTTTATGGGCTTAATATTGCAAAGGCCTAACTTTTGAATTGAATATTGTTCACCATTTGATTTGAGTTAATTTTTATGAAGAGTACATTGCTGACCCAAAAAAATAGAGGAGTATGATTTACAAATTCTGCCATATATATATATATATATAGAAAATTTAATAGTTAACATAATATTAAAGAGTAATTATATGGAATTAATTAGAAGTGGGAAAGAAAGAAAGATTTAGAAGTAGTGGTTGGGGAGAGTTTGAAGGGTAAAAGGATGGTAGTTTGATAATTTGGTTGGGACGGCAATTCTTGGTGCTAATTAAAAAGATAAATACACAACGTACGGTTCCGGAACAAAAAAGTCTCTACATCTATCCCTTTTCCAATCCGACCAAAACACCCCCATTACTTGAAAAAAATTCTTGCATGTGCTAAATGATATATTGTGTGCTTAGCTTAATTTCAAAGCAAGAAAATTCCTAAAAGTGTAGGATAAATAAATAAATAAATAAATGGGGTGGAAAAACAAAAGACCAGATATTGCATTTATATTGCATTTGCATCTGTACTTCCTCGAACAAAAATCATAGAAATTACATGAAACAAGAGGAAGAAATTAACTACTTCTCTAATCAAACTAAGAAAGCTAAGCTAATTAACAAATAGCACACCAAAACCAAACCTGCTAAGATATACAGACACAGAACCCAAGTTTTTTTTACCAAAAATAAAAGAAAACGTTAAAGAGGCGTTTAAAGGCGGTGCGTGATTGTGAATTTGTGATGAGATGGCTTACCCATTATTGGAGCCCAAAGCCCATTGAGCTAAATATCGAAGGGAATGGAAATGTCATGTTAATGTAATGTGATGTAATATAAATAGAATAAAAGTGGGTAAAAAAGTAAAGACAAAAATATAATTTCATCACATTACAAAAAGTAAGATATATTTAATATGAAAAATATTAGATCAATTCTACAATTGTGTTAAAAAAATGCCTGACCTCTGATAGCCGGTAAGAGTGAGATATGTGGATAGAAATCAAGCCTCTTGCCAACCAGGATAGTAGCTCTCTTAGCTTGTAGGGAAGCACCTTCAACTTCAATAGAGAAGCCCAGCTGGCATTTTCACATTAATTAAATGTTAATTATTAAATTAAAGAGTATTAAACTAACAGAGATTTAGACTACTACCTACAAAAACAAAGTTATATGTCATAGGATAGGCCAAAATGATTCATATTCAACATGAAGTGGGAAAAGACGAAACCGGAAGCTAAGAGGCTACGAAGTAGTATAATGAGGATGGAGTTTTAAAGAATTTTAGAGGATGTTACCAATAAAGTATTTTAAAGAATTCAAAACAATAAAAATGAGAAACTAACCTATTCTCCCCTCTTAATGGCTAAACATACCCAAATTTTAGAGGATGGAGTTTTTGAAAAGACAGGTAACTTTAGCCCTATAGGCTAGCATGAGTCACATATAGTTCAGTAACTAATGTGCAGAGAAGTACATTAAATGCTAACAGAAAGTAAAAATAAGGAGCTTTCTTCCACGCAATTAAGGTTGTCACTTGCCTCACTGGTCCTTCATTTGCTTACTTCACACTCACAGCTACCATATATACATACATATCGTCCTTTTCTATATACATAATAGAGCCATGTCTAATCAAGAACTGCCACGTGTCTTGTCCACTCTCACTCTATCCCTTGCCATACTTAACATTGGGACATGTATATGTATGTATATATATATACAGATACACACACTAACTGTGTAAAAGCCCTACGTTACATCAACTCAATCCTACTCCTACTCCTTTCCTTCCTAATCCTACCCCATCTGAAAATGCAAAGTATAAAGAAGGCGAGAGTAGGAAGCAAGAGAAGATAGAGGAAGGAAACAGAAATCATTAATGATAGTAAAAGTGCCCAACCAACATAGAATTAAATTCCAAAGCATAAAGATGTTGAAATGGGGGTTGAACAAGATTACAGTGAGGTATAGAAATAGATAAAGAGTGAAGTCATGGGTCTTAGCTAGGAATACATGATGGCCATGGCTAATAAATTAAACAAGAATATATATATATATATATATATATATATATATATATATATATATATAATTTACAAAAGAGGGGATATGGAAATGCAAAGTAAGATCAGGAAGGGGGAGATTCGGCAGAGGAAGAGGAGGGTTTAATAAGGTCATCAACAATCTGCCTGATCACATTTTGGCCAATCACTAACCACCCACCGCCCATCTATTCTCCTTCTTCTTCCTTTTAATATATATCCCTCTCTTCTTCTCACACTTTGATAGATATATATATCCCGTTCTCATCAACTCATCTATACACAACAACAAAATGGGAGAGGAAGCCAAACAGGTATATGAATATGCAATTTCTGCTTTGTTAATTATGAGATGAGATTTTAATATGTCTTTATCTGCATATGCACTAACTAATTCTTTCTTCAGGAACAACCCAAGGCAGAGGTCAAACCAGAGGAGGAGGAGAAGAAGAAGGAAGAGGAAAAGCCAGCAGAGGAGAAGAAGAAGGAAGAAGAAGAGCCCAAACCACCATCACCATGTGTGCTGTTTGTGGACTTGCATTGTGTGGGATGTGCCAAGAAGATTCACAGATCCATTCTCAAAACCAGAGGTACTTTTCATGCATAATTAATAATAATGCATTTCCCCTCTTTTTATTTCCTTAATTAATTGTTTTTTTTTATCTTGAAAACTCAAAAGGAGTTGAAGGAGTGGTCATTGATATGGCTAAAAATGAAGTGACCATAAAGGGAATTGTGGATCCTCAAGCAATCTGCAACATTATCACCAAGAGAATTAAGAGAAGTGCCAAAATCATATCTCCATTGCCTTAAGCCGAAGGAGAATCCATACCAGAAGTTGTTACCTCTCAGGTATATATATATAACAAAATTTAATTAAAATCTCTCTTTAGTCTTTACTTTTAGAGTTCAATCAGATTCTTAATTATTAGTTAATTGTTTTGCTGTTTCAGGTTAGTGCGCCAATAACTGTAGAACTTAATGTGAACATGCACTGTGAGGCCTGTGCTGAGCAACTGAAGAGGAAGATTCTGTTTCTGTATGGAACTTACAAGTGAATTTTATGGAACTTACTCTAAGAGAGAAGATTTTTCTTAAAAAATAAATCATTGTTAAAAAAGGGAAGTGCACCATTAACTTTAGAAATTAGAATAATGTTTTCTATTAGAATTAATGCTGAATTAATGAGCAAACTGTACTCTACCAATTATATATGTCTGACAATGATTTTTGAGGGAAGAGTGAGAGACCCTCCTTTTCACCCAGGTCATTATCATTTATTCAATGCCTCTAAGTGGTAAATAGTGACTGCCATCTATCTAGGCTCCACACATTTCCCTAATAACTTAATCCTTATCAACAATATATCTCACTTCACAGTAATCCAAAGGCATATTAATTTCTCAATATTCATCTAAATCCTGTCATCTACAACAATTGTGAAAACATTACATCATTATTCCATTGTCATTGCTGAGATAAGTTCTCTCAGGGTTTCCATAGATAAGCACAATTACCCCAATTTCTTCTATTTCCAGCTATGAAGGATCCTCATGCTATGTACACATAGAGGAATAGGAGGACTCATCAGTCATCACACCTTCACACTCATCTCATATATAACTATTTGCTTCAAGAAAAAAGGGGTTTAAATTGATTTATATTGAAGTCTTTAAATTTAAAGAATAGAATAGAATTTGAATTTACATCAGTGACATTAAAACAAAGCTAAAAAAGGACTACTGAAAATGCATTATTTTATTTATTAGCATGGCAACATATATATTTATATATAATGTGAATTACAAGTTAAAGCATACTTAGGTGGTGAAAGTGAGTTTGGATATATTATTCCACCAATATATATATATGTGATGCCATTCTATATATATATATATATATATATGCAGAGAAATATTAGTTAGATGGTGAGGTCTAATTATATATATTTATAAGAGTAGCTAGTTGTAGTCCTGGAAAATACTGTTGATCTGGTCCCCTGTTTGGTTCTCTATCTAGATATTCATCTGCTAAATCCATCTCTAGTATTATTGGATGCACACACGTGCGCTTATATATATCATTTTAACACATTCTATTTTCCACTTCTGCATCACCTGCTTTCTAGCTTACACAACGTAACTCTTCAATTTCTATATTTTGTTCTACCTTTTTATTCTTGGGTATTACAATTTTGGCTTATATTAACTCCTTCATTACATTCATCATCAGTACCTTTCCCTTTTTTTCTCTCTTCTAACTTCTAACATACCTATTATAATCCACGAATTAGAACAGAAAAAGAAGAGGAAATAAATCGGAGGATAAACGCTTATATTCTGCAGAGAACGATTATAATCCACGATTATCTGATGAAAGCTCTACATTCAAATTTTCTTAAAAGGAGGCAAAGACAAGTAAACAGAAAAAGCAACCTACAAATAAAACGGAGTTTAATTTGACTAAAAAGAAGTTGAGCCACATGCTAGAGGATAAACGTTCCTGTTCCACACAAGATAAAAGAATGCAACTATGGGAGTATCTATGGTACAAGAGCACTAATTCGACTATACATGAACCATGGTTGACACTTGACACTGAACCTAAAAGCCCTAAACAAACCAAATCCAACTATGGAGAAGAGGAACACAACTCACCTCCGAGAATAGGAAACAAAGCAGAGAGAACAGAGCAGAGGTGGAGGAGTGGCGAGGAGGAAGATAAGCAAAGCAGAGTACCACCGAGTAACTGTAGCGATGGCGATGGTTGTCGGAAGCTAAGGGATGAAGCCACTACCGCTGCCACTGCCGCAAAGGAAGAGAGTGACGAAGAGACGACTGATGAGTGACGAGGAGATAAGTCTGAGAAGAATCAAAATTTTTTTTTTTTGATGGGGAGAAGAATCAAATTAGAATTAGGGTTTTTTTTTTGTTATTTTTGGGATGGATTAGAGATGGAATAGAGATCAGGCCAAAAAAAAAAAAAGAGATGGAATAGAGAAGAATAAGTTAGAGATGGAATAAATTCATCTCTAAATTGTGTCTCTAATAAACAAAAATTATATTTTTTTTAAAAAACTTTTAGAGACGGAACAGCCACGGGATTGACACAGAATAGCCACGAATGTTGATCCGTCTCTAATTTCCGTCTCTAATTTGCATTTTTCTTGTAGTGAATGTACGAGGGATTAAAACCCGAGTAATTCTCGTCTCACCCGGAACCCCGTTCGGGGAAAAAGAGATACTTCCCTAATTTTACGCGTATCCGGGTATGTGTATTCGTGTGTAGGTAAACATTGAAAGTTAATTCAGTAAATGGAAATTTTAGAAAAATAGAATTTAGGACTCTCTTGAGTCATAAATTCAAGACTTGGGTAATGGGAATTTCATATGGACACATAGAGATGAAATTGGGTAACCTTGCATTCCCAACTGGCTTCCGAATAGTGTGATTTAGCAAGGGTTGGACACGAATAGAAGCATGCTAGGTGTTCCGGAAACTAGTTGAGGGCATTCCAAGCAAACAACTAGTCTATGGAATTAATTAGAAAGAACATGAGCATTAGCGTTACATGTACACGATAGTGGTTGAAATTGCAAGTTTCTGAATCTCTCAAGTATATGTGTATAGGGCACCATACAGTGAGTGGACTTTCGGGCGCACCGAGAGCCGATCAGAGGGGCCAACCAGGTGAGGGGCTTTCCTATCCTTGCCCTATAGGGTTGACTGCGGATATGGATATGTGGTTTGCCTTCTTGCCTATTTGTAGGAATTACATGTTAGATAATATGCTATTGTTGTTCCTAAATTACAGTATATGTGAAAACGTGCTATATGTGTGTTTGTGAATTGTAAAAATCAATTGTGGCTCAAGGAGCCTTATATGAAAACAAGGTCCACGGGACCTATACGATATCGGGGGTAGGATCGAGTAAATACTATCCGAAGGGTGTGGCTTTGTATGTAAGTCCTTAAAGAGAATAAACCTAGGTGACTTTGTTCTGAACCAAGAGTCCGAATTAGAAACCACTTGGAAATCTAGATTTGCCTAAGAACAAGTAAAATGAACAACTAGTGGTCCATAGGGGTCATTTATGGTACAACGCGGGAACCGAGTCTATCACGGGTGGTCCGGGTAGATTGAGTCTCTTGTCTTGAGTCAACCCACAGAAATACTGAGTATATGAGTTCACCACATGATAGTTATTGCCTTGGGTAAACCGAGGTCAGAAGAGTCGCCGGCTATTGCTCCAAGTGAAGTCTTGGGGTCAGACTTTTGTTTCAAGTAAAGTCTTGGGACCAGGGGTTCCTAGAATGATCAACTAGGTTCCCACATTGCTCAAGTGAGATATTGCCTTCGGGCCAGATTCTCTCCTAATGGAGATATTGCCTTCGGGCCAGTTTATGATTACGGTTCATTGAATACGGGTGACCACATGGAATTATATGTTAAATCATGATATGATGTATGTGTGAATTTAAATGTATGTAAATCCATGCTTTAAATTCTTTATTGTGAATATAATATATATTAATTGTCTGACCACCTAATATATGAAAATTTAAACCCGTTATATGCGTATGTGTTTGTGATTGGCTCCTCTTCCCCAGTTGTAGTGGTACCCGCTATTACACCAGGGATGGGAAAGCCTCTCACTGAGTCCGTTTGACTCACCCCAATATTAAATGTTACAGACACAGGTGTTGTAGGCACCGGGAGGGCTTCCACTTCATCTCAGGGAGGCGGATAGACTTAGAGACCGCACGCATTGTTCGCGTGGGTAGTACTGTTATATGTATTTTTTCAGGATATATATGTATATGATTCATTTTGGTATAGCATTGTTTTGTACAGTTGCTATATGCATATATGTATATGTCACACTCTAGAACTGTCGGCTTCATACAGATTAAAGATTGGTCTTATGGTTTGGAATATAGGTTATGATATGCTGAATATCATGTGTATATATATATATATATATATATATATGAATGTGACTCCCGCATGTGAATAGGATAGGTCACACGCACTTAGCGTGTGGTCAATATGTAAATTTATATATATGTGTGACTGAATACTTGATTGTATGAAAATACAGCTTCCGCATGTGAATAGGATAGGTCACACGCATTGAGGCGCGTGATCAATATGTAAATTATATGTAGGTGTGTGATCGAATATATATGCTTGACTGTATACAGGGATTCTGCATGTGAATAGGATAGATCACCGGCCTTGAGGCGCGTGATCAATATGTATACTATATGTACGTGTGATTGATTATGTGTATATGTATAGAGTGAAGCGGCGTTGAGCGAGCCGTGGATTGCGTGCTACTTAGGTCACCGGTTAGGGATGACCATAAATACTATATATTGTTTGTATTAGAAATGGGTAGTTATGCGCATGCAGAAATGTCAATCAGGGATTAGAGGCTTACGGGATAGGAGAAATCCTACCTCCCGTGCCGGTCACGGACTTCCGGTAGGCGGTTGTGACAGTGAGTCGGTGTATGAATCTCTTGATCCTCGCCTCTTCATAAGGAACTAACTCAGGTGAGAATTGAGCCAGTTCAGTAAAATGTAATTCATACTGCGTCACGGTCATGTTAGGCGTCATCCACAACTCCTCGAATTGCTGACGCTTCGCATCTTTGGTGCCTTCAAGTAGAAACCGACCCAGGAATTCCCTCTGAAAATCATCCCAGGTCATCGGTGCCACTCTGCGTGAATACCTCGTCTGTACGAACTCTATCCATACTCTAGCCGCTCCCCTCAGCTGGAACGAAGCTAATTCCACCAATTCATGGCCTGAGCACCTCAGCATGCGCCCAATTCTGACCACATCTCTGATAAAGTACTGTGGATCCTCTTTCTCACTAGTTCCGTAGAAAGTGGGTGGATGAAGCTTCAGAGATTTTGAAATTGGCAGCTCTCTGGGTGCTGCCCGCGGTTCACGAGGTATTCCCTGTGGTTGTTGCCATTCCCTATCCTCTTCCTCAACAACCTCCATCTCTTGATTGCTAGGAACCCTCTCTTGTTCTTCCTCGCCGACTACTAACCGGCGTACTTCCCTCTGTATTTGCCTCGTCATTTCTTCTCTTAGCTCCTGAAACCCTACCGTGAGCCTTTCCGCCACGGAAGGTGCACCTGTCTCTACTTGGGGTTGAGGTTCCGGTGACGGTCTCCTCTCTTCCCCTCTCACTTGTGCTCTCCCTCAACCTCGAGCACGACCCCTACCTCGGCCTCGTGTACGGCCTCTACCTCGGCCTCGGGTGGGCATTCCCTCCTCCCGAACTGATTCTCGATCAATTTTCGCAGGAGTTCTCCCTCCACCCCTAATTTGTCTCTTGATAGGTGGCATCCCTATACTGCACAAGGACCACACCTAATAAGTACATGTATATTAATGACATTTCACATCAAGAGAGTAGAAAGAAAAGCTGACACAATTTCCTGGGTACTTCCACAAGTGCCTTTTTACTCCAACGTTGTGCCCGGGTACACAAAGAGGGGTAAACCGACCCGATCATACCTATGGCTTAATATAGTTTAAAGTAACAAGGCTCTGATACCAAGTTTGTCACGACCCCCTATCGGACATCCGTGACCGGCACGGGAGGTAGGATTTCTCCTATCTCGTAAGCCTCTAATCCCTGATTGACACTTTTATATATGCATAACTACCCGTTTCTAATACAAACAATATAGAGTATATATGGTCATCTCTAACCGGTGACCTAAGTAGCAAGCAATCCACGGCTCGCTCAACGCCGCTTCAGTCTATACATATACACATAGTCAATCACACGTACATATAATATACATATTGATCACGCGCATCAGGGCGGGTGATCTATCCTAATTCGCATGCAGAATTCCTGTGTACAGTCAAGTATATATATTCAATCACACACCTGCATATAATTTACATATTGATCACGCGCCTCAATGCGTGTGACCTATCCTATTCACATGCGGAAGCTGTATTTTCATACCATCAAGTATTCAGTCACACATATATATAAATTTACATATTGACCACACGCTCAGTGCGTGTGATCTATCCTATTCACATGCGGAAGTCACATTCAAATATATATATACACATGATATTCAACATATCATAATCTATATTCCCAACCACAAGACCAATCTTTAATCTGTATGAAGCCGACAATTCTAGAGTGTGACATATACATATATGCATATAGCAACTGTACAAAACAATGCTATACCAAAAGAATCATATACATATACATCCTGACAAAATACATATATCAATACTACCCACGCGAACAATGCGTGCAGGCTCTAAGTCTGTCCACCTCCCTGAGATGAAGTGGAAGCGCTCCCGATGCCTAGACCACCTGTGTCTGTAACATTTAACATTGGGGTGAGTCAAACGGACTCAGTGAGAGGCTTTCCCATCCCTGGTGTAGTAGCAGGTACCACTGCAACTGGGGAAGAGGAGCCAATCACAAACACATATGCATATAACAGATTTGAGTTCCCATATATTAAGTGGTCAGGCAATTAGCTTATATCATATTCACAATAAAGAATTTAAAGCATGGATTTGCATACATTTAAATTCACACATACATCATATCATAGTTTAACATATAATTCCAAGTGGTCACCCGTATTCAATCAACCGTAATCATAAACTGGCCCGAAGGAAATATCTCCGTTAGGAGAGAATCTGGCCCGAAGGCAATAGCTCACGTGAGCAATATGGGAACCTAGTTGATCATTCTAGGAACCCCTGGTCCCAAGACTATACTTGGAACAATAATCTGACCCCAAGACTTCACTTGGAGCATAGCTGGCGACTCATCTGACCTCGGTTTACCCAAGGCAATAGCCACAATGTGGTGAACTCATATACTCTGTATTTCTGTGGGTTGACTCAAGACAAGAGACTTAATCTACCCGGACCACCCATGATAGACTCGGTTCCCGCGTTGTACCATAAATGACCCCTATGGACCACTACTTGTTCATTTTACTTCTTCTTAGGCAAATCTAGATTTCCAAGTGGTTCTAATTCAGACTCTTGGTTCAGAACAAAGTCACCTAGGTTTATTCTCTTTAAGGACTTACATACAAAACCACACCCTTCAGATAATATTTACTCAATCCTACCCCCGATATCGTATAGGTCCCGTGGACCTTCTTTTCATATAAGGCTCCTTGAGCCACCATCGCTTTTACAATTCACAAACACACATATAGCACATTTTCACATATACTGTAATTTAGGAACAACAATAGCATGTTATCTAACATGTAATTCCTACAAATAGGCAAGAAGGCAAACCATATATCCATATCCGCAGTCAACCCTATAGGACAGGGATAGGAAAGCCCCTCACCTGGTTGGCCCCTCGTATCGGCTCTCGGTATGCCCGAAGGTCCACTCACTGTATGGTGCCCTATAGACATATACTTGAGAGATTTAGCAACTTGAAATTCAACCACTATCGTGTACATGTAACGCTAATGCTCATGTTCTCTCTAATTAATTCCATAGACTAGTTGTTGGCTTGGAATGCCCTCAACTAGTTTTCGGAACACCTAGCATGCTTCTAATCGTGTCCAACCCTTTCTTAATTACACTATTCGGAAGCCTTGAGTTGGGAATGCAAGGTTACCCAATTT
The DNA here is from genome assembly GCA_014851425.1 of Senna tora. Lineage (NCBI taxonomy): Eukaryota > Viridiplantae > Streptophyta > Magnoliopsida > Fabales > Fabaceae > Senna > Senna tora. Next base: position 26,340,965 of record CM026269.1, read on the forward strand.
CATCTCTATGTGTCCATATGAAATTCCCATTACCCAAGTCTTGAATTTAAGACACAAGAGAGTCATAAATTCTACTTGTCTAAAATTTCCATTTACCGAATTAACTTTCAACACTTTACCTGCATAAGCATACACATATCCGGACACGCGTAAAATTGGAAAATTGTCTCTTTTTCCCCGAATTGGGTTCCGGTGAGACGGTGAGTACCCGGGTTTTAATCCCTCGTACATTCCAATAATTTTTTTACAATTATATATTTACCCTTCAACCTTTCAATGCACCCCAAATCGGTCCACAACACCCTTAAACATTACCAATCATATTTTCCTACTAGTTTTCCAACCCGGATAAATTTCCATCAATTTAGTTCCGGTTCCTAAGCTTCCAACTCACTTCCTAACATGCAAATACTTCAATTTAGGACCCAGAATACTCAGATTGAATCAATTGGGGTCTTTCCAAAAATCCCTAAAATTGATAAAATCGGGGTTTGAGAGTTTTGAGACTTCTCACCTCGATTCAACCAGTTAGAAGGACGATATGGAGTAGAGGAGACTCCTAGCCACCTTCCCCGGTGAAGAGACGGCGTTTTCCGGCGAGTTTTCCGGCGAGAGAGCTCTCTTCCTCTTGTTTCTCTCTCTAGCCCGAACTCTCTCTCCTCCAGCCACAAAGACGGTGATCGGCTCCGGCTTCCTCGCATGTCCGGCCACCACCACGCGTGGTGTCCTCCTCCTTGCTTCCGTCGACGTTGCTCTCTCGTCCAGCCCTCTCTTGCGTTTCTCCGTGCAACAGAAAAACGACGCCATCTCTCGCCCTCTCTCACGGATTCTTCCCTCTTTCTTTTCCTTTATTCTTTCCTTTTTCTTCTTTTATATAATATATATATATATATATATATATATATATAATTTAATATATATACATATCACTAAAAAAAAGCAAAAAGAAATCTGATTTAACATTAATAAAATAAAAAAATATATATAAGTATTAGGATTTTACAAAAATTTATATTTACCACATAATAAGTGATAGGCTAGTGTGTATTTTTATCTCATTCTCAACTTTTAAATTAATTAATTTAATTTAAATATTGATAGTAATTAAAATATCCACGGGTATTACAATCAATTTCTTTAGTATTTATTTTTTGTCATTAAATCTAATAAACTTTTGTTTTTTCACTAAATCTAATGAACTTATTTTAATTCCACACAACTAATTAAAAAAAAATACGCCAGTGGGATAAACAAATTACAAATTGTGGTGTTTAATTGTAATATATTGAATTCTATTTTAGTTTAGAACTGAAATAGTACCCTGCTAAGCACAAACATATAAGTAAATGCGGGATACAGAAAGTGAATGCCTACGTGTATAAGTATGTGTTATCCATGGAACCGTATGATATATATATTTGTGATTGATTTACGTGCAGAGTAAAAATTACGTTAGAAGCATGAATTAGGATAATTATTGCACATATGATATATTCACTGCCTGATCATATTAAAGGTCGCAATATAAATTCGATTCATGTGCATGTGGTTGTGGTTGCTCCCTTCCCCTAGCTGTAGTGGTACCCGCTGCTACGCCAGGGATGGGGGAGCTCCTCAGATACAGGAGGTTCAGGCGTTGGGAACGTGTCCACTTCTTCTCATGGAGGCGGACATATCTGAATGCGTTGGTAGTTATTTTGGTTATGTAATTATGTTGTGGTGTATATATATATATAAATCCTTTTTGGGCGTAGCTTTGTACATATACAACTGAAGTGTATATATATATGTTATACTTGAACTCTAGTATTGTCGGCTTCATATAGGTTAAAGTTAGGTCTTGGTGTTGGGAATATAGGGTATGATGTACTATATATCATGTGTATATATATATATGACTTCCGCATGTGAATAGGATAGATCACACGCATTGAGGTGTGTGAGCAATATGTAAATTATATGTAAGTGTGGCTGAATACCTGTTTGTATGAAAATATGTCTTCCGCATGTGACTAGGATAGATCGCACGCATTGAGGCATGTGATCAATATGTAAACTATATGCAAGTGTGTGATTGAATATATGTATGAGTGGATAGAGGACTTTTGCATGTGAATAAGAAAGATCACCCGCACCGAAGCGCGTGATCAATATGTAAACTATATGTATGTGTGAGTGAATATGTGTATATATATAGACTGGAGCGACGTTGAGTGAGCCGTGGATTGCGAACTACTTAGGTCACCGGAAATGGATGACCGTATATATCATATATTGTTTGTGTTAGAAACGTGTAGTATTGACATGTATAAATGTTAATCAGGGATTAGAGGCTTACGGGATAGGAGAAATCCTACCTCCCGTGCCGGTCACGGACGTCCGAAACAAGGTCGTGACAAACTTGGTATCAGAGCCTGGTTTACTTTAAACTGTATGAAGCCATAGGTATGACCGGGTGTCGGTTTACGCCTCGTTGTGAACCCGGGCACAATGTGGGAGTAAAAAGGCACTTGTGGAAGTACCCAGGAAATTGAGTCAGCCCTTTATTTCTATTCTTTGTGATATGAAATATCATCGATATACGTGTACTTATTTGGTGTGGTCCTTGTGCAGTATAGGGATGCCACCGATCACGAGACAGGCTAGGGGAGGAGGGAGAACTCCTGTTGAAATTGATCAAGAATCAGTTCGGGAGGAGGGAATACCCACCCGAGGCCGAGGTAGAGGCTGTACCCGAGGCCGAGGTAAAGGCCGTACTCGAGGCCGAGGTAGAGGTCGTGCTCGAGGCCGAGGTAGAGGTCGTGCTCGAGGCCGAGGTAGAGGTCGTGCTCGTGGTCGAGGTAGAGCACAAGAGAGAGGAGATGAGAGGAGACAGTCACCGGAACCTCATGTAGAGACAGGTGCACCCTCTGTGGCGGAAATGCTCACGGCAGGATTCCAAGAACTAAAAGAAGAGATGACAAGGCAAATATAGAGAGAAGTACGATGGCTAGTAGTCGGCGAGGAAGAAGAAGAGAGAGTTCCTAGCAATCAAGAGATGGAGGTTGTTGAGGAAGATGACAGAGAATGGCAACAATCGCAGGAAGTTCCTCGTGAGTCGCGGGTAACACCAAGAGAGCTGCCAATCTCGATATTTCTGAAGCTTCATCCACCCACTTTCTGCGGAACTAGTGACAAAGAGGATCCGCAATATTTTGTGAGAGACGTAGTCAGAATTGGGCACATGCTGAGGTGCTTGGGGCATGAGTTGGTGGAATTAGCTTCATTTCAACTGAGGGGAGCTGCTAGAGCATGGATAGAGTCTGTACAGCACCGATGACCTGGGAAGATTTTCAGAGGGAATTCCTGGGTCGGTTTCTATCTGAAGGTACAAAGGATGCAAAGCGTCAGCAATTCGAGGAGTTGTGGATGACGCCTAACATGACCGTGACGGAATATGAATTACCTTTTACGGAACTGGCTCAATTCTCACCTGAGTTGGTTCCGGATGAAGAGGCGAGGATCAAGAGATTCATACACCATCTCACGGAGCCGTTGTTTACTGCTTTGTTACCACAGAGAAGACAATTCGAGACTTTAGCTCAAGCCGCAGACTGTGCCAGGATGATTGAAACCAGAAAGAGGTATGGGACGTCTGTTGATCCCAAAGTCAAGTTGATTACGGGCAGTGACAACCAAGGAGGTGGAAGTAAGAAAAGAAAGACAACATGTGGAGGAGCAGGATACTCAGTGTCCGCAGGAGGGCAATCCTCAACCATTACCCATAAAATAGGTACAAGAAGTATTGTTCAAGGGGGTGGAAATGCCAGTAAGACAAGGCCCCAATGTGCGACTTGCGGCAGATTTCACTATGGAGTGTGTCGGAGATTGACAGGTGGGTGTTACAGCTGCGGCCAGGTCGGCAATATGGCTAGGGAGTGTCCAAAGAGAAAGTAAGGTACAAGTGTGAGAAGTAATCCGACGCCGAGTGGTACACCTATTTTAGCCCCACCAGTAAGAACTGTACCACCACAGACAGCAAGTACAGGTGCAGCTAGAGGTCGTGGTGCAGGATCTAGTGGCAGAGGGCCAGGGGTAGTAGGTGGAGGACAAGCGCGGGTTTTTGCACTTTCTCAGCAGGACGCTCATGCATCGAATGCTGTTGTAACAGGTGCCCTCATTGTTTGCTCTCTTGAAGCACGAGTCTTGTTTGATTCCGGCTCCACTCATTCCTATGTGTCTCATGCATTTGCTTCTAAATTCAAGAAAAGTCTGTCTAGAATGAAAGAAACAGTACTGGTCTCTACTCTAATGGGAGAATCGGTACAAGTAGAGTATGTGCATGAGTCTTGCATTGTGGAGGTCGATGGCCCTGAGACTGTGGTAGACCTTCGATTGTTGTGTATGGTTGATCTTGACGTGATCCTCGGAATGGATTGGTTGTCGTCTTGCCATGCGGTTGTGGACTGCAAGGCTAAATGTTTGAAGTTCAATATGCCACGACGAGGAACCTTTTGTGATACGGGGTGACGGAGCTGCACCGTATCCAAGCTTAATCTCGGCATTGAAGGCATCCGAGTTACTTGCAATGGGATGTAAGGGGTATTTGGCTTTGGTCAAGGATACCACGAAAGTAGTACTTTCACCGACGCTGGTACCGGTGGTGCGAGAATTCTTGGATGTATTTCCAAAAGATTTACCGGGATTGCCGCCCGATCGGGAGATTGAATTTGAAATTGAGCTGCAACCTGGCACCCAACCTATCTCCACACCACCTTATAGGATGGCTCCGAAAGAGTTGAAGGAGTTACATACGCAGTTACCAGAATTGCTTGACAAGGGTTTTATAAGACCCAACTTCTCTCCTTGGGGTGCACCGGTCCTTTTTGTGAAGAAGAAGGACGGATCTTTGCAGTTATGTATCGATTACAGAAAGTTAAACAAGGTGATGATCCGCAATCAATACCCACTGCCGAGGATAGATGACTTATTTGATCAGTTGCAGGGCGCAAAGCAGTTTTCCAAGATTGATTTGTGATTTGGGTATCATCAATTAAAGATTCGAGAATCAGACATACCTAAGACCACATTCCGGACCCGAGACGGACATTACGAGTTCTTGGTGATGTCTTTCATATTAACTAATGCTCCTGCAGCGTTCATGGACATGATGAATAGAGTCTTCAAACCATTTCTAGACCGATTTGTCATTGCCTTCATTGATGACATCTTGGTTTACTCTAAGAATTCTGAAGAACATGCAGAACACTTAAGGTTAGCATTGCAAAAGTTGAGAGAGGAGAAATTGTATGCCAAGTTCTCCAAGTGTGAACTTTGGCTTGACAAAGTCGCCTTTTTGGGTCAAGTGGTATCATCAGAGAGAATACACGTTGATCCAAGTAAGGTAGAAGCGGTGAAGAATTGGTCCCAGCCTACCTCAGTTACCGAAATTCGCAGTTTCTTGGGCTTGGCTAGATATTATAGAAGATTTGCGCAGGATTTCTCTAAGGTTGCTGCACCTATGACTAAGCTAACTCAGAAGGGGGTGAAATTCATATGGGATGAAAAATGTGAGTAGAGTTTTCATAAGCTGAAAGACAGTCTCACTACCGCTCCGGTGTTGGCATTACCTGAAGGAAAATGAGGGTATGTGGTATACTATGATGCGTCGAGGATCGGGTTAGGGTGTGTATTGATGCAGCATGGCAAGGTGATTGTGTATGCATCGCGACAATTGAGGAAACACGAGAAGAATTACCCGACTCACGACCTTGAGATGGCTGCTGTAGTGTTTGCTCTGAAAATAGGGAGACATTACTTATATGGCGAGACATGTGAAATTTATACAGACCACAAGAGCCTCAAATACATTTTCGAGCAGAAAGACTTGAAATTGAGACAACGTCGATGGTTAGAGTTTTTGAAGGACTACGACTACACGATCTTGTATCATCCAAAAAAGGCTAATGTGGTAGCCGATGCTCTGAGCCGGAAATCCATGGGCAGTCATGCTCATATAAGTGAAGAAAGAAGACCGTTGATTAGGGAACTGCAAGAGCTAGAACAAACGGGAAATCAGTTTGAGATTGGGAGTTCTAACTCACTTTTAGCTGATTTGCAAGCTAAGTATTTTCTGGTAGAAGAGGTGAAGTCTAGACAGTATGAAGACACCGACCTCAACCAAATCAAGGATACGGTGACTAAAGAAAAGGGGGACGACATCCGATTCTCTAGTGATGATTTCAGAGTACTTTGGTTGGAGGGATGGTTGTGTGTCCCTATGGTTGATAACTTGAAAGAAAGAATTCTTGAAGAAGCACACCGGACAGCTTATACAATCCATTCGGGAGCTAATAAAATGTATCATGACCTGAAGCACCTGTATTGGTGGAATGGCATGAAGAAGGATGTTGCAAACTATGTAGCCAGGTGTTTAGTGTGTCAGCAAGTCAAGGCTGAACACCAGAAGCTCGCCGGAACATTACAGCAGATAGAAATACTTGAGTGGAAATGGGAGAGGATAACGATGGATTTTGTAACAGGGTTGCCAAGATCACAACGTGGATTCGATTCGGTTTGGGTGATAGTGGATCGCACGACTAAGTCCGCGCACTTTCTGCCAGTTAAGACCACTTACGGAGTGAGTCAGTATGCACAGATTTATCTATCAGAAATCGTTAGATTGCACGGTGTGCCAGTGTCCATAATATCTGATAGAGGGCCACAGTTCACTTCCAGGTTTTGGAAGTCATTGCAGGAAGTGTTGGGAACGAGAGTTGATTTGAGTACTGCATTCCACCCACAGACTGACGGGCAATCAGAAAGAACCATTCAGATCCTTGAATACATGCTTCGGGCGTGTATTATGGATTTCGGCGGAAGTTGGGAAAGGTATTTACCTTTGGCTGAGTTTGAATATAACAACAGTTATCAAGCGAGTATCCAAATGGCGCCCTTCGAGGCTCTGTACGATCGTAGGTGCAGATCCCCGATTGGGTGGTTCGAGGTCGGAGAAGCTAGCTTAATCGGCCCAGAATTGTTACAAGATGCCTTACAAAATGTGAAGTGCATAAGAGAGAGATTGCTAACGGCTCAGAGTACGCAGAAGTCCTATGCAGACAATCGAAGGAGAGAACTCGAATTTGCCATTGGTGATAAGGTGTTCTTGAGGATATCACCGATGAGAGGCGTGATGCGGTTCGGTAAAAAGGGGAAGTTAAGTCCTCGGTATATCGAACCGTTTTAAATCCTGGGACGAGTTGGGAATGTGGCGTATCGGTTGGAATTGCCTACGGAATTGGAGGGAGTACATCCTGTGTTTCATGTATCGATGCTTCGGAAATATCTTCCACATCCCTCGCACGTAATCCAATGCAAGACGTGCAACGGACCAAAAATCTGACTTATGAAGAAGAGCCAGTGAAAATCTTAGATCGGCAGTTGAAGAAACTCAGAACGAAAGAGATTCCATTGGTTAAAGTCCAGTGGAGAAATCACTCGACCGAAGAAGCTACATGGGTGGTCGAGGGTGAAATGCACAGGACGTATCCTCATCTGTTCCAAGACTAAGGTTAGTATTCTGTTTGAAATTCAGGGACCGAATTTCTTAAAGGGAGAAGATTGTAATATCCGAGATATTTATTTTAGTTATTATCATTATTATTAATTTATTTTTCTTTGGGAAAGAAAAATAAATTAAATTAAAGGGTTAAAATAAAATGAAGAAGGGGAAAAATGGAATTTTAAAGTTTCTTTTAGGACCTAAAAGAAAAGGGTGTTAAATGGATGGGGGAAAAGGAGAATTTAACTACAAGAAAAATTTCAGCTTATAATTTTTATTTTGAGGGCCAAAACCCGTGACCCCCATTCAGCTAACACACAAAGGAAAAAAAAAGTGGAGAGGCAGACGCACGAGAAACAGAAGCGAGAAGTCGAGACGCACGAGGAAGGGAAGAAGGAAGGTGACGGAGGGGCTTGGTCAGAAATGCACCAGAGAAAGGGTTCCGCCGCCGGAGAGGGCCACCAGAATTCATCTTCACCACCCATTAAGCTTCCCATCCGATTGGAACAAGGTAAGAAAGCCCCAATCTTTCAAAAACCCCACTTTCTCCAATTTTAGGGATTATAGGAAATCTTCAAATACTTCAAATTGGGACATTCCGGGGATAAATTCGAGCTTAGTAGGTGTTATTGAATGCTTAGGGAGGTTCAGAATCGAAGCTAAACTGTAGAAATTGACCGGGTATGGAAGTCATGGAAATTGGGTTAGAAAATTGCTCTAAAATTCGAATTTGTTAGTTTGATGCATGAATAAGCTTGGATTGGAGTAGTATAAATGTTGTAATTACTGGAAATATATAAGGGAATAAAGCCCGGGTAATTACCTTAACAACCGGAACCCAATCCGGTGAAAAAGAGGCGATATAGCAAGCCACCGTACAGTAAGGAGCTGTGTTGTGGGCTGGACACCTTGGCCTAGTCCGTGGTGGACACCTAAGACTAACTAAATTGGTTCTAAGGCTCCACTTATACCCGATTATATTTATATATAATTAAAGAGGTAGTGATTACACGTGTATGGTTAGCAAGTAAGCAGTGAACGTGCAAACTGTATATGTGCTTATGTGTATAGTCTCAAGTGTATATGTGTTATGGTGGCTCATTGAGCCTTATAAGTTACCATGGGTAGGATTGAGTCGTAAATCCAAATGAGAGAGTCCAGTAACATTAGAAACCAATCACATTGATCGTCACTGTTAAGATTTTGTTCGTATGGTATGTTGAGGAAACTGAACATAGGTTGTTAAGTGTGAGCGAGAGTGTTGCATAATCAAAAAGGGGGAAACTAGGCCTAACTAATAAACACGTATAATATTCAATTAGTTATTCATAGAGCGTCCTTCAAGGTTAAACATGTTAGTTGAGCTTGTTTAGGTTAGTCCGGGTAGATCGAGTCGGTCATCCTGGTCGGACAGACGGGATTATGTCGTCAGTAAGCATGCCACATAGTGACCATTACCTTGGTTTAACCGAGGTCAGATAAGTTGCCGGCTATTACTCTAAGCGTGCCTTGGAGTCAGAAAGTTCCTAGTGTGATCAACTAGGTTCGATCAAGAGATTGCCTTCGGGCCAACATTTCTCTTAGCACAATGCGGGAGACAGAAAGTGAATGCCTAGGTTTATAAGTATGTGTTATCCATGTGACCATATGATATATATATATTTGTGATTGATTTACGTGCAGAGTAAAAATTACGTTAGAAGCATGAATTAGGATAATTATTGTACATATGATATTCACTGCCTGATCATATTAAAGGTCCCAATATAAATCTGATTCATGCACATGTGGTTGTGGTTGCTCCCTTCCCCCAGCTATAGTGGTACCCGCTGCTACACCAGGGATGGGGGAGCTCCTCATTGAGTCTGTTCGACTCACCCCCCTGTTTACATGTTTCAGATACAGGAGGTTCAGGCATCGGGAACGCGTCCACTTCTTCTCAAGGAGGCGGAAAGATCTGAAGACCGCACGCTTAGTCCGCGTCGGTAGTTATTTTGGTTATGTAATTATGTTGTGGTGTATATATATATATATATAAATCCTTTTTGGGCGTAGCTTTTGTACATATACAACTGTTGTGTATATATATATGTTATATTTGAACTCTAGTATTGTCGACTTCATACAGGTTAAAGTTAGGTCTTGGTGTTGGGAATATAGGGTATGATATACTATATATCATGTGTATATATATGACTTCCGCATGTGAATAGGATAGATCACACGCATTGAGGTGTGTGATCAATATGTAAATTATATGTATGTGTGGCTGAATACCTGTTTGTATGAAAATATGACTTCCGCATGTGACTAGGATAGATCGCACGCATTGAGGCGTGTGATCAATATGCAAACTATATACAAGTGTGTGATTGAATATATGTATGACTGGATACAGGACTTTTGTATGTGAATATGATAGATCACCTGCACCAAAGCGCGTGATCAATATGTAAACTATATGTTTGTGTGAGTGAATATGTGTATATATATAGATTGAAGCGACATTGAGCGAGCCGTGGATTGTGAACTACTTAGGTCACCGGAAATGGATGACCGTATATATCATATATTGTTTGTATTAGAAACGGGTAGTATTGACATGTATAAATGTTAATCAGGGATTAGAGGCTTACGGGATAGGAGAAATCCTACCTCCCGTGCCAGTCATGGACGTCTGAAACGGTGTCGTGACACATGAGGTCATCCTATCTTCTCTTTGTCTCTCCTCTTTTGAGGAGAGAGAAAAATTTTAAAAGTATTTTATTTAAAACGAAAAAAGAAAAGTAGCCAATGAGACGACGAGTTCAAAAAGCTCGTCCTCTCCATAGACTCACTCTAAGGGTGTGTTTGGTTAGTGGGGTGGAGGATGTAATGGGAATGAGAATGGGAATGGTAATGTTGGATGTAATAAAAATATGATGTCAATATGATGTGATGTGATGTGAATGGAATAAAACTAGGTAAAAAAGTAAGGACAAAAACATAATTTTATCACATTGCAAAAAGTGAAGTTTGTTTGGTAGGAAGAATGTTGGATGTAATGTTGGATTACATCCAACATACATCCTCAAAACCACCAACCAAACACACCCATACTATCCAAAGCCAACAATATACTCATAAATTCCCCCACGATTTATATAAATGTGTCACATCTTTCTAAACTTAGTCATGTAGGACTTTAATTTGGAGAAAAATAATTCTATTTACAGTTAATATTTAAATAATATTAAAGTAAATTTCATGTACTCTATTTAATATATCATATCCGATTCGAGTTAGAATTAGGGATAAAGAAAAACTTTGACATTAAAGAGGGGAACAGATATCATAACATAATGTTCTCTCCAGATCATCTCGTGATCATCCCCGTACGATATATTCCGCAACAAGCCACGCCACCAACTTCTATCCATCCTTCTCCCCCATCACTCCTAGGGATGGCAATCTTACCCGGACCCAACGAGTACCCCAAAAATTTACCTGTTGGGTCAGGGTCTGGGTATTGAAAAAATGGGTTTGGGTATGGGTCTGGGGATTTTAACGGGTAAAAGTCCGGGTCCGGGTCCGGGGACGGGTAAGGGTGTATTCACCCCGGACCTAGTGATATAATATATATATATATATAAATATTTTATATAAAAATATATTATATATCATATCAAATTGTGTGTTTGAAGTATGTTTTTCTTAAATTTGGAAATAATTAAATTTATGAATGTGTGTTCAATACTTCTGATTAAAGTACTTGTGATGAATAGTAGCAAATTTTGTAGAAAAATAGTAAATTTTCCGGGTCCGGGTCTAGGGATCTAAGTATTCGATGGGTCCGGGTATCAAATTTCATACCCGGCCGGGGACGGGTCTGGGGATGGGGAAAATATTGACTACCGGGGCCGGGGAATGCAATATCCTACCCAAACCCTACCCATTGCCATCCCTAATCACTCCCATCACCTTCTCACCAGTCCAATCACTTCCTTCTATAAATGTTGTTTACTCCTTTTTTTTTCTTGTCTTTTGCTTTTGCTAACATTTTGCAAAAAAAAAAAAACAAATAGTTCACTTTTCTTAGGAATTTGGACACCAAGGTCACACACACCGAGTGTTAAAATCATTCTATCCATGCTTTTAATTCTCGCTATAGTGATAATTTTTTTTTTGCCTTGCTGTAGTGATAAATTATTGTTGATATATATATATATACATATTATTTTTTAAAAAATAAGTCGCATATAAAGAAATCGCATGTTCAAAATTCCTTTTAGAAGTTCAAATTAAAAAAAAGGCTAAAATGCACATACACCCCTTGAGTTTTGGGTCAGGGGCACATACACCCCCCTGAGTTTTAAAACGTTGAACATATACCCCCTGAGGTTTTACTTTGGGGTAGAGACACCCCTTCTATTAGGGTTCTGTGAAAACTAGGCGTTAAGTGCCATGTCAGCAAGCATGTGTGAGGGATATCTCTGCCCCAAAGTGAAAACTCAGGGGGTTTGATAATACTAAATTCCCTCACATATGTTTGCTAACATGGCACTTAACGCCTTATTTTCACGGAACTCTAACAGAAGGGGTAACTCTGCCCCAAAGTGAAAACTCAGGGGGTCTATGTGCAACGTTTTAAAACTCAGGGGGTGTATATGCCCCTGACCCAAAACTCAAGGGGTGTATGTGGATCATGCCTTAACATATTCCGGACGAGAAATCGCGGTCGGATCTCAAAAACATTCACGAATTACGAGGCCAAATTGAAAACTCAGGGGGGTTTATGTGTAATGTTTTAAAACTCAGGGGGTGTATGTGGATTTTAGCCTAAACAAAAGACAAACTACTATTTAGCTATAAAAAAAATAGGGTGATTAAGACACATAATTACACTATTTGTATTTGTGCACAAAAAATTTACACTACTTTTTTATGTTACTCTAAGTTATATTTACACGGAGAAAAAAATATTTTTGTTTATCATTGGCATTTAGTTAAAATTTAACCAAATTTGCTTGGTAAAGTGAGAAATAGCAAAATGATAGTGAATGAGAGAAGTTCAAACTGAACCAAATGAAATATATTTTGTAAGATAGAATTGCAATACAAGTTTAAAGGTTTTTATTTTTTAACGACTTAGTATTGGTTACACTACAAGAAATCAGGATTTTGACTACGGTGAAATAACTACGGTCAGCATAACCATAGTGAGATTCCACAATTTTCAAAATTTAACAACGGTTCCTTAGGCAACTCTTGTAACCGACATTACTTACTAGAAAAAAACAAAAGTTAGAATGAAATCGTTACCGTTCTCCTTTATTTTCCCTGCGTTTAACTTTCATCCGAAGCGTCTTTCTTCTTGGCGGCAACTAGGGTTCAGATCGACACTCCACCGTGTATCGTTCTCCTTCGACTTGATCGTTTAATCTGACCTTGAATCTTCGGCTTTCTCTATTTCTTGCTCTCTATTCTCTTGTCGGAGAAACTTCATTCGATCCAAATGCTGGAAGAAAACCTTCCAGAACAAGTGCACATGTTGCGGAGGAAGGTGTTCACCACAAGCAAGGTAATAATTCGTCGCTCACTTTTTTTCTTTTATGCACCGACCACGTGCTTGAAAAGCGGTTCAACTTTGCCTTTGGCTTGCGTCAACCGAATCGAATAGGGAGCTGATTCTCAAGACTAGCGAAATCGCAACCATTGGTGCCTTGTTCAATTTCAGGTTCCTCTAATTCTTATCTTCGAATCTGCGTTTTTCTTTTTCATATTAATTGACGCCCAGTATAGGGAACCTTTGTGTTGTGATGCAGTGGGAACAAACCAAAATATCATGAAGTACAGAAAAATGCACCAGTATTGGCTCTGTGTCCTGCAACTAAGAACTGTGTATCCACCTCCGAGAATAATACTGACCTTATTCACTATGCTCCTCCTTGGTAAACCTCCTTTTATTTTCTTAATTTGAAGCATTGGTTTCTGGGATTATATGAATAATTAGCTACAATTTGTCATTAAAGATTTGAATTGATTTCTAAAATCTTGATTTTTTTGGTGTAAAGAATGTGGGGATGTGTGTATGTTAGGATAAAATCTTGTTTTGTGGTTTAAGCTTATGCCTTTGATGTGTTTGATTAAATGCCTCAAAGAACTGTATTTTTGATGAAATGCCTCAAAGGACACTTTTATTATAAAACACTACACATCAATCTCTGGCCCAGAATTATAGAATCACATATATATGTGTGTGTGTGAAAAAGTAAATAAGTTATGTCCAATAAAAAATCGTAGATAAGACTAATTGAAATACCCACATCAGTCACTATATCGCCTTTCTCTAGTGTATTAAGATGTCTTTCCTTTCAACATATTTCTAAGCTCTCAAAAAAAAAAGCGTGTATCCTTCCATTAGAATATAGTTATGCTATGTACTTCTTGAAGTTCAGGGTGCTTTGTTCTTAATTTGTATTTTTATCTAATAATTCTATAATTTTAATCTCCAGAATCATGACAGCAAACCACAGAAGCAGCTGGGCATTCTCTTGTTTCCATTATTGTGGACCATATATTTCTCTGCATTAAAGATATGAGTCAGTCTTTAGATCTGAATATTTTTATTATTGATGAAATGTCTTGCAACGATTATCAAATATCATAGATAGTATGTCTTATAGATAGCGTTTGGTTGATAAACCTCTTTAATAAGTAATTCTTTTGGGCTTACATAATACTTGTTGCTATAACTTGATATGAATGATTTTAAAATTAAGATAGAAATTAAAAAAATTTAGTCACAATACATTAATGCACAATATGCTGTCTACTCTAGTTTAAGTAAAAAAAATTCCTTCTTCTTCAATTGCTGTAGTATGACTCATGCTATGGGTGTCTGTATGTTCTGAATTTTCCAATATGAAGTTTCAGATGTCATTGACAAACATACATGTCTTGCCTTTTTCTTTTGAAGTAAAAAAAAAAAAAAAGTCTTGTGAAACTATTCTTTAATGTCATGTTTCCATGTTGGTAGTCCCTCTGCTGTGCCAGGTTGTTATCATGCTTTTATTGTTGGAAGAAATATAACGTTTGATAGACTATTCTTGTAAGCCAGTGTTTTCTGAAGGAGATAATGACAATAACTTGACTAGGATTACAATTAGTGGACTATTTCTAAGGTAGGTGTTTCTGTGCTCTTGGGCTCTTGGCTGAATTGTAATTATTAAAAGGATTAAGGGGCTGTGTGGGTTTTAGTATTTGTGCCAATGTCTACCTGACTTGTAGGAATTGTTTAAAAGGAATCAACTTACTAATTTGAAAATGTTGGCAATGGGTTATAACCTATACAGCAACAATATCTCATGTGGCCAGAGATCCTGTACGTCCACAAAGAGTATCATATTATAATGGACATTGTCCCAATATAATCAGTTTTCTAAATAACTTCTATTTTTTATGACTCAAAATTGTAATGTTGTCTCAAACATTACAATTTTTCTAGATAGTTTCTTTTTATTTATGTAAGGAGATATATATATATATATATATATATATAGTTTCTTTTTTCTAGATATATTTTTTATGACTTTGTCAGTTTTGGTTTGAACCAAAAGGAGTTTGGCTTTTCAGAAATCATTTCACAGCAAACTTCTGATCTATCCAATAAATTGTAGTCATTGAATTTTAACTGAGCACATTCATATCCTAATTCAAATTTCAAATTTCAGGCTAATCTCAAGAATTAGAAGCTTCACAGTTAGATAATAGGGAAGCACAGAGACATCACCTCCAACTTATTGAAGATCATTAGAAGCTAGTCATGATCCATGAAGCTGAATATTTGTTTTATTTTTGTTATTGAACTTACATACATATATGAACTAGTGTTGCTATATTATAAAACTTTTTGAGTATAACACTTGTTGAATGTTGACTCGGTGATTAAAGATATGTTTTGGATGTTTAAATTTAAGTACATCTTGAATACAAATGAAATTATTTTTTGTTGAAAAAGTATATATTTTTTTTAGGGAAATTAAAAGCATCAATAAATTGAAAAAATGTAAAAAAAAAAAAAAAGTGATCTAGTGACAGTTTAAATTGTTGTCACCTTAATGACGGTTGAAACCCTCGTTGTTTCCACGACAGTCAGAACCGTCGTTATAACATAAATAACAAGGGTATACTGAAAAGTCGTTAGTGACGGTTTTTACCGTCGTAAGATTTAACGACGGTTTGTGCCGACGGTTTTGTCAAGCGTCGATAGGTTTTGTTCCCGACGCCGACTTCAATGACGGTTAGCATAACCGTCGTTAAAGCTTTAGCCACGGTTAAGATCAAGAAAAAACCGTCGCTAAAAATAATTTTTTTTGTAGTGTTAGTATTAGATTATATCTTTAACTTTTTATTATTGTTTATGATAAATCATGTAATCATAGGAAAAAAAATTAAAATGGTTAAAAATTTGATTAATAGAGCAAAAATATATTAATACAAAATTTAGAAACGCACACTAAAACATAAAAGGAAATAAAACTAATCCTAAATTACTAAATCACAAAAATAAAACAACAAGTAGGGATGACAATCTTACCCAGACCCAACGGGTACCCAAAAATTTTACTCATTCGGTCCGGGTCTGGGTATTGAAAAAATGGGTCTGGGTCCAGGTCTGAGAATTTTAATGGGTAAAAGTTCGGGTCCGGGGATGGGGATGGGTAAGGGTGTATTCACCCCGGCCCCAGTGATATAATATATGTAAAAATATTTTATATAAAAATATATGTTATATTGTAACTACAGAATATTCCCCCCTTGGGACACGTGGCACTAACCTTCTAGAATGGCTACAGGAGCTCACGCCAGTGACACGTGGCACCGCCCATTCGCCTTATACATGGCCGGTACCCACGTCTTCCCCCTTAAGCTCTTGCACCAGAGACAAGGAAGCCCGAAAACGTCATGGGTCGACCCACGTCGAGCAGGAATGTGGGTCGACCACGTCCTCCTACGCACTTGGTATAAAAGGCACTCACCCGAGGGATTCAACAGACATATAGACTATGAACACACGGAAGTAAGACTCAACATTCCAAATATGATACATCGCCTTCTTAATCTTAGAGCTTGGTCCACCACCTCCCAAGCTCCACAGCAAAGCTCCCAGTGGCACAGAGAGACCCTTGCTCTCTCCCAGTCTAAGGCAACCTCCAACGAGTGGCTCGCCTGCCCGGAGTACCTTACGCACGTCGTAGCCGCACACAACATCCTACAGGCAACTACCCTGCCTAACGGCTCCAATGAACGTTTACTCAACGAACTACGTGGACTTTGATCCCTTCATAAGGGTACGTAGGCACCTAGGTTCTCACCTAAGGATAAGTCCCCCAAGGTTAAGACCTCTTGCGGTCCTTAATTCTAACTTAGAAATGTCTGAACCAAAAATGGCAGTCACATATATAATATCAAATTAAAAAAAAATTTACACACACCTCACCATCACGTGACACCCACTCACACAAACTCAATCAGACTCTCATCTCACTCACCCACCCGCATTAACTAATCACGATTTACATATTCACATTTCACACCACATTTTATGTCTGTATTTGTTTATTTAAGGATGAACTTAGACTTTTTATGTTTATTTTATTGTGTGTTTGAAGTTTGTTTTTCTTAAATTTGAAAATAATTAAATTCATGAATGTGTATTCAATACTTGTGATGAAAGTAGCAAATTTTGTAAAAAATAAGTAGTAAATTTTCCGGGTCGGAGGCTGGCTCTGAGGATATACGTATTAAATGGGTCTAGGTATGGGTATCAAATTTCATACCCGGTTGGGGACGGGTCCGGGGAAAGCGAATGCAGTATCCTCTCCGGACCCTTCCCATTGCCATCCCTAGAAAACAAGGGTCAAAACAACCATAAATACAATATAAAATTAAGAGGCAAAATACTATTTAGTCTTTGAATTGTTGGTTAAATTACTATTTAGTTCTCAAATTTGGCAAAAATACTATTTAGTCCCCGAATTTGCAATTCTGTCAACTATTTAGTCATCGAATTTGGCAAAAATACTATTTAGTCCATGAATTTGCAACTCTGTTAACTATTATTTAGTCCTCGAATTTGTATCTCTGTCAACTACTCAGCCCACTGACCATTACGCATTAGATAACCAGCTGATGTGGTCGTTAAATGTTAAAGCTGACGTGGCATGTGAGGTGTCATATGCCCAGGCACTTAACCCTGCTACATCAGCATTTAACGAGCACATCAGCTGGCTATCTAACGGGTAACGGTCAAGGGACTAAATAGTTGACAGAGTTGCAAATTCAGGGACTAAATAGTATTTTTGCCAAAATTTGGTATTAAATAGCTGACAAAGTTGTAACTTCGGGGTTTAAATAGTATTTTTGCCAAATTTGGGGACTAAATAGTTAACAGAGTTGCAATTTCAGGAACTAGATAGTATTTTTGCCAACTTCGGAGACTAAATAATCGTTTGACCGAAGATTCAGGGACTAAATATATTTTACGTCAAAAATTAAACTAAAATACAACTAAACATAAATGCCAAAACAAGAGATGAAAGGTGTAAAAGGATTAAAGAATATGCAAAAATTGAAAGACGAAACCAAAATATGTTTGGTTGGACCAGGAATTGTTTTTTTCATTAAATTACCTGGAAAACGAGACTTTCTGGTGTTTGGTTCACTTCATGGAAGTCAAAGATGGCGTCATTGGATAGAATTTTCATTCATGTAGTTGGTAGCTTGAAGTACAATGAGGAATTTACTTGCTCCAACGTGCTTTTTGTAGTCGGCTTGGTGAGCCGTTATCAGCCAAACCTAGGTCAGACACATTGTTTAGAGTGTTCTGAGGTACTTGTAAGGCGCTGCTAACAATCGGTTGTTTTCATAATATTAGTGACCCGCAAACGGCGGGCCACACATTGATGTCGATTGGGTAAGAGACTTGTGTTGACATATGCATATGTGATAGTATCCTGAGGTCGACCCATCATGTGATCCCTTTGAGGTTCTCATGGATGTGGATACCTATCGCAACTGAGTGTGGCTGAAGTCCTAGTCTTATTGTAGACTTAGAGGGATTGGGCTAGCCATGTATATGAACACGTCTAGGGAACCCATGACACTATTTTTCGGTGAGACATGTGGTCACATTATCAGATACTTGGGTTGTAGCATCACTTATAGCTGGGCCCTAATAAGATTCTAGTATAAGGCTTCCACATGTAATGCCAAGCGGTCATGACTGACACGGAGTATGAAAGAAGACGACAAGAGAAAGAAAAATAGAGAATTCCTTTGTGATAAGGATAGTCATGGGCCTCCCACCATGTGTGAGTGGGAGTATGTTGGATATGTTGGGTTCTTTGGGACTAAACATCCGCCCATGAGGGAGTTTGATCGGGCTGTGTGATGACTCGTTGGAAAGTTCGTGGAGAGATGAACAAAAGGACACCAAGATAACGCTCATCAGAGGTCACACGAGCCCACACTGGTGGCCCAAAGTGGGCTAGGTGATCATGGTATTTTGTTCACTTTTATTAAGTCCCACATCGCTTAAATCAATGATGGGAGCTCTCTTATGCTCCTATAAATAGGAGGCATTCCCCACCTTTATAATTGCTCATTCCATGTGTTGGAAAAGGGGTCCCGTTTGGGAAACCCCGCATAGTATAATATTTCTCTCTCTCTTTGAGTCATTCTTCCGTGCATCATTCGTGGACATGTGACTCTACCTCTCGTAGGTAAAGTCCTCCATTTGGTGCGGCCTTTTTCGGAGTTCGTCATTTGGAGGTCAGCCCTGGTGGAGCATAGGCACTGGCAAGATCAATGGTTTTAGCAATCGCGTCCAGGTTAGTTGCTTCTACAATATTTTATTTATGCCTGGTTTATTTTATGTTTTTCTTTTAGGTCCCTGGGTCTGGTCGGATCATGTGGATCCGGACCAATCCCTATAGTTTTAATTGAAAATCGGAGTTGTAGCACTCTATTTTCGGAGTTTACTGATATGCATAAAGGAAAATATGAAACTCGTACTCAACGAGCTCCAAAAATCGTGAAATTTGGTAGGCCAAAACTAGATATATGAAAGTTCATGGTCGCCACATTTCGTTAATTTCAGAGTTAGTTTGGTACCTTGTTTATAGATCTGAAGTTCACGAAATTATGTAGAGAAATTTACTGGTTTTCTTACTTTCATCTAGTTTTTGAAGTACCAAATGAAGGAATTAATGGTTAAAATTTGATATTTGGGTCCTTGATGTTCTAAATCACAGATCTGAAAAAATATTATGTCATTTGGAACTCATTAAGTATGGTATTGAAAAGCATTTATAGAAGTCAAGTCTGCTGCTTTGCCACATTAGACCGCTACTGTTTAATTAGATTTTCAAGGGGCAAATAATTGTGTTTGGAGCTAAAATTTGGCATACAACTAGATTTCACGTTTGTAAATATGATATAAAAATTTCAAAATTTTTGGAGTTTTACAGAATACGTGGTGATTTTTAAATGTTGATAGATTTACCAAATGAACTTGAAATATTGTATTTTGTAAGAGTTCTTTCTTTACCACTTAAAAAATGATTTTCAAATGCCCCATGAAATGTTCAAACTTTATGCATTAAGTGGTGGAAGTAAAATGAGCTAAGGGTAGAGAGAAATAACATAAAAAGGAAAAGACTATGTATTTAGTGCATATGGTTTGAAAATGAATGGGTCCATAATCGATTGTTAGATTGTTGGTATGGGACAGTCGTTGACTTTCCACGTTTGTGCCACATTTTAGAATGCTCAAACATTCAATAAAGCAAGTAAACATTTGCAAAAACGTTGTGTTGGTTGCCAAACTCTAAGTTAGTGGACGATGATAACTAAGAGTGGACTACATACTTGAGTTAGGATAACCAAGATTAGGTCCTAGTCATTTCATTTCATATTCACATAGATAACATACAAGTTTTAAGAAGGACGATCTACGTGGTAGTAGATGCGAATCCTTAGACTGAACAGAACCAATTGGAAGTGGAGGCAACCTATCGAGATAAGGGGGTGATCTACAATTGATGAGACATGGTCTCATAGTACTCGGATCCACTGGGGGACGCTCCAAATAGTGCACTTGATAATGATAGCCTGAGTAGCTATAGGTTCTTGTGATAAAGCCACTTGTTGTGTATGTGTGAGTATCTGCCGGGTGGTGCTCCCAATACTTATTCGTTTTCTTTTTGAAAACAGGGCATATACCCACTTGTTAATGTTTGTTATTTCTCTATGCCTCTACCTATTTATGAATGAAGTATGTTCTCATATTAAATGTTTTATGACAAGTATGTATGCCATTCCATTTTCCTATGCCCTATATGAATGAATTTCCATGCCAATTGTTTATGAGAAAAGTAGCATGCATATGTTTTAAGTTAAGCATCACATCCATGATTTTATATATATGATGAGAATGAGAATGCAGAGATTTTCTGTGCAAGGCACAGTGGTACGCAACGACAAGTTTATAAAGAGGTAGTTTTGATTACTAGGGTTTATCCTCATTACGTTGGTGTGTATCAGCTGACTAGGTACCTTATGATTTCAAGATGGGGTTGGAGCGATGGGTAGCCTGACTTTTGAAAAGAAGCAGACAAGATAGTTTAGATGCATATAGTTTTATTTTGCATATTTTGACATGTCTATCCCCTTGAGCCATTAACGTTAAGTATATCTTTGGTAAGGTTAAGTGGCATATTTTGTATCTGTATAGATAAGGGATGAAGATGAAGATTTTGTATTATGTATGTATATGTTAAGTTTGAGCCTTATCAATTGTAGGTTAAAGGTAATGATCCATAAATGTCACGAGTTTATAGATCATCATCTTTCACAAGGCTTCAAAATCAATATGATGATGTATATAAGTAAGAATGTATGTGTATGACTATATCTCATAAATATATTTATATACATATATATGCAAATTAATATTTCATCATGAACTATTATGTATTATTGTTTGTATGCTTGTGTGTTTTAAGTATGCGCGAGAGATAACAGAGGGATAGAACCCTAACTAGTTTCACTTATTTAATTAATATGGAAAAAGTTTTAATAAATTCGGGTAGAAGGAGAGAAGTAACACACCGGTTCCAAATTAAAGATATGTTCTATATACTCAAACTCTGATTTCTAAAAGGGTCTGGAACTGGCGTTTTATAATTTTCAGTTCAAAATGTGATTACACATGAATTCAAACTCCTTCCATGCGATCACGAGTCCCATTTGAGCAATAAATCCACTCGGATTCCCAAATACAACGGAGAGTGATCAGTTTGACTCACTTGTGCAACAACACATTTGACTTGTAATTATTGAATGCTTTGGAGATTCAATTACGATTTTTGATTCAAAATGTGTTTAGACATAACTTCACACTCCTTCCATGCGATCACGAGTCCTATTCGAGCATTAAATCCACACAAATTTCCAAATACAAAGTGAAGTGATCGGTTTGACTCACTTGTGTAACAACACGTTTGACAAGTAGTTCTTGAATTCTTTTGAGATTCAATCTCGATTTTCGGTTCAAATTGTGTTTAGACATGAATTCACACTCCTTCCATGCGATCACGAGTCCCATTCGAGCATTAAATCCACTCGGACTCCCAAATTCAACACGAAGCGATCGGTTTCACTCACTTGTGCATCAACACGTTTGACTTGTACTTCTTGAAATATTTTGAGATTCAATCTGGAATTTTGGTCCAAAATGTGTTTAGACACGACTTCACACTCCTTCCATGCGATCACGAATCCAATTCAAGCATTAAATCCACTCAGATTCCTAAATACAACGCAAAGCGATCGGTTTGACTTACTTCTGCAACAACATGTTTGACATGTTCTTCAATTCTTTTGAGATTCAAACTCGATTTTCGGTTCAAAATGTGTTTTCACACTAATTCAAACTCCTTCCATGCGATCACGAGTTCCATTCGAACATTAAATCCACCCAGATTCCCAAATACAACGCGAAGCGATCGGTTTGACTCACTAGTGCAACAACAGGTTTGACTAGTAGTTCTTGAATTCTTTCCAGATTCAATCATGATTTCTGGTTCAAAATCTGTTTAGACATAACTTTGCATACCTTCCATGTGATCACGAGTCCCGTTTGAGCATTAAATCCACTCAGATTCCCAATTTCAACGCAAAGCGATTGGTTTAACTCTCTCGTGAAACAACATGCTTGACCTGTAATTCTTAAATTTTTTTGAGATTCAATCACGAATTTCCGTTTAAAATAAGTTTCGACATGATTTCACATACCTTCCATGTGATCACGAGTCTCATTCGAGCAATAAATCCACTCGGATTCCCAAATACAATGCGAAACGATCTGTTTGATTGACTTGTGCAACAACACGTTTGACTTGTACTTCTTGAAAGATTCAATCAGGAATTTTGGTTCAAAATGTATTTAGACATGACATCAAACTCCTTCCATGCGATCACAAGTCTCATGAGATCGGTTTCACTCACTTGTGCAACAACACGTTTGACTTATACTTCTTGAATTATTTTCAAATTCAATCGTGAATTTTGTTTCCAAATGTGATTAGACAAGACTTCACACTCCCTCAATGCGATCATGACTCCCATTCGAGCAATAAATCCACTCAGATTCCCAAATACAACGCGAAGAGATCGATTTGATTCCCTTGTGCAACAACACATTTGACAAGTACTTCTTGAATTCTTTTGGAATTCAATCTCAATTTTCCCATCAAAATGTGTTTACACAAGATGTCACACTCGTTCCATGCGACAAAAAGGCCCATTCGAGCAATAAATCCACTTGGATTCCCAAATACAACGCGAAGCGATCGGTTTGACTCGTGTGTGCAACGACACGTTTGACTTGTACTTCTTGTATTGTTTTGAGATTCAATCAAAACTTTTGGTTCAAAATGTGTTTAGACAAGACTTCACACTCCTTCCATGCTATCACGAGTCCCATTCGAGCATTAAATCCACTCAGATTCCCAAAAGCAACGCGAAGCGTTCGGTTTGACTAACTTGTGCAACAACAAGGTTGACTTGTACTTCTTGAATTCTTTTGAGATTCAATCGCGATTTTTGTTTAAAATATGTTTCTACATGACTTTACACTCCTTGCATGTGATCACGAGTCCCATTCGAGCACTAAATCCACTGGGATTCCCATATAACGCGAAGCTATCGGTTTGACTCACTTGTGCAACAACGCGTTTGACTTGTACTTCTTGAATTCTTTTGAGAATCAATCATGATTTTTAGTTTAAAATGTGTTTAGACATAACTTCACAAACCTTCCACGCGATCACGAGTCCCATTCGAGCATTAAATCCACTCGAATTACCAAATACAACACGAAGTAATCAGTTTGGCTCACTTGTGCAACAACACGTTTGAATTGCACTTCTTGAATTCTTTTGAGAATCAATCACGATTCTTAGTTCAAAATGTGTTTAGAATGACTTCACACAACTTCCATGATCTCGTGTCCCGTTCGAGCATTAAATCCACTCGAATTCCCAAATACAACGCAAAGCGATTGGTTTGACTCACTTGAGCAATAACACGTTTGACTTGTACTTCTTGAATTCTTTGGAGAATCAATCACAATTTTCAGTTCAAAATGTGTTTAGCCACGACTTCACACACCTTCCATGCGATCACGAGTTCCATTCGAGCATTAAATCGACTCGGATTCCCAAATACAACGAGAAGCGATTGGTTTGACACACTTGTGCAACAACACATTTGACTTGTACTTCTTGAATTCTTTTCAGATTCAATCGAGAATTTTGTTTCAAAATGTGTTTAGACATGACTGCACGCTCCTTCTAGGCTATGACGAGTCCCATACGAGCATTAAATCCCCTCAGATTCTGAAATGCAACGCGAAGCGATTGGTTTGGCTAACTTGCGCAACGACGCTTTTGACTTATACTTCTTCAATTCTTTTGAGATTCAATCGTTTTTTAGTTTAAAATGTGTTTAGACATAACTTGACACACCTTCACACGATCACGAAACCCATTCAAGCATTAAATCCACTCGAATTCCCAAAGACAACACGAAGCATTCGGTTTGACTCACTTATGGAACAACACGTTTGACTTGTACTTCTTGAATTATTTTGAGATTCAATCGCGACATTCCTTTTAAAATATGTTTTGACATGACTTCACATACCTTCCATGCAACCACAAGTCTCATTGGAGAATTAAATGCACTCGAATTCCCAAATACAACGTGAAGCGATCGGTTTGACTCCCTTGTGCAAAAAGACTTTTGTCTTGTACTTCTTGAATTCTTTTGAGAATAAATCGAATTTTTTAGTTTAAAATTTGTTTAGACAAGACTTCACACACCTTCCACGCGATCAGGAGTCATGTTCGAGCATTAAATCCACTCGGATTCCCAAATACAACGCGAAGCGATCGGTTTGACTCACTTGTGCAACAACACGTTTGACTTGTTCTTCTTGAATTCTTTTGATAATCAATCACGATTTTCAGTTCAAAATGTGTTTAGACTTCACACACCTTCCATGCAATGACGAGTCCCATTCAAGCATTAAATCCACTCGGATACCCGAATGCAACGGAAAGCGATCGGTTTGACATACATATGCAACAACACATTTGACTTGTACTTCTTGAATTCTCTTGAGTTTCAATCACAATTTTCGATTCAAAATGTGTTTACACATGACTTCATACTCATTCCATGCGAAGAGAAGTCTCATTCAAGTAATAAATCCACATGGATTCCCAAATACAACGCGAAGCGATCGGTTCGACTTGTGCAACAACATGTTTGACTTGTACTTCTAGAATTCTTTTGAGATTCAATCGCGAAATTCAGTTCACAATGTGTTTAGATATGACTTCACACTCCTTCCATGCTATCACGAGCCCAATTCGGTCATTAATTCCACTCATATTTCCAAATGCAACGCGAAGCTTTCGGTTTGAATAACATGTGCAAAAACTCATTTCACTTGTACTTCTTGAATTCTTTTAAGATTCAATCGCTATTTTCCTTTCAAAATATGTTTCGACATGACTTCACATACCTTCCGTGCATTCACAAGTCCCATTGGAGCATTAAATCCACATGGATTCCCAAATACAACGCGAAGCGATCGGTTTGACTTACTTGTGCAAAAACTTGTTTGACTTGTACTTTATGAATTCTTTTGAGAATCAATCGAAATTTTCAGTTTAAAATTTGTTTATTCAAAACTTCACACACCTTCCACGCGATCACGAGTCCTGTTCGAGCATTAAATCCACTCGAATTCCCAAATACAACGCGAAGCGATCGGTTTGACTCACTTGAGTAACAACATGTTTGGCTTGTACTTCTTCAAATCTTTTGAAATTCAATCGTAAATTTTGGTTCAAAATGTGTTTAGGCATGACTTCAAACTCCTTCCATGCAACCATGAGTCCCATTCGACCATTAAGGCCAATTGAATTCCAAAATTCAATGCGAAGCGATCGGTTTGACTCACTTGTGCAACAACACGTTTGACATGTACTTCTTGAATTCTTTGGAGATTCAGTCGTGATTTTCCATTTAAACTATGTTTTGACATGACTTCACATACCTTCCATGCAATCATAAGTCCCATTCGAGCATTAAATCCACTCGGATACCCAAATACAATGCAAAGCGATCGATTTGACTCACTTGTGCAAAAACACGTTTGACTTGTACTTCTTGAATTCTTTTGAGAATCAATCAAAATTTTCAGTTTAAAATTTGTTTAGTCAAGATTTCACACACCTTGCACACGATCACAAGTCCTGTTCGAGCATTAAATTCACTCGAATTCCCAAATACAACGCGAAGCGATCGATTTAACTCACTTGAGCAACAACAAGTATGGCTTGTACTTCTTCAAATCTTTTGAAATTCAATCGTAAATTTTGGTTCAAAATGTGTTTAGGCATGACTTCAAACTCCTTCCATGCAACCACGAGTCCCATTCGACCATTAAGGCCAATTGAATTCCAAAATTCAACGCGAAGCGATCGGTTTGACTCACTTGTGCAACAACACGTTTGACATGTACTTCTTGAATTCTTTGGTGATTCAGTCATGATTTTCCATTTAAAATAAGTTTTGACATGACTTCACATACCTTTCATGCAATCACAAGTCCCATTCGAGCATGAAATCCACTCGAATTCCCAAATACAACCCGAAGCGATCGGTTTGACTAACTTGTGCAACAACACTCCTTCCATGCAATTACGAGTCCCATTCGAACATTAAATCAACTCAGATTCCCAAATGCAACGCAAAGCGATCAGTATGACTTACTTGTGCAACAACACGCTGGACTTGTACTTCTTGAATTCTTTTTAAATTAAATCAAGAATTTTGGTTCAAAATGTGTTTAGACATGACTGCACACTCCTTCCATGCAATAACGAGTCCCATTCGAGCGTTAAATCGACTGGGATTTCCAAATTCAACACGAAGCGATCGGTTTGATTGACTTGTGCAACAACACGTTCGATTTGTACTTCTTGAAATCTTTTGAGATTCAATCGTGACTTTTGGTTCAAAATGTGTTTAGACAAGACTTCAAACTCCTTCCATGCGATCACGAGTCCCATTCGAGCATTAAATCTACTCAGATTCCCAAATGCGACGCGATGCGTGCGATTCAACTAACTTGTGCAACAACACGTTTGACTGAATCCGACGATCTTATCGTATAATAGATGGTAAGTCTTTACATGTACTGTTCGACTCGCGTGCCACGCACTCAATTATTAATTCTAAGTGTGTGAAGGATTTATAGTTGCCATTGACTACTCTTCCATATAATTTAACGATTTCTACTCCTACAGGAGAGTGTGTTGTGACTTCATTGGTCTGTTTGAACTGTCCAATTGTTGTGGAGAATAGACGTTTTGAAATTGATTTGATTTGTTTGAATTTATCAGGAATTATTGTAATCTTAGGCATGAACTGGCTGTCTGAAAATAATGTGGTCCTTAATTGTTGTGAAAAATCTGTGATGTTTATAGATACAAAACATGTTAGTAAAAGAAATGAGGAAAAGATCCAAACAATAAGTTTTTTATGTTCCTAGGAAGTAGGGATGTCGTATAAAGTTAGCAGTATTCCTATTGTCTCTGATTTTCCTGATGTCTTTCCAGAGGAGATAACTAGTCTCCCACCAGAACGAGAGGTTGAGTTCTCTATAGAGTTAGTCCTTGGGATGGGACCGATTTCTGTAGCTCTTTATAGAATGGTCCCTCCCGAGTTAGGTGAACTTAAGACACAGATAGACGATCTTTTGAGTAAACAATTCATCAGGTCTAGTGCATCACCATGGGGTTCACCGGTATTATTTGTGAAAAAGAAAGATGGGAGCTTTAGGATATGCACCGATTATAGACAACTTAATAGGATAACTGTGAAGAACATGTACCCACCACTTCCTAGGATAGATGATCCTTTAGATCAGTTAAGGGGACCCACGGTATTTTCCAAAATTGATTTGTAGTCAGGGTACCATCAAATCAGAGGTAAGGCAAAGGATATCCCTAAGACTGCCTTTAGGACTAGATACGGGCATTATGAATTTCTCACGATGCCATTTGGTTTGAAAAACACTCCAGCCATTTTTATGGATTATATGAATCGTGTCTTTAGACCCTACCTCGATCGGTTTGTGGTGGTGTTTATTGATGATATCTTAGTGTATTCTAGGAATATGGAAGAACATGAGGAACATCTTAGAGTCGTGCTACGAGTGCTTAGGGAAATGCAGTTGTACGCCAAGTTGTCTAAGTTTGAATTTTGGTTAGAGGAAGCCAAATTCTTAGGAATGTGATCTCTAACGATGGAGTAGCTGAATATCCTAGTAAGACGAATGCAGTGGCTAATTGGGAAAGACCTAAAACTGTGACTGAAATTCGTACCTTT
Source organism: Senna tora (assembly GCA_014851425.1). NCBI lineage: Eukaryota > Viridiplantae > Streptophyta > Magnoliopsida > Fabales > Fabaceae > Senna > Senna tora. Next base: position 26,369,517 of record CM026269.1, read on the forward strand.
CTCGGATTAGCCGGATACTACAGTAGGTTCATTAAACGGTTTTCGCAAATTGCATTACCCATGACAAGGTTGACACGAAAGGGGACACCTTTTGTGTGGACCTTAGAGTGTAAATTCGAGTTATACACCGACGCGTCTAGAAAAGGATTAGGATGTGTCCTAATGCAAGAAAGAGGGTAGCTGCTTATGCATCTAGACACGTTTGACTCACTTGTGCAACAACACATTTGACTTGTACTTCCTGAAATCTTTTGAGATTCAATCGTGAATTTTCATTCAAAATGTGTTTAGACATGACTTCACACTCGTTCTACGCAATCACGAGTCCCATCCAAGCATTAAATCCACTCCGATTTTCAAATACAACGCGACACAATCAATATGACTCACTTGTGAAACAACACGTTTGACTTGCACTTCTTGAACTCTTTTGAGATTCAATTGCGAATTTTGGTTCAAAATGTGCTTAGACATGACTTCACACACCTTCCATGACATCACGAGTCTCATTCGAGCATTGAATCCACTCATATTCCCAAATACAACGCGAAGCGATCGAGGTAACAAACTTGTGCAACAACAGGTTTGACTTGTATTTCTTGAAATGTTTTGAGATTCAATTGTGATATTCCGTTCAAAATAAGTTTTGACATTACTTCACTTACCTTCCATGTGATCAGGAGTCCCACTCGAGCATTAAATTGACACGGATTCCCAAATACAATGCGAAGCGATCGGTTTGACTCACTTCTGCAACAACACATTTGACTTGTTCTTCTTGAAATATTTTGAGATTCAATCGTGAATTTTGGTTCAAAATGTGTTTAGACGTGACTTCAAATTCCTTCCACGTGATCACAAGTCCCATTTGAGCATTAAATCCTCTCTGATTCCCAAATACAACGCGAAGCAATCGGTTTGACTCACTTGTGAAACAACACATTTGACTGGTACTTCTTGAATTTTGTTGATATTCAATCGTAATATTTGGTTCAAAATGTGTATAGACATGACTTCACACACCTTCCATGCAATCATGAGTCCATTCGACCATTAAATCCACTTGGGATTCCCAAATGCAACGCGAAGCGATCGGTTTGACTCACTGGTGCAACAACACGTTTGACTTGTACTTCTTAAATTTTTTTGAGATCCAACCATGAATTTTTGTTGAAAAAGTGTTTAGACATGACTTGAAAAACCTTCCGTGCGATCACAAGTGCCAATCGAGCATTAAATCTACTTGGATTCCCAAATGCAACGTGAAGGGATTGGTTTGACTCACTTGAGCAACAACACGTTTGACTTGTACTTCTTGAAATCTTTTGAGATTCAATCATGATTTTTCGTTGAAAATATGTTTCAACATGACTTCACACACCTTCCACGAGATCAGGAGTCCCATTTGAGCATTAAATCCACTCGGATTCTCAAATACAACGCGAAGTGATCGGTTTGACTCACTTGTGCAACAATACGTTTGACTTGAACTTCTTGAAATTTTTTGAGATTCAATCATGAATTTTGGTTCAAAATATTTTTAGAGATGACTTCACTCTTCTTCCATGCGATCACGAGTCCAACTGGAGCACTAAATCCAGTCGAATTCCCAAATACAACGCGAAGCGATCGGTTTGATTCACTTGTGGAACAGCTCGTTTGACTTGTACTTCTTAAAATCTTTTGGGATTCAATAGCAAATTTTGGTTCAAAATGTGTTTAGACATGACATTATACTCCTTCCATGCAATCATGAGTCCTATTCAAGCATTAAATCCACTCGGATTCCCAATTACAATCCAATGCGATCGGTTTGACTCACTTGTGTAACAACACGTTTGACTTGTATTTCTTGACCTCTTTTGAGATTAAGACATGATTATCAGTTCAAAATGTGTTTAGACATGACTTCACACAGCTTCGATGCAATCTCGAGTTGCATTCGGGCATTAAATCCACTCGGATTCCCGAATTCAACGCGAAGCTATCAGTTTGACCCACTTGTGCAACATGTTTGACTTGTACTTTTTGAGTTATTTTGAGATTCACTCGTAATTTTCCGTTTAAAATATTTTTCGACATAACTTAACACACCTTCCATGCAATCATGAGTCCCATTCGACCATTAAATCCACTCGGGATTCCCAAATGCAACGCGAAGTGATCGATTTGACTCACTTGTGCAACAACACGTTTGACTTGTAGTTCTTGAAATCTTTTGAGATTCAATCGCAAATTTTGGATCAAAATGAGTTTAGACATGACTTTACACTCCTCGCATGCGAGCACGAGTCCCATTCGAGCATTAAATCCACTCGGATTCCTAAATACAACGCGTAGCAATCGTTTTGACTCACTTGTGCAACAACCCGTTTGACTTGTACTTCTTGATTTCTTTTTAGATCCAATCACAAATTTTGGTTCAAAAAGTGTTTAGACATGTCTTTACACATCTTCAATGCGATCACGAGTGCCATTCGAGCATTAAATCCACTTGGATTCCCAAATGCATCGTGAAGGGATTGGTTTGAGTCACTTGTGCAACAACACGTTTGACTTGTATTTCTTGAAATCTTTTGAGATTCGATCGCGAATTTAGGATCAAAATGTGTTTAGACATGACTTCACACTCCTTGCATGCGAGCACGAGTCCCATTCAAGCATTAAATCCACTCGGATTCCCAAATACAACGCGTAGCAATCGTTTTGACTCACTTGTGCAACAACCCGTTTGACTAGTACTTCTTGAATTCTTTTGAGATCCAATCAAAAATTTTGGTTCAAAATGTGTTTAGACATGAATTCACACACCTTCCATGCGATCACGAGTGCCATCCAAGCATTAAATCCACTCGGATTCGCAAATGCATCGTGAAGGGATTGGTTTGACTAACATGTGCAACAACACGTTTGATTTGTACTTCTTGAAATCTTTTGAGATTCAATCATGATTTTCATTTTGAAATATGTTTCGACATGACTTAACACACCTTCCACGAGATCACGAGTCCCATCTGAGCATTAAATCCAGTCGGATTCTTAAATACAACACGAAGCAATCGGTTTGACTGACTTGTGCAACAACACGTTTGAGTTGTACTTCTTAAAATTTTTTGAGATTCAATCACGAATTTTGGTTCAAAATATTTTTAGACATGACTTCACACTGCTTCCATGCGATCACGAGTCCTATTTGAACACTAAATCCAGTCGGATTCCCAGATACAACGCGAAGCGAACGGTTTCACTCACTTGTGGAACAACTCGTTTCACTTGTGCTTATTAAAATCTTTTGAAATTCAATCGCGAATTTTGGTTCAAAATATGTTTAGAGATGATATCATACTCCTTCCATGCGATCACTAGTCCCATTCAAGCATTAAATCCACTCGGATTCCCAATTACAATGCGATACAATCGGTTTGACTCACTTGTGTAACAACACGTTTGACTTGTACTTCTTGAATTCTTTTGAGATTAAGTCACGATTGTCTGTTCAAAATATGTTTAGACATTACTTCGCACACCTTCCATGCAATCTCGAGTCTCATTCAAGCATTAAATCCACACGGATTACGAAATACAACGAGAAACGATCAATTTGACTCACTTGAGCAACAACACTTTTGACTTGTACTTCTTGAGTTATTTTGAGATTTGCTCGCAATTTTCCGTCTAAAATATTTTTTGACATAACTTAGCACACCTTCCATGCAATCATGAGTCGCATTCAACCATTAATTCCACTCGGGATTCCCAAACGCAACGCGAAGCGTTCAGTTTGACTCACTTGTGCACCAACACGTTTGACTTGTACTTCTCGAAATTTTTTGACATTCAATCGTGAATTTCGGTTAAAATTTTTTTTAGACATGACTTCACACTGCTTCCATGCGATCATGAGTCCCATTCGAGCACTAAATCAAGTCGGATTCCCAAATTCAACTCGAAGCGATTGGTTTGACTCACTTGTGCAACAACTCGTTTGACTTACACTTCTTGAAATCTTTTGAGATTCAATCGCGAATTTTGGATTAAAATGTGTTTAGACTTGACTTCACACTCCTCGCATGCGATCACGAGCTCATTCGAGCATTAAATCCACTCGGATTCCCAAATACAATGTGTAGCAATCGTTTTGAGTAACTTGTGCAACAACACGTTTGACTTGTACTTCTTGAATTCTTTTGATATCCAAACACGAATTTCGATTAAAAATGTGTTTAGATATGACTTTGCACACCTTTCATGCGATCACGACTGGCATTTGAGCATTAAATCCACTCGGATTTTCAAATGCAACGTGAAGGGATTGGTTTGACTCACTTGTGCAACAACACGTTTGACTTTTACTTCTTGAACTCTTTTGAGATCAAGTCACGATTGTCTGTTCAAAATATGTTTAGACATGACTTCACACACCCTCCATGCTATCTCGAGTCCCATTCAAGCATTAAATCCACTCGGATTCGCAAATGCAATGTGATGGGATTGGTTTGACTCACTTGTGCAACAACACGTTTGACTTGTACTTCTTCAAGTCTTTTGAGATTAAGTCACGATTGTCTATTCAAAATATGTTTAGACATGACTTCAGACACCTTGCATGCAATCTTGAGTCCCATTCGAGCATTAAATCCACTCGGATTCGCAAATGCAACGTGAAGGGATTGGTTTGACTCACTTGTGCAACAACACGTTTGACTTGTACTTATTGAAATATTTTGAGATTCAATCATGATTTTCCATTTAGAATATGTTTTGACATGACTTCACACACCTTCCACGCGATAACTAGTCCCATTCGAGCATTAAATCCACTCGGATTCTCAAATACAACGCTAAGCGATCGGTTTGACTCACTTGTGCAACAACACGTTTGACTTGTACTTCTTGAAATTTTTTAGATTCAATCACGAATTTTGGTTCAAAATATTTTTTGACATGACTTCACACTGCTTCCATGCGATCACAAGTCCCATTCGAGCACTAAATCCATTCGGATTCCCAAATACAACGCGAAGGGATCGGTTTAACTCACAGGTGCAACAATTCGTTTGACTTGTACTTCATGAAATCTTTTGGGATTCAATCACGATCTTTGGTTCAAAATGTGTTTAGACATGACGTCATACTCCTTCCATGCGATCAGGAGTCCCATTTAAGAATTATATCCACTCGGATTCCCAAATACAATGCGATACGATCGGTTTGACTCACTTGTGTAACAACACGTTTGACTTGTACTTGTTGAATTCTTTTGAGATTAAGTCACAATTGTCAGTTGAAAATGTGTTTAGACATGACTTCAGACACCTTCCAAGCAATGTTGAGTCCCATTCGAGCATTAAGTCCACTCGGATTCCCAAATACAGCGCGAAGCGATCAGTTTGACTCACTTGTGTAACAACACTTTTGACTTGTACTTCTTGAATTATTTTGAGATGCAATCATAATTTACCATTTAAAAATTTTTTTGACATAACTTAGCACACCTTCCATGTAATCATGAGTCCCATTCAACCATTAAACCCACTCGGGATTCCCAAATGCAACGCGAACCATTCGGTTTGACTCACTTGTGCAACAACACGTTTGACTTGTACTTCTTGAAATCTTTCGAAATTTAATCGTGAATTTTGGATCAAAATGTGTTTAGACACGACTTCACACTACTCGCATGCGATCACGAGTCTCATTCGAGCATTAAATCCAGTCTCATTCCCAAATACAATGTGTAGTAATCGTTTTGACCAACTTGTGCAACAACACGTTTGACTTGTACTTCTTGAATTCTTTTGAGATCCAATCACTAATTTTGGTTCAAAATGTGTTTAGACATGACTTCACACACCTTCCATGCGATCATGAGTGCCATATGAGCATTAAATCCACTCGGATTCGCAAATGCAACGTGAAGGGATTGGTTTGACTCACTGTGCAACAACACGTTTGACTTGTACTTCTTGAAATCTTTTGAGATTCAATCATGATTTTCCATTTAAAATATGTTTCGACATGACTTCACACACCTTCCACGTAATCACGAGTCCAATTTGAGCATTAAATGCACTCGGATTCTCAAATACAACGCGAAGCGATCTGTTTCACTCACTTGTGCAACAACACGTTTGACTTGTACTTCTTGAAATTTTTTGAGATTCAATCGCGAATTTTGGTTCAAAATGTTTTTAGACATGACTTCACACTGCTTCCATGCGATCATGAGTCCCATTCGAGTTCTAAATCCAACCGGATTCCCAAATACAACGCGAAGCGATCGGTTTGACTCACTTGTGCAACAACACGTTTGACTTGTACTTCTTGAAATCGTTTGGGATTCAATCGTGAATTTTGGTTCAAAATGTGTTTAGACATGACGCCATACTCCTTCCATGCGTTCACGAGTCCCATTCAAGCATTAAATCCACTCGAATTCTCTATTACAACGCGAGTTGATCGATTTGACTCACCTGTGCAACAACACGTTTGACTTGTACTTCTTGAATTATTTTGATATTCAATCGTAATTTTCCGTTTAAAATATTTTTCGACATGGCTTAACACACCTTCAATGGGATCACGAGTGTAACGTCCTAGTTTCTTAATTGATTTTTAGTGCGAAATTTAGGTATTTAAGTTAACTATTTAGAAAACCCGGGTCAATTTTTTTAATAATAAGAGTTATGTTCTCTCAAGGATCTGTCCCTTCTGTTTTGTTTATTTAAACCTAAGAAACTTGAAGTTGCGTTTTCTCTCTGACACTTCCCAATACATATGCTTAGCATACATGCACCTTGTATATTACATAAGCTAGTAATTTAGGGTTCTAGCATCCATATATGACATGCATAAGATAATATAAGTCTACGGAAGATAAGAATATAAGTATAAGTTAGTAAGGGCACGCAGGCCATTTCCAAAATGCCTGGCTCACACGCCACAACCAAAAGCTCAGCTCACTACTATAGTCAAAATATGATCACTACCCTCTGCTCTACATGAATGGGAAAGGCATGTCCTCCACTGGCAGGCAAAAGATGATATTCAAAGACTTCATCACCAAAAAGCTGCCAAGGAAGGGTACCTTAACCCACTCAGCCTCAAACTCCAACAGCAGATGATAGATGGGCATTTGAACACACTAACGTAATGAGACATGAAATCCCAGTAACATACAATTACCAATTTTTCAAAGTTTCGTTAGTGGTCCAGCTGCATTACTCTGAATACAGAAAAACAACCCCCTTTGCATACTCAAAACATATACAGATATAGACAAGCCACAGTACAGCAGATAGGGTTATGCATATTCATCAATTACAAGATATTTACACAAACAGGCAGGGTAAATTCAATAGGTAATGCCAAATACATACTTAATCATAGAAATCATCATATATGTATGTACCACAGTCATGCATTAATTCGAGCTTATTGTATGCATATTATATTCCATCAATTCAGGAGTACCATCAATCCAGATCCATCTCAAACCTGATCAACTGATATAAACCATTACCAAAACTAACGTCACGCAAGACAAAACAATCTTATTAAGCATGACAAACCTGACTTACCAATAGAGTAAAGTCCGCCAATAAGGCACAGGAAGAATTACCTAACATCCAGGATGTCCCCCGGTGTGCACACAAGTTAGAACCTTAGAATCACTTGTCCCAGATTGGAATCTTTCCCCACTAGTTGCTAGACAGCTACATCCCGGACGCATTCCTAGCCAGCATAGTGTGTCCTTTCCATCCAGATCATATATATATATATATATATATATAATTTTCCATGGTAATTTTTATTCAATTGTAAACTTTCCGTTGATTGACCCTTGGCCAATCTTTTTTCGACATCACAAATGCTATATATTCTCAACAGTGCCATATGCACTTCTCATGCATGATTTATCCCACAAATGATCATGCATTTATCACAATATACATGGATGCCACACACTTAAATGAAATCACAACATTTAAGTCAATTTAGTTGCAATGTAAAAAAAGTCAACACTTAACTTACGATGCAAGTAACTTTCATATTCTCACATTCAGGCATCCCAAATCACAACCTGACTTAGAAACATGAAAATTACAGTGTAGACTAGCATACCCAGCTCAATTCATACTTAATTATTTACATTTCATGCTTCAGAGAATGAAAACCTATCAACTTAGTCCTTTTATTGATTCTTTCCCATTTTAAGCCTGGTTTCATGTCCAATCTAGCTCAAGATTCACACATAGAGCAATTAACATACATGGCATACTAGAAACAACACTCTCAGCATAAATTTTCTCAGAAATTCAGCTATCATAACGAAATAGGAAATTCAAGTTTTATTTAACTTTAGCCCCTATTTAACTTCAATTTCAGTTCTGGCCATTTCAAGCATCCGGTGACCACATAACATGCTTTTAGGCGGTAATTAAAGCTTGCTCAGATAGAAATCATGCTCAGATCAGATCAAGAACAGTAATTTGCAATAAATTTGAAAATTATGATTTTCATGCACTTTTAGTCCCTATTGAAGCTCATTTTCCATTCTAGACATTTTTAGCACTCAAGAAGCTTATACAACTATCAAAAACAGTAAATCAAACTTGCACAACCAAAATTGAGGCATATATCAGTTCAAGAAACCACATTTTTAGAAACAAGGCCACAAAAAGGAGAATTAGTGCATATAAGTCCCTTAAATGACTCTTTTTATGATTTCAACCTTCCTACTCGATTCTGACTTCTTCCACCCATGCATTAACATCATTCTCATAGTACACAGACCCAATTTCATGATTCCACTTGAATCCCACAATAAAAACACAAAATTTCAGCAAGAACATGTCAAATACATTCACTAATAAACAAGAAAACTCATTTATGTACCCTTGGTTCCCATCATGGTTTTGACTAGATTAAAACACTATTTTTCACAAATTCATTGCTTTCATTTATTCATGAGTTCACCTCTAAAACCCACAAAAATTTCAGAATCCCAGCCCTCATAAAACAGAAATTATAGCACACTTAGTTTAGGAAACTCACAATAGAGTTTATGCATGAAACAGTGACTTTATGGGTCAAAAACTGTCAACAAAACATTGAACTTTGAAAATTAAATTTTACACCATCTTCCTGCATTTAAATACTACAACATATCAAAGTCCAAATCCTCCCAGAACAGAAATTACAAATTCAAGAAAAACTAGTTATCCAATCAGAGTTTGTGTTCAAAACAACAAATTTAGAGGCAAAAAATTGTCATCAAAACATGGAATTTCGAAAATTCCTTTTCACCCTATGTTCATTAATTAGATTAATACTACATATTAAAATTTCAGAGCTCAGAACCTCATAGAACAGAAAATACAGATTCAAGAAGAACTAGATATCAATTCTGGGCTTGTGTTCAAAATAGCAAGTTCATGGGTCAAAATCTGACATCAAGACTTGGAGTTTCGAAAATTCCTTTTTACACCCTCTTTATACATTTATCTACTACAAAATATCACAATTTTAGAGCCCAAATCCTCTCATAACAAAAATTACCAAATTAAACAGAATCAATCGCCAAAACAGAGTTCAGGTTCAAAGCAGTCACTTCTCAGACCAATAACCACTATACGGCCACTATGGATCATATATGCATTTAGTCCATTCAAAAATAGATGAAAATAACTTTCTAAGAACACAATGTTCACATAATTTCATTAAGAATTGAAAGAGATATCACACTTTTAAGTAAGCATGCCCAAAATTCAAAACAACATATTAGGCTGACTAATCACGGGTTAGTAGTACAATGGAATCACGAATTTGAGACTTATACCACAACCAAGGGTGGATGCTTCTTGGAATTAAGAGTAAGAGGAAGGGTAACAATGTGTTACCTTCCAAAATTTCCAGCTCCAAGAGTGAAAATGCTACCCAAGCTGTCGGTTTCCCAACTCTAGGCAACAATGGAGCTTCAACCTTTAGCTTCCCGGTTTCTTCCTCCTTGCCTCTAATTCTCGAGTTCCAGCCCTCAACTCTCTCTCTAGCTCTGGTTTCTCTCTCTCACTCTTCTACCTTGCAAGTGTGGGTGGTTGTTCACTGGTTGGGTGTTCTTGGCTCTCGGTTTTGAGCTTAAGTTGCCTTAGGAAGTGAGTTGATGAAATGATTGTAATTTGCATGAAAGAAGTGAGATGTCAAAGCTTCATCCCTCCTTAATTCTCTTATAAGGACACATATTAGACTGACTAATCACGGGTTAGGATGTGTTTGGGTGGCTTAAAACAGGTTTTCGTGGCCTTAATAAGGTATAGGGTGTCTTAGTCCATTTTTAAATTCTTTACAATTTGGTCCGTAAATTTCTACTGGAGAAAATGTGGGGACTTAGGGTTTCTCTTAGGGTTGGGTTCCCTTATTTAGGTCTTAGAGTGCCTCTAGAGTGTCCTGGATTACCAAAATCTGGGTCTCACCAGTCTTCCCGACTCAATTTGTTAATTTTAGTTCAAAAGGATTTAAAAACAATTTTCCTTTTCATTTAGTACCTATGACTTAAATTCATGTTTTCCAACCTATCTTTCTTCATTTCTATGTTTCTCTCCCCTCCTAATTAGGGTTTCCAATTCTAATTTCTAGCTAACACACTCATTCAAGCAATCAAACACAATTAATTTAATTCAGGAAATTCATTTTAAATTAGGTTAGGATGTTACAAAATGTGTTCATAAAAGACTTCACATTCCTTCCATTCGATCACGAGTCCTATTCGAGCATTAAATCCACTTGAGTTCCCAAATACAACGCGAAGTGATCGGTTTGACTCACTTGTGCAACAACACTTTTGACTTGTACTTCTTGAAATATTTTGAGGTTCAATCGCGAATTTTGGTTCAAACTGTGTTTAGAAAAGACTTCACACTACTTCCATGAAATCATGAGTCTAATTCGAGCATTTAAACCAATCGGATTCTCAATTACAACACGAAGCGATCGGTTTGACTCACTTGTGCAACAACACGTTTAACTTGTTCTTCTTGATTTCTTTTGAGATTGAATCACGATTTTTGGTTCAAAGTGTGTTTAGACTTGACTTAACACACCTTCCCAGCGATAACGAGTCCCATTCAACCATTAAATCCATTCGGATTCCCAAATACAACACAAAGCGATCGGTTTGACTCACTGCTGCAACAACACATTTGACTTGTACTTCTTGAATACTTTTGAGATTCAATCATGATTTTCTGTTTAAAAAATGTTTCAACAAGACTTCACACACCTTCCATGCAATCACGAGTCCCATTCGAGCTATAAATCCACTCGGGTTCTCAAATACAATGCGAAGCGATCAGTTCGACTCACTTGTGCAATAACACGTTTGACTTGTTCCTCTTGAAATTTTTGGAGATTCAATCTCGAATTTTGGTTCAAAATCTGTTTAGACATGACTTCACACTCCTTTCATACAATCATGAGTACCATTCGAGCATTAAATCCAGTCGAATTCCCAAATACAACGCGAATCGATCTATTTGACTCACTTGTGCAACAACACGTTTGACTTTTACTTCTTGAAATCTTTTGAGATTCAATCGACAGTTTTGTTCAAAATGTGTTTAGTCATCAGTTCACACTCCTTCCAAGCGATCACGAGTACCATTCGAGAATTAAATCCACTCGAATTCCACGTTACAACGTGAAGCCGGTTTGACTCACTTGTGAAACAACATGTTTTACTTGTACTTCTTGAATTCTTTTGAGATTAAATCACGATTTTTGATTTAAAATGTGTTTAGATATGACTTCCAACACCTTCCATGCAATCTCGAGTCCCATTCGAGCATTAAATCCACTTGGATTCCCAAATACAACACGAAGCGATTGGGCTGACTAACTTGTGCAACACAACGTTTGACTTGTATTTCTTGAAATAATTTGAGATTCAATCGCGAATTTTGGTTCAAAATGTGTTTAGACATGACTTTACACTCCTTCCATGCGATCACGAGTCCAATTTGAGCATTAAATCCACTCGGATTCGCAATTAAAACTTAAAGCAATCAGTTTGACTCACTTGTGCAACAACTCGATTGACTTGTACTTCTTGAAATATTTTGAGATTCAATCGTGAATTTTGCTTCAATATGTGTTTAGACATGACTTTACACTCGTTCCATGCGATCACGAGTCGCATTCGAGCATTAAATCCACTCGGATTCCCAAAATACAATGCGAAGCGATCGATTTGATCATTTGTGAAAAAACACAATAGACTTGTGCAACAACACGTTTGACTTGTTCTTCTTGAAACTTTTTGAGATTCAATCGCGAATTACAGTTCAAAATGATTTTAGACATGAGTTCACACTCCTTCCATGCAATCACAAGTCGCATTCAAGCACTAAATCCACTCGGATTCCGAATTACAATGCGAAGCAATCGGTTTGACTCGTGAAACAACACGTTTGACTTTTACTTCTTGAATTCTTTTAAGATTCAATCTCGAAATTCCGTAAAAAATATGTTTTGACATGCCTTCACATACCTTCTACGAGATCACGAGTCATTCGAGCATTAAATGCACTCTGATTCCCAGATACAACGCGAAGAAATCGATTTGACTCACTTGTGAAACAACACGTTTGAGTTGTACTTCTTGAACTTTTTTGAGATTCAATCGCGAATTTTGGTTCAAAATGTGTTTAGACATGACATCACACACAAGTTTCATGAGATCACGAGTCCCATTCGATCATTAAATCCACTCGAATTACCAAATACAACATGAAGTGATCGGTTTGACTCACTTGTGCAACACCATGTTCGACTTGTACTTCTTGAAATCTTTTGAGATTCAACAGCGAATTTTGGTACAGAAGGTGTTTAGACATGACTTCACTCTCGTTCCATGCGATCATGAGTCCCATTCGAGCATTAAATCCACTCCGATTCCCAATTACAACTCGAAGCGATCGGTTTGACTCACTTGTTAAACAACACTTTCGACTTATACTTCTTGAATTCTTTTAAGATTCAATCCCAGTTTTCCATTTAAAATATGTTTCAAAATGACTTCACATACCTTCTACGCGATCACGAGTCCCAGTCAAGCATTAAACCCACTCTGATTCCCAAATACAACGCGAAGCAATCAGTTTGACTCACTTGTCAAACAACACATTTTAGTTGTACTTCTTGAACTCTTTTGAGATTAAGTCACGATTTTCGGTTCAAAATGTGATTAGGCATGACTTCCAACACCATCCATGCAATCTCGAGTCCCATTCGAGCATTAAATCCACTTGGATTCCCAAATACAACACGAAGCGATCGATTTGACAAACTTGTGCAACAACACGCTTGACTTGTATTTCTTAAAATAATTTGAGATTCAATCATGAATTTTGGGTGAAAATGTGTTTAGACATGACTTCACACTCCTTCCATTCGATCACAAGTCCAATTTGAGCATTAAATGCACTCAAATTCCCAATTAAACCGCAAAGTAATCGGTTTGACTCACTTGTGCAACAACACGTTTGACCTGTACTTCTTGAAATCTTTAGAGATTTAATCAGGACTTTCAGTTTAAAATGTGTTTAGACAAGACTTCACACTCCTTCTATGCAATCATGAGTCCCATTCGAGCATTAAATCCACTCGGATTCCCAAACACAACACAAAGCGATCGATTTGACTCACTTGTGCAACAATACGTTTGACTTGTATTTCTTGAAATTATTTGAGATTCAATCGCAAATTTTTAGTTCAAAATGTGTTTAGACATGACTTCACACTCCTTCCATTCGATCACGTGTCCAATTTGAGCTTTAAATCCACTCGGATTCCCAATTACAATGCGAAGCGATCTGTTTGACTCACTTGTACAACAACACGTTTGAGTTGTACTACTTCTATTCTTTTGAGATTGAATCACGATTTTTGGTTGAAAAGTGTTTAGACATGACTTCACACACCTTCCACGCTAACAAGTATCCCATTCGAGCATGAAATGCACTCAGATTCCCAAATACAACGCGAAGCGATCAGTTTGACTCACTTGTGCAACAACACATTTCACTTGTACTTCTTGAATTCTTTAGAGATTCAATCACAATTTTCGGTTCAAAATGTGTTTAGACAAGAGTTCAAACACCTTCCTTGAGATCATGAGTCCCGTTCAAGCATTAAATCCACTCGGTTTTCCAAATACAACGCGAAGCGATCGGTTTGACTCACTGGTGAACCAACACGTTTGACTTGTGCTTCTAGAATTCTTTTGATATTCAATCACAATTTTTTGTTCAAAATGTGTTTAGACTTGACCTCACATACCTTCCATTCGATCACGAGTCCCATTCGAGCATTAAATCCACTTGGATTCCTAAATACAATTCGAAGGATAAGTTTGACTCACTTGTTCAACAACACCTTTGACTTGTACTTCTTGAAATCTTTTGACATTCAAACACGAATTTTGGTACAAAATCTGTTTAGACATTACTTCACACTCCTTCCATGCGATCACGAGTCCCATTCGAGCATTAAATCCACTCGGATTCCCATGTTCAACGTGAAGCAATCGGTTTGACTCACTTGTACAACATGTTTGAGTTGTACTTCTTGAACTATTTTGAGATTCAATCGCGAATTTTGGTTCAAAATGTGTTTAGACAAGGCTTCACACACCTTCCATGTGATCTCGAGTCCCATTCGAGCATTAAATTCACTCGGATTATCAAATACAACACGAAGTGATCGGTTTGACTCACCTGTGCAACACCATGTTTAACTTGTACTTCTTCAAATCTTTTGAGATTCAATAGCGAATTTTGGTATAGAAGGTCTTTAGACATGACTTCACATTCCTTCCATGCGATCGTGAGTCCCATTCGAGCGTTAAATCCACTCAGATTCCCAATTACAACTCGTAGCGATCGGTTTAACTCACTTGTGAAATAACAATTTCGATTTATACTTCTTTAATTCTTTTAAGATTCAATCCCGGTTTTCCATTTAAAATATGTTTCAAAAGTAACTTCACATACCTTCTACGCGATCACGAGTCCCAGTGGAGCATTAAATCCACTCCGATTCCAAAATAAAACGCGAAGCAATCAGTTTGACTCACTTTTGAAACAACACTTTTGACTTGTACTTCTTGAACTCTTTTGCGATTAAGTTACGATTTTTGGTTCAAAATGTATTTAGACATGACTTCGAACACCTTCCGTGCAAACTCGAGTCCCATTCAAGCATTAAATCCACTCGGATTCCCAAATACAACACGAAGCGATCTGTTTGACTAACTTGTGCAACAACACGTTTGACTTGTATTTCTTGAAATAATTAGAGATTCAATCGCAAATTTTAGTTCAAAATGTGTTTAGACATGACTTCACATACCTTATACGCGATCACGAGCCCCATTCGAGTGTTAAATCCACTCGAAATCAAAATTACAACGAGAAGCCAGTTTGAGTCACTTGTGCAACATGTTTTACTCGTACTTCTTGAATTCTTTTGAAATTAAGTCACTATATTTTCAATTGAAAATGTGTTTAGACATGACTTCCAACACCTTCCATGCAATCTCGAGTCCCATTCAAGCATTAAGTCCACTCGGATTCCCAAATACAACACGAAGCGATCGGTTTGACTAACTTCTGCAACAACACGTTTGACTTGTATTTCTTAAAGTAATTTGAGATTCAATTGTGAATTTTGGTTCAAAATGTGTTTAGACGTGACTTCACACTCCTTCCATGCAATCACGAGTCCAATTTGAGCATTAAATCCACTCGAATTCCCAATTAAAACGCAAAGCGATCGGTTTGACTCACTTTTCCAACAACACGTTTGACTTGTACTTCTTGAAATCTTTAGAGATTTAATCACGATTTTCAAATCAAAATGTTTTTATACAAGACTTCACACTCCTTATATGCAATCATGAGTCCCATTCGAGCATTAAATCCACTCGGATTCCCAAACACAACACAAAGTGATCGATTTGACTCACTTGTGCAACAACACGTTTGACTTGTATTTCTTGAAATCATTCGAGATTCAATCGCGAATTTTGGTTCAAAATATGTTTAGACATGACTTCACACTCCTTCCATTCGATCACGTGTCCAATTTAAGTATTAAATCCCCTCAGATTCCCAATTACAACGCGAAGTAATCTGTTTAACTCACTTGTTCAACAACACGTTTGAGTTGTACTTCTTGAATTCTTTTGAGATTCAATGACGATTTTCGATTGAAAATGTGTTCAAACATGACTTCACACACCTTACATGCTATTAAGTGTCTCATTCGAGCAATAAATGCACTCGGATTCCCAAATACAACGCGATGCGAACGGTTTGACTCACTTGTGCAACAACACGTTTGTCTTGTACATCTTCAATTCTTTAGAGATTCAATCATGATTTTTTGTTCAAAATGTGTTTAGGCAAGACTTCAAACACCTTCCTTTGGATCATGAGTCTCATTCAAGCATTCAATCCACTCGGATTTCCAAATACAACGCGAAGCGATCGGTTTGACTCACTTGTGAACCAACACGTTTGACTTGTGCCTACTGAATTCTTTTTATATTCGATCACGATTTTTGGTTCAAAATGTGTTTAGACATGACTTCACACACCTTCCATGCGATCGCGAGTCCCATTCGAGCATTAAATCCACTCGGATTCCCAAATACAATTCGAAGGATCGATTTGACTCACTTGTTCATCAACATATTTGACTTGTACTTCTTGAAATCTTTTGACATTCAAACGTGAATTTTGGTACAAATCTATTTAGACATTACTTCACATTCCTTCCATGCGATCACAAGGCCCATTCGAGCATTAAATCCACTCGGATTCCCATGTTCAATGCGAAGCGATCGGTTTGACTCACTTGTGCAACAACACGTTTGAGTTGTACTTCTTGAACTATTTTAAGATTCAATCGCGAATTTTGGTTCAAAATGTGTTTAGACAAGACTTCAGACACTATCAATGTGATCACAAGTCCCATTCGACCATTAAAACCACTCGGATTACCAAATACAACACGAAGTTATCGGTTTGACTCACCTGTGCAACACCGTGTTTGACTTGTACTTCTTGAAATCTTTTGAGATTCAATAGCAAATTTTGGTACAGAAGGTGTTTAGACTTGACTTCACACTCCTTCCACGCGATCGTGAGTCCCATTCGAGCATTAAGTCCACTCGGATTCCCAATTACAACTCGATGCGATCGGTTTTACTCACTTGTGCAACAACACGTTTGACTTGTATTTCTTGAAATAATTAGAGATTCAATCGCAAATTTTAGTTCGAAATGTGTTTAGACATGACTTCGGATACCTTATACGCGATCACGAGTCCCAGTCGAGCGATAAATCCACTCGGATTCCAAATTACAACGTGAAGCCGGTTTGACTCACTTGTGCAACATGTTTTACTTGTACTTATTGAATTATTTTGAGATTAAGTCACTATTTTCGGTTCAAAATGTTTTTAGGCATGACTTCCAACATCTTCCATGCAATCTCGAGTCCCATTCGAACATTAAATCCACTCGGATTCCCAAATACAACACGATGCGATCGGTTTGACTAACTTATGCAACAACACGTTTGATTTGTATTTCTTAAAATAATTTGAGATTCAATTGTGAATTTTGGTTCAAAATGTGTTTAGACATGACTTCACACTCCTTCCATGCGATTACGAGTCCAATTTGAGCATTAAATCCACTCGAATTCCAAATTAAAGCGCAAAGCAATCGGTTTGACTCACTTTTCCAACAACACGTTTGACTTGTACTTCTTGAAATCTTTAGAGATTTAATCATGATTTACAAATCAAAATGTGTTTATACAAGACTTCACACTCCTTCCATGCGATCACGAGTCCAATTTGAGCATTAAATCCACTCGAATTCCAAATTAAAACGCAAAGCGATCGGTTTGACTCACTTTTCCAACAACACGTTTGACTTGTACTTCTTGAAATATTTAGAGATTTAATCACGATTTTCAAATCAAAATGTTTTTAAACAAGACTTCACACTCCTTATATGCAATCATGAGTCCCATTCGAGCATTAAATCCACTCGGATTCCCAAACACAACTCAAAGCGATCGATTTGACTCACTTGTGCAACAACACGTTTGACTTGTATTTCTTGAAATCATTTGAGATTCAATCACGAATTTTGGTTCAAAATATGTTTAGACATGACTTCACACTCCTTCCATTCAATCACGTGTCCAATTGAAGCATTAAATCCCCTCGGATTCCCAATTACAACGCGAAGTAATCTGTTTGACTCACTTGTTCAACAACACGTTTGAGTTGTACTTCTTGAATTCTTTTGAGATTCAATGACGATTTTCGGTTGAAAATGTGTTCAGACATGACTTCAAACACCTTCCATGCTATTAAGTGTCTCATTCGAGCAATAAATGCACTCGAATTCCCAAATACAACGCGATGCGTTCGATTTGACTAACTTGTGCAACAACACGTTTGACTTGTATTTCTTGAAATAATTAGAGACTCAATCGCGAATTTTAGTTCAAAATGTGTTTAGACATGACTTCACACTCCTTCCATTCAATCACGTGTCCAATTGAAGCATTAAATCCCCTCGGATTCCCAATTACAACGCGAAGTAATCTGTTTGACTCACTTGTTCAACAACACGTTTGAGTTGTACTTCTTGAATTCTTTTGAGATTCAATGACGATTTTCGGTTGAAAATGTGTTCAGACATGACTTCAAACACCTTCCATGCTATTAAGTGTCTCATTCGAGCAATAAATGCACTCGAATTCCCAAATACAACGCGATGCGTTCGATTTGACTAACTTGTGCAACAACACGTTTGACTTGTATTTCTTGAAATAATTAGAGACTCAATCGCGAATTTTAGTTCAAAATGTGTTTAGACATGACTTCGCATACCTTATACGCGATCACGAGTCCCAGTCGAGCAATAAATCCACTCAAATTCCAAATTACAACGTGAAGCCGGTTTGACTCACTTGTGCAACAACATGTTTTACTTGTACTTCTTGAATTTTTTTGCGATTAAGTCACTATTTTCGGTTCAAAATCTGTTTAGACATGACATCCAACACCTTCCATGCAATCTCGAGACCCATTCGAACATTAAATCCACTCGGATTCCCAAATACAACACGATGCGATCGGTTTGACTAACTTGTGCAACAACACGTTTGACTTGTATTTCTTAAAATAATTTGAGATTCAATCGTGAATTTTGGTTCAAAATGTGTTTAGACATGACTTCAGACTCCTTCCATGCAATCACGAGTCCAATTTGAGCATTAAATCAACTCGGATTCCCAATTAAAACACAAAGCGATCGGTTTGACTCACTTGTGCAACAACTCATTTGACTTGTACTTCTTGAAATATTTAGAGATTTCATCACGATTTTCAGTTCAAAATGTGTTTAGACAAGACTTCACACTCCTTCTATGCAATGATGATTTCCATCCGAGCATTAAATCCACTTGGATTACCAAATACAACACCAAGCGATCGATTTGACTCACTTGTGCAACAACACGTTTGACTTGTGTTTCTTGAAATAATTTGAGATTCAATCGTGAACTTTGGTTGAAAATGTGTTTAGACAAGACTTCACACTCCTTCCTTTCAATCATGTGTCAAACTTGAGCATTAAATCCACTCCGACTCCCAATTACAATGCAAAGCAATCAGTTTTACTCACTTGTGAACCAACACGTTTGACTTGTGCTTCTTGAATTCTTTTGATATTCAATCACGATTTTCGTTTCAAAATGTGTTTAGAGATGACTTCACAGACCTTCCATGCGATAACGAGTCCCATTCGAGCATTAAATCCACTTGGATTCCCAAATACAATGTGAAGGATCGGTTTGACTCAGTTATGCAACAACACGTTTGACTTGTACTTCTTGAAATCTTTTGAGATTTAAACGCGATTTTTAGTACAAAATGTGTTTAGAAATTACGTCACACTCCTTCCACGCGATCACGAGTCCCATTTGAGCATTAAATCCACTCGGATTCCGATGTTCAACGTGAAGCGATCGGTTTGACTCACTTGTGCAACAACACGTTTGACTTGTACTTCTTCAAATCTTTTGAGATTTAATCACGTATTTTGATTCAAAATGTGTTTAGACCTGATTTCACACTTCTTCCATGCGATCATGAGTCCTAATCGAGCATTAAATCCGCTTGGATTCCCACCTACAATGCGAAGCGATCGGTTTGATTCACTTCTGCAACAACACATTTGTTTTGTACTTCTTGAATTCTTTTGAGATTCAATCAATATTTTCGGTTCAAAGTGTGTTTAGACATGACTTCACACACCTTCCTGTGCTCACGAGTTCCATTCAAGCATTAAATCCACTCGGATTCCTAAATACAATGTGAAGGATCGGTTTGACTCAGTTATGCAACAACACGTTTGACTTGTACTTCTTGAATTCTTTTGAGATTCAATCACAAATTTCGGTTCAAAATGTGTTTAGACATGAGTTCACACAAAGTCAATGTGATCATGAGTCCCATTCGAGCATTAAATCCACTCGGATTCCCAAGTAGAACGCGTTCGACTTGTACTTCTTGAAATCTTTTGAGATTCAATCGTGAATTTTGGTTCAAAATGTGTTTAAACATGACTTCACACTCCTTCCATGAAATCACGAGTCCCATTCGAGCATTAAATCCAGTCGGATTCCCAATTACAACGCGAAGCAATCTGTATGACTCACTTGTACAACAATAGGTTTGACTTGTACTTCTCAAATTCTTCTAAAATTCAATCACCATTTTCGGTACAAAATGTGTTTAAACATGACTTCACACACCTGCCATGCGATCACGAGTCCCATTTGAGCTTTACACATAACTTGAAACTTCTTCCATGCGATCATGGGTCTCATTCGAGCATTAAATCTACTCGGATTCCTAAATACAACGCAAAGCGGTCGTTTTGTCTCACTTGTGAAACAACACGTTTGACTTGTACTTCTTGAATTCTTTTGAGATTGAATTGCGATTTTCGGTTCAAAATGTGTTTAGACATTACTTCACACTCCTTTCATACGATCACGAGTCTCATTCGAGCATGAAATCCACTCGCATTCCCAAATACAACGCGAAGCGATCGGTTTGACTCACTTGTGCAACAACCTGTTCGACTTGTAGTACTTGAAATCTTTTGAGATTCAATCGTGAATTTTGGTTCAAAATGTGTTTACACATGACTTCACACTCCTTCCATACGATCATGAGTCCTATTCGAGCATTAAATCCACTTGGATTCCCAAATACAGATCGAAGTGATCAGTTTGACTAACTTGTGCAATAACACATTTGACTTGTACTTCTTGAATTCTTCAGAGATTCAATTGCAATTTTCCATTTAAACTCTGTTTTGACATGACTTCACACACCTTCCATGCGATCACGACTCCCATTCGAGCATTACATTCACTCGGATTCCCAAATACAACGTGAAGCGATTGCTTTGACTCTCTTGTGCAACAACACATTTGACTTGTGCTTCTTGAAATATTTTGAGATTCAATCATGAAGTTTGGTTTAAAATGTGTTTAGACATGACTTTACGCTCCTTCCATGCGATCACGAGTCCCATCTGAGCATTAAATCTACTCGGATTCCCAAATAATACGCAAGGTGATTCGTTTGACTAACTTGTGCAACAACACGTTTGACTTGTACTTCTTGAATTCTTTGGAGATTCAATCACGATTTTCCATTTAGAAAATGTTTCGACATGACTTCACATACCTTTCATGCGATCACGAGTCTCATTCAAGCTTTAAATCCAGTCGGATTCCCAAATACAACGCGAAGCAATCGGTTTGACTCACTTGTGCAACAATGCGTTTGATTTGTACTTCTTGAATTATTTTGAGATTCAATGGCGAATTTTGGTTCAAAATGTGTTTAGACATGAGTTCACACACCTTCCATGCGATCATGAGTCCCATTTGAGCATTAAATGCACTTGGATTCCCAAATAGAACGCGAAGCGATCGGTTTGACTCACTTTTGCAACAACGAGTTTGACTTGTACTTCTAGAATTCTTTTGCGATTCAATCGCGATTTTCCATTTAAAATATTTTTCGACATGACTTCACACATCTTTCATGCGATCACAAGTCCCATTCGAGCGTTAAATCCACTCGGATTCCCAAATACAACGCGAATCAATTGGATTGAGTCACTTGTGCAACAATGCGTTTGATTTGTGCTTCTTGAATTCTATTGAGATTCAATCTCGATATTCCATTTCAAATATGTTTCGATGTAACATCCACCCTGAATTACCAATTAATAGTGAATACTTAAGGTTCATTTAAGTATTAGTTACTCAAAAATACGGAAGAATTTAAATTTTTCTCTTGCTAGAGTTAACGCTAAGTAAGTTCGCTTACTCCTGGTTATTAATTTAATCATTAAATTGAAACCAACTAAAACCCATCAATTACATTTTTACATCTAAGGTTCCATGTAATACCACATATCAATATATATATAAGCCTTACATAGGCTTTACAAAGTAATGATAACTTCTCCTTGCAGCATCATACATGAACGCTAGCTATAGCGCTCAATCAACCAATCCTCCTTAAGCCTCATGTCACGATCATTTCCTGAAACAAGTCTGAACTTAGTAGCGTCATAAGATTTAAATTCCAGTAGGACAC
Organism: Senna tora; assembly: GCA_014851425.1. Lineage (NCBI taxonomy): Eukaryota > Viridiplantae > Streptophyta > Magnoliopsida > Fabales > Fabaceae > Senna > Senna tora. The sequence goes on from CM026269.1 coordinate 26,392,288, forward strand.
AAAATATTGGTTTATACAAAATCCTTTCTCGCTACTATGCTTAAGGCTAAGCCAAAACACCTCAACAAGGTTTTCCAAAATATGTGATGTGAGAAAGCATTATAAATCACATGCAAATACATTTAATACTCACACGTATGCAAAGTAGCATGTATACCTCAGCTCATCGTACCGCCAACCAGTTATGCACAAATAGGCAATACACTTAGGCCATGAATGCAGTAAGTGCATAATATTCAATCAATAAACCAGTCATGCATATGAATATAAGTAAATCAAACTTTCAGTATGCATGTCATACCCATTTAAAAAAATCAGTAGTGCCACAAATCCCAGATCCATCTTAGACCTGATCAATTGATATAAACTATCATTGTATCCATGTCACTCAGGACAAAACCAATATCATGAAATAGGACAATTTGACTTACCAATAAAGTAAAGTCCGCCAATAAGGCACAGGAATAATTACCTAACTAGTTAGAACCTTAGGATCACCAGTCCCAGACTGGAATCTTTCCTCACTAGTTGCTAGACAGCTACGTCCCGGACGCATTCCTAGCCAGCTTAGTGTGTCCTTTCCATCCAGATTATATATATAAAAATTTCCATGGTAATGTTTATTCAATTGTAAATAAAATTTCTCTGAATGACCCCTAGCACTCAAATGCCTTTTCAAATCACGACATCCCAGATGCCATATACTTTTGTATAAAATAGTGCCATACACATTTTTCAAATCACAACATCCTAGATGCCATATATTTCTATATAAAATAGTGTCATACAAATTTTTCAAATCACGACATCCTAGATGCCATATACTTTTGTATAAAATAGTGTCATGCACACTTTTCAAATCACGACATGCCAGATGCCATATATTTTTATAAAATAGTGTCATACACACTTTTCATGCAAAATGTCACATCCTCTCATTGTACATTTAAAATGCATGCCAAATTCATTTCCTCAAGTGCTCACATACACTTATCCATGCATGATGCAACATTTCTCCAACAAAAGCTCATGCAAGATTCATATATTCATGTGTTCAAGATGAGTAAATGCACAATTTTAAAAGCATTGAGGGTATCAAGTGTCCTACCTCATTTCCAAGCTACCACTACCCTTTTGCAATTAAATGCTAGTTTCCACACCTCAAAAGCCACTTTCGATCTAAACACATCACATATATGTACATGTGCACTAATCAATACTTGGTACAAAACACATTAACCAATAAATCCACACTCAAGTGTTATCTCATAATCAAAAATGGATTTAAGACACCAAAATCACATTCTTCGTCAAAGCAGAATTCAATAACTTAGAATTTACTTTTTCATAGTTCTATCATCCACGGATAAGGCAAAATAACAAGAAATGCATCATAGCAAATCACAACATCCCAAAACACGCATTCTCTTAAACAAGGATGACAACAACTTAAATTTAAAGCTTGCATAAAGTTTCATTTTAGTCCCTGTCATTGCTAAAGTAGCAAACCAGACCTTAGAATGACTAATCGTATTATTCTTTATTATAAGACAATAACTTAAGGCAGTGTTCAATACTTCCAAAAGCCCATAGTAATCAGAAACCTCATTTTCCTTTTTAACAAAAAAGTTTCTCAACAGTTCAGTTAGGTCCCTGTGCACAATGTTTTGCCAATTAAAGATTTTGTTTGGAATTACTACTTTAGTATATTAGTTGTCAACATACCATTCATCATCTATTTTATAATTAAGACTTGAAAACACAGGGTTCACAATACTAATATTCCCAATAACCAATAAACGAGATAAAATTCATTTAACGCTCAAAGTATGTTAAATAAGCTTAACTTACTACCATTTATTCATAGGTCTCATTCTTTCACCTTAAATCAACTTTGAGACATCTTAACAAATAGAAATGTACCTATGTGATGAATTTAGAACATTCATAAATTTTTTCCTTCCCCAAACCCGAGGCTCCAATCAAAATTTGTTCTTAAAGCTCAAGTAAGAATTCTCTTTTCTTTATTTTCCCATAACCCGAGAATACCCTATGTTTTTAGTGAAGCACTTGCCCTCTTTTATAGTCATTCACAACATTATTTTCAGTTATCATTTCTTGAGAAAGAGTCGTCATAACTCATATTTTGTACACAAGCAAAATAATACACACTAGAGTTGGTTTAGTTTTATGAATCACATAATCAACCAAGATCTCTAGCCAACAGCTTGCTACCATCAAATATGTTTCGATGATTATTCCCAAACTTAAATCATGATTATTCCCAACCAAGACAAAGAACAAGTATGAATTCAAAAATCAGCAAAATACCCAAAACACACAAAACAGAGAAGGGTCACAAATCAGTAGCTTTTAATCCAAGAAAAACATATCAAAACACTATAATGATTTCTTTTGTAAACTCTTGAGGATGTATCTTAACACCTATCAAAATTTAATGATGTTCAAAAATCAGGATAAGGAGAAATAAAAACAAGAACAGTACAAACTCATAACAGAGTTCACTGTTTGACAGTCCACTTTCCACGGGGATTTCTCCCTGTCCAAATTTGGATCTTGCATTAAAAGTACCCGTTTGAAAGCTACGTATGTTAACTTTCTTCAGGATTTGGAATCACTCAATTTCGATCAATAACGAAAGAGATAAACACATTTTAGTGAAGCATGCTAGAATTAAGACGGACAGAAAAACACAGCATAGATGGATTTCGCTTTCATGAGTCTTAGACCATCTTAGATGGATGCTCTTGACAGAAAAAGAGTTCTAGATTTATGAGGAAAGACTTACCTTTAATATTTAAGCTCATAGGTTGGTGAATTTGGCAAGGATTGCTCTGATTCTCCATAAACTTCAACAAGCTGGAGTTTCTTCCTCTTAGTCTCGGTTTCTCTCTTCTTCTTCTAGCCTTAATCCTAGGTTCTTATTCTAATTTCACTCTCTATTGGTCACTCTCTCCACACTTCTCTCTTTCTACTTTTTCGTTTTTCGTTGTAGTTTAGGGGTGCTAGCTTCTTGGTTTTATAATGGGAGGTAACTTGGAGGGCAAGTTGGTTACACCACTTGGTGATGTAAGCTTGGAAGTGAGGTGTCAACCTCAACTTTTGGTTTTGCTGGCTGTGAGACACCTATTGTAGTGACTCATCCATTAAATTCATGACTTTTAAGGTTGCTAGCTTAATTTCAAGCCAAGTGTCAAGTGCAAGGTGTCATGATGCATGATGAGCAAGGTGTCAAGATGCATGAAGAGCAAGGTGTCAAGATGCATGATGAGCAAGGTGTCAAGACCCATAAAGTGTGAGTTGTCTTGGTGCATGAAGGGTTAGGTGTCGTGGTGATGTGTCACTTCCTTGTATGGTGTTTGGCCAATTAGAGACATGTGGCACGGTGACACACCAAGTTTGTGAGCTAATGGCTTAATCTTGTGCCAAGTGGCCATGCTTAAAAGTGGTTTATGTTTACTTTCAATTTAATCCATAACTAAGTAAAATAAATTTATGATGTATGATGTTCTAATGGAGAGCTACATGACATTTTGGGGACTAATGGTGGGATTAAGTGGTTTCTTAATTAATGGTAAAGTCATTAATTTATAAGCGCTTTTACAAAATGTTTGCAATTTAGTCCCTACATTTTTACTAATATATTTCTTATTAAATAAAATAGATATTATTAGTAACTTAATGTAGAAGCCATTAATGACTTGCTTATTAAGCCTTGATTTTATTTATGGCCTAAGAAATCCCATTTTATCTTTTCTTTCAATTTAATCCATATAGGTTTATGTATTTTATTTTTATCATTTTAATCCCTTTTTAATTTAACTATGTATTTTGGACACGAGATATTACATTAGACATGAATTCACACACCTTTCATTTGATCACAAGTCCTATTCGAGCATTAAATCCATACAGATTCCCAAATACAATGAGAAGCAATCGGTTGGATTCACTTGTGCAATAACAAGTTTGACTTGTACTTCTTGAATTCTTTTGAGATTCAATCATGATTTTTGGTAAAAAATGTGTTTAGACATGACTTTACACCTTCCATGTGATGATGAGTCCCATTCGAGCATTAAATCCACTTGGATTTCCAAATACAACACGAAGCGATCGATTTGACTCACTTGAGTAACAACGCGTTTGACTTGTAGTTATTGAGTTCATTTGAGATTCAATCGCGATTTTCCATTTAAAATATTTTTTGACATGACTTCACACACTTTTCAAGCGATCACGAGTCCCATTCGAGCGTTAAATCAACTCGGATTCCCAAATACAACGCAAAGCGATCGGTTTGACTCACTAGTGTAACAACGCGTTCGACTTGTATTTCTTGAATTCTTTTGACATTAAATCGTCATTTTCGGTTCAAAATGTGTTTAGACATGAATTCATACACCTTCTATGCGATCATGAGTGCCATTGAAGCATTAAATGCTATCAGATTCCCAAATACAACGAGAAGTGATCGATTTGACTCACTTGTGCAACAACACGTTTGACTTGTACTTCTTAAATTCTTTTGAGATTCATTCGCGATCTTCCATTTAAAATATGTTTCAACATGACTTCACACACCTTCCATGCAATAACTAGTCCCATTTGAGCATTAAATCCTTTCGGATTCCCAAATACAACGTGAAGCGATCAGTTTGACTAACTTGTGGAACAACACGTTTGACTTGTACTTCTTGAATTCTCTTGAGATTCAATCATGGTTTACTATTTAAAATATGTTTCAACATGACTTCAGATACCTTCCATACGATCTCGAGTCCCATTCAAGCATTAAATCCACTCGGATAACTAAATAAAACGTGAAGCGATCGGTTTAACTCACTTGTGCATCCACCCGTTTGACATATACTTCTAGAATTCTTTTGAGATTCAATCATGATTTTTCGTTTAAATATGTTTCGACAATGCTTCACGCACCTTCAATGCAATCACAAGTCCCATTCGAGCATTAAATCCACTCGGATTCCCAAATATAAAGCGAAGCAATCGGTTTGACTCACTTGTACAACATAACATTTGACTTGTTCTTCTTGAAATCTTATCAGATTCAATCACGAATTTTGTTTCAAAATGTGTTTGAACATGAGTTTACAAATCTTCCAAGCAATCACGAGATCCATTCGAGCATTAAAGCCACTCGGATTCCCAAATACAATGCGAAGCGATCGGTTTGACTAACATGTGCCACAACGGGTTTGATTTCTACTTCTTAAATTACTTTAAGATTCAATTGCGATCATCCACTTAAAATATGTTTCGACATGACTTCACACACCTTCCATGCGATCACGAGTCCCATTCGAGAAATAAACCCACTTGGATTTGCAAATACAACGTGAAGCGATCGGTTTGACTCACTTGTGCAACAACATGTTTGACTTGAACTTCTTGAAATCTTTTGAGATTCGTTCGCAAACTTTGGTTCAAAATTTGTTTATACCTGACTTCGCACTCCTTCCATGCGGTCACGAGTCCCATTCGAGCATTAAATCCACTCGGATTCCCAAATACAACGCGAAGCGATCGGTTTGACTCACTTATGCAACAACACGTTTGACTTGTGCCTCCTGAAATCTTTTGAGATTCAATCGCGAATTTTGGTTCAAAATGTGTTAAGACATTACTTCACACTCCTTCCATACAATCACGAGTCCCATTCAAGCATTAAATCCACTCAGTTCTCAATTACAACTCGAAGCGATCGGATTGACGCACTTGTACAAACTTGTACTTCTTGAATACTTTTAAGATTCAATCACGATTTTGGGATCAAAACGTGTTTAGACATGACTTCACACACCTTCCATACGATCATGTGTCCCATTCGAGCTTTAAATCAACTTGGATTCCTAAATACAATGAGAAGCGATCGGTTTTACTCGCTTGTGCAACAACACGTTTGACTTGTACTACCTGAAATCTTTTGAGATTCAATCACGAATTTTGGTTCAAAATGTGTTTAGACATGACTTCACACTCCTTCCATATGACTAGGAGTCCCATTCGAGCCTTAAATACACTCGGATTTTGAAATACAACACGAAGCGATCGGTTTGACTCACATGTGCAACAACACGTTTCACTAGTACTTCATGAACTCTTTTGAGATTCAATTACGACTTTCAGTTCAAAATATGTTTATACATGAGTTCACACACCTTTCATCCGATCATGAGTCCCAATCGAGCATTGAATCCACTTGGACTCCCAAATACAACGTGAAGCGATCGGTTTGACTTACTTGTGCAACAATGCGTTTCACTTGTACTTCTTGAATTCTTTTAATATTAAATCATGATTTTCCATTTAAAACATGTTTCGACATGACATCGCACGCCTTCGATGCGATCATGAGTCCCACACGAGCGTTAAATCCACTCAAATTGTCAAATACAACGCGAAGCGATCAGTTTGACTCACTTGTGCAACAACGCGTTTGACTTATATTTCTTGAATTCTTTTGAGATTCAATCGCGATTATCCATTTAAAATATGTTTTAACATGACTTCACAAACCTTCCATGCAATCAAGAGTCCCATTCCAACATTAAATCCACTCCGATTCCCAAATACAACGTGAATCAGTCGGTTTGACTCACTTTTGCAATAACACATTTGACATGTATTTCTTGAAAACTTTTGAGATTCAATCGCGATATTTGGTTCAAAATGTGTTTAGAGATGACTTCAAACTTCTTCCATGCTATCACGAGTCCCATTCGAGCATTAAATCCACTCATATTCCCAAATACAACGCAAAGCAGTCGGTTTGACTCACTTGTGCAACTACGCGTTTGACTTGTACTTCTTGAATTCTTTTGAGATTAAATCAAGATTTTCCATTTAAAATATGTTTCGGCATGACATCACACACCTTCCATGCGTTCACGAGTCCCACTTAGGGGTTAAATCCATTCAGATGGCCAAATACACCGTGAAGCGATCGGCTTTACTCACTTAGGCAACAACAGGATTGACTTGTACTTCGTGAATTCTTTTGAGGTTCAATCGCAAAATTTGGTTCGAAATGTGGTTAGACATGACTTCAAACTTCTTCGATGCGATTATGAGTCTCGTTTGAGCTTTAAAAACACTCGGATTTCCAAATACAACGCGAAGCGATCGGTTTCACTCACATGTTAAACAACACATTTGACTTGTTCTTCTAGGATTCTTTTCTGATTTAATCGTGAATTTCAAATCAAAATGTGTTTAGACATGACCTCACACAACTTCCATGCAATCTTGAGTCCCATTCGAGCATTAAATCCAGTTAGATTCCCAAATACAATGCGAAGCGATCGGTTTGACTCACTTGTGCAACAACACGTTTGACTTGTAGTTCGGGAATTTTAATAAGATTCAATCGTGATTTTTATTTCGAAATGTGTTTAGACATGACTTCACCCACCTTCCATGCGATCATGTGTCCCATTCGAGCATTAAATCCACTCTGATTCCCATATAAAACGTGAAGAGATCGGTTTAACTCACTTATGCAACATCATGTTTGACTTGTACTTCTTGAATTCTTTTGAGATTCAATCACAATTTTTCATTTAAAAAATGTTTTGTCATGACTTCTCACACCTTCCATGCGATCAGGAGTCCCATTCGAGCATTAAATCCACTCGGATTCCCAAAGGCAACCTGAAGCGTTCGATTCGACTCACCTGTGCAACAAGTTTGAATTTTACTACTTGTAATCTTTTGAGTTTCAAGTCCGATTTTCCATTTAAAATATTTTCGACATGACTTCACACACCTTCCATGCGATCATGAGTCCTATTCGAGCATTAAATCCACCCGGATTCCCAAAGACAATACGAAGTGATCGATTCGACTCACTTGTGCAACAAGTTTGACTTTTACTACTTGTAATCTTTTGAGATTGAAACGGGAATTTTGGTTCAAAATGTGTTTAGCATTACTTAACACTCATTTTATTCGATCACGAGTCCCATTCGAGCATTAAATCCACTCGGACTCCTAAATACAACGGGAAGCGAATGGTTTAACTCATATGTACAAAAACACGTTTGACTTGTACTTCTTGAATTCCTTTGAGATTCGATCACAATTTTCAGTTCAAAATGTGATTCGACATGACATCACACGCCTTCCATACGATCATGAATCTCATTCGAGCATTAAATCCACTCGGATTCTCAGATACAAGGTGAAGAGATTGGTTTGACTCACATGTGCAACAACACATTTTCCTTGTACATCTTAAATTCTTTTAAGATTCAATCGCAATTTTCCGTTTAAATTAGGTTTCGGCATGACATCACACACCTTCCATAAGATCATGAGTCCCATTCGAGCATTAAAGCCACTTGGATTCCCTAATACAATGCTAAGCGATCGGTTTGGCTAAGTTGCAGAAAAATGCGTTTGACTTGTACTATATGAATTTTTTTTGAGATTCAATCACTTGTTTCCATTTAAAATATGTTTTGACATGAATTCACACACCTTCCTTGCAATCATGAATCCCATTCGAGCATTAAATCCATTCGGATTCCTAAATACAACGCGAAGCGATCGGTTTGACTAGCTTGTTCAACAACAAGTTTGACTTGTAATTCTTGAATTCTTTTGAGATTCAATCGCGATTTTTCATTTAAAATATGTCTCGACATGACTTCACATGCCTTCCATGCGATCACGTTGCACAAGTAAGTCAAACCGATTGCTTCGCGTAGTATTTTGGAATCCGAGTAGATTTAATGCTCGAATGGGACTCAGTATTGAATGGAAGGAGTGTGAAGTCAAGTCCAAACACATTTTAAACTTAAATTCGCGATTGAATCTCAAAAGATTTCAAGAAGTAAAGGTAACGTGTTGCTGCACAAGTTAGTCAACCTGATCGCTTCGTGTTATATTTGGGAATCCTAGTGGATTTAATGCTCGAATGGGACTCGTGATTGCATGGAAGGTGTGTGAAGTCATGTCGAAACATGTTTTGAACCGAAAATCATGATTAAATCTCAAAAGAATTCAAGAAGTACAGATCAAACGTGTTTTTGCACAAGTTAGTCAAACCAATCTGTTCGCATTGTATTTCGGAATCCGAGCAGATTTAATACTCGAATGGGACTCATGATTGAATTGAAGGAGTGTGAAGTCAACTCTAAACACATTTTGAACCAAAATTCGTGATTCAATCTCAAAAGATTTCAAGAAGGTCAAGTCAAACGTGTTGCTGCACAAGTTAGTCAACCTGATCGCTTCGCGCTGTATTTGGGAATCCTAGTGGATTTAATGCTCGAATGGGACTCGTGATCGCATGGAAGGTGTGTGCAGTCTTTTTGAAACATGTTTTGAACCGAAAATCGTGATTAAATCTCAAAAGAATTCAAGAAGTACAAGTCAAACGTGTTGTTGCACAAGTTAGTCAAACCGATCGCTTCGGGTTGTATTTGGGAATTTCAGTGGATTTACTGCTCGAATGGGACTCGTGATGGCATGGAACGTGTGTGAAGTCATGTCAAAATATATTTTAAATGGAAAATCCTGATAGAATCTCAAAAAAATTCAAGAAGTACAAGTCAAACGCGTTGTTGCGCAAATTAGTTAAGCCGATCACTTTGCGTTGTATTGGGGAATCCAAGTGGATTTAATGCTCGAATGGTACTAGTGATCGCATGGAAGGTGTGTGAAGCCATGTCGAAACATATTTTAAACGGAAAATCGTGATTCAATTTCAAAAGAATTCAAGTAGTACAAGTCAAACGTGTTGTTGCACAAGTTAGTCATACTGTTCGCTTCACGTTGTATTTAGGAATCTGAGTGGATTTAATGCTCGATAGGACTCGTGATCGCATGGAAGGAGTGTGAAGTCATGTCTAAACACATTTTGAACCAAAATTCATGATTGAATCTCAAAAGAAATAAAGAAGTACAAGTTAAACGTGTTGTGGCGCAAGGGATTCAATTCGATCGCTTCATGTTGTATTTGGGAATCCAGGTGGATTTAATGCTCGAATAGGACCCATGATAACATGGAAGGTGTGTGAAGTACAAGTAAAACGTGTTGTTTCGCAAGTGAGTCCAATCGACCGCTTCAAGTTGTATTAGGTAATCTGAGTGGATTTAATGCTCGAATGGGACTCCTGATCGCCTGGAATGTGTGTGAAGTCATGTCGAAACATAATTTAAATGGAAAATCGTGATTGAATTTCATATGAATTCAAGAAGTACAAGTCAAACGAGTTATTGCACAAGTTAGTCAAACCGATCACTTCACTATGGGTATCCGTGTGGATTTAATGCTCGAATGGGACTCGTGATCTCATGGAATGTGTGTAAAGTCATGTCGAAACATATTTTAAATGGATAATTGAGATTCAGTCCTAAACGAATTCAAGATGTACAAGTCAAACGTATTGTTGCACAAGTGAGTCAAACCAATTACTTCGTGTTGTATTTATGAATCCAAGTGGATTTAAAGCTCGAATGGGACTTGTGATCGCATGGAAGGAGTGTAAAGTGATGTATAAGAACTTTTGGAACCCAAAATCGCGATTGAACATCAAAAGAATTAAAGAAGTAAAAGTCAAACATGTTGTTACACAAGTTAGCAAACCGATCGCTTCGCGTTGTATTTGGGAATCCGGGTGGATTTAATGCTCGAATGAGACTGTGATCGCATGTAAGGTGTGTGAAGTCCTGTGTAAACATATTTTGAACAGAAAATCGTGATTGAATCTCAAAAGAACTTAGGAAGTACAAGTCAAACGTGTTGTTGCAAAATTGAGTTACCCCGACCGCTTCGCGTTGTATTTGGGAATCCGAGTGGATTTAATGATCAAATGGGACTCTTTATCGCATAGAAGAAGTGTGAAGTCATGTCTAAACACATTTTCAACCGAAATTCGCAATTGAATCTCAAAAGATTTTAAGTACTACAAGTCAAACTTGTTGTTGCACAATAGAGTGAAACCGATCGCTTCGCTTTGTATTCGGGAATCCAAGTGAATTTAATACTCAAATGGGACTCGTAATTGCATTGAAGGTGTGTGAAGTCATGTCTAAACATATTTTGAACAAAAAATCGTGATTGAGTCTCAAAAGAATTCAAGAAAAACAAGTGAAACGTGATGTTGCACAACTGAGTCAAACCTATCCCTTCGCGTTGTATTTGGGAATCAGAGTATATTGAATGCTCACGTGGGACTCATGATCACATGGAAGGTGTGTAAAGTCATGTCGAAACGTATTTTAAACAAAAAATCACGATTGAATCTCAAAAGAATTCAGGAACTACAAGTCAAACGTGTTGTTGCACAAGTGAGTCAAACCAATCGAATGGAACTCATGATTGCATGGACGGTGTGTGAACTCAAGCCTAAACACATTGAGAATCGAAAATCGAGATTAAATCCTAAAATAATTCAAGAAGTACAAGTCAAACGTGTTGTTGCACAAGTGAGTCAAACCGATCGCTTCGCGTTGTAATTGGGAATCCGAGTGGATTCTAAAATACATCGCGAAGCGATCGGTTTGACTAACTTGTGCAACAACACATTTAACTTGTACTTCTTGATTTCTTTTCAGATTCAATCGACATTTTTCGTTTAAAATATGTTTCGACGTGACTTGACATACCTTCCATGTGATCATGAGTCTAATTCGAGTATTAAATCTACTCGGATTCCCAAATACAACGCGAAGCGATCAGTTTGACTCACTTGAGCAACAAAATGTTTAACTTGTACTTCTTGAATTCTTTTGAGATTTAATCACGATTTTCGGTTCAAAATATGTTTCAACATGACTTCGCACACCTTCCATGTGATCACGACTCCCATTCGAGCATTAAATGCACTCGGATTCCCAAATACAACCCGAAGCGATCGATTTTTCTCACTTATGGAACAACAAGTCTAACTTGTGCTACTTAAATTATTTTGAGATTCAATCGTGATTTTAGTTTCAAAATGTATTTAGACATGACTTCACATACCTTCCTTGCGATCACGAGTCCCATTCTATCATTAAATCCACTTGGATTCCCATATACAATGCGAAGTGATTGGTTTGACTCATTTGTTCAATAACATATTTGACTTGTACTTCTTGAATTCTATTAAGATTCAATCTCAATTTTCGGTAAAAAATGTGTTTACATATGATTTAACACACCTTCCATGCGATCACGAGTCCCGTATGAGCATTAAATCCACTCGCATTCCAAAATACATCACGAAGCGAACGGTTTGACTCATCTGTGCAACACGTTTGATTTATATTTCTTGAAATCATTTGAGATTCAATCGCTAATTTTGGATAATAATTAGTTTAGATATTACTCCACACTCCTTCCATGCGATCACAAGTGCCATTTGAGCATTAAATCCACTCGGATTCCCAAATACAACGCGAAGCAATCGGTACGACTCACTTATGCAACAACATGTTTGACTAGTACTTCTTGAATTGTTTTGAGATTCAATCACCATTTTCGGTTCAAATGTCTTTACTCATAACTTCACTCACCTTTCGTGTGATCACGAGTCCCGTTCGAGGATTGAATCCACTCGAATTCCCAAATGCAACGCGAAGCAATCAGTTTGACTCACTTGTGCAACAACAAGTTTGACTTGTACATCTTGAATTCTTTTAAGATTAAATCCCAATTTTTGATTCAAAATGTTTTTATACATGACTTAACACACGTTCCATTCGATCACGAGTCTCATTTGACCATTAAATCCACTCGAATTCACAAATGCAACGAGAAGCGATCTGTTTGACCCACTTGTGCAACAATATGTTTGACTTGTACTTCTTGAATTCTTTTCAGATTCATTGTTGTTTTTTGGTTCAAAATGAGTTTAAACATGACTTCACACACCTTCCATGCAATCACAAGTCCCATTTGAGCATTAAGTCCACTCGGAATTCGAAATACAACGCGAAGCGATCGGTTTGACTCATAAGTGCGACAACACGTTTGATTTGTACTTCTTGAAATCATTTGCGATTCAATCTCAGATTTTGGATCAATATTTTTTTAGATATGACTTCACACTCCTTTCATGCGATCACGAGTGCCATTCGAGTATTAAATCCACTCAGATACCTTAATACACCGTGAAGTGATCGGTTTGACTCAGTTGTTCAACAACACGTTTGACTCTTACATCTAGAATTCTTTTAAGATTCAATCTCCATTTTCGATTCAAAATGTGTTTAGACATGACTTCACACACCTTACATGCGATCACGAGTCCCATTCGAGCATTAAATCCACTCGGATTCCAAAATGCAACGCGAAGTGATCAGTTTCACTAACTTGTGCAACAACATGGTTGACATGTTCTTCATGAATTCTTTTCAGATTCTATCTGGATTTTCGGTTCAAAATGTGTTTACGCTTGACTTCACAAAGCTTCCTTGCAATCACGAGTCCTGTTTGAGCATTAATTCCACTGGAATTCCCAAATACAACGCGAAGCAAATGGTTTGACTCGTGCAACAACACGTTTAATTTGTACTTCTTGAAATCTTTTGAGATTCAACGTGAGTTTTGGTTCAAAATGTGTTTAGACATGATTTCAAACTCCTTCTACGTTATCATGATTCCCACTCGAGTACTAGATCCACTCGGATTCCCAAATACAAGGCGAAGCGATTGGTTTGACTCACTTATGCCACCACACGTTTGACTTGTCCTTTTCGAAATGTTTTAAGATTCAATCGCGAAATTTGGTTCAAAATGTGTTAGGACATGATTTCACAGTGCTTCTATGCTACAGTTAGTCCCATTCGAGCATTAAATCCACTCGGATTCCAAAATACAATGCGAAACAATTGGTTTGACACACTAGTGCAACAACACGTTTGACATGTACTTCTTGAAATCTTTTGAGACTTAGTTCCGAATTTTAGTTCAAAATATGTTTCGACATGACTTCACACTCCTTCCATGCGATCACAAGTCCCATTCAAGTATTGAATCCACTCGGATCTCAAAATACAATGGGAAGCGATCGATTTGACTCACATGTGCAAATACACGTTTTACTTGTACTTCTTGAAATCTTTTGAGATTCAATTGAGATTGTTTGTTTAAAATATGTTTCAACATGACTTCACACACCTTCCATGCAATCACGAGTCCCAATTGAGTATTAAATCCACTTGGATTCCAAAATGCAAGGCGAGGTGATCGGTTTGACTCACTTGTGCAACAACATGTTTGACTTGTACTTCTTGAAATCTTTTATGATTCAATCATGAATTTTGGTTCAAAATTTGTTTATACTTGACTTTATACCCCTACCTTGCGATCATGAGTCCCATTCGAGCAATAAATCCACTTGAATTACCAAATACAATGTGAAGCGGTCAATTTGACTCACTTGTACAACAACACGTTTGACTTGTACTTCTTGAATTCTTTTGAGATTCAATAGCGAATTTTTGTTTAAAATTTGTTTACACATTACTTCACACTCCTTCCATGCGATCACGAGTCCCATTGGAGCACTAAATCCACTCAAATTTCCAATTACAATGCAAAGCGATCGATTTGACTCGCTTGATCAACAACACGTTTGACTTGTACTTTTTGAATTCTTTTGAGATTCAATCATGAAATTTGGTTCAAAATGTGTTTAGACATGACTTCACACTCTTTCCATGCGATCACGAGTCCCATTCGAGCATTAAATCCACTCGGATTCCAAAATACAATGTGAAGCGATCAATTGGACTCACTTGTGCAACAACACGATTGATTAGTACTTCTTGGAATCTTTTGAGATTCAATCGCGTATTTTGGTTGAAAATGTTTTTAGACCTCACTTCACACTCCCTCTATGAGATTATGAGTCCCTTTCATGTTTTTAATCAACTCGGATTCCTGAATACAACGCGAAGTGATCGGTTTGACTCACTTGTTCAACAACATGTTTCACTTGTACTTCTTGAAATCTTTTAAGATTCAATCATGAATTTTGGTTCAAAATTTCTTTAGACATGACTTTATACTCCTTCCTTGCGATCACGAGTCCCATTTGAGCATTAAATCCACTCGGATTACCAAATACAATGTGAAGCGATCAATTTGACTCACTTGTGCAATAACACGTTTGACTTGTACTTCTTGAAATCTTTTGAGATTCAACAGCGAATTTTTGTTCAAAATGTGTTTACACATGACTTCACATTCCTTCCATGCAATCACGAGTCCCATTCAAGCACTAAATCCACTCAGATTTCAAATTACAACGCGAAGCAATTGGTTTGAATCGCTGGTTCAACAACACGTTTGACTTGTACTTTTTGAATTCTTTTGAGATTTAATCTCGATTTTTGGTTCAAAATGTGTTTACACATGACTTCGCACACCTTCCATGCGATCACGAGTCCCGTTGGAGCATTAGATCCACTCGGATTCCCAAAAACAACGCGAAGTGATTGGTTTGACTCTTTTGTGCAACCACACATTTGACTTGTACTTTTCAAAATCATTTGAGATTCAATCGCGAAATTTTGTTCAAAATGTGTTAGGACATGACTTCATAGTCCTTCTATGCTATAGTTGGTCCCATTCGAGCATTAAATCCACTCGGATTCCAAAATACAACGCGAGTTGACGCACTAGTGAAACAACACATTTGACTTGTACTTCTTGAAATCTTTATAGATTCAGTCGCGAATTTTAGTTCAAAATGTGTTTAAACATGACTTCACACTCCTTCCATGCGATCATGAGTCCCATTCGAGTATTAAATCCACTCAGATCTCAAATTACAACGGGAAGCGATCGATTTGACTCACATGTGCAACAACACGTTTTACTTGTACTTCTTGTAATCTTTTGAGATTCAATCGCGAGTTTTGGTTCAAATTGTTTTTAGACCTGACTTCAGACTCCTTCTATGCGATTATGAGTCCTATTCACACTTTTAGTCAACTTGGACTCCTAAATAAAATGCGAAGTGATCGGCTTGACTCACTTGTGCAACAACACATTTGACTTGTACTTCTTGAATTCTTGAGAGATTAAAACTCGCTATTTGGTTCAAAATGTGTTAACACATGACTTCACACACCTTCCGTGCGATCACGAGTCCCGTTCAAGCACTGAAAGCTTTTGATATTCATTCGCGATTTTTTGTTTAAAATATGTTTCGACATGACTTCACACACCTTCCATGTGATCACGAGTGCCAATTGAGTATTAAATCCACTTGGATTCCAAAATACAAGGCGAAGTGATTGGTTTGACTCACTTGTGCAACAACATGTTTGACTTGTACTTTTTGAAATCTTTTAAGATTCAATCATGAATTTTTGTTGAAAATTTTTTTAGACATGACTTTATACTCCTTCCTTGCGATCAGGAGTCTCATTCGAGCATTAAATCCACTTGGATGACCAGATACAATGTGAAGCAATTAATTTGGCTCACTTGTACAACAACAACATGTTTGACTTGTACTTCTTGAAATCTTTTGAGATTCCATAGCAAATTTTTGTTCATAATGTGTTTACACATTACTTCATAACCCTTTCATGCGATCACGAGTCCCATTCGAGCAATAAATCCACTCTGATTTCCAATTACACTGCAAAGCGATCAGTTTGACTCGTTTGTTCAACAACACGTTTGAATTCTACTTCTTGAATTCTTTTGAGATTCAATCTCGATTTTTGGTTCAAAATGTGTTTACACATGACTTCGCACACCTTCCATGCGATCACGAATCCCGTTTGGGCATTAGATCCACTTGGATTCCGAAATAGAACGCGAAGCGATTGGTTTGAAACATTTGTGCAACAATATGTTTGAGTGGTACTTCTTGAAATCTTTTCAGATTCAATTGCAAATTTTTGTTCAAAATGTGTTTAGACATGACTTCACACTCCTTCCATGCGATCACGAGTCCCATTCGAGCATTAAATCCACTCGGATTCCAAAACACAATGTGAAGCGATCGATTTTACTCACTTGTGCAACAACACGTTTGACTTATACTTGGAATCTTTTGAGATTCAATTGAAAATTTTGGTTCAAAATGTTTTTAGACCTGAGTTCACACTCCTTCTATTAGATTATGAGTCATATTCACACTTTTAATCAACTCGGATTCCTAAGTACAACGCGAAGGGATCGGTTTGACTCACTTCTTCAACAACATGTTTGACTTGCACTTCTTGAAATCTTTTAAGATTCAATCATGAATTTTGGTTCAAAATTTGTTTAGACATGACTTTATACTACTTCCTTGCGATCACGAGTCCCATTCGAGCATTAAATCCACTCAGATTACCAAATACAATGTCAATCGATCGATTTGACTCACTTGTACAACAACACGTTTGACTTGTACTTCTTGAAATTTTTGAGATTCAAAAGCGAATTTTTGTTCATAATGTGTTTACACATGACTACAGATTCCTTCGATGCGATCATGAGTCCCATTCGAGCACTAAATCGACTCAGATTTCCAATTAGAACGCGAAGCGATCGGTTTGACTCGCTTCTTCAACAACACGTTTGACTTCTACTTCAAGAATTCTTTTGAGATTCAATCTTGATTTTTGGTTCAAAATGTGTTTACAAATGACTTCTCACACCTTCCTTGCGATCACGAGTCCCGTTGGAGCATTAGATCCACTCGGATTCCCAAATACAATACGAAGCGATTGGTTTGACTCACTTGTGCAACCACACGTTTGACTTGTACTTCTCGAAATCTTTTGAGATTCAATCGCGAAATTTGGTTCAATATGTGTTAGGACATGACTTCACAGTCCTCCTATGCTATAGTTAGTCCCACTCGAGCATTAAATCCACTCGAATTTTAAAATACAACGCGAAGGGATTGGTTTGATGCACTAGTGCAACAACACGTTTGACTTGTACTTCTTGAAATCTTTTGAGATTTAGTCGCAAATTTCAGTTCAAAATGTGTTTAGTCATGACTTCACACTCCTTCCAAGCGATCACAAGTCCCTTTCGAGCATTAAATCCTCTCTGATGTCAAAATACAATGGGAAGCGATCGATTTGACTCACATGTGCAACAACACTTTTTACTTGTACTTGAAATGTTTCGAGATTCAATCGTGAATTTTGGTTCAAAATGTTTTTAGACCTCACTTCAGACTCCTTCCATGCGATTATGAGTCCTTTTCACGCTTTTAATCAACTCGGATTCCTAAATAGAATGCGAAGTGATCGGTGTGACTCACTTGTGCAACAACACCTTTCACTTGTACTTCTTGAATTCTAGAGAGATTAATACTCGTTTTTTAGTTCAAAAGGTGTTTACACAAGACTTCACACACCTTCCGTGCGATCACGAGTCCCGTTCGAGCATTGAAATGTTTTGATATTCAATCCCTACTTTTTGTTTAAAATATGTTTCGACATGACTTCACACACCTTCCATGCGATCACGAGTCCCAATCGAGTATAAAATCCACTTGGATTCCAAAATACAAGGCGAAGTGATCGGTTTGACTCACTTGTGCAACAACATGTTTGACTTGTACTTCTTGAAATCTTTTAAGATTCAATCATGAATTTTTGTTGAAAATTTGTTTAGACATGACTTTATACTCCTTCCTTGCGATCAGGAGTCTCATTCGAGCATTAAATCCCCTTGGATTACCAAATACAATGTGAAGCAATCGATTTGGCTCACTTGTACAACAACACGTTTGACTTGTACTTCTTGAAATCTTTTGAGATTCCATAACAAATTTTTGTTCATAATGTGTTTACACATTACTTCACAACCCTTTCATGCGATCACGAGCCCCATTCGAGCAATAAATCCACTCTGATTTCCAATTACACTGCGAAGCGATCGGTTTGACTCGCTTGTTCAACAACACGTTTGAATTCTACTTCTTGAATTCTTTTGAGATTCAATCTCGATTTTTGGTTCAAAATGTGTTTACACATGACTTCGCACACCTTCCATGCGATCACGAATCCCGTTTGGGCATTAGATCCACTTGGATTCCGAAAAAGAACGCGAAGCGATTGGTTTGAAACATTTGTGCAACAACATGTTTGAGTGGTACTTCTTGAAATCTTTTCAGATTCAATTGCAAATTTTTGTTCAAAATGTGTTTAGACATGACTTCACACTCCTTCCATGCAATCACGAGTCCCATTCGAGCATTAAATCCACTCGGATTCCAAAACACAATGTGAAGCGATCGATTTGACTCACTTGTGCAACAACACGTTTGACTTATATTTGGAATCTTTTGAGATTAAATTGAAAATTTTGGTTCAAAATGTTTTAGACCTGAGTTCACACTCCTTCTATTAGATTATGAGTCCTATTCACGCTTTTAATCAACTCGGATTCCTAAATACAACGCGAAGTGATCGGTTTGACTCACTTCTTCAACAACATGTTTGACTTGCACTTCTTGAAATCTTTTAAGATTCAATCATGAATTTTGGTTCAAAATTTGTTTAGACATGACTTTATACTACTTCCTTGCGATCACGAGTCCCATTCGAGCATTAAATCCACTCGGATTACCAAATACAATGTCAATCGATCGATTTGACTCACTTGTGCAACAACACGTTTGACTTGTACTTCTTGAAATTTTTGAGATTCAAAAGCGAATTTTTGTTCAAAATGTGTTTACGCATGAGTTCAGATTCCTTCGATGCAATCATGAGTCCCATTCGAGCACTAAATCGACTCAGATTTCCAATTACAACACCAAGCGATCGATTTGACTCGCTTCTTCAACAACACGTTTGACTTCTACTTCAAGAATTCTTTTGAGATTCAATCTCGATTTTTGGTTCAAAATATGTTTACAAATGACTTCTCACACCTTCCTTGCGATCACGAGTCCCGTTGGGGCATTAGATCCACTCGGATTCCCAAATACAATAAGAAGCGATTGGTTTGACTCACTTGTGCAACCACACGTTTGACTTGTACTTCCCAAAATCTTTTGAGATTCAATCGCGAAATTTGGTTCAATATGTGTTAGGACATGACTTCAAAGTCCTCCTATGCTATAGTTAGTCCCACTCGAGCATTAAATCCACTCGGATTTTAAAATACAACGCGAAGCGATTGGTTTGATGCACTAGTGCAACAACACGTTTGACTTGTACTTCTTGAAATCTTTTGAGATTCAGTCGCAAATTTCAGTTCAAAATGTGTTTAGTCATGACTTCACACTCCTTCCAAGCGATCAGGAGTCCCTTTCGATCATTAAATCCTCTCTGATGTCAAAATACAATGGGAAGCGATCGATTTGACTCACATGTGCAACAACACTTTTTACTTGTACTAGAAATGTTTCGAGATTCAATCGTGAATTTTGGTTCAAAATGTTTTTAGACCTCACTTTAGACTCCTTCCATGTGATTATGAGTCCTTTTCACGCTTTTAATCAACTCGGATTCCTAAATAGAACGCGAAGTGATCGGTGTGACTCACTTGTGCAACAACACTTTTCACTTGTACTTCTTGAATTCTAGAGAGATTAATACTCGTTTTTTAGTGCAAAAGGTGTTTACACATGACTTCACACACCTTCCGTGCGCTCACGAGTCCCGTTCGAGCATTGAAATGTTTTGATTTTCAATCCCTACTTTTTGTTTAAAATATGTTTCGACATGACTTCACACACCTTCCATGCGATCACGAGTCCCAATCGAGTATAAAATCCACTTGGATTCCAAAATACAAGGCGAAGTGATCGGTTTGACTCACTTGTGCAACAACATGTTTGACTTGTACTTGAAATCTTTTTCAATAATTAATTTTGGTTCAAAATTTGTTTAGACATGACTTTATACTCCTTCCTTGCGATCACGAGTTCCATTCGAGCATTAAATCCACTTGGATTACCAAATACAACGTGAAGCGATCGATTTGACTCACTTGTGCAACAACACGCTTGACTTGTACTTCTTGAAATCTTTTGAGATTCAATAGCGAATTTTTGTTCAAAATGTGTTTACACATAAGAAGCTCTCACTAGAAACGCGGCCCTAGCCTATCACCAGGTAGAAACCTTCCCTATCAGAGAGGAGTCGCTCTCCCTATTGTAGAGGAGACTAGTATATTATATTTATTTTTTAATTATATAATTTTGTGATGAATTATTTTCTATTGGGTTTATTTTTATATTGTATATTGGCAAAAAAAGATTGAAGGGATGCCACAAAAATTTATGGCTAATATTATGAAGCCCAAGGTCCAAGACCCAAGCCCAATCTCAAGATCCAAACCTAATTACCCATTAAGTTGCATGTTGCCTCTTCTCCAAAATCTCTTAGCAATTTGACGGCACTTTTTCACTTTATTCTCACAAGGATTGAATTCAATCTCACCGTTCATTCACTAACAATTCAATGGTGGTCAACATCTTACCCAAATTACCACTTTCCCATTTTATCATCAATTGTGTAGAGACAGAGGGGGTGTGAAATCACGCCGCACATGTCCATTTTCACCTTCTCCATTTTCACTCACCCTTCCATTCACACCTCATTCCATCTCTTCCACTCCCACTTTTTTTTCATTTCCTCAATCACACGCCACGCACCACACATACTTCTCCATTCTTTCTATTCTCCTACACACACTTTTCATTTTCTTTCTCTGTTTCACTTCCATTATCGTACTATTTTCACTATCTCCATCATTCATCATTTCATTTCCATTTCTTATAACATGGTCGAAGTTAAGGACATTCTTGCATTTTCTTCAATGTGTGGCTAGAGGTTGCTTCTTCGAGGTGGAGTCCTATGGCTTAAGTTTATATGCTTCAAAGGGGAGTTTATTATCTTCATACTTATTTTTAAATTGTATATTTGATTTCCTAGGTTTAGGATTTATCTTTATGCAATTTAAGAACTTAGATTTATGGGTACATTGTCTATGTTTGTATTGAAAAATTATGGTTTAGATTGGATATTTCAACTTTATCACCCATTTGTGCATATGATGATGTTTAATTTTATTATGATAGCCTTTGATAGTAGGATTCATGATTAATTTATGCATATATGTTTGTGATGGTATTCCAAGCAATATAAGAGAGTGGGTGTAAACCAATTGAGCATATGATGGTGATTAATGTTGTTATGGTAGCCTTTGATAATAGGAATCATAACATGTTAATTCATCTAAGTTTATGACGGTTGTCCAAACAACATAAAGAATGGAACAAGTTGCTTTTTCCCAATTTTTATCATACATTAAGTGGTTCTTAATTGTGTCTCTTGGATTGGTTGCTAGCTATGGTAGTAGGAGTAATCACTAAAAAAGAACACAAGACTCAAGTGGTATAAAGAATTAAACTCCCATATCAATTTGAACTAGGATAGCTATATAATTCCATTTTCCAAGAGCATTCTTATATTAATTCCAACTTATTTTTAATTAGTCCATTCAAGAAAAATACCAAAAATAGTAATTTAGGTCCATTTTAGTTTACTTTCATCGCGCTTTTCATTTAGTAGATAGCTTAAAAAAACCAAAAATCACTTTAGTTTGTTAATTGCATGTTTTTGACACTAAGTTTAGCTCAAGATCTTAAATAAAGGCTCCTTAAGTGAATACGATCCGGATTGCACTGCTATATTCCATTATAATTCGGTTAATTTGGTCAACCTTCCGACGGGTGCGATCAAATTTCAGCGCTGTTGCCGGGTAGCCAATTTATTTGGTTCTTGGGTTATCTAAGTGTCTAATTTGGTGCCTAAATTGTGGTCTCTCTTGTGTTGCCTACAAAATTTAGTTTTTCTTGTTTTAAGTAATTTGTTTAGAATATATACATTTTTACTTTTCCTTTTATCCCAAATAAAAAATTGTTCGCATTTCTATCTTCGTTTCTTTTTCTTTTCCATCCTTTTTTTTTGGTTGGTGCATTTTTTTTTTCTTTTTTCGTTATTATTTTGTTTGTTGTTTGCATTAAAATTTTCATTTTCATTGAAATAAAGCAACAAAACTTTTGTGCTTCTTCTTTTTGTTCTCGTGATCGCATGGAAGGAATGTGAAGTAATGTTTAAACTCATTCCGGACCGAAATTCGTGATTGAATCTCAAAAGATTTCAAGAAGTACAAGTCTAACGTATTGTTGCACAAGTGAGTCAAACCGATCGCTTCGCGTTGTATTTGGAAATCCGAGTGGATTTAATGCTCGATTGAGACTCATGGTTGCATGGAAAGAGTGTGAAGTGATGTCTAAACACATTTTGAACCAAAATTCGCGATTGAATAAAAAATGATTAGCACAACTACAAGTCAAATGTGTTGTTGCACAAGTGGATCAAACCGATCGCTCCGCATTGACTTTGGCATTCCGAGTGGATTTAATGCTCGAATTGGAATCGTGATCGCATGGAAAGTGTGTGAGGTCATGTCTAAACACATTTTGAACTAAGAATCACGTTAGAATCTCAAAAGAGTTAAAGAACTACAAGTCAGGCGTATTGTTCCACAAGTGAGTCAAATCAATCGCTTCGCGTTGTATTTGGGAATCCGAGATGATTTAATGCTCTAAGGGGACTCGTGATCGCATGGAAGAAGTGTGAAGTCCTGTCTAAACACATTCTGAACCAAAATTTGCGATTAAATTTCAAAAGATTACATGAAGTACAAGTCAAACGTCTTGTTGCACAAGTGAATCAAACCGATCGCTTCACGTTGTATTTGGGAATCCGAGTGGATTTAATGCTCGAATGGGAAGCATGATTGCATGAAAGGAGTGTGAAGTCATGTCTAAACAAATTTCGAACCAAAATTTGCGATTGAATCTCAAAATGTTACAACAAGTCCAAGTGAAACTTGTTTTTGAACAAGTCAGTCAAACCGATCGCTTCGAGTTGTATTTGGGAATCCGAGTGTATTTAATGCTCGAATGGGACATGTGATCGTGTGGAAGGTGTTTGAATAATGTCTAAACACATTTTGAAACAAAAATTGTGACTGAATCTCAAAAGAATTCAAGAAGAACATGTCAAATGTGTTGTTGCACAAGTGAGTCAAACCGATCGCTTCCCGTTGTATTTGGGAATCCGAGTGGATTTAATGCTCAAAGGGGAGTCGTGATCACATGGAAGGGTTCTGAAGTCATGTATAAACACTTTTGAACCAAAATTCGCTATTGAATGTCAAAAGATTTCAAGAAGTACATGTCAAACGTGTTGTTGCACTTGTGAGTCAAATTGATTGCATCGCGTTGTATTTGGGAATCCGAGTGGATTTAATACTTGAATGAGACTCGTGATTGCATGGAAGAAGTGTGAAGTCATGTCTAATTTCATTTTGAACCAAAATTCGCAATTGAATCTCAAAAGATTCCAACAAGTACAAGTCAAATGTGTGGTTGCACAAGTGAATCAAACCGATCGTTTCGCGTTGTATTTGGGAATCTAAGTGGATTTAATGCTTCAATGGGACTCCTGATTGCATGGGAGGAGTCGGAAGTCGTGTCTAAACACATTTTGTACCAAAAGTCGCGATTTAATTTCAAAAGATTTCAAGATATACAAGTCAAATATCTTGTTGCACAAGTGAGTCAAACCGATCGCTTCGCGTTGTATTTGGGAATTCGAGTGGATTTAATGCTCGAACGGGACTCGTGATCGCATGGAAAGAGTGTGAAGTCGTGTCTAAACACATTTGAACCAAAATTTGCGATTGAATCTTAAAAGATTTCAAGAAGTACATGTCAAATGTGTTGTTGCACAAGTGAGACAAACCGATCGCTTCACGTTGTATATGGGAATCCGAGTGGATTTATTTCTTGAATGAGACTCCTGATCGCATGGAAAGAGTGTGAAGTCATGTTTAAACTCATTTTGAACCAAAATTCTGTGACACCCCAATTCTCTAGGTTCATTTTAGTATACAATTAATTATGAATTAGTGTGTTACTACCTTTCTCATACATTGCCGCAGAAACTAAAACTAATAAAGCACTACTATAACATGATACAAACACATGTAAAAGAAGTCTTTTGTTAAACTATTGCACATCTTGGCATTTTATAATAAAACACATAAGGTTAGTTAAGAGAAGAGGAACTGGAGGCAACAACCCTGCCACTCAGATCTCATCAAAACCCTAACAATTGAGTATGACTCAGTTAATCATACATAGTTCCTTCATCCCTTTCTGCATATACTACCTAGTTAGCCAACATGGCCTTTCCAAAAAGGTATACGACAATGGGCTAAAGGAATGGGGATACCAACCACAACAAGAAAACATATAGCTATATGCTTATATTACTTAATAAGATGATAACCTTATCACTATGTGTACAATTACATTCTTAACTACTATTACTCAGCCCGAAACTAAATTTTGTCTTCTTTCTAACTCCACCTCCAATGTGCTTAAGTACCTAGGCATCTGATACACACCATCGTAATCGTGAGATATAAAATCCCAGTAATCATAGAAACCTCAAACATAACATTTAAAGCATGGATGCAATATCATTCATTTCTTAAAAAAACATATTAAAGCATAGCATGTATTCTTGTGAATGCATCCTTTGATACATTCCTTCAAAACATTCGTTCAAATCATTCATTGGTATGGTATGGAATGGTATCATCATCATCTTGCAAAACATCATAAACTAGAGTAATATGAATATACATAAAACATTTCATCCCATCATCATCATCATCCATAATCCCAAGGGTACGAAAATAGTAAACATCATAAACTTATGGGCATCAAACCCTGATTTTATAAAACATATGAGCTACGGGAGTGCCGCAATGCGAACACTCGCACACATCCATACATACATCATACTTTTAGGACTCTTTGCATCTTTCCCGAAGGATTAACAATTCGTCCCTCATAACATATACATCATCATTAGAGGACCATTTGCGTCTTTCCTGAAGGATCAACAATTTGTCTCCCATAAACATTTACATATACCTAGGATTCATCATGTTGTCCCGGAGGATCAACTGTTCAATTCCTTCAACACATACATTCATAGGATTCGTTGCTTCTTCCCCTAAGAATCAACAAATTGCATGTATTGTGTCTTTCCCTATGGATCAACAAATTATATGCATAGTGTCTTTCCTTAAGAGTCAACAATTCATCTTCATGATATACTATTCACATATACATATATTGGAAAGGATTGGTCCCAATTATGGTTCGCCTAATTTTAAGCATGTCGCTCTTGAATGGCCACATAGGGCATACTAGCTTAAAATTCGGTAACCAACACGGTGTTTTTGTAAAATTAAATTCTTAATCGAATGGATGTTTTACCATCCCAAATAATGACACAACCGTGGACATCCTAACGACTGTTCCATACCGAAAATTGGTCAATCGATCATGGACCCATTCTTTACCGATACATGTTGATAATACCGATATTTACCCTTGTATCCTTTGACATTTGGCAAGATTTTGCTGAGTTTAAAGAGCCATTATGCATGTTTTAATGTTTTTCAAGGGAACTTAGGGACTTAAATCACAATCTTGCTAATTCCATGGTTTTATTGATTAAATTGCGATAATTGTCGAGTTTTATTAATTTGAGAACATCACAATTGTTTTTTTATTGAATTGTAGGTTAACTAGGTTGAAGAATAGCAAGGATTCAAGTGTTAGAGGTCGGTTAAGAAGCTGGAAAGCGAAGCCGAGGGCAAAAATTGAAGCAAGAATGAAGTTGCAAAAAAGTTGATTCCTACTACTGAGCTGCACACTGCCAGTGTGCAAATCCGGCTGAAAAATGGAAACGCACAGTTTCATTAAAGCTGCACCCTGCCAGGGTGCAACACCTGTACCCTGCCAGTGTGCATACCTGCAGCAAAGTCAGAAATGCGATTTTTTTTAGCTAATCCGATTTTGGCCAAGTTTTTCAGCATTTTTGCCATATGGGGAGCATCTTAGGAAGGAATATTCTGAAGCTACACCCACTTAACCTAATTGGGAGACCATTAGACACATTCAACATTCAAGCTTCTCATCCCCTCAAGTCTCTCACATTCCAGCCACACTCACCATTTTCTCTTCATCTTCTCCACTCTCCACACCCATTCAGACCAAATTCCAGCAACCTCCATCATTATCCATGGCTAAGCAAGGGTTAGAGGAGCTTGGGGAAGCATTTCTCCCATCCATGAGTGGCTAAATCTCTTGTGCTTTGAAGGAGGATGATTAGGGCTTGAGCTATGGCATCCAATAGGGAGTTTTTCTTGTTTTCCTTCTTCTTCTCTTTATAGATTCATTTTTATCTTGTTGATATTGATGGGTTTGTATTGATTGTGGTTCCATGGTTGTGGAACTTAACTTGGTTGTAGTTGGATATTGGGGATTGATATAGACTTGTGATTTGTATTTTGATTCTCCCATTGTGGGTTTTGATTACATTGGATTTGGTTGAATCTTATTGTAAGTTTTAATTCATTGTGGAAGTCACTCTAATGACAATGGTAATTGTTGAGTTGAATTCTAGTCTATGTTAAATTCCCAATTTGCTTCATTGATGGTATTTGTTAAGGCTTGTTAATTGTCTGGTTGGTTAATTGCATCCTCTAATTAATTTACCTAGGTTTAGTGGTCACTAAATTACCTTAGGAAAAGGCTTTTCATTGATTAACTCCACACCTTTTGATAGCAAGGATAGCCCAAAGCATTCTCAAACAAAGCATATTCATCTCATTTCATTCACCTCAATTTACTTTAGGTTTTAAAATATTGAAAACCCCAAAAAGTGTTAGTTCTAGTTTCATTTAGTTGCATTTAATTCCATTTAGTTCCTTTGCACACTAAGTGTTTGTTAAATTCCCGCAAAGACATCCCATTTTGTGTTAATTGTGCATATTTGTCCTTAGAATCCATAGGCTCCGCGAGAGAGAATCGACCTAGGTTGTGCCACTAGCTGCACTTTCTAGTATTAATTTGATTGGTGCCGGCCTCGTGACAAGGCTGCGTTCATCACATGTACATTGAATACTTAGCTCTCTTTTCTTTCTTTCTATGCTATTTCCCCTTGATTCATATTTCAAATTACTTTATAATCTTTGACCATCATGTTTGAGAATGAAATTAGGTGTTTAAAACATCATTTAAAGTGATTAAGTTCACTATGCAAAACAGGGGTCAATCAGCTGGCTGTTCGGGGGCCATCAGCCGGCTGATTGGCCTTTATTTTCAAGAAATAAAAATTTCCAGAGGCGCATCAGCCGGCTGTTAGGACCAATCAGGCGGCTGATAGTCTTTTGTAAAGGTTTTTCAACCACAATAAAAACACAATAGCCGGCTGTTCTAATTCTTGAAATTTCTGGGTAAAATATGAATATTTCTGAGCAAAATATGAACATTTCTGAGCAATATAAACACATCAACCGGTTGTTCTTATTCTGGAAAAATTATGGGCAATTTAGGAACACATCAGCCGGCTGTTCTTACCATCAGTCGGCTAATGCGTGGCGGAAATGTTTTTAAAAACTTTATTTTGCCCAGATTAATGCTACAAAACTTGAAAATCAAAAGAGCATAATACATGGAACTTAATCCTTATTATTTTCGTAGCAAAACCCATGAAATTTCAGCTTAAAAACATGCTTGTTCATGCTCAAATTTAAATATGAAGATACCACCAAAACCCATAACCAAATCCATGAAAAATTGCTCATTTTCCAGCATCCAACCATACATGCAACATCATATAAGCATCCATTCAAGTTCTAAAAACCCATAAATGCAAGTTTTAACTCTCTCTTATGGCCTAAAGTTTTAAATTCGAATTTTGGGCCATTTTTCTTCAAAATTTCATTTCTATAAAAAATGAGAGATTGGAAGCAATGATTACCTTGTTTTCATGCTTAGATTATGTTAGAAGATGTGTAGATGCCTTCTTACGGATTTTCCTAGCTTGAATCGTGTCCTCCTTGCTCAACTCTTACTTGTTCTTCCTTAAGCTTTCTTCTCCCTCTCTCTCTAAAAGTGAAGAATGAGCTGTTCTAGACCTTCTTGTGCGTATAATGGTGAGGTTCACGTCTTAAGGAGAAAATTACATTTCTCACCCTAAACCATAACCTCCTGTTCATCTAAGTCCCTTCCTATTATATTCTTTTCTCTTATTTCATTCTAGTCCTCATGACATTATCTACTCTAAATTAATGCAACTACATACTTTCTAATGAATCAAACAATGTCAAACACAAGCAATTAATTCACAAACAATTAATCCATTAACTCAAAAAGGCAGATATTACAAATTTGCAATTGAATCTAAAAACACTTCAAGAAGTACAAGTCAAACGTGTTGTTGCACAAGTGAGTCAAACTGATCGCTTTGCGTTGTATTTGCGAATCCGAGATGATTTAAAGCTCGAATGGGACTCGACATCGCAAGGAAGGAGTGTGAAGTCATGTCGAAACACATTTTGAACCAAAATTCACGATTGAAGCTCAAAAGATTTCAAGAAGTACAAGTCAAACGTGTTGTTGCACATGTAACATCTTGAAATTTAAAACCAAATTTTGACTGATTTTCTTGTTTTGACTTTCCTGTTTTAAATTTTTGTATGCTTGATTGTGTTTCTAAATAGGGCAAGAAACCCTAGTTAAGAAGGGAGAAGCTTAGAGTTGAGGAAAAGTGCCAGAGAAAACCCTAACACAAACCCTAGGGACTAAATTGAAAGGAAAACTTAGTTTTAACCATTTTTGTTTCACTGAGTTAAACTGAGTAGGAAAGGCCTATTTGACCCAAGATAAATGACCTAGGACACTCTAGGGACACCCTAGGATCTAAATGAGGGAACCCAACACCAAGAGAAGTCTTGGATTTCCATATTTCTCCAATAGAAATTAAGGGACTAAACTAAAAGAAACGGAAAAATTCAAATTAGACACCCTATCTGACTTAAAGCTCAAGGAAGGTCAATTCAGCCACCCAAAAGCAATTAAACCCTTCCCATTAAGTACCAGCCACATGTTTTAAGTGAGAATTAAGGAGCCTCAATAGGTTACACATCATAAAACAAAAATAATGAGAATTAAATACCTAATTAAAATCACTAAAGTGTCACATTTCATCTTGTTACCAAAATACCAACTTAAATGTCTAAATTGATCACCCAAATGAAGTCTTAATCACTGCCAGCACACCTAGGTAGTTTTCCACATTAGAAATTATCAGAATTAGAGCTAAGAGACCTAGTTTGGACATGCCACAACCCAATTATGAAGCCCACATGACCCACCCCACTCAATTGGAGCCTAACCAAGACAATGAAGCCAAATGCACAGCCAAACACGTCCTAATACCCCAACTACTCAGCCTAATAGGTGTCTTGAGAACGATGTGTGAAGGTTGAGGGCTGGACACCTCACCAGCACATGCAAGCATCATCATTCCATCACATATGCACCAAGCCCATTTAAACTAGAGAACCCGAGAGAGAGTGAGGCACTAGCTACCACCTAAGCTTGAAATTTGAAGAGAGAGTGAGAGTGAGTTTCAGAGAGAGGCAGAGCAAGAGATTGAAGCTGGAGCTCGAGTTTCAGCAGCTAAAAATTGGAAGAGAAAGCTGAAATCTTCAAAGCTCATCTAAAGGAGGGTTCTTTCTCATCTTCTTGGCTTACCCGAAGCTTGTAGAAGTCCCAATCTGTCTTCCTCCTCTGAAATAGCAAGGAAACGTAGGGTTACCTTTCCTTCTACTCAATTAAGTCAAAAGTATCCATCCAGAGTTGATGGTATAAGGCTTTGTGTCCAAGTTTTGCTTGCCGCCATTTCTGAAATCTGTTTTGACAGCATAACTTTAACTGAGCATAACTCGTTCGATTCTGAACCAAACTTTGCAAGTAAGGTGTCAAAAGAAAGCTAATTTAACCCTCTTTAACAATCCCCAACTCATGTGCCATCCAAGGCTGCCGTACAGCAGTTCGTGGCCTTGGAAGTTACTTGAAATGCTATGAACTCTATTTTTGAGCAATGAAATTGTGGGTCTTGATTCTGTGTTTTTTGGTAAGCTATGATTCGAACAATTGTAGGAAAACTAGCTGGCTATCAAATGAACCAGAATGCATAAGTAAATGTGAATAATTAAAATGCTTGGTTACTGAACCAGTGGTAATGGTTAGTAACTTAGAAATTGAGTTGAAAGGGTCACTTGATGTGTTTCTGTTTGAGTACTTTTGCTGTGAAATTGTTGTAATTGAACTTGTTGTTAGCCATACTATTATAAATTGTTTGTTAGACTTCTGGATAAGTTAAGGCGCTGGAAATTATAGGTTGAAATTTGTTAGAAAGGGGTCAAAGGCTTAGAATGGAAAGAATGGAACCTTAGATGCTTTTTGTTTTGAATACCTTGCTACCAAACTGAAAAAATGCTTGGTTTCTGGTTTACACATTGTGATTAGGTTATAAAAGTGTGTAGTTGATAAGAAGGACCTTAGTGCGTTGTGAATTCATGTTAGCAAGAATGGAAGGAGTACCAAAAATAATGAAATTTGACTAGATGACTAAAGAGAATCTGAACTTTAAGAAAACTCTTTAATTACGAAAAATTGGGTAAGTAGGAGGCAGTAAGTTAGGTTGAGACCTTAGTGGCATAATGGAAAAAAGAGAAACTAAGTGTTGAGTACATTGAGCCCTTGAGAGGTTAGATTGGTTAATGATAGGCAAACCTCCAATTTTAGGATTCATAGAGTTAAATCATAATCTATCATTGAAAGAGGGACACTACTGAGTATTAGTAAGTCTAAAATCAATTTTCTTAGACTATATAGAAGCTCAGAAAAGTCAGAATGCACTTACCAATTAAAAAGGGCAAAGTTAGAAGCCCAAGTGCACTAAACCTGGGAATTTCACTTATAAAAGTTGGGTGCTCTGGTTTAGGTTGGATAGGGCAGCCACCCTGCCCTCTAGACTCCTAAAATAACAATTTCAGAAGATGATCAAACTCAGAAATGACTTGAACTGATTTTAGTGCACCAAGATTCCCAATTCTTAAAGAATTACAAGAAAGTGGCATTTCGCTGCATAAGATCAAATTCTGTACTGATAGGGCTGTCAAAGCTTGCTGCACAAGTCATAAATAACCTCCTAGTAATTGGGTAAGCTCTTTTAGGCTCAATAGAAGCCAGAAAAGAAAATAGGTAGTGATAGGGACTAAATTGCAGAAAATTTACTATTTTCTTATTGTGGGCAAAAAATTGGGCATTCTGAGTTATGCATGAATAACTAGTTGCTTCTTTATATTCCATATAGTGTTTTGGTACTTTTTAAAAGATTGGAGGAAATCATAACGGACTCTAACTGAATTTTGACACTTGAGGGACCTTTTTATAGGAAATTTCAAAAGTTATGGTTTTTGGTGCAAAAGATGTGTTTCTGATATGTTTTTGACTGTGGAAAATGGTTAACCAAGTCTTATTTGACCTTGTGAAGCTTGTTGTGACTTTTTTTGAGACAGTAAAAGTCCATAATGGAAGTTGAGTCTAAATAGGGACCTTTTTGAAAGAAAAACTATAAGATTTTCAAAGTTCTTATTTTGACTCAATTTCTGGTAAATTTCTTTTGGAAACCCTTTGAATCTGTTAAGTGAATGATGAATGTCCAATGTATGTATTCGGAAGGGATTGAATTGTTGAAAATGCCCTCTAATTGCAATGATTTGAAAAAGGGGACTACTTTGATATAATTAAGGCAATTGGGGGCCAAGATGTGAATTTCTTACTTGAGAAGTAAGTTGAAATTGTTAATTGAAATACATATGTGCTTTTGATGAAATTTCAGTGTTTGGATGCCTGTATGATAAATTGTGGAAGTTGCTTGCTGTACAAGTAATGTTTGACTGGTACTTGACTTTGTTTGACTTTATGTTGACTAAGTGCCAAAGTTGACATGAATGATGCAACTTATTTAAGTGTCTGGCATCCAATTCTAGAAATGAGATTTAGCATGGATCTGTGAAAACTGATATGCCTGAGAGGGGCAGATGAATTTGGCATGCATTGAAAGTGATGGTCTAAACACATTTTGAACCAAAATTTGTTTTTGTGTCTCAAAAGAATTCAAGAAGTACAAGTCAAACGTGTTGTTGCACAAGTGAGGTAAACTGATCGCTTCGCGTTGTATTTGGGAATCCGAGTTGATTTAATGCTCGAATGGGACTCATGATCGCATGGAAGGAGTGTGAAGTCATGTCTAAACACATTTTGAACCAAAATTTGCAATTGAATCTCAAAAGATTACAACTAGTACAAGTCAAATGTGTTGTTGCATAAGTGAATCAAAACGATCGCTCCGCATTGTATTTTGGAATCCAAGTGGATTTAATGCTTGAATGGGACTCCTGATCGCATGGACGGAGTGTGAAGTCATGACTAAACACATTTTGAACCAAAATTTGTGATTGAATCTCAAAAGAATTCAAGAAGTACAAGTCAAACGTGTTGTTGCACAAGTGAGCCAAACTAATTGCTTCGCGTTTTATTTCGAAGTTCGAGTGGATTTAATGTTCGAATGAGACTCATGATTGCATGGAAGGAGTGTGAAGTAATGTAAAAACACATTTTGAACCAAAATTCACGATTGATTCTCAAAAGATTTAAAAAAAGTACACGTCAAACGTGTTGTTGCACAAGTGAATCAAACCGATCGCATCGCATTGTATTTGGGAATCCGAGTGGATTTAATGCTTGAATGGGACACGTGATCGCGTGGAAGGTGTTTGAATGCATGTCTAAACATATTTTGAACCAAAAATCCTGATTGAATCTCAAAAGAACTCAATAAGTACAAGTCAAATGTGTTGTTTCACAAGTGAGTCAAACCGATCGCTTCGAGTTATATTTGCGAATCTGAGCGGATTTAATGTTTGAATGTGACTCAAGAATACATGGAAGGAGTGTGAAGTCATGTCTAAAGACATTTTTAACCAAAATTTGTGATTGAATCTCAAAAGGTTTCAAGAAGTACAAGTCAAACGTGTTGTTGCACAAGTGACTCAAATCAATCCTTTCGCGTTGAATCCTCGTGCATTTAATGCTCGAATGGGACTCGTGATCGTATGAAAGGTGTGTGAAGTCATGTCGAAACATATTTTAAATGGAAATTCGCGTTTGAATCTCTAAAGAATTCAAGAAATACAAGTCAAAAACGTTGTTTCACAAGGGAATCAAATTGATCGCTTCGCGTAGTATTTGGGAATAAGATTGGATTTAATGCTCAAATACGACTCGCGATCGTATGGAATGAGTGTGAAGACTTGGTTACACACATTTCGAAGCAAAATTGACAATGGAATCTCAAAAGATTTTAAGAAAAATATGTCAAATGTGTTGTTGCACAAGTGGGTGAAACCAATCGCTTCACGTTGTATTTGGGAATTTGAGTGGATTTTATGCTCGAATGGGACTCGTGATCGCATGGAAGGCATGTGCAGTCATGTTTAAACACATTTTGAATTGAAACCGTGATTAAATCTCAAAAGAATTTAAGAAGTACAAGTCAAATGTGTTGTTGCACAAGTGCGTCAAACCAATCACTTGGCCTTATATTTGGAATCCGAGTGGATTTCATGCCTGAATGGGACTCGTGATCGCTTGGAAGGTGTGTGAAGTCGTGTCTAAACACATTTTGAATCAAAAATCACGATTAAATCTCAAAAGAATTCACGAAGTACAATCAAACTTGTTGCACAAGTGAGTCAAATTGATGGCTTCGCGTTGTATTTGGGAACTGAGTGGGCTTAATGCTTGAATGGGACTTGTGATCGCATGGAAGGGGTATGAAGTCTTGTCTAAGTAAATTTTGAACCAAAAATCGCGATTGAATCTCAAAAGAATTCCAGAACTACATGTCAAACATGTTGTTACACAAGTAAGTCAAACTAATCACTTCGCGTTGTATTTGGAATCTGAGGAGATTTAATGCTCCAATGGGACACGTCATAGCTTGAAGGTGTGTGAAGTCATGTCAAAGAACATTTTGAACCAAAAATCGTGATTGAATCTCAAAATAATTCAAGAAGTAGAAATCAAACGTGTTGTTGCACAAGTGAGTCAAACCGATCGCGTCCCGTTGTATTTGGGAATCCGAGTGGATTTAATGCTCAAATGGGACTCATGATTGAATGGAAGGAGTGTGAAGTCATGTCTATATACATTTTGAACATAAATTCGTGATTGAATCTCAAAAGATTTCAAGAAGTACAACTCAAACGTGTTGTTGGACAAATCAGTCAAACCGATCACTTCGCGTTTTATTTGGGAATCCAGTGGATTTAATGTTCAAATGGGACTCGTGATTGCATGGAAGGTGTGTGAAGTCATGTCTAAACACATTTGAACCAAAAATCGTGATTGAATCATGAAAGAACTCAAGAAGTACAAGTCAAACGTGTTGTTGCACAAGTGAATCAAACCGATCGCTTTGCGTTGTATTTGGGAGTCCGAGTGGATTTAATGCTCAAATGGGACTCATGATCACATGGAAGGATTGGGAAGTCATGTGTGAATAGATTTTCAATCGAAAATTGAGATTGAATCTCAAAAGAATTTAAGAAGTACAAGTCAAACGTGTTGTTGCACAAGTGAGTCGAACCGATCGCTCCACGTTGTATTTGGGAATCCGAGTGAATTTAATGCTAGAATAGTACTCGTGATCACATGGTAGGAGTGTGAAGTCATGTCGATATACATTTTGAACCAGACTTTGCAATTGTATCTTTAAAGTTTTCGACAAGTACAAGTCAAGCGTGTTGTTGCACAAGTGAGTTAAACCGATCACTTCATGTTGTATTTGGGAATCCGAGTGGATTTAATGCTCAAATGGGATTCGTGATCATATGGAAGTTGTGTGAAGTCATGCCGAAACATAATTTAACTGAAAAATCATGATTGAATGTCAAAAGAATTCAAGAAGTAAAAGTCAAACCTGTTGTTCCAGAAGTGAGTCAAACCGATCGCTCCGTGTTATATTTGGGAATCTGAGTGGATTTATTGCTCGAACGGAACTCGTGATAGATTGGACGGTGTGTGAAGACATGTCTAACACATTTGGAATCGAAAATCGCGATTGAATCTTAAAAGAATTCAAGAAGTACAAGTCAAGTGTGTTGTTGTGCAAGTGAGTCAAACCGATCGCTTCGTGTTGTATTTGGAAATCCGAGAGGATTTAATGCTCAAATGGGACACGTGATCTCATGAAACGTGTTTGAAGTCAAGCCTAAACAAATTTTGTACCAATAATCGTGATTAAATCTCAAAAGAATTCAAGAAGTAGAAGTCAAACATGTTGTTTCTCATGTGAGTCAAACCGATCGCTTTGCGTTGTATTTGGGAATCTGAGTGGATTTATTTCTTGAAGGGGACTCATGATCGCAATCAAGGAGTGTGAACTCATGTCTAAACACAATTTGAACCAAAAATTGTGATAGAACCTCAAAAGAATTCAACTACAAGTCAAATGTGTTGTTGTAGAACTGAGTCAAACCGATCACTTCGCGTTGTATTTAGGAATCCGAGTGGATTTAATGCTCGAATGGGACACGTGGTCGCATGGAAGGTGTTTGAAATCAAGTATAAACACATTTGAACCAAAAATCGAGATTAAATCTTGTGATCATATGGAAGGTCTGTGAAGTCATGTCGAAACACATTTTGAACTAAAATTTGCGATTGAATCTCAAATGATTTCAAGAAGTACAAGTTAAACGTGTTATTGCACAAGTGAGTCAAACCGTTCGCTTCGTGTTGTATTTAAGAATCTGAGTGGATTTACTGCTCCAATGGGACTCAGGATCGGTTGGAAGGAGTGTGAAGTCATGTCTAAATACATTATGAACCAAAATTCGCGATTGAATCTCAAAAGAGTACAATAAGTACAAGTCAAAGGTGTTGTAGCACAAGTGAGTCAAACGAAAGCTTTGCGTAGTATTTGAGAATCCGAGTGGATTTAATGCTCGAATGGGACTCGTGATCGAATAGAAGGTGTGTGAAGGCAAGTCTAAACACATTTTGAACCGAAAATTGTGATTGAGTCCCAAAGGAATTCAAGGAGTA
Source organism: Senna tora (assembly GCA_014851425.1). Lineage (NCBI taxonomy): Eukaryota > Viridiplantae > Streptophyta > Magnoliopsida > Fabales > Fabaceae > Senna > Senna tora. The sequence continues at coordinate 26,429,370 of CM026269.1, forward strand.
CATGTCAAACGTGTTGTTACATAAGTGAGTCAAACTGATTGCTCCGCGTTGTATTTAGGAATCCAAGTAGATTTAATGCTTGAATGGGACTTCTAATTGCATGGAAAGAGAGTCAAGTCATGTTTAAACACATTTTGAACCAAAATTTGCGATTCAATCTCAAAGATTTCAAGAAGTACAAGTCAAACGTGTTGTTGCACAAGTGAGTCAAACCAATCGCTCAATGTTATATTTGGGAATCTGAGTCAATTTAATGCTTGAATAGGACTCGCGATCGCATGAAAGGTTTTTGAAGTCAAGTCTAAATATATTTTGAACCAAAAATCGTGATTAAATCTCAAAAGAATTCAAGAAGTAAAAGTCAAACGTGTTGGTGCTCAAGTGAGACAAACCAATCGCTTCGCGTTGCATTTGGTAATCCAAGTGGATATAATGCTCGAAGGGGACTCGTGATCACATGCAAGGAGTGTGAAGTCATGTCTAAACACATTTTCAACCATAATTCATGATTGAATTTAAAAACATTTCAACAAGTACAAGTCAAACTATTTGTTGCACAAGTTAGTCAAACCGTTCCCTTAGGGTTGGATTTAAGAATTCGACTGGATTTAATGCTCAAAGGGGATTCGTGATCCCATGGAAGGAGTGTGAATTCATGTCTAAACACATTTTGAACCAAAATTCGCGATTGAATCTCACAGGATTTCCACAAGTACAAGCCAAACGTGTTGTTGCACAAGTGAGTCAAATCGTTCGCTTCGGGTTGTATTTAAGAATCTAGATTTAATGCTCGAATGGGACACGTGATCGAATGGAAGGAGTGTGAAGTCATGTCTAAACACATTTTGAGCCAAAAATCATGATTGAATCTCAAGAGAATTCAAGAAGTACAAGTGAAACATGTTGTTGCACAAGTGAGTCAATCCGATCGGTGCGCGTTGCATTTGGGGATCCGCATGAATTTAGTTCACGAATGGGACTCGTGATCGTTTGGAAGGTTTGTGAAGTCACGTCAAAACATATTTAATATGAAAAATCATGATTGAATGTCAAAAGAATTCAAGAAGTACAAGTCAAACGTGTTGTTGCATAAGTGAGTCAAACCAATTGCTTCGCGTTGTATTTGGAATCTAAATGGATTTAATGCTCAAATGGGACTCGTGATCGCATGGAAGGAGTGTGAAGTCATGTCTAAACACATTTTGATACAAAAATCATGATTCAATCTCCAAAGATTTCAACAGGTAAAAGTCAAACGTGTTGTTGCACAACTGAGTAAACCGGATCACTACGCCTTGTATTTGGGAACCTGAGTGGATTTAATGCTCGAATGGGACTTCTTATCACATGGAAGGAGTGCGAAGTGCTGTCTAAACACATTTTGGACCAAAATTCCCAATTAAATCTCAAAATACTTCAAGAAGTACAAGTCAAACGTGTTGTTGCAAAAGGGAGTCAAACCGATCGCTTCGCTTTGTGTTTGGGAATCCGAGTGGATTTAATGCTCGAATGGGACTCGTGATCACATGGGAGGTGTGTGAAGTCATGTCTAAACACATTTTAAACCAAAAATATTTATTGAATCTCAATAGAATTCAAGAAGTACAAGTCAAACGTGTTGTTGCACAAGTGAGTCAAACCGATCGCTTCGCGTTGTACTTGGGAATCCGAGTGGATTTAAATCTCGAATGAGGCTCTTGATCGCATGGAATGTGTGTGAAGTCATGCCCAAACACATTTTAAACCAAAAATCGTGATTAAATCTCAAAAGAATTCTAGAAGTACAAGCCAAACGCGTTGTTGCCCAAGTGAATAAAACCTATCGCTTCGCGTTGTATTTGGGTTCCGAGTTGATATAATGCTCAAATGGGACATGTGATCGCATGGAAGGAATTTGAAGTAAAGTCTAAACAATTTCTGAACCAAAAATCATGATTGAATCTCCTAATCGCATGGAATGAGTGTGAAGTCATGTCTAAACATATTTTAAATGGAAAATCGCGATTTAATCTTAATAGAATTCAAGAAGTACAAGTCAAACGTGTTGTTGCACATGTCAGTAAAACCGAATGCTTCGCGTTGTATTTGGGAATCCAAGTGGATTTAATGCTCGAATAGGCCTCGTGATCGAATGGGAGGAGTGTGAGGTCATGTCTAAACACATTTTGAAACAAAATTCGCGATTGAATCTCAAGAGAATTCAAGAAGTACAAGTGAAACGTGTTATGGCACAAGTGAGTCAATCCGATCGCTTCACGTTGTATTTGGGGATCCACGTGAATTTAGTTCTCGAATGGGACTCGTGATCATATGGAAGGTGTGAGAAGTCATGTCAAAACATATTTTAACGAAAAATCATGATTGAATGTCAAAAGAATTCAAGAAGTAGAAGTCAAACGTGTTGTTGCATAAGTGAGTGAAACCAATCGCTTCACGTTGTATTTGGAATCCGAGTGGATTTAATGCTTGAATGGGACTCATGATCTCATGGAAGGTGTGTGAAGTCATGTCTAAGCACATTTTAAATAAAAAATTGTGATTGAATCTCAAAAGAATTCAACAAGTACAAGTCAAACGTGTTGTTGCACAAGTGAGTCAAACTTATCGCTTCGCATTGTATTTGGGAATCCGGGTGGATTTAATGCTCGAATGGAACTCATGACCTCACCTAAGGAGTATGAACTTATCGCTTCGCATTGTATTTGGGAAACCAATCGCTCCATGTTGTATTTGAGAATCTGAGTAGATTTGTGATCGAATGGAAGGTTATGAAGTCATGTCTAAACATATTTTGAAATGAAAACCATGATTAAATCTCAAAAGAATTCTAGAAGTACAAGTCAAACGTGTTGTTGACAAGTGAGTCAAACCGATTGCTTCGCGTTCAATTTGGGAATCCGAGTGGATTTAAATGTCAAATGGGACTCTTGATTGCATGGAAGGAGTATGAAGTCATGTTTAAATACATTTTCTACCTAAATTTACGATTGAATCTCAAAATATTTCAAGAAGTACAAGTCAAACGTGTTGTTGCACAAGTGAGTCAAACCTTTCGCTTCGCGTTGTATATGGGAATCCGGGTGGATTTAATGCTCGAATGGAACTCATGACCTCATGGAAGGAGTATGAACTAATGTCTAAACACATTTTTAAGCAAAATCTGCAATTAAATCTCAAAAGAGTACAACAAGTACAAGTGAAACGTGTCGTAGCACAAGTGAGTGAAACCGATCGCTTCACATTGTATTTCAGAATCTGAGTGGATTCATGATCGAATGGAAGGTTGTGATGTCATATCTAAACAAATTTGGAAACGAAAATCATGACTAAATCTCAAAAGAATTCTAGAAGTACAAGTCAAATGTGTTGTTGACAAGTGAGTTAATTCGATCGCTTCATGTTGCATTTGAGAACCCGAGTGGATTTAATGCTCGAATGGGACACGTGATCTCATGGAAGGTATTTGAAGTAAAGCCTAAACACTTTTTGAACCAAAAATCATGATTCAATCTCAAATGAATTCAAGAAGTACAAGTCAAACGTGTTGTTGAACAATGCAGTCAAACCGATTACTTCGCGTTGTATTTGGGAATTTAAGTGGATTTAATGCTCGAATGGGACTCGTGATCGCATGGGAGGAGTGTGAAGTCATGTCTAAACACATTTTGAACCAAAATTCACGAATGAATCTTTAAAGGTTTCAAGAAGTACAAATAAATGTGTTGTTGCATAAATGAGTCAAACCAATCGCTTCGCGTTGTAGTTGGGAATCCGAGGGGATTTAATGCTCGAATGGGACTCGTGATCGCATTGAAGGTGTGTGAAGTCATGTCGAAACATATTTTAAACGGAAAATCGCATTTGAATCTCAAAAAATTCAAGAAGTTCATGTCAAACCTGTTTTTGCACAAGTGAGTCAAACTGATCGCTTCGCTTTGCATTTGGGAATCCAAGTGGTTTTAATGCTCAAACGGGATTCGTGATGGCATGGAAGGTGTGTGAAGTCATGTCTAAACATATTTTGAACTGAAAATGACAATTGACTCTGAAAATAATTCAAGAAATATAAGTCAAACGTGTTGTTGCACAAGTTAGTCTAACCGATCGATTCATTTTGTATTTGAGAATCCAGTGGACTTAATGCTCAAATGGGACTCGTGATCACAAGGAAGGTCTGTGAAGTCATGTCTGAGCACATTTTGAACCGAAAATCACGATTGTATCTAAAAAGAATTAAAGAAATAAAAGTCAAATATGTTGTTGCACAAGTGAGTCAAATGGATTGCTTCGCATTGTATTTGGGAATCCTAATGGATTTAAAGGTCGAATGGGACTTGTCCACGGAAGGTGTGTCAAGTCATGTCTAAACACATTTTCAACTGAACATCGCGATTGAATCTCAAGAGATTTCAAGAAGTACAAGTGAAACGTGTTGTTGCACAAGTGAGTCAATCCAATTGCTTCACGTTGTATTTGGAATCTAAGTGGATTTAATGCTCGAATGAGACTCATGATCGCAAGGAAGGTGTGTGAAGTCAGGTCTAAACACAATTTTGAACCGAAAATCGTGATTTAATTTCAAAAGAATTCAACAAGTACAAGTCAAACGTGTTGTTGCACAAGTGAGTCAAACCGATCGCTTCGCGTTGTATTTGGGAATCCGACTGAATTTAATGCTCGAATGGGACTCGTGATCGCATGGAAGGAGTGTGAAGTCATCTCTAAACACATTTTGAGACAAAATTCGTGATTGAATATCGAAAGATTTCAACAAGTACAAGTCAAACGTGTTGTTACTCATGTAACATCCTGAAAATTCAAAATCTAACTTTGACTGGATTTTCTGTTTGACTTTCCTGTTGTGTGATTGACTAAACTTGTTTGTTCTTGATTTTGCTTGCAAATAGGATGAGAAACCCTAGTTAAAGGAAGAGAGACCTAAAAATCTAGAAAAAGGTGCCAGACGAACCCTAACCCAAACCCTAGGGACTAAATTGAAAGAAAAATTAAGCTTTAACCCTTGTTGTTTTAATGAGTTAAAAAGAGTAGAGAAAGCCTATTTAACCCAAGAAAAATATCCTAGGACACTCTAGAGACACCCTAAGACTTAACTATGGGACCCCAACCTCAAGAAAAGTCCTGAATTGACACATTTTCTCCAGTAGAAATGTAGGGACTAAAAGGATAGAAATTAAAATTTTCAAATAAGGCACCCTAGCTTACTTAAAGCCCAATTTAGCCACCCAAAGACATTCAAAACTGCCCTGTTAAGTACCATCCATAAGAATTAATAAAGAATTTAAGAATTTAGACAAGTCACACAATTTAACAGTGAAAAAAATGCGAATTAAACACCCAATTAAACCCTTCATTGTTACCCTTTTGCTTGGTAACCGAAATTACCAATTTAACGAATTAATTAATTACCTAATTATGACCTTAGTTGCAGTAAAATACCTTTAGGAAACTACACACAAGGGAGAGTAACCAAAATTGAGACTTAGAAACCTAAATTTAACATGCTACAATGCCATATAGAAGCCACATTCCCCACTTCACTTAAATTAGTCCTACCCGAGACTTAATAAGCAATTAAGCCACCCAAACAGCCCCTAAGTCACTGCCAGCACACACCATTAGGTGTCTAAATGGAAGTTAACAGCTGCTGGAAGCTGGACACCTCACCAATTCATCATTCCTCCACACATGCCTCAAACAACCATAAATAGAGTGAAATCGAGAGAAGGAATGCATCAGCCGGAAATTATAATTTGCAAACTGAGAGAGAAGTGAGATTAGGTTTTAGAGAGAGCTAAGGCAGGAAAGGTAGGCTAGAAGCTTGAGTGTAGCAGCTGGAAGCAAGAGAGAAAGCAGAAAACTCCAATCACCCACACACACTCAAGGAAACCACCTTCATCAAGCTTGGCCCAAGGATTTCAGAAGCTCAGCCCATCCTCTCTTCTCTGGAAATCGAAGGTAACGTAGGGTTACCCTTCCTTCTTCATCTCGGAGTCAAAAGCATCCATCAAAGGTGATGGTATAAGGCTTTATGACCACTTCTTTCGTTGTTACCATTTCTGAGCCCTGTTTTGGGCAGTGTTGCTTTAAACAAGCATATCTCATTCGATTCTTAACCAAATTGAGCGTGTAAGGTGTCAAAAGAAAGCTAAGAGAACTTACTTTAATAACCCCCAAATGTATATTTCATCCAAGGTTTTCGTACAACTGATCATGGCCTTGGAAGTCTACTGAAAATGATAAAACCCTGTTTTCTGGTGTAAAAATTGTGTTGCTGTTTTCTGCAATTTCTGGTAGGCTATGCTTTGAGTGAGGTTAAGGCATCTAAGAAATGAAGAATTGAACTTTAGAACACTAGAAATCAGAACTAATCATTAAGATAAACCTCTGATTCAGTAGTGAAAGAACTTCAAATTTAAAAGTTGCAAAAATTGACTTTTGGTGAGCTGCTGTTCTGAATTTGTTTGCTGTCAACCTGCTGTAATTCTACCTCCTAATGTCTATACTGTAAAAATATGGCTAGTGAACCCCTGAATGCCCTGTAGATGTTAGATTTTTGGAATGGAATGTGTTAGAGTAAGTTATTTGGGTTAAATAGTAAAAAAGGGACATATAATGTTTCTGTTGTGGCTTGAACTTGCTGATAAATTGCTGATCCTTTCTGTTTACTAATGCTTGAACTGTCACAAGAGTGAGCTAAGCCTCTAAGTACCTTAAAAGCTCTGAATTGACCCAAGTAATTACTAATAATTGGCCAAATAGCTAAATCAATCGAAAATGGGCCTTTCATGAATCTGTTTGGTATGATCTTGCTGTGAACTACTGGAAATTTTATCTTTCTGATATACATGTTGCCTTATACTACTTTATGGAAATCTTAAATGCATTGAGGTGCTAAAAATTTACAAAAATGCAACCCTTGAATTGAGTTGGGAGTTCATATGGTAAGAGTGGAGTCTTAACTGTTTCTGTCTTAGGAAGAACAGCTATCAACTGTACCCAAGGTCTAATTTTATGGTTTTTGGTAGTGTGTCTAAGTTATGAGGAGGGTATGAAGTTGGTACTTGCTGAACTCAGTCTGTGAGAGGGAGAATGGCAAAAGTATGAGCAAATGAATTTAGGGTAATAGAGAATAGGGTCTGAACCTAAAAAGAGAACCTCTAATCTGGGAAAATTGAGTAAGAAAGAGGCAGTAAGGGAATAAAAAGGGCTGATTGAAGGGATGGTAAAGTCAGGATACCCTTAGAATATAAAAGAGACAAGTGGAAGCCTTAGTGCACTAGGAAGTGGAAATTCCAACTATAAAAGTTGGGTACTATGGTTCTGAGTGGGTAGGCCAGCCTTCCCACTCTCCAGACTCCCAAAGCGGTATTCTCAGAAAGAAAAATGGCTCAAAGGGGCTTAGATCAATCTCTAAAACACCAAAACCCCTTAATTGGAAAATTTACAAAGATAGTGGTAAAATTACTGCATAACTTCCATTCCTATACTGATATGGCTGCACTAACTTGTTGTGCAAGTCATAAATGACCCTAGCCTGGTTAGGGAAAGTGATTTAGTTCTTGACAGAAGCCAAAACAGAAAAGGGCTAGTAATAAGGACCAAAATGAAATAAAAACACTATTTTTCTTACCCTTGTTTAAAACTGGGTATTCTGAGTTGTTTGAGAGTAGTCACCTATTCATTTTGACTTCGCGATATTGGGATGTTGTACACAAGTTTGGAAGAGGTCAGAGTGGTCTCTAGCTGTATTTAGACACTAAAAACACTTTTCTTGAAAAATCTTGAAGGAAAGAGTCTTTGGTGCAAAAATAGGGTTTCTGTGCTGTTTTTGATTGTGAGAAGTGTATAAACAAGTCATATTTAGTCTTGTGAAGCTTTCTGTAACCTTGTCTTAGCTTGAAACAACCCATAATTGAAATTGAGTCTTAATAGGGACCATTTTGAAAGAAAAAATTGGAAAGAATCTCAAGATTCTTATTTTGACTCAATTTCTGGTTGAATTCTGTTGGAAACTTTCTGGATATGTGTAGTGGATGTTAAATGATTAATTTGTGTGGTTCGATGGAGTTGAATGGTTTAAAATTGCCTTTATTTCAATTGTTTTTAAAAGAGGACCATTTTGATAAAACTGAGCCAATTGAGGGTCAAAATGTGATTTTCTTTCTTGAGAAACAAGTTGAATCTGTTAATTGTATGCTAAAGGTACTTCTGATGAAATTTCATGATATTTGAATGCCTGTATGAGATGTTATGTATGTTGCTTGGTGCACAAGTTATATTTGACTTTGCGGTTGACTTTGTGTTGACTAAAGGCAAAGTTGACTTGTTTTAAGCAGTCCATTTAAGTGTTTCGCATCCATTTCTGGAACTAAAATTTAGCATGCATTTGTGAACTGATATGCCCTGGAGAGAGGCAGGTATTTTAGCATGCATCTGTGAATGTATTCATATGCCCTGGAGAGGCAAACTGTGTAAAATGATATGCCCTAGAGAGGCAAGTGATTTGCAACTAAATAAACATTACCTGTGGAAAAAAATTATGTTATATTATTATGATCTGTATGAAAAGGACACACTAGGCTGGCTAGGAATGCGTCCGGGACGTAGCTCTCTAGCAACTAGTGAGGAAATAATCCAATCCGGGACTGGTGATCCTAAGGTTCTAACTTTGTGCACACACCGGGGGACGCCCTGGGATGTTAGGTAATTTCCTGTGCCTTATATAGCGGACTTTACTTATACTGGTAAGTCGGTTTTGTCTTTTTTCATTAGATTGTTTTTTATGATGGTAATGGTTTAGCCAGTTGTACAGGTCCTGGAGAGATCTGGTATGTGGCATGGCTGATAAATACATGTGATGGTAAATGTGCATACTTTCAAAAGAAAATGAGTATTTTACATGTTTAAGGCTTCTTAAGTATAATTATATATTCTGAATCCATGTGTGGAAATATCTTGTAATTGAAATTAAATAGTTAAGAACTGCATTCAATTGTTGTATGCATCTGATAAATATGAAGGAAGTTTTTCTGTATCTTAGTAATGCAACTGAACCACTAATTAGTTTTATAAAACTGGTAATCTATGTTACTGGGATTTTATATCTCACTACGTTAGTGTGTTCAGATGCCCAGGTACTTCCTGCTACTTGAGATAGAAGTGGAGCTGTTGGAAGTCCCATTCTTGGGCTACTTCTAGATACTGAAGGCCGTCAACATCCTCTTCTTCTTCCCCTCGGTGGATATGAACACCCCTGGGGCCTAGAAAGGATGTCTGATGGGTAGCTAGCGGAGGAGCTGACTTTTTGGCTTGTGACTTATGAATCACACTTATTTTGGATTATGAAACTAACTATTTAGGCCTGCGTGCCACTAACTATTAGACTTATGTAAGTATATATATATGTGGATGTATGTGGTAGACCTAGTTTACATACCTGCTAGGTAATGCATGGAGGATAGTACCTCACTTTAATTGGATATCCGTGTATGTGCTAAAATGATTTTGGGAGAGCGCGAGAGTAACAAACACGTAACTCCTAGTTTCTTAGGTTTAAATAACCAATTGAGAGTAAGCGATACTTGGGGTAGAACTTGACTATTAATACTCCCAGAAGAAAGGCAAAGAAAAAAATTAGACCGGGATTTTTAAGAGTTAAGTTTACAACCTAATTGCACAAATAAAGTCAATCAAGAAACTAGGACGTTACAACTCAACTGAGTCAAACCAATCCCTTCGCGTTGTAGTTGGGAATTCGAGTGGATTTAATGCTCGAATGGGACTCATGATCGAATTGAATGTGTGTGAAGTCATGTCGAAACATATTTTAAACAGAAAATCGCATTTGAATCTCAAAAAAATTCAAGAAGTTCATGTCAAACTTGTTTTTGCACAAGTGAGTCAAACCGATCGCTTCACGTTGTATTTGGGAATCCGAGTGGATTTAATGCTCGAATGGGACTCGTGATCGCATGGTAGGAGTGTGAAGTCATGTCTAAACGCCATTTTCTTACGAAAATCACAATTGAATCTCAAAAGATTTCAACAAGTACAAGTGAAACGTGTTGTCGCACAACTGAGTAAAACTGATCGCTACGCCTTGTATTTGGGAATCCGAGCGGATATAATGCCCGAGTGGGACTCGTGATCGCATGGAAGGAGTATGAAGTCATGTATAAACACATTTTGAATCGAAAATCGAGATTGAATCTCAAAAGATTTCAACACTTACAAGTGAAACGTGTTGTTGCACGAGTGAGTCAAACCATCGCATCGTGTTGTATTTGCGAATCAAAGTGAATTTAATGCTCGAATGGGACTTATGATCGCATGGATGGAGTGTCATGTCATGTCTAAACATATTTTGAATCACAATTCGCAATTGAATCTCACAATATTTCAAGAAGTACAAGTCAAACATGTTGTTTCACAAGTGAGTCAAACCGATAGCTTCGCGTTGTATTTGGGAATCCGCGTGAATTTAGTTCTCGAACGAGATTCATGATCGTATGGAAGGTGTGTGAAGTCATGTTTAATATTTTAAACGAAAAATCATGATTGAATGTCAAAAGAATTCTAGAAGTACAAGTGAAACGTGTTGTTGCATAAGTGAGTCAAACCAATCCGTTCACGTTGTATTTGAAATCCGAGGGGATTTAATTCTCGAATGGGATTTAGGATCGCATCGAAGGTGTTTGAAGTCATGTCTAACCACGTTTTAAATCGAAAATCGTGATTGAATCTCAAAAGAATTCCTCAAGTACAAGTCAAACATGTTGTTGCACAACACATTTGACATGTACTTCCTTAAATCTTTTGAGATTCAATTGCGAAATTTGGTTCAAAATATGTTTAGACATGACTTCACACTCCTTCCATGCGATCACAAGTCCCATTCGAGTATTAAATCCACTCGGATTCCCAAATACAACGCGAAGCGATCGGTTTGACTCACTTGTGCAACAACACGTATCACTTGTACTTCTTGAATTCTTTTGAAATTAAATCACCATTTTCGGTTCAAAATTTGTTTAGACCTGACTTCACACAATTTCCATGTGATCACCAGTCCCATTCGAGCATTAAATCCACTCAGATTCCCAATTACAACGCGAACTGATCAGTTTGACTCACTTGTGAAACAACATATTTTACATGTACATCTTGAATTCTTTTGTGTTCTAATCGCGAATTTCCATTTAAAATATGTTTATACATGACTTCACACACCTTCCAAGCGATGACGTGTCCCATTCTAGCATTAAATCCACTCTGATTGCAAATACAACGCGAAGCGATTAGTTTGACTCACATGTCCAATAACACGTTTGTCTTGTACTTCTGGTATTGTTTTAAGCTTCAATCGCGATTTTCGGTTCAAAATGTGTTTAGCCATGACTTCACACACCTTCCATGTGATCACGTGTCCCATTCGAGCATTAAATCCACTCGGATTCCCAAATACAATGCGAAGCGATCAATTTGACACACTTCTGAAACAACACGTTTGACTTGTACTTCTTGAAATCTTTTGAGATTCAATCACAAATTTTGGTTCCAAATGTGTTTAGACATGTCTTCACAATCCTTTCGTGCGATCACAAGTCCCATTCGAGCATTAAATCCACTCAGATTCCCAAATGCAAAGTGAAGCGATTGGTTTGACTCACTTGTGAAACAACCTGTTGGACATGTACTTATTGAATTCTTTTGAGATTCAATCACGAATTTGCATTTAAAATATGTTTCGACATGACTTCACACAACTTTCATGCGATCGCGAGTCCCATTCGAGCATTAAATCCACTCGGATTCCCAAATACAACGCGAAGCGATCAATTTGACTAACTTGTGCAACAACACGTTTGACTTGTACTTCTTGAAATCTTTTGACATTCAATTGTGAATTTTGGTCTAAAATTTGTTTAGACGTGACTTCAAAACCCTTCCATGCGATCACGAGTCCCATTCAAGCATTAAACCCACACGAATTCCCAAATACAACGCGAAGCGATCAATTTAAGTCACTTGTGAAACAACACGTTTAACTTGTACGTCTTGAAATCTTTTGACATTCAATTGCGAATTTTGGTTCAAAATTTGTTTAGACATAACTTTACACTCCTTCCATGCGATTACGAGTCCCATACGAGCATTAAATCCACTTGGATTCCCAAATACAACGCGAAGCAATCGGTTTGACTCACTTCTACAACAAAATGTTTGACTTCTATTTCTTGAATTCTTTTGAAATTCAATCACGATTTTTAGTTCTCAATGCGTTTAGACTTGACTTCACACACCTTCCATGCGATCACAAATCCCATTCGAGTATTAAATGCACTCAGATTCCCAAATACAATACGAAGTGATCAATTTGACTTACCTGTGCAACAACAAGTTTGACTTGTACTTCTTGAAATCTTTTCAAATTCAATCCCAAATTTTGGTTCAAAATTTGTTTAGACATGTCTTTACACACCTTCCATGCGATCAAGAGTTCCATTCTAGCATTAAATCCACTAGCATTCCCAAATACAATGCGAAGCGATCAATTTGATTTACCTGTGCAACACATTTGACTTGTACTTCTTGAAATCTTTTGAGATTCAATTGCGAATTTTGGTTCAAAATGTCATTAGACATGACTTCAAACTCCTTCCATGCGATCACGAGTCCCATTCGAGCATTAAATCCACTCGGATTCCCAAATACAATGCGAAGCGATCGGTTTGAGTCACTTGTGCAACAACACGTTTGACTTGTACTTCTTGAATTTCTTTGAAATTCAATCATGATTTTCGTTTCAAAATGTGTTTAGACCTGACTTCACACAACTTCCATGTGATCACGAGTCCGATTTGAGCATTAAATCTACTCAGATTCCCAAATACAATGCGAATCGATCGTTATCACTCACTTGTGAAAAAACCTATTTGACTTGTACATCTTGATTACTTTTGAGATCCAATCACGAATTTCCGTTTAAAATATGTTTAGACATGACTTCACACACCTTCCAAGCGATGACGTAACCCATTCGAGCAATAAATCCACTCCGATTCCCAACACAACGCGAAGCGATTAGTTAGACTCACATGTGCAACAACACATTTGACTTGTACTTCTAGAATTCTTTTGAGATTCAATTACGATTTTCGGTTCAAATTGTGTTTAGACCTCACATCACACACCTTCCATGCGATCAAGAGTCCCATTTGAGCATTCAATCAACACGGATTCCAAAATACAACGCGAAGCGTTCGATTTGACTCACTTGTGAAACAACCTGTTTGACTTGTACTTCTTGAATACTTTTGACATTCAATCGCAAATTTCCATATAAAATATGTTTTGACATGACTTCACACACCTTCCATGTGATAACGAGTCCAATTTGAGCATTAAATTCTCTTCGATTCCAAAACCAACGTGAAACGATCGGTTTGACTTACTTGTGCAACAACTAGTTTGACTTGAACTTCACGAATTCTTTTCAGATTTAATCGCGATCTTTGGTTCAAAATGTGTTTAGATATGACTTCATACACCTTCCAAGCGATCACGAGTCCCATTTATTAAATTCACTCTTTATTCCAAAAACAACGCGAACCGATTGGTTTGACTCACTTGTGCAACAACACGTTTGACTTGTACTTCTGGAATTCTTTTGAGATTCAATCGTGATATTCGGTTCAAAATATGTTTAGACATGACTTCACACACCTTCCATGTGATCACGAGTCCCACTCGAGCATTAAATCCACCCGCATTCCCAATTACAACGCGAAGCGATCATTTTGACTCACTTGTGCAACAACACGTTTGACTTGTACTCCTTGAAATCTTTTGAGATTCAATCACGAATTTTGGTTCAAAATGTGTTTAAACATGAGTTTGCACTCCTTCTATGCGATTACGAGTCCCATTTGAGTTTTATATTCACTCGGATTACCAAATACAATGCGAAGCGATCGGGTTGACTCATTTGTGCAATAACACGTTTGAGTTATACTTGTTGAAATGTTTTAGTATTCAGTCGCGAATTTGGGTTCAAAATGTGTTTAGACATGACTTCACACTCCTTCTGCGCGATCACGAGTCCCATTCAAGCATTAAATCCACTCTGATTCCCGAATACAATACAAAGCGATCAGTTTGACTCACTTGTGCAACAACACGTTTGACTTATACTTCTTGTATTCTTTTGAGATTCAATAATAATTTTTGGTTCAAAATGGATTTAGACATGACTTCACATACCTTCCATGCGATCATGAGTCTCATTCGAGCATTAAATCCACTTGACCTCCCAAGTACAATGGGAAGCGATCGGTTTGACTCACTTGTCAAACAACCCGTTTGACTTGTACTTCTTGAATTCTTTTGAGATTCAATGTCGAATTTCTGTTTAAAATATGTTTCGACATGACTTCACGCACCTTCCATGTTGTAACACCCCCTTATCCTAGAGTCTATTTTTAGTGGATTAATAATATATATATATATATATACATATAAGTATAAATACATAGGATAAGTGTTTTAATAATTCATCTACGCAAGAAAATTTTATAACTTTTACCATGTTCTTACAAAATATTCAATTCGGTTTGGGTCGTCACTCTCGGGTTCTATCTTGATTCTTATAGCGGAAGAAAAGTGTAAAATCAGGAAATAAATTAAAACATTCATACTCATGCAAGACCATCTTTTACGTAATTATATATAGTGTGATAATAGTATATATATCAGTTATCAATCTTGGGAACCAGATGCAACAATCCTGCCACTCAGGTTCCCTCCGAAAAGACCATGTTAGAACATCAGAAGACACATAAAGTCTATTTTTCAAAAGTTCCTATGATGCATGTCAAAATAGCTAAAACTACTAAGGTCCGTACCCATCTATCTCAATCTCCAATCCCCATCAGCCCCCTATACATCTGATACATGACAGCACTGAGTGAGAATAACTCTTAGTAGGTATAGTAATCTAAGTTTAAAAACTACTTCTTGTACCACTGTACTTATACGGAAAACCATTGCATTCTTATCATTGTTAAAATCATGGAAAAGTTTAACCGTTGGATGTGATTCTAAAACTTCATTTACCTTTTGTCATGCTTTTCAAGCAATGACTAAACCTTATGTACTTCAATTACCAAGGTTATACAAATAAGAGAATTACAATAATTCCAGTCATAAAGTCAAAATATTCCTTAAACAGTCATGTAATATGATCAAACCTTAGTCATATTTGGAATTAAGAGAAACACATAATGACATAATAATGTCAAGCTTAAAGAGAAAACATGAGTCATCGGGAGCGCCGCCCAGCGAACACTCCACGTACCCCTATAGCCCGTCATGAATGAAATACCCTCACTTAGTGGTAGCTAACCACACGTCAATATACTATCTGAGGCGTCCCCCAGCCGGATCCGAGTACAACAGTCATAACCATTATAAACTAATGTTTCTTACCCGAACTAAGATGTTTGATTCACATACCTTACCGGTTCCTTTCATGGGATCACTACCTTATGGTAGATCACACCCGCTCCAATTTGTTGGGCTCATGAGATTCACCATACCCTGTGGTGATAGTCATGCCCATCTCATCCCTTGCTGGGTTGATGGGGTTCACCACACTCAGTGGTGACACTCATGCCTATCTCACCCCTTTGTGGGGTTCTTGAGGTTCACCGTACCTTTTAGTGACAATCATTCCCATCTGACCCCTTGTAGGGTTCATGAGGTTCACCGCACTCAACAGTGACAGTCATGCCCATCTCATCCTTTTGTGTTCATGGGGTTCACCGTACCCTGTAGTGACAGTCATACCCATCTCACCCTTTCTTTTCGGGTCATGAGGCTATGGAATCACCACTCTCTATAGTGGATCATTTCCCCAGTACACTTATTACAAGCACAATTCGAGCATTAAATCCACTCAGATTCCCAAATTCAACGGGAAGCTATTGGTTTGACTCACTTGTGCAACAACATGTTTGACTTGTACTTGCTGAATTATTTGGAGATTCAAACGCGAATTTCGATTAAAAATGTGTTGACACATGACTTCACCTCCTTCCAGGCGATCAAGAATCCCACTGGAGCATTAAATCCACTCAGATTCCATAATACAATCGATGTGATCGGTTTGACTCACTTATGCAACAACACGTTTGACTTGTACTTCTTGAATTCATTTGAGATTCAATCACAATTTTCGCTTCAAAATGTGTTTAAACAAGACTTCACACTTGCTCCATGCGATCAATAGTCCAATTCGAGCATTAAATCTACTCGGATTCCGAAATAGAATGCGGAGAGATCAGTTTGACTTTCTCGGGCAACAACACGTTAGACTTGTGTTTCCCGAATTCTTTCAAGATTCAATCGCAATTCCCCACTTGAAATATGTTTAGACATGAATTAACACTCCTTCCATGCGATCACGAGTCCCATTCGAGCATTAAATCTAGTCAGATTCCCAAATACAACCTGAACCAATCGGTTTGACTCACTTGTGCAACAACATGTTTGAGCTGTACTTCTTGAATTCTTTTAAGATTCAATCGCGATTTTCAGTGCAAAATGTCTGTAGACATGACTTCACACTCCTTCCATGCGATCGTCAGTCCAATTTGAGCATTAAATCCACTCAGATTCCCAAAAACAACATGAAGCGATTGGTTTGACTCACTTGTGCAACAACATGTTTGACTTGTACTTCTTGAATTCTATTAAGACTAAATCACGATTTTCCATTTAAAATATGTTTAGACATGACTTCACACTCCTTCCATGAGATTAGGAGTCCCATTCGAGCGTTAAATCCACTTGGATTCCAAAATACAATCGAGGTGATCTGTTTGACTCACTTTTGCAACAACACGTTTAACTTGTACTTCTTGAATTCATTTGAGATTCAATCGTAAATTTTTAGTTAAAAATGTGTTTAGACATGACTTGAAACTCCATCAATGCAATCACAAGTCCCACTCGAGCATTCAATCCACTCGGATTCCCAAATGCAGCGCGAAGTGATCGGTTTGACCCACTTGTTCAACAACACGTTTGACTTGTACTTCTTAAATTCTATTGAAACACAATTGCGATTTTTCATTTAAAATATGTTTAGACATGACTTAACACTGCTTTCATGCGATCAGGAGTCCCATTCAAGTGCTAAATCCGCTCAGATTCCAAAATACAATCGATACAATATGTTTGACTCACTTTTGCAACAACACGTTTTAATTGTACTTCTTGAATTCATTTGAGATTCAATTGCGATTTTCGGATAAAAATGTGTTTAGACATGACTTCAAACTCCTTTAATGCAATCACGAGTCCCATTCGAGCATTAAATCCACTCGGATTCCAAAATACAACACGAAGTGATCGATTTGACTCACTTGTGCAACAATACGTTTGACTTGCACTTCTTGAATTCTTTTGAGATTCCATTGTTATTTTTCATTGAAAATATATCTAGACATGACTTAACAGTCCTTCCATGCGATCACGAGTCCGTTTCGATAATTAAATCCACTCAGATTCCCAAATACAACACGAAGCGATCGGTTTGACTAACTTATGCAACACCACTTTTTACTTGTACTTCTTGAAATCTTTTGATATTGAATTGTGATTTCTGGTTCAAAATGTGTTTAGACAAGACTATAAATTGCTTCATTGCGATCACGAGTCCCATTCGAGCATTAAATCCACATAGATTCAAAAATACAACGCGAAACAATTTGTTTGACTGACTTATGCAATAACAAGTTTGACTAATACTTCAATTCTATTAAGACTCAATCGCGATTTTCCATTTAAAATGTGTTTAGACATGACTTTACACTCCTTCCATGCGATCACGACTCCCACTCGAACTTTAAATCCACTCGGATTCGAAAATACAACACGAAGCAATCGGTTTGATTCAATTGTGCAACAATATGTTTGACTTGTAATTCTTGAAATCTTTTGAGATTCAATGGTAATTTTTGGTTCATAATGTGGTTAGACAAGACTTCACACTCCTTCCATGCGATCTTGAGTCCCATTCGAACATTAAATCTACTCGGATTCCAAAATACAACACGAAACAATCGGTTTGACTCAGTTGTGCAACAACACGTTTCACTTGTACTTGAATTCTTTTGAGATTCATTCGCGAATTTTGGTTCAAAATGTGGTTAGACATGACTTCACAGTCCTCCCATGTGATCACAATTCCAATTTGATCATTAAAACTACTGGGATTCCTAAATTCAACGCGAAGTGATCAGTTTGACTCACATATGCAACAAACGTTTGACTGGTACTTCACGAATTCTAATAACACTCATTCGTGATTTTTCGTTTAAAATTTATTTATACAAGACTTCACACTACTTTCATGCAATCATGAGTCCCATTCGAGGATTAAATCCACTCGAATTTAAAAATACAATGCGAAGCGATCAGTTTGACTCACTTATGCAACAACACGTTTGCCTTGTGCCTTTTGAATTCTTTTGAGATTCAATCGTGATTTTTGGTTTAAAATGTGTTTAGACATGACTTGAAACTCCTTCAATGCGATCACGAGTCCTATTCGAACATTAAATCCACTCGGATTCCCAAATACAATGCGAAGCAATCGGTTTGACTCACTTGTGCAGCAACACGTTTGACTTGTACTTCCTAAGTTCTTTTGAGATTCAATTGCGATTTTCGGTTCAAAATGTATTTAGACATGACTTTACATTCCTTCCAAGTGATCACGAGTCTAGTTTGAGCTTTAAATCCACTCGGATACCCAAATATAACACGAAGGGATCGGTTTGACTCACTTGTGCAACAACACGTTTGACTTATAGTTCTTGAATTCTATTGTGACTCAATTGCAATTTTTCGTTTAAATAGTGTTTAGACATGACTTCACACTCCTTATATGCGATTACGAGTCCCATTCGAGCCTTAAATCCACTCGGATTCCAAAATACAATACGACACGATCGGTTTGACTAACTAATGCAACAACACGTTTCACTTGTACTTCTTGAGTTCTTTTAAAATACAATCACGATTTTCGGTTTATAATGTGTTTAGAAATGACTTCAAACTCCTTCAAAGCAATGATGATTCCTATTCGAGCATTATATCAACTCGGATTCCAAAATACAATGGAACACGATAAGTTTGACTCACTTGTTCAACAACACGTTTGACTTGTACTTCATGAATTCTTTTGAGATTCAATCGCGATTTTTGGATCAAAATGTTTTAAAAAATGACTTCACGCTCCTTCCATGCGATCACGAGTCCCATTCGTTCGTTAAATCCACTCGGATGCCCATATAGAATGCGAAGCGATCGGGTTGACTCACTTGTGCAACAACTCATTTGACTTGTACTTCTTGAACTCTTTTAATATTCAATCGCGATTTTTCGATTCAAAATGTGTTTAGACATGAATTCACACTCTTTCCATCCGATCACGAGTCAAATTCGAGCATTAAATCCACTCGAATCCCAAAATACAACGCGAAGTGATCGATTTGACTCACTTGTGCAACAATATGTTTGACTTGTACTTCTTCAGTTCTTTTTAGATTCCATTGTTTTTTGTTGTTGAAAATATATTTAGACATGACTTAACACTCCTTCCATGCAATCACGAGTCCGATTCGATCATTAAATCCAATGAGATTCTCAAATACAACGCGAAGCGATTGGTTTGACTCACTTATGCAACACCACATTTTATTTGTACTTCTTGAATTCTTTTGAGATTCAATTGCAATTTTCGATTCAAAATGTGTTTAAAAAAGACTATATTCTCCTTCAATGCTATCACGAGTCTCATTCGAGCATTAAATCCACTCGGATTCAAAAATACAACGCGAAGCAATTAGTTTGACTAACATGTACAATAACAAGTTTGACTAATACTTCAATTCTATTAAGACTCAATCGCGATTTTCCATTTACAGTGTGTTTAGACATGACTTCACACTCCTTCCATGTGATCATGACTCCCATTCGAGCTCTAAATCCATTCGGATTCCAAAATACAATGCGAAGTGAACGGTTTGATTCACTTGTGCAATATGTTTGACTTGTACTTCTTGAATTCTTTTGAGATTCAATCGCGATTTTCCGTTTCAAATATCTTTAGACTTGACTTAACACTTGTAACGTCCTAGTTTCTTAATTGATTTTTAGTGCGAAATTAGGTTATTTAACTTAACTCTTAGAATCTTGTTCCAATTTTTTTCTTTTCTTTTCTTTTAAGAGTATTAAAAGTTAAGCTCTATCCTAAGAATCGTTTACTCTCGTTTGGTTATTTATACCTATGAAACTAGAAGTTACATGTTTGTTACTCTCGCGCTCTCCAAAACCATTGTTAACATACATACATACAGATAATCTAATAAGATAAGATGAGGTTCTAACCTCCATGCATTTCCTAGCATACATATACTATGTTTACAGCACATATATATACATACACATACAAGTCCGGTAAATAGTGGCACACAGGCCCAAATAGTTAGTCCGGCACATAGGCCATAATCCAAAAACAAGTGTGACTCATAAGTCACAGCCAAAAAGTCAGCTCCACTGGTAATTACCCATCAGACACCCCTTCTAGATCCCAGGGATGATCAAGTCTTCCGACGAAAAGAAGAAGAGAATGTTGACTGTCTTCAATACCTACAAGTGACCCAAGAGTGGCACTTTTATCCACTCCACTTCAATCTCAAGTAGCAGGTGGTACCTAGGCATTTGAACACACTAACGTATAGAGATATATAATCCCAGTAACATAGATTACCAGTTTTCAAAAACTTATTAGTGGTTCAGCTACATTACAAAGAATACAGAAAACTTCCTTCACAGTTTATAAATCACACACAATAAATAAGTGCAGTTCTTAACTTTTCATTCTCAATTACAAGATATTTCCACACATGGGTTCAGAATATATATATCACAAATAAAAATGCTTTAACATAGTAAAAGCATACCATCTTCCTTCCCATTAGGCAGTTATGCCAAATACACAGTTTCTTTTCAAAAGAATGCTCATTATACCATCACATCTCTTTGGCCAGTCATGCCAAAGACCATATCCCTCCAGGACCTGTACAACTGATCTAAACCATTACCTTACCATCACAAAGCAATCTAATGAAACATGACAAAACTGACTTCCCAATTTCAAGTAAAGTCCGCCAATAAGGCACATACAATTACCTAACATTCCAGGGCGTCCCACGGTGTGCGCACAAGTTAGAACCTTAGGATCACCAGTCCCAGACCGGATTATTTCCTCACTAGTTGCTAGACAGCTATGTCTCCAACGCATTCCTAGCCAGCCTAGTGTGTCCTTTTCATACAGATCATATAAAATATGTAATTTCCTAGGTAATGTTTATTCAGTTGCAAAACCATCACTTTCATTGCATGCCAAAATCATTTGCCCCTCTTAAGCATATCAGTTTTCACAGATGCATGCTAAATCTTATTTCCAAATTGGATGCCACACACTTAAATAAGTTGCATCAATCAGGTCAACTTTTGCACTTAGTCAACATAAAGTCAAACAAAGTCAACCACAAGTCAAACATTACTTGTACAGCAAGCAACTTCCAAAATTTCTCATACAGGCATCCAAACATAATGAAATTTCATCAGAAGCTCATATACAGTTTAAATAACAATTTCAACTTGCTTCTCAAGTAATAAATTCACATCTTGGCCCCCAATTGCCTCAATTATATCAAATTAGTCCCCTTTTTCAAATCCTTGCAACTAGAGGGCAATTTCAACCATTCAATCCCTTCTAAAAACATACATTGGACATTCATCATTCACTTAACAGTTTCAAAGGGATTCCAAAAGAAATTTACCAGAAATTTAGTCAAAATAAGAAATTTGGAAACTTTTCTAGTTTTTCTTTTAAAAAGGTCCCTATTTAGACTCAACTTCCATTCTGGACTTTTACAGTCTCAAAAAAAGACACAGAAAGCTTCACTAGGTCAAATAAGATTTGGTCAACCATTTTCCACAGTTAAAAATAGATCAGAGACAAGTCTTTTACACCAAAAACCCTAACTTTTGAAATTTTTTAATAAAAAGTCCCTCAAGTATCAAAATTCAGTTAGAGTCCCTTCTGGTCTTCTCCAATCTTTTAAAAAGTACCCAAACACTATATGGAGTATAAAGAAACAACTAGTTACTCATGCTCAACTCATAATGCCCAATTTTTACCAATAGTAAGAAAATAATGAATTTTTTGCAATTCAGTCCCTATCACTACCTATTTTCTTTTCTGGCTTCTGTTGAGCCTAAAAGAGCTTACCCCAACCACTGGGAGGTCATTTATGACTTATGCAGCAAGCTTTGACAGCCACTTTCCTAGAATTCTTTAAGAATTGGGAATCTAGGTGCACTAAAAGTAGTTTAAATCATTTCTGAGTTTGATCATCTTCTGAATTCATTCTTTCAGGAATTTAGAGGGAAGGATCCAATCTAAACCAAAGTACCCCACTTTTATAAGTGAAATCCCTAAGTTTACTGCACTTGGGCTTCTGCTTTGCCCTCCTTCATTGGTCAGTGCATTATGACTTTTCTGTGGTTCAGCATAGTCTAAGAAGACTGATTTTAGGCTTACTAATACCCAGTAGTGTCCCTATCTCATTAAAAAATTAGCATTTAACTTTATGGACCCAAAAATTGGATTTTTGCCTATCCTTAACCAACCTAACCTCTCAAGGGTTCAATGTACTCAACACTTAGCTTCTTCTGGTTTTCAATATGTCACTAAGGTCTCAACCTAGCTTATTGTCTCCTACTTACCTAAATTTCCAGAATTGAAGAGTTTCCCTAAAGTTCAAATTCTCTTTACTCCTCTAGTCAAATTTCATTATTTTTTGTACTCTTTTCATTCTTGCTAACATGAATTCATAGGGAACTAAGGTGCCTCTTATTAACTACTCACTTTTATAACCTAATCATAGTATATAAACCAGAATCCAAACATTCTATCAGTTTGACAGCAAGGTATTCAAATCAGAAAGCATCTAAGGTTCCATTCTTTCTATTCTAAGCCTTTGGCCCTCTCAAACCACTTTCAGCCTACCAATTCCAGTACCTTAAGTTATCCAGAAGTCTAACAAACAATTTATTATAGAATATTTGACAGCAAGTTCAAATACAGTAGTTTCACAGCAAGAATATTCAAACAGAAACATGTCAAATGCCCCTTTCAACTCAATTTCTAAGTTACTAATCATTGCCATTGATTCAGTAACCAAACATGTCAATTATTCACATTTACTTGTGCAATTTAGTTCATTTGACAGCCAGCTAATTGCCTTACAATTGTTCGAATCATAGCTCACCAGAAAACTTAGAATCAGAATTCATAATTTCACTGCTCAAAAACAGGGTTCATGTCATTTCCAGTGACTTCCAAGGCCAAAATTTGCTGTACGGCACCATTGGATGGAAAATGCATATGTGGATCATTAAAGAGGGTTAAATTAGCTTTCTTTTGACACCTTACTTGCAAAGTTTGGTTCAGAATTGAAGGAGATATGCTCAGTTAAAGTTACACTATCAAAACAGAGTTCAGAAATGGCAGCAAGCAGAACTTGGACACAAAGCCTTATACCATCAACTCTGGATGGATGCTTTTGACTCAACTGAGTAGAAGGAAGGGTAACCCTACGTTACCGTGAATTTCCAGAGAAGGAAGAAGGGTTGGAACCTCTGAAAGCCTCAGGGTCAAGCTTGATGAAGGTGGGCGTCCTTGTGTGTGTGTGTGTGTGTGTGTGTGTGTGTGTGTTTAAGTTTTCTGCCCTTCTCCTTGCTTCCTAACTGCTGGATTTGAGTTCCCAACTTTCTCTTGCACTCTCACAGCTTCTGATCTCACTTTCTCTCAACTCTCAGCCTTTTATTTCGAGTGGTAGCTGCTGAATGTGCCTAATGCTTCGGTTTCCCTTAAGTAGCAAATGTGATCATGTGGTGGCTAATGATGGAATTTGCATGGTTTACTTAGGTGTCTAAGGCTCAATTATGGTTGTTCCTTAAGTGGCCACCTCATTTAGGCATGCTGGTAGCAGCTTAGGTTCTATTTGGGGGGTTTACTTTCTTAATGGCCTCGGTTATGCTTTAATTGAGTGGGATAGGTCATGTGGCTTTATAATTGGTTTGTGGCATGTCCAAACTAAGTCCCTTAGCTCTAATTCTAATTATTTCTTGTGTGGATAGCTATCAAGGTGTGCTGCAGTGGCTAATACTAGGGGTGTTTGGCGGGCGGTTTGGGCGGTTTTTAGTGAAAATTTAATGCACCTATCGGTTTAAGTTGATAGCGTCGAACGAAACCAAACCAAACCATAAACGAGCGGTTTTGAGCGGTTTGGTTTGGCGGTTTAGGACTTTTATGTCATCAAACTTACATATTTAAGTTTATTAATAAAAAATATAATTTTATTCAATATAAATAAAAAAAGTATAGTAATATTTCATTTACTTGCAATATACAATCAACTTAGTTCTAAAATTAAATTTTTAGATTGACTAAATTTAATATTACTTTCTAAAAAAAAATTTTATACTTTATTATTTAGAAATTTTAACATAATATGTACATATATATACATGTATGTATATGCGGTTTGGTTCGGTTTTTCGACATACCAAACCAAACCAAACATTGATCGATTTTGTTCGATTTGTGTTAATTCGCTTTGGATTAGTTCAAGTGCGTCGGTTTTGTTCAGTTATGAACGCCCCTAGCTAATACTACAATTGGGTAATCAATTTAGGCATTTAAGTTGGTATTTCGGTTACAAGATAAAATGTGACACTTTAGTGATTTTAATTAGGTGTTTAATTCTTATTATTTGGTTTTATGATGTATAACCTATTGAGGCTCCTTATTTCTTACTTAAGACATGTGGCTGGTACTTAATGGGAAGGTTTTAAGTGCTTTTGGGTGGCTGAAATGGGCTTTCTTGAGCTCTAAGTAAGATAGGGTGTCTTATTTGAAAATTTCCTTTTTTTCAGTTTAGTCCCTGAATTTCCATTGGAGAAATATTGAAATTCAGTCCTTGTCTTGGGGTTGGGTTCCCTTATTTAAGTCCTAGGGTGTGTCTAGAGTGTCCTAGGCTACTTTTCTTGGGTCAAATAGGTCTTCCCTACTCATTATAACTCACTAAAACAAAAAGGGCTAAAATGAAGTTTTTCATTCAATTTAGTCCCTAGGGTTTGTGTTAGGGTTTTCTCTGGCACTTTTCCCCAATTCTAAGTTTCTCTCTCCCTAACTAGGGTGTCTTACCCTATTTACAAACACAATCAAGCATACAAATATTTAAAACAGGAAAGTCAAAACAAGAAACTCATTCAAACTTGGTTTAAATTTCAAGATGTTACAACACTTCTTCCCTTCAATCACAAGTTTTATTAGACCATTAAATCCACTTGGCTTCCAAAATACAACTCGAGGCAATCGATTTCACTCACTTGTGCAACAACACATTTTACTTGTACTTCTTAAATTCTTGTAAGATTCAATCGCGATTTTTGTTTCAAAATATATTTAGAGATGACTTCACACTCCTTCCATGTGATCGCGTGTCCAATTTGAGCATTAAATCCACTCAGATTCCCTAATACAACGTGAAGCGATCGGTTTGATTCACTTGTGCAGCAACACGTTTGACTTGTACTTCTTGAATTCTATTTGGACTTAATCGCAATTTTTCGTTTAAAATGTGTTTAGACCTGGCTGCACTTTCTTTCCACGCAAAAACGAGTCCCATTCGAGCAATAAATCCACTCTGATTGCAAAAACCATTGCGAAGCGATCGGTTTGACTCACTTATGCAACAACAGGTTTGACTTGTACTTCTTGAATTCTTTTCACATTCAATCACGATTTTTTGTCCAAAATGTGTTGAGAAATAAATTCACACTCCTTCCATGCGATCAATAGTCCAATTCGAGCATTAAATCCACTCGGATTCCCAAATACAATGCGAAGCGATCGGTTTTACTCACTTGTGCAACAACATGTATGACTTATACTTCTTGAATTCTATTGAGTCAATCACGATTTCCTGTTTAAAATGTGTTTAAACTTGACTTCACACTCCTTCCATGCGATCACGAATCCCATTCGAGCATTAAATCCACTCGGACTCCAAAATACAATGTGAAGCGATAGGTTTGACTCACTTATGCAACAACACGTTTGACTTGTAATTCTTGTATTCGTTTGAGATTCAATCATGATTTTCGGTTCAAAATGTGTTTAGACATGACTTCAAACTCCTTCAATGCGATCATGAGTCCCATTCGAGCATTAAATCCACTCAGTTTTCCAAATTCAACGAGAAGCTATCAGTTTGACTCACTTGTGCAACAACATGTTTGACTTCTACTTCTTAAATTCTATTGAGCTCAGTTGCAATTTTTGGTTTAAAATATGTTTACACAATACTTCACCTCCTTCCATGCGATCAAGAGTCCCATTGGAGTATTAAATCCACTCGAATTCCAAAATACAATCGATGTGATCGGTTTGACTCACTTATGCAACAACACATTTGACTTGTACTTCTTGAATTCATTTGAGATTCAATCGCAATTTTCGCTTCAAAATGTCTTTAGACAAGACTTCACACTCCGTCCAAGGGATCAATAGTCCAATTCGAGCATTAAATCCACTCAAATTCTAAAATAGAATGTGAAGTGATCAGTTTGACTTACTTGGGCAACAACACGTTAGACTTGTGGTTCTCGAATTCTTTCCAGATTCAATCACAATTCTCCATTTAAAATATGTTTAGACATGACTTAACACTCCTTCCATGCGATCACGAGTCCCATTCGGGGATTAAATCTAGCCAGATACCCAAATAGAACCCGAAGTGATCAGTTTGACTCACTTGTGCAACAACATGTTTGACCTGTACTTCTTGAATTCTTTGAAGATTCAATCGCGAATTTTGGTTCCAGGTGTATGTAGACATGACTTCACACTCCTTCCAAGCGATCGCGAGTCCAATTTGAGCATTAAATCCACTCGGATTCCCAAAAACAACGTGAAGCGATCGGTTTGACTCACTTGTGCAACAACATGTTTAACTTGTACTTCTTGAATTCTATTAAGACTCAATCGCGATTTTCCATTTAAAATATGTTTAGACAAGACTTCACACTCCTTCCATGCGATCAAGAGTCCCATTCGAGCGTTAAACCCACTTGGATTCCAAAATACAATCGACGTGATCTGTTTTACTCACTTTTGCAACAACACGTTTGACTTGTACTTCTTGAATTCATTTGACATTTTATCGCGAATTTCGGTTAAAAATGTGTTTAGACATGACTTCAAACTCCATAAATGTAATCACGAGTCCCACTCGAGCATTCAATCCACTCAGATTCCCAAATACAACGTGAAGTGATCGGTTTAACTCAATTGTGCAACAACACGTTTAACTTGTACTTCTTAAACTCTATTGAGACTCAGTTGCGATTTTCATTTAAAATATGTTTAGACATGACTTGACACTCCTTCCATGGAATCAAGAGTCCCATTCGAGCGTTAAATTCACTCGGATTCCAAGATACAATCGATACGATCTGTTTGACTCACTTTTGCAACAACACGTTTTACTTGTATTTCTTGAATTCATTTGAGATTCAATTGCGATTTTCGGTTAAAAATATGTTTAGACATGACTTCGAACTCCTTCAATGCGATCACGAGTCCCACTTGAGCTTTCAATCCACTCGGATTCCCAAATACAACACGAATGGATCGATTTAACTGACTTGTGCAACATGTTTGACTTGTACTTTTTGAATTCTATTTCGACTCAATCGCGATTTTCCGTTTAAAATGTGTTAATACATGAGACATGACTTCATAGTTCTTCCATGCGATCACAAGTCCTATTGGAGCATTAATTCCACTCGGATTCCAAAATACAGTGCAAAGCGATCCATTTGACTCTCTTATGTAACAAGTTGGACTTGTACTTCTTGAATTCTTTTTAATGTTAATCGCGATTTTTGATTCAAAATGTGTTTAGTCATGACTTAAGAGTCCTTCCAAGCGATCACGAGTCCAATTCCAGCATTAAATCCACTCAGATTCCGAAATTCAGCCCAAAGCGATCGGTCTAACTCACTTGTTCAACAACACGTTTGACTAGTACTTCTTAAAATTTTTTAGGATTCAACCGCGATTTTTGGTTCAAAATGTATTTGGACATGACTTGACACTCCTTCCAAGCGATCGCGAGTCCAATTCGAGCATTAAATCCACTCGGATTCTCAAAACAACGTGAAGCGATCGGTTCGACTAACTTGTGCAACAAGTTTAACTTGTACTACTAGAATTTTATTAAGACTCAATCGCGATTTCCCATTTAAAAAATTTTTAGACATGGCTTGACACTTTTTCCATTCGATTAGGAGTCCCATTCGAGCGTTAAATCCACTCGGATTCCAAAATACAATCGATGCGATCTGTTTGACTTAATTTTGCAACAACACGTTTGACTTGTACTTCTAGAATTCATTTAAGATTCAACCGCAATTTTCGGTTAAAAATATGTGTAGACATGACTTCAAACTCCTTCAATGCAATCACGAGTGCCACTCGAGCATTCAATCCACTCAGATTCCCAAATACAACGTGAAGCGATCGGTTTGACTCACTTGTGCAACAAAACGTTTGACTTGTACTTCTTGAATTCAATTAAGACTCAATCGCAATTTTCCGTTCAAAATATGTTTAGACATGACTTAGAATTCCTTCCATGTGATCTAGAGGCCATTCGAGCGTTAAATCCACTCGGATTCCAATATACATTGCGAATCCATCCGTTTGACTCACTTTTGTAACAACAAGTTGGACTTGTTGTTCTTCAATTCTTTTTAAAATTTAATCATGATTTTCGGTTCAAAATGTGTTTAGAAATGACTTAACACTCCTTCCAAGCGATCATCAGTCCCATTCAAGCATTAAATCCACTCGGATTCCCAAAAATAACGTGAAGCGATCGGTTTGACTCACTTGTGC
Source organism: Senna tora (assembly GCA_014851425.1). NCBI lineage: Eukaryota > Viridiplantae > Streptophyta > Magnoliopsida > Fabales > Fabaceae > Senna > Senna tora. The sequence continues at coordinate 26,458,501 of CM026269.1, forward strand.
AACAAGACGTTTGACTTATACTTCTTAAATTCTCTAGAGACTCAGTTGTGATTTTCTGTTTAAAATATGTTTAGACATGACTTGATACTCCTTCCATGCGATCAAGAGTCCCATTCGAAAGTTAAATACACTCGGATTCCAAAATACAATTGATACGATCTGTTTGACTCACTTTTGCAACAACACGTTCTACTTGTACTTCTTGAATTCATTTGACATTCAATTGCAAATTTCGGTTAAAAATGTGTTTAGACATGACTTCAAACTCCTTCAATGCAATCACGAGTCCCACATGAGCATTGAATCCACTCGGATTCCCAAATACAACACGAAGCGATCGGTTTGACTCACTTGTGCAACAACATGTTTGACTTGTACTTTTTGAATTCTATTGAGACTCAATCGCGATTTTCCGTTTAAAATGTGTTAAGACATGACTTCATAGTTCTTCCATGCGATCACAAGTCCTATTCGAGCATTAATTCCACTTCGATTCCAAAAATACAATGCAAAGCGATCCATTTCACTCACTTATGCAACAACAAGTTGGACTTGTACTTCTTCAATTCTTTTTAAATTTAATCACGATTTTTGATTCAATATGTGTTTAGACATGACATCAAACTCCTTCAATGTGATCACGAGTCCGATTCAAGCATTAAACCCACTTGAATTCTCAAGTACAAGGCGAAGCGATCGGTTTGACTCACTTGTGCCACAACACACTTGACTTGTACTTCTTAAATTCTTTTGAGATTCATTTACAATTTTTGTTTCAAAATGTATTTAGACATGACTTTACACTCCTTCCATGCAATCAGGATTCCCACTCGAGCATTAAATCCACTCAAATTCCAAAATACAATCGATGCGACCGGTTTAACTCTCTAATGCAACTACACGTTTGACTTGTCCTTCTTTAATTCATTTGAGATTCAATGGTGATTTTCGATTCAAAATGTGTTTAAAAATGACTTAAAACTCCTTCCATGCGATCGCGAGTCCAATTCGAGCATTAAATCCACTCGGATTCCTAAATACAATGCGAAGCGATCGGTTTGACTCACTTGTGCAATAATACGTTTGACTTGTATTTCTTGAATTCTATTGAGACTCAATCGTGATTTTCCATTTAAAATATGTTTAGTCATCACTTACCACTCCTTGCAGAGAATGGATCCAGTGCTTGGCTCTTCTATGCATTAGTATGCTAGGCTGACTTTTTTTCATAGTTCTCTTCATTTTTTTTATTTAAATTTGAGAAGTTATAAACTTTTTTTTAAGAATATCTAAAGTATGAAAGATATAGATACAAAAATAATTAAAAACTTAATGTAAATCGAGATTTACTATGAGTGGATTAGGGACTAACTTTTTAGTCCCCAATAAAGGTGGTCCCTAAACCATTCATGGTAGGTCCTTATTTGTGTGGAATTTTTTATTTTTTTGTGTTTATAACTCTTATTCTTTAGAAAAAGTTTCCAAAATTTTCGAGTTTAAATAAAAAAAGTGAAGAGAACTATGAAAAAAAGTCGGCCTAGCATACTAATGCATAAAAGAGCCAAGCACTGGATCCATTCTCCTCCTTACAAGTGATCACGAGTCCAATTCGAGCATTAAATCCACTCAAATTCCGAAATTCAGCCCGAAGAGATCGGTCTGACTCACTTGTTCAACAACACGTTTAACTTGTACTTCTTAAATTTTTTTAGGATTCAATCACGATTTTCGATTTAAAATGTATTTAGACATCACTTCACACTCCTTCTAGGCAATCGCGAGTCCTATTCGAGCATTAAATCCACGTGGATTCCCAAAACAACGTCAAGCGATCGGTTCGACTCACTTGTGCAACAACACGTTTGACTTGTACTTATTGAATTCTATTAAGACTCAATCGTGATTTTCCAATTAAAATATGTTTAGACATGACTTCACACTTCTTCCATGCGATCAGGAGTTCCATTCGAGCGTTAAATCCACTCGGATTCCAAAATACAATCGATACGATCTGTTTAACTCTGTTTTGCAACAACTCGTTTGACTTGTACTTCTTGAATTCATTTAAGATTCAACCGCAATTTTTGGTTAAAAATGTGTTTAGACATGACTTCAAACTTATTCAATGCAATCACGAGTCCCACTCGAGCATTCAATCCACTCGGTTTCCCAAATTCAACTTGAAGCGATCGGTTTGACTCACTTGTGCAACAACACGTTTGACTTGTACTTCTTGAATTCAGTTGAGACTCAATCACGATTTTCCATTTAAAATATGTTTATCCCATTCGAGCGCTAAATCCACTCGGATTCCAATATACAATGCGAAGTGATTCGTTTGACTCACTTTTGTAACAAGTTGGACTTGTACTTCTTCAATTCATTTTAAAGTTTAATCGCGATTTTAGGTTCAAAATGTGTTTTGAAATGACTTAACACTCCTTCCAAGCGATCATGAGTCCCATTCGAGCATTAAATCCCCTCATATTCCCAAATACAGCCCGAAGCGATCGGTGCGACTCACTTGTTCAACAACACGTTTGACTTGTACTTCTTGAACTTCTTTAGGATTCAATCGTGATTTTTGGTTCAAAATGTACTTAGTTACGACTTCACACTCCTTCCATGTGATCGCAAGTCCAATTCGAGCATTAAATCCAACGGATTCCCAAAGACAACGTGAAGCGATCGGTTTGACTCACTTGTGCAACAACACGTTTGACTTGTTCTTCTTGAATTCTTTTAAGACTCAATCGCGATTTTCCATTTAAAATATGTTTTGACATGACTTCACACTCCTTCCAAGCGATCAGCAGTCCTATTCGAGCGTTAAATCCACTTGGATTCCAAAATACAATCGACGCGATCTGTTTCACTCACTTTTGCAACAACACATTTGAATTGTACTTCTTGAATTCATTTGAGATTCAATCGCGATTTTCAGTTAAAAATGTGCTTAGGCATGACTTCAAACTCCTTCAATGCGATCACGAGTCCCACTCGAGCATTCAATCCACCCGGATTCCCAAATACAAAACCAAGTGATCGGTTTGACTCACTTCTGCAACAACACTTTTGACTTGTACTTCTTGAATTCTATTAAGACTCAGTTACGAGTTTCCGCTTAAAATATGTTTAGACATGACTTAACACTCCTTCCATGCGATCAGGAGTCCCATTCGAGCGTTAAATCCACTCGGATTCCAAAATACAATCGATGCGATCTGTTTGACTCACTTTTGCAACAATACATTTGATTTGTACTTCTTCAATTCATTTGAGATTCAATTGTGATTTTCGGTTAAAAATGTGTTTATAGATGACTTCAAACTCCTTAAATGCGATCACGGGTCCCACTTGAGCATTCAATCCACTCGGTTTCCCAAATACAAAGTGAAGCGATCTGTTTTACTCACTTGTGCAACAACACGTTTGACTTGTACTTCTTGTACTCTGTTGAGACTTAATCGTGATTTTCCGGTTAAAATGTTTTAAGACATGACTTCGCAGTTCTTCCATGCGATCACGAGTCCTATTCGAGCATTAATTCCACTCGGATTCCAAAATACAATGGAAAGCGATCCATTTGACTCGCTTATGCAACAACAAGTTGGAATATTACTTCTTTAATTTTTTTTGAATTTAATCGCGATTTTTGGTCCAAAATGGTTTTAGACATGACTTCAAACTCCTTCAATGCGATCACGAGTCCGATTCAAGCATTAGACCCACTCGAATTCCCAAATACAAGGCGAAGCGATCGGTTTGACTCATTTGTGCATCAACACGTTTGACTTGTACTTCTTGAATTCTTTTAAGACTCAATCATGATTTTTCATTTAAAATATGTTTAGACATGACTACACACTCCTTCCGTGCGATCAGGAGTCCCATTCGAGCATTAAATTGACTCGGATTGCAAAATACAATAGATGCGATCTATTTGACTCACTTTTGCAACAACACATTTGACTTGTACTTGTTGAATTCATTTGAGATTCAATCGCGGTTTTTGATTAAAAATGTGTGTAGACATGACTTCAAACACCTTCAATGCGATCACGAGTCCCACTCAAGCATTCAATCTACTTGGATTCCCAAATATAACGTGAAGAGATCGATTCGACTCACTTGTGCAACAACATGTTTGACTTGTACTTCTTGAATTCTATTAAGACTCAATCACGATTTTCCATTTAAAATATGATTACACATGTCTTAACAATCCTCCATGCGATCAGGAGTCCCATTCGAGCATTAAATTCACTCGAATTCAAAAATATAATTGATGCGATATGCTTTATTCACTTTTGCAACAACACATTTAACTTGTACTTCTTGAATTCTATTGAGACTCAATCATGATTTTTCGTTTAAAATGTGTTTAGACATGAATCCACAGTTCTTCCATTCGATCACGAGTCCTATTCGAGCATTAATTCCACTCGGATTCCAAAATACAATGCGAAGCGATCCGTTTGACTGACTTACGCAACAAGAAGTTGGACTTGTACTTCTTCAATACTTTTTAAATTTAATCACGATTTTCGGTTCAAAATGTGTTTATACATGACTTCAAACTCCTTCAATGCAATCACGAGTCCCACTCGAATTTAAAATACAATGCGAAGCGATCGGTTTGACTCACTTGTGCAACAACGCGCTTGACTTGCACATCTTGAAATCGTTTGAGATTTAATCGCAAATTTTGGTTCAAAATGTGCTAAGACATGATTTCACACTTCTTCCATGCGACCACGAGTCCCATTCGAGCATTAACTCCACTCAGATTGCCACCTACAATGCGAAGCGATCGTTTTGACTCACTTGTGCAACAATACGTTTGACTTGTACTTCTTGAATTCTTTTTAGATTAAATCGCGATTTTCAGTTCAAATTGTGTTTTGATATGACTTCACACTCCTTCCATAAGATCGCGAGTCCGATTTGAGCATTAAGCCAACTTAGATTCCCAAATATAACGGGAAGCAATTGGTTTGACTCACTTGTGCAACAACATGTTTGACTTGTACTTCTTGAATTTTATTGAGACTTAATCTCGAGGCGATCGGTTTGACTAACAAGTGCAACAACACGTTTGACTTGTACTTCTTGAATTCTTTTAAAATTCAATCGTGATTTTCAGTTCCAAATGTGTTTAGAGACGACTTCACAATCCTTCCATGCGATCGTGAGCCTAATTCGAGCATTAAATCCACTCGGATTCCCAAATACAACGTGAAGCGATCGGTTTGACTCACTTGTGCAACAACACGTTTGACTTGTAATTCTTGAATTCTAGTAAGACTCAATCACGATTTTCTGTTTAAAATATATTTAGTCATGACTTCACACTCCTTCCATGAGATTAGGAGTCCCATTTGAGCATTAAATCTAATTGGATATCAAAATACACTCGATGCGATCGATTTGACTCACTTATACAATAAGTTTAACTTGTACTTCTTGAATTCATTTGAGATTCGTGCGCGTTTTTCGGTTCAAAATGTGTTTAGACATGACTTCACACTTCTTCCATGCGATCACGAGTCCTATTCGAGCATTAAATCCACTCAGATTCCAAAATACAATGCGAAGCGATCTGTTTGACTCATGTAAGATCCACCCCGAATTACCATTTAATACTGATTACTTAAGGTTCATTTAAGTACTGGTAACTCAAATTTGCGGAAGAATTTAAATTTTTCTCTTGCTAGAGTTAACACTAAGTAAGCTCACTTACTTCTGATTATTAATTTAATGATTAAAAGGAAACCAACTAAAACCCATCAATTCCAATTTTACATCTAAGGTTCCATCTAGTACCATATATCAATAAATATAAGCCTTAAATAGGCTTTACAAAGTAATGATAACTGCTCCTTGCAGCATCATACATGGACGTTAGCTGCAGCGCTCAATCAACCAATCCTCCTTAAGCCTCATGTCACAATCAATCCCTCAAACAAGACTAAACATAGTAGCGTCATGAGATTTAAATCCCAGTAGGACAAAAAATAATGGTGTATACAAAATCCTTTCTCTCAACAAGATTTTCCAAATATGCCATGTGAGAATGCATTACAAAACACATGCAAATACATCTAATACTCACACGTATGCAAAGTAGCATGTATAGCTCACCTCATAGTACCGCCAACCAGTTATGCACAATAGGCAACAAACTTAGGCCATGAATGTAGTTAAGTGCATAATATTCAATAAATAAACCAGTCATGCATATGAATATAAGTTAATCAAACTTTCAGTATGCATGTCATTTCCATTTAAAAAATCAGTAGTGCCACAAATGTCGGATCCATCTCAGACCCCCATTAAAATCAGTAGTGCCACAAATCCCAAATTCAACTCAGACCTGATCAATTGATATAAACCATTACCATATCCATGTTCCCCAGGACAAAACCAATCTCATGAAACAAGACAATCTGACTTACCAATAAAGTGAAGTCTGCCAATAAGGCAGAGGAAGAATTACCTAACATCTAGGGTGTCCCCCAGTGTGTGCACAAGTTAGAACCTTAGGATCACCAGTCCCAGACTAGATCATTCCTCACTAGTTGCTAGACAGCTACGTCCCGAGCGCATTCCTAGCCAGCCTAGTGTGTCCTTCCCATCCAGATTATATATATATATAATTTTCATGGTAATGTTTATTCAATTATAAATATCATTTCTCTGAATGACCTACGTCCACTCAATTGCATTTAGCAAATCACGACATCCCATATGCCATACAGTTTTATATAAAATAGTGTCATGCACACTTTTCAAATCACGACATCACAGATGCCATATATTTATAAAATAGTGCCATACACACTTTTCAAATCACGACATCCCAGATGCCATATATTTTTATAAAAGAGTGCCATACACACTTTTCATGCAAAATGTCATATCCTCTCAATGTTCATTTAAAATGCATGCCAAATTCATTTCATCAAGTGCTCACATACAGTTAATTATCCATGCATGATGCCACATTTATCCAACAAATGCTCATGCAAGATTCATATATTCATGTGTTCAAGATGTGTGAATGCACAATTTTAAAAGCGTTGAGGGTATCAAGTGTCCTACCTTGTTTCCAAGCTACCATTAACCTTTTGAAAACTGAGTGTCAATCCCCACCTCAGATCCGCTCACGTTAATCTCTTATCAAGCATTCAACCTTAAGTTTAATACAATAAAAATTTCAATCACTGTGTTCAATCAATAATCATAGTGTATACATACAAAGCAAATCATGACATCACAAGCCATATACAATCCAACATTCAAGTCCATTTAGTTGCTAAGTCAAATAAGTCAACACTTAACTTGTCATGGAAGCAACTATCACAAATTCACACATAATCATTCCAAGTCACAACTTGACCATACAACATCATCATCACAATACTGACTATCACACATAGTACAAGTCAAAATTAATTATTCTCATTCTAGGTGCCCTTTTTGGTTAGGACAACATTTGGCTCTTGCTTAGCCTTCCAATTATACCTTCTAAAACACTTTCATGCAATCATAGCACATAGCAGCAATTTAACACACAATCTAAACAGATATGCATGAAGTAAGATCAATTTAGCATGTTTCATCATTTATAGTTACTTTCTAAAGTTCCCTTGCAATTGCCAGCCACAACTACACAATTAACCTCAGGGCATTATTAAAAATCCACAAACAAAGTCCATTGTTTCCATTAAACACTCAATTCCTTAAGCATATAAGTACAAAATGGCAACCAGTTAAGCATATGAGTCATTAAAGTCATCTCAGCCCTTAGGTATAGTTTTAGCAAGTTTCTTTTTTATTTTCTTCAAGTATATTAGTAGCATATAAGCCTCAAAATGGTTCAAAACAATCCTCTGCACCTTTTATAATTAATTAATTTATAGAAGTCTCAAGTTCAGATCTCACAGATTCAATTTAGCAACATAGACAAGTTGTTGACACTAATTTTGTACCCATAAGTTCAGCAACTTGCAAGACCCATACAAGCTATCAAAGTTACAAGATAAACACACATATAGACACATTTAGGTGTTCTCTAACATCCCTAATCAACTCAGAATCAAAGATTTCCAGAAATCACAGAAGCACCAATTACAAAAATAGTTTATATGCGTAGCAGTAGCTTTCGAAGAAAATAACTCAGAGAAAACTAACATGAATCACACATACAAGTCAAAAATTAGATAGAGGATCCATCTAGCTTTCCAACACCTATTTACTCATTCAATGCCATGCTATATCGAGTCCAGAATTCGAGTTTAAAGTCATAGAGTTCAAACATAAAACTGATACAACATCATGCATAACAACATACTTTCGAGTGGAATTTCTCCCTACTTAAAACTTGCTCTAAAAGTAAGCGTTAGAAAGCTACGGATGTTAGCTTTCTTTAGGCTTTTTAATCACTCAAATATGATTAGCAACGAAGGAGAAAAACGCATTTTACAAAACCATGCCAGAATCAAAACAGACAATAGTGAAAGATTTTATTTTCACAAGAACACCAGCTTTTAAATAGGCTGAAATTTGTCAAAAGAGAGGTTCATAATTTTCTAGGAAGTCTTCAAAATGTCCCCTCACAACCATCAAAAGCTCATGGTCTCAGAGTTTCAGAAAAACAAGAAATAAATCAAAAATTCAAAAATACAGAAATAGAGTTGCATGTTGAACCAACAACTTTCAAAGCCTTTTTCTGTTAATTCACTTATTGGATTTAACATGCAAGCCATAATCTGGAAACCTTATCAAGTTAGCTTTCCAATGACTCCAAGTTCATCAAATCCATGCAGTATTCAATTTAGAAAAAGCAAAAGAAGCAACAAAGGTCATAATCAAAACTGATGTGAAGACAACAAGCAAGATGAATTATCCCAAGACTTATACCATCAAATTGATGGATTCTTCTTCATGGAATCACTTTCAAAAGCAAGACTGAAGGGTAACCATACATTATCTTGAGTCTACAGAAAAGAATGTGACGAATACCACTCAATCTTCTCGGTTTTTCCAACCTACTACCGCAAGTGTTCTACCCCTTCCAGCTCTCGGTTTCTCTTCTTCTCTAGCCTCCAAGTCTCGAATTTTTCAGCTCCAATTCCTCAATCAATCTTCAAATACTCACTCTCACTCTTTCTCTCAAGCTGAACTCAAGTGTAGGTGCTGGTTTGATATGTGTATGTTTCGATTTTGAGGCATAAGGCTTAGTGAGGATAAGTAGGCTTCATCATTTGATTTGCATGGTGTGGTGAAGTTTCTCTGCCTCAATTCTCCTTTCATTCTAGCTGGACACCTCGATTAGTGATTAGGATAGTGTTAGGGCGTGTTTGCGGTGGTTTTGATGGGAAAAATCGGGTTTTAGTGATAAGTGGGAGTGGTTAAAGGATTTTTAATTTTTTTCAATTAGGTCCCTCAATTTCTACTGGATAAAATGTGGGGATTAAGAGTTTACCTTATGATTTGGTTCCCTCATCCAAGTCCTATATTGTCCCTAGAGTGTCATGGATGACTAAATTGTGGTCTTACTAAGTTTTTCCTATTTGGTTTGCTAGCTTTAAGTTCAAAGGGCCTTAAAACAAATTTTTATTCGACATGGTCCCTATAGCCTAAGATAGGGTTCTCTAATCTAATTTTTCTCATTTGTAGGTTATCTCCCCTCCAAATTAGGGCTTCTAGTTCTAATCACACACACAATTAATCACTCAAATTGTTAGCAATCACACACAAATCCATAAATAAACTAATTAATTAAGTACGGGTTTTAAGTCGAGATGTTACAACTCACTTACGCAACAAGTTTGACTTGCACTTGAATTCTTTTTAAATTTAATTGCGATTTTCGATTCAAAATGTGTTTAGACATGTCTTCACACTCCTTCCATGTGATCAATAGTCCAATTCAAGCATTAAATCCAGTCGGATTCCCAAATACAACACAAAGCGATCGTTTGATTTCTGCAACAAGACGTTTGACTTGTACTTCTTGAATTCTTCCAAGATTTAATCGCAATTTCCCGTTTAAAATATGTTTAGACATGACTTAACACTCCTTCCATGAAATCACGAGTCGCATTCGAGCATTAAATCCACACAAATTCCCAAATACAACCCGAAGCGATCGATTTAACTCACTTGTGCAACAACACATTTGACATGTACTGCTTGAATTCTTTTAAAATTCAATCGCCATTTTTGGTTCAATATGTGTTTCGGCATGACTTCACACTCCTTCCATGCGATCACGAATCCAATTCGAGCATTAAATCCACTTGGATTCCAAAATATAACGCGAAGCGATCGGTTTGACTCACTTGTGCAACAACACATTTGACTTGTACTTCTTGAATTCTATTGAGACTCAATCACAATTTTCTATTCAAAATGTGTTTACACATCACATAACACTCCTTCCATGCCATCAGAAGTCTCATTCGAGCAATAAATCCACTCGGATTCAAAAATACAACGCGAAGCGATCGGTTTGACTAACTTGTGCAACAATGCGTTTGACTTGTACCTCTTGAAGTCGTTTGAAATTCAATCGCGATTTTCCGTTTAAGACATGTTTACACATGACTTAGGGTGCGTTTGGATTGGCTTTAAAAGGAAGTACTTATTTTTTTCATCTCTTAATAGTAGAGCTTTCATTTTAAAAATAAGCTATTTGCGTTTGGATGTCATAATTAAAAGTACTTTTTATAATACAAATAACGTTTGGATGTAGATTTACAAAAGTACTTTTAATATGTGAAATTTACCAAAAAGGATATCTCAAAAGTACTTCTTTTATTATATGTTTGGATAAAAAAGTACTTAAATAAAAAATTATAAAATTTCAACTAATTCAAAAAATATATAGCATTGCATATTAATAATTAAAAAAATTAGAAAGAAAATACAAGACCACATAATTAATAATTAAGAAAATGTTAGGAAAATACTAATTAAATGATTAAAAATTTTAATGACGATGTCGACTTGGCAACTGATTCCTGATTGTGTTTCTTGTCTCCTCCATTTGTCTAATGTCTTCTTGTGTCGGCTCTTCCCATTCAATTTGATTGAATCTTACTCCATTTTCTTCGTTGTAATCTTGATCCATATCTACCAATTCATTAATATTCTCAAAGCTTTCAAGAAGGTCCAGATCATAGTCCATTCGTCTTATGTAATTGTGAAGAGCAAAACATGCCCAAATTATAGAAAATTGAGTTTTCAGCTTATAATTGGTCATGTTTTGCAAGATCCTCCATCTAGCTTTGCAAACTCCAAAAGTTCTTTCAATAACACTTCTCAAACTTGAATGATAATAGTTGAATACTTCATTGTGTGATCTAAAATTGGGGGCCAACCTAAATTGAGGAAGATGATACCTTGTATTTCTATATGGCCCTAAGAAACCCTTGAAGGTAGGATATCCAGAATCAACAAGATAAAATTTACCTATAAATACAAATTGTATTACATCATTATGTATCAATTAAAAATAGTAATGTTATTCTACACATGTATATTACTAACCTTGAGGTGGATGAGGAAACTTTAAGTGAGGCTTTCTAAGAGCTTCCATGAAAATCCTTGTATCATGAGTAGAACCTTCCCAACCAACCCATGCTAGAAACATCCATAATTATAAAGCATCTTGTTTCAACTAGATATTTAAATTAACAAAATGATATTATGGTCTTAATTAGAGACACATACATCCCAAATCAAACCCTTCAAATTCTTGATCTCTTTCACCCAAAATATGCTAACTCTAATTTTGTAAGAGTGTAGTCCAACCATTTAAGAACTACATTTTTTTCTTTTGGGATGTATGCTTAAAGGACAATGGCCACAGACAAGCAACTACTTTATATAAATGAAATCCATTCAAGACATCATAAGAACCAAAGAAAACATAAAATATGAAATCAAGAAGGACTCATTCCAAATTGTATCGAGCGGTACGGATGTGTGTGGGTGGCTACAGCTATGCAACCCCTCAAGGAGAGAAAGAAAGGAAGAGAGAGAGAAAGAGAGGTAAGCAACACGCCAACACATGCATATATATTATATGGAGCTACAAACTCAGACATTGTATATTCAAAAACAAATTTCAAAAGGGTATGAAAAAGGAGAAGCTCATACCAGTAGTCCAGCACGGAACGTGTTTTCCGAAAGTGAGAGAGTGAGTGGAGCAAGTGAGAGAGTTTGAGTATGGTTTGAAGAAGGTAGAAGGTAGAAAGACGAAGGTTGAAGGTAGAAGAAGACTACCGTACGGAATATTTAGGTTAAAAAGAGAAAGGGTAGGGTATGTAATTTTATATATTTGGTAAGGTTATTTTTGTCCAATAAAATAAAATTTGTGTTTTTCCGTGTTTTTATTTTCCTCTACCTCAACCTCTTTTTTCCAAAGCTGCAAAATGAGGCTTCATAAAAAAGTAATATTTTAACTTTTTTTTTAGCTTCTCTTATTTTTTTAAAGCCCAATCCAAACATCTTATTTTTTACACCAAGTACTTAAATTCAAATTTAAAGTGCTTTATTTTAAAAATAAGTTAATCCAAACGCACACTTAACACTCCTTTAATGCGATCACGAGTCCAATCGAGCATTAAGTCCACTCGGATTTCCAAATACAACGCATAGCAATTGATTTGACTTACCTGTGCAACAACACGTATGACTTGTACTTCTTAAATTCTATTGAGACTCAATCGCGATTTTTCGTTTAAAATGTGTTTAGACAAGACTTCACACTTATTCCTTGCGATTAGGAGTCCTATTCAAGCATTAAATCCACTCGGATTCCAAAATAAAATGCGAAGCGATCCGTTTGACTCACTTTTACAACAAGTTTGACTTGTTCTTCTTGAATTGTTTTTAAATTTAATCTCGATTTTCGGTTCAAAATGTGTTTAGACATGACTTCAAACTCCTTCAATGCGATCACGAGTCTGATTCAAGCATTAAACCAACTCGAATTCCCAAATACAAGGCGAAGCAATTGGTTTGACTCACTTCTGCAACAACACGTTTGACTTGTACTTCTTAAATTATTTAGGGATTCAATTGTGATTTTTGGTTCAAACCGTGTTTACACGTGGCTTCACAGTCCTTCCATGAGATCAAGAGTCCCATTCGATCATTAAATCCACTCGTATTCCCAAATACAACACGATGCGATCAGTTTGAATCACTTGTGCAACAACACGTTTGACTTGTACTTCTTGAATTCTGTTGATATCCAATCACAATTTTCGATTCAAAATGTGTTTAGACATGGCTTCACACTTCTTCCATGTGATCAATAATCAAATTTGAGCATTAAGTCCACTCGGATTTCCGAATACAATGCAACGCGATCGGTTTAACTTACTTGTGTAACAACACATTTGACTTGTACTTCTTGAATTCTTTCAAGATTCAATCGCAACTTTCCGTCTAAAATATGTTTAGACAGGACCTAAAACTCCTTCCCTGTGATCACGTATCCCATTCGAGACTTAAATCCACTCAGATTCCTAAACACAACCCGAAGCGATCGGTTTAACTAACTTGTGCAACAACACGTTTGACTTGTACTTCTTGAATTCTTTTAACATTCAATCGCGATTTTTGGTTCAAAATGTGTTTAGACATGACTTCACACTCCTTCCATGCGATCGCGAGTCTAATTCGAGCATTAAATAAACTCGGATTGCCAAATACAACACGAAGCGATCAGTTTGACTCACTTGTGCATCAACACGTTTGACTTGAATTCTATTTAGACATGACTTAATACTCCTTCCAAGCAATCACAAGTCCTATTTGAGCATTAAATCCACTTGCATACCAAAATACAATCGATGCGATCGGTTTGACTCACTTATGCAACAACAAGTTTGACTTGTACTTCTTGAACCCATTTGAGATTCAATCACGATTTTCGGTTGAAAATGTGTTTAGACATTAATTCACACTTCTTCTTTGCAATCATGAGCTCTATTCGAGCATTAAATCCACTCGGATTCCAGAATACATTGCGAAGCGATCCGTTTGACTCACTTATGTAACAACAAGTTTGACTTGAACTTCTTGAATTCCTTTTAAATTTAATCACGATTTTTAATTCAAAATGTGTTTAGACATGACTTCAAACTCCTTCAATGCGATCAGGAGTTCGATTCAAGCATTAAACCCACTCGAATTCCCAAATACAAGATGAAGCGACCGGTTTGACTCACTTTTGCAACAACACGTTTGACTTGTACTTCAATTCTTTGGAGATCCAATCGCGATTTCTGGTTGAAAATGTGATTACACAAGACTTCACACTCCTTTCATTAGATCAGGAGTCCTATTCGATCATAAATCCACTCGGATTCCCAAATGCAACGCGAAGGGATTAGTTTGACTCACTTGTGCAACAACACGTTTGACTTGTACTTCTTGAATTCTTATGAGATTCAATCGCGATTTTAAGTTCAAAATGTGTTTAGACATGACTTCACACTCCTTCATGCGAACAATAGTCCAATTACAACATTAAATCTCGTCGGATTACCAAATACCACGCGAAGCAATCGGTTTGACTTACTTGTGCAACAACATGTTTGACTTGTACTTCTTGAATTCATTCAAGAAATAATCGTAATTTTCTGTTTAAAATATGTTTAGACATGACTTAACACTCCTTCAATGCAATCACGAGTCCCATATGAGCTTAAAATCCACTTAGATTCCTAAATACAGTCCAAAGCGATCGATTTGACTCGCTTGTGCAACAACACATTTCACTTGTACAGCTTGAATTCTTTTATAATTCATTAGCGATTTTGGGTTCAAAATGTTCTTAGACATGACTTCACACTCCTCCCATGGGATCGCGAGTCCAATTCGAGGATTAAACCCACTCGGATTCCAAAATACATTGCGAAGCGATCAGTTTGACTCACTTGTGCAACAACACGTTTGACTTTTACTTCAATTCTATTGAGACTCAATCGCGATTTTTCATTTAAAATATGTGTAGATATGACTTAACACTACTTCCAAGTGTTGACGTGTTTGATTTGAGCATTAAATCCACTCAGATTCCCAAATACAGCCGGAATCAATCAGTTTGACTCACTTGTGCGACAACACGTTTGACTTGTACTTCTTGATCTCTTTTATGATTCAATCACGATTTTCAGTTCAAAATCTGTTTAGACATGACTTCACACTCCTTCCATGTGATCGCATGTCTAATTGGAGCATTAAATCCCCTCGAATTCCAAATACAACGTGAAGCGATCGGTTTGACTCTATTGTACAACAACACGTTTGACATGTACTTCTTGAATTCTATTAAGACTCAATCGCAATTTTCCATTTAAAATATGTTTGGACATAACTTCACACTCCTTCAATGCGATTACGAGTCCCATTCAAGCATTAATTCCACATGGATTCCCAAATACAACACGAAGCAACGATTTGACTCTCTTGTGTAGCAACACGTTTGACTTGTACTTCTTGAATTCTATTGAGACTTAATCGCGATTTTCCGTTTAAAATATGTTTAGACATGATTTCACACTCTTTCCTTGCGATCACGAGTCCCATTTGAGCAGTAAATCCACCCGGATTTCCAAATACAACACGAAGCGATCGGTTTGAGTCACTTGTGCAACCACACGTTTGACTTGTACTTCTTGAATTCTATTGAGATTTAATCGCGATTTTCCGTTTCAAATATGTTTAGACATGACTTAACACTCTTTCCATATGATCATGAGTCCCATTCGATGATTAACTCCAATCGGATTAGGAAATACAACACGAAGCAATCGATTTGCCTCCTTTGTGCAACAACACGTTTGACTTGTACTTTTTGAGTTGTTTTGAGATTCAATCACGATTTTCGGTTCAAAATGTGTTTACGCATGACTTCACAGTCCTTCCATGCGATAACGAGTCCCATTTGATCATTAAATTCACTTGGATTCCCAAAAACAACGAGAAGCGATCGGTTTGACTCACATGTCCAACAACACGTTTGGTTGTACTTCTTGAATTCTATTGAGACTCAATCACGATTTTTGATTTAAAATGTATTTACACATCACTTAACACTCCTTCCATGTGATCACGAGTCCCATTCGAGCAGTAAATCCACTCGGATTCAAAAATATAACGTGAAGCGATCGGTTTGATTCACTTGTGCAACAATACGTTTCGCTTGTACTTCTTGAATTCTTTTGAGATTCAATCGCGACACTATAAGAAAAAACAAGATTAGCTATGGATTAGCTACGGCAGCCGTCCGTAGCTAAAAACTGGACGCTAATCCGTAGCTAATTTTGAATAAGAAAATGAAGATGTCCGTAGCTAATCTCTAGAGGAATACCTGTAGCTAATCCGTAGCTAATTTCCCTAGCTAATCTGTAGCTAGTTTCCCTAGCTAATCCGTAGCTAATTTTCCTAGCAAATTTTGGATAAGAAAATGAAGATGTCCGTAGCTAATCTCTAGAGGAATACCTGTAGCTAATCCGTAGCTAATTTCCCTAGCTAATCTGTAGCTAGTTTCCCTAGCTAATCCGTAGCTAATTTTCCTAGCTAATCCGTAGCTAATGTCCCTAGCTAATCCCTAGCTACTTTCCCTAGCAAATCCATAGCTAATCCCTAGTTAATTTCCTTAGCTAATTTTCCTAGCTAATTCTGAAACTATTTATAGCTAGTATCCCAACCTCTTTTTACTTGTTTGCTATTCAAACATATATCCTCTAATAAGTACAATATTATATACATATATTAGAATTATAACTGTCAAAAACATGAATATCTCAAAAGTCAGGTATCTAACATGAAGCAGCAGCATCTACTAGAGAAGTTTCTTATCATACAAAAGTAGAGTTCAATAGACAATAATATAAGATTTCAAGCTCCTAAATTAGCATCAGCATCATCATTATCATCATTAGCTGGATTACTTCGACGCTCTTCACCTTGAGAGGATCTTGTTGGAGCTTGGTTAACCTAAGACATGAAGCTTTGCAACATTGGAGCCATCTGAGTACTCCACATTGTTGCCATTGCTCTACTTATGGCCTCATCTATTTGTGATTGTGGTATGATAGGAGCTGTGGTAGATGATGTAGTAGAGCAGGCTGAGCATGCTGAGCTTGTTGAATTTGGGGATCCGCTTGAAAGTTGTAAACATTTACCCAATCCATGAATTCGTCCCTTTTTGGAGTGAGGGGCAACATCCAACCACAAATTTGCATCAACCTCAGGATAAGAAGAAGATTCTTCACCGTATTTATCTAATAATACTATATCAAGATTTTCCTGCATATACGTAACAAAGTTTTTTCAAAACAAAAAACATACACCATACAAAGGCTAGAAAATCATCAAAGATACAACATTAACACAAGATGCAAATTTGCAAAATCTGTAATTAATTAGCAGCATATAAACAAGGAGCAGCATATAGACAATAACAAAGTGTCACGTATATATAATTAGCAGAATTGGATAATTATATTGTTCGTCATATATTTTCCTGAAAAGAAAACATAACAAATTCCAAATAAATTGCAATTTGCAAAATCTGTAAAACCCTACAACTGTCAAAAAGAAATCTATGAAAAAAGCAAGCATAAGAAAAGAAATGGTTCTGCATATATACTATAGATAGATCATATATATAATATATTTGTTTCACCATTTTTCTCTTTTACTTGTTACCTTATTTGCATAATTTTGATCTTATATTAGTAAGGCTTTCTTTTTTCCTGTGTGATTAAACTACTTATACCATTTTCTACCTGAGCAGCCACAACGACACAAAATCAGTAAATACAGCACACTAACACTCTACAACACCACAAACAGTAAGGAAATAAATACTCACACACTAGAAAAACCAAAACAGAAAGTAAAGCACTCTATCACAAGTTACTAATTGATAAGAACCAGCAAAACAAAAGAAAATAGAACAAAAGGTGTAAGACACGTACAGCAAAATGCCTGGAGTGCTCAGATACAAATTCACCATTTTTCTTCTTGTGGGTTTTATGGTATACATCTCGCCAAGAAACCTTTTGATTTTGCTTAGCCTCCTGAAATCAACATTCATTAGAATGAATATATATATACCAATATAAGTATAATAATTAAATAACGAAATTTGTTATACCATCTTCTTCTTGTGGTGCACTGAAGCTTTTAGAACCTCCTGTGTGCAACATTGCATCAGGTGTAGTAGATCTATTCCTCTTAGTAGCTTCAGACTTCTTCTGCCACTCAGGGGTCAATCAAATGTCAACTAGTCCATCCCAAACTTCAGCTCTTATCCCCGCTAGACCATGACCCTTTCACTTAGGTCTTTAGTTTTTAACTCATCTAAGATTTTTACCCTGTGCTTTGTCAATATGTCTGAGTATCGATCACCGCAAGTCTTCTCCCATACCTCTCTAGCCATTTTGCGGTCATTATCTGATTGAAATCGATATTTTTCCTATAAAATAAATTTTGGGTTAACATATATCCTTTATTTACAAGCATATAAGATCCTAATTAAGGTATTACCATAAATTCTTTAAATAACTCTTCCTTCACTTCAGCGGAATAGTCTCTCCAACGCTCAGCTGCGAAGGACATCCTCCCAAACACAGAAGACATAATGGACCGTGTCACAAATGTAGGCCAAATCGTGTGCTACAGTTATGCGAAATCATGTGAAATATAAGAAACTGAATAACAAGTTAAATTAATTAAAATGATAAAATTACTATTACTTACCCATTTTCCTCAACAGTTATGACCTTCCTCCTATCAACTCCTGCATGAGGCACAGTTGACTCTACAGAGTCGTCCAGGATATGGCCGGTGCTTGCACCCGGCAATTCTGGTGATGGAGAAGGAAAATCACGTGAGTTGTTATCATATGTAGGGCTGACACTAGCAGATGGGGTTGTAACTAATGGAGATCCTGTCTCACCAAATGAAAATATTTATTAAAAAGTAAAAGACATAATGTAATACATCAAACATAATGAAAATATTTGTTAATGGGGATCTTGTCTCACCTAATGGGGATCCTATCTCACCTCTACCTCCACCTCGGGATCCTTCTGGAACATCACCTCTACGTCTGCCTCGGGTACCTCTACCTCGTGACACCATTATCTATATATAAAATACACAATACAAGGTAATGCATTAGATGTTAATAAAGATGATAAGCCACAATTAAATATATATACAAGACACCAATAATATACTATTTGCATGAAGAATAAAACACTATTCAAGAGTCACTACTTGAATCTGAATCAAATAGTTCCTCATCTGAATCCAAGAACTCATTATGGTCTGTTTCTTCATTGACGTTAATAAACTGATCAGTATGTGGAGCATTCAAAGGATTAGGTAGTTCATCTACATTCACTTC
Organism: Senna tora; assembly: GCA_014851425.1. Taxonomy (NCBI): domain Eukaryota; kingdom Viridiplantae; phylum Streptophyta; class Magnoliopsida; order Fabales; family Fabaceae; genus Senna; species Senna tora. The sequence continues at coordinate 26,477,951 of CM026269.1, forward strand.
TTCCATGAGACCGTGTGCATCAAGTAAGTTAATCTCTTCCTCCTCTGAGGTTCTATCATGTATTGTTAGAGATTCATCATCTTGGTAATAGTCGAAAGTAGAGAACTCGTTAGATACTTCACCAACAGAGTTCAACGTCTCATCCATGAAGAGTTTTGCTCTAACCTTACAAGCTGTCCACCATTCGCCATTAACTCTACTTCCACTTACTGAATATTTTGTGTAGTATACTTGTGCTTGCTCTTCTAATATGAATGGTTCATTTGACTGAAGCTTTGATCTATAGTCAACATCGACCAATCCATATTTTCCATCAACCTTAACTCCATCTGTTGGATCAAACCATTGGCATTTAAAAAGGAAGAGTTTATGGGATCATAAATATGATAACTCCAACACTTCTTCAAGGATTCCATAGTAGTCTAAGTCATTTTCACCATATATACTACCTTTAACACATACTCCACTATTAATGGTAGTTTTATTTTCTTCGTATTTTTAAGTATGAAATCTATATCCATTAACTATTAAGCCATTATAGGACATTACACTCTTCGAAGGACCATAACTCAACTGGCGAATCATTGGATCGTCGACCCTACCAGCTTGTACCTATGAATACAAGGCAATAAAAATTTCAATATAAAGAAAATTATTGATGCCATAATAAAAATGACTTTATGGAGAGTACTCACAAGTTCTTTTAACCAACTATGGAACTTCTCATCCTGAACTTTCAAAATTTCATCATTGGTGATATTGGGATTTGTTTCCTTTAATGAGTCCTCAAATTGTCTAACAATTAGAGCAATAGTTGGTTTATATATATATATATATATAACTAGTTAAAAGCTAATAAATGAGAGAACTTACTGGAGATAAGGTTCCACTTCGATGCAATTTACAAGCACATATGTCTCTGCAATTCTAAGTTCTTTATCAGTCAAGCATTTCTTATGACTTCCTCCAATGGGGCGGCATGGATGTCGAAAAATAGAGAGACATTCATCCCTTGATGCTTCCCCACCACCATCATTTCGTGGAACTTTAGTGCGCCTTGTTTCTAAGTGTGGATCAAAATATATGGAAGCGAAATTAGAAATTTCTTCTAATATATATGCTTCAAAAATAGATCCCTCGACCCTTGGCTTATTCCGCACCTTTCTTTTCAGGTACAACATGCATCTCTCAAATGGGTACATCAATCTATACTGTACAGGCCCTCCAACCTTACATAAGGTAAGTGCATAACGAGATGTTCCAGTACATCAAAGAACGATGGTGGAAAAATCTTCTCTAACTTGCACATCATATCAATGACAAAAACTTCAAGATTCTCCATAAGAGAAGCACGGATCTCAGTTGCACAAATCATTCTAAAGAAGTAGCTAAGTTATGATATTGCTCCCCAAATAGGCCTCGGTAACACATCACGAAATGTTATAGGAATTAATCGCTGTATAAAAATATGGCAATCGTGTCTCTTCATTCCATATATCTTCCCTTCAGCAATATTAACAGAACGCGTAATGTTTGCTGCATAACCATAAGGAAATTTCAACTGTTTTATCCATTCACAGACCATTCTCTTCTGACTCACATTCAATACATAGGTTGCCTTCGGTTTTATCACCTTACCATTATCATGTATCAGCTCTAATGAAGGGCGTTTACAGTACAATTTCAAATATTCTCTTGCAGCTGCATTATCTTTGGCCTTGCCTTTGATATCCATAACTGTGTTGAAAAGATTATCAAACACATTCTTCTCTACATGGATGACATCCAGGTTATGTCGTATCAAATTAGTTGACCAATAAGGTAAATCCCAAAATATGCTCTTCTTCACCCAGTTGTGATCTTTAGCAAACCCAGTTTGGTTTTGCTTACCTGACTTCAAGCCAAATTTTACAGGCTTAAGTCTTGCCACTCTATTGTGATCTTCTTCCGGTCGCGGCGAAATTGATGTTCTAATGGCAAATATTGACGGTGGCAATCAAACCTTCAACATTTACTTCCATTCTGCAATGAAAATGACTTGCTATGCTCCAAGCAATATGGACAAGCAAGTTTACAGTGCCTGCTCCACCCACACAACATTCCATAAGCGGGAAAATCACTTATTGTCCACAAGAAAGCTACTTTCATAATGAAATTATGCTTTCTGGAGACATCAAAAGTGTTCATCCCGTCTTCCCATAACATCTTCAACTCATCTATGAAGGGTTCAAAGTAGACATCCAAGCTCTTACAGGTGACTTTGGTCCTGGTATCACTAGAATGAGGAATATGACTTCTCTCCTCATACACATACTTGGGGGAAGATTATACGGAGTGACAAAAACAGGCCAACACGAGTATGGCATGGTCGAACCATTGAATGGATTGAAACCATCTGTGCAAAGACCAAGCCTCACATTCTGAGGTTCTTGAGTTAATGTTGGATGCACGGAGTTAAATTTTTTCCATCCTTCAGCATTAGATGGATGCATAATTACAAATTCATCATGGCGCACTTCGTCTGCATGCCAACTCATAAATTTTGCAGTGTTTTTTGACATATACAAATGCTGGAGCCTTGGGGTGATGGGGGTATGGTACATCTTTATTCCGTGAACGTCCATCCTTCGGCTTATACCGTTGATATCCACAATTTGAGCTAACTCTCTTATCACTATTTTCTTTGTAATATAACATGCAATGATTAGGGCAACCGTCAATCTTCTCATATTTCAATCCTAGTTCATTAACCATTAACCTTGACCTATAAAAATTGTCAGGTAGTTTTTCTGACTCGAGAAGCATACTTTTAATAATGACAAGCATTCTGTCATAGCAACTTAGACTCATGTTAAACTCAGACTTCAGATTAAGGAGTTGGCTAACAGCGGACAGTTTTGTGTGGTTATAACATCCATCCCATAAAGGTCCGTCGTCGGCATCCACCAACAACTCATAGAACTTTGAGGCTGATGGATTAGGAGCTTCTTCCATACATTAAAAATTAGGATCTAATCGACCACGCACAGCATCCACAACCATATCTACATAGGGGTTTCCAGTATCTTCTTCATCATCAGCATCATTAAAAGCTGAGCCTTCACCACCCCATGCTTTCTCGCCATGAATTGTCCAATTTAAATAACCCTCCACAAATCTGTTATAGTACAGATGTATTTCTATCGTGTATTCATCTTTTTGAACACAATTCTTACATCTACCACATGGACAAAGAATTCAACCTAATGAATCCTTGTTGATTGGGAATTTGTTAACAAGTTTCAAAAACTCGTCAACTCCATCCATGAATTCTTCACTTACGCGGCCAGAGGGCTCCTTTCTTCTTGAAATCCAACTTCGATCGGGTTTCATTTTTACTAAAACTTTGTTTTTTTGCAAATACTTATAAATTAGCAAAAAAAAATGCATAAGTAGGCTCTACGATGACCTTAATTTCTTAACAAGAGACATTCAACTAGTGATGTTCAAATCAATATTTAAATAAAGTTTCCAAAAAAAAAATTTTAAAATGAAAAACAAACATAGAACTCAGAAATTACATAGAACTTGTTCATTTCAATAACAAAAATTGAAAGGGAGTGAGAGAGAGATGGCGTACCTCAAGGATGAACTTTTTGGATGGTGCAAGAAGTCTCAAATCCTCTTCACTTTCTCCTAATATGGAAGAAAATTAAATTACTAAAGCTCCACTTACCATTCATTTTCTTTTTGACTTTTCTTGCCTTCCAATCACAATACCTTATATTAACAAATTCTTAATTGGCATGCACAAATATAAGTTAATTACTTTTAAATTAAATATAATGAATTTAAATAATTCCTTTATAACTCTCAACTCATTAATATATATACCTATTTTAGAATATAAATAAACAAATGAATGTGATACTAAAGGAGTAATTTATATAGTCCCAAGAAAAAGAAGAAACTAAAGGCGGATGAAAGGGGCATTCCGAGAATCGAACTCATTAGCAAGGATGAATTAATATAGTCCCAAGAAAAAGAAGAAACTAAAGGAGTATGATGAGATACTACAAACTCATTAGCAAGACCAAAACTCCAAATTATTACTCCTAACATATATATGAGTCAGGAAAGTTAAACCAAAGAGAAAATTAAACCAAGCATTGCATAAATATTGCGAGTTACAATTCAGTTAATTAATATATAAATCAATAATGATCTTTTCCTTGCATATAGTTCCAATCATGTACTCTAACTAAATTTCCAATGAATGAAAATGATCAAGATTATATATATATATAGTCATAAAGAGACCTGAAAGAGAAAAATAATAACAACTAGCCTTGTGAGTTGTTAAATGCGCCGAAGCGGACGAAATTGATTTCAGTAGGAAGAATACAATTTACGTTAAAAGTGAATGTAAGATCCAAACTAATATAATATTTTCTGTCATATATATATATAGACTCGCAATGAGATTATGTGGCGTTTTTTGTTTGGGAGGGCACAAGGGCATATGAATTACATGCTGCCACCGCTCATGCTGTCGCACCCCATGGCTGATCCTATTACGCATGTTTTCAGTGATGAGAACACTGAGAGCTGCACTATCATGTGAACCAACAAGCATCTTTTTTTTCTTCATCAAATTTTGTTTGTAGAATTAGGAATGTGAAAAGATTTAGGATTTTGCTAAATTTAATTATTATTTAGTATAAGCTATGGGTGTATTATTTTGGTTCAAGAAAACAAGTAAAAAACCAAATGGCAGTGGCAGTCTGTTACGGCCATAATCACATTCACATGGGTTTGCTGAAATTGCATGAATGAAATATAAATATTGAATTGAGTTGAATGCTCTTCAGTTAACTATATTGTATTCACTAAATGCCCAAAAACGGGCATTCTAACACACATAACATAACATAAACATGTTGGTCACCATATTGAATGCCTACTTGCGCAAACCTAAGACCCACCATAAAATTATGAATATGATTGAGATGAGTTTTTGTCTTCTTCCCATTCCCATGTTCAGCGCAAATTCAAAGGGTAAATAGTCTTCATTCTATTCTATTGTCTTTCATTTTAAATGAATGGCCTTTGACTTCAACCATCGTTTTCCACTGTCTTCTCAATCACATCCTGATCGTCCACTTCAAAACAGATGATGAATGGTAACATGTGTTGGTTTGTGGGTATGCTGGAATTTGTATTATTAACCAATATCAATAAGAAGCTAACAATCCTATTCCTAGCTGACTTTTATAAGACCCGTCAGTCTCAATTTTTATTTACAACCAGAATGGTAGCTAACAACATATTATTATAGATCAGAAGTCAAAACGTCACAGAGTATAAAAGATAATGAGATTCCAATTCCCAACTCAGACCCAGAGGCCACAACCCACACAACTCTACCTTAGCATTTTTTTTTGGCTTTGTACTGTAAATATCACCATTCACCAACAAGGCTTTGAAGTTGCCACATCCCTTTCCCTCTGCTCACCACAAATATATATATATATTGAAAGAAGCAACTTGTTAATTCTTTAATTGGGAGGCATGTTGGCTAGCTAGTATATAGATCCAATGTTACTCTTAACCGAGTGCCTCTTAGTTTAACATCCCACATCAATTCCCTTAGCTTTACCTGCATTTTTATATTCATAATCATTAAAGAAAAAAGAATATGATTCAAATTAAATTTCCCCAGCACATGCTCTCTCCTTTTTATTATTAAATTTAACCCCACGCCCCATATCTCTTTCCAGCCCTTTGTCTGACAAGAGGGTGAAGTTGGATGCCCTGTAGGGAAGATGGGAGGTACTGTTGGTGTCCTACAATCTCTACCAAATTTAAATATCTCATATTCTTAGTAATTAAAGTCATCAATCAAACTTCATACCTCCCCTCACCATATAGTACTAGGTAATAGGTATGGCTGGTTCCCAATCATCGTCCGGATTTAATAACTCAATGATGTGAAAATTAAAGGAATAGGATAGAGTACTGCAAGTGTAGGACTATTCCACTCATAAGAAATTATAATGCTAGACTAGTACAAGTACCCCCAATGGCCAAGTGTCTTATTATCTTGTTTGGCAATACATTCCAGAAAGAAAAAGATGAAACCACCCAACAAAACAGAAACATCGCATTGGTAATTACAGCAGCAGCCAATACGGATTTTAGCATGAAATAGTATCCTCCCAACTAAAGTTTCAAATTGTACCCTTTGAACAAAAAAAAAAGAGGCTTATTAGATAGTATGATACTACATTATACACAACGCAGATTTGTTGGGTTATTACGCCACAATTCCACCACAATCCCATAGATACAGTAATGTGTGATTTTTCTATAACAAAAATAGATATTCAGGTTTCATATAATAGCGAACCCAAAACCCACCTTCTCGTCATGGAAGAACATAAATAGCGTTACATGCTCTCCCTTCTTCACCGAACCAAAACCCACTTGCAGACATTTGCAGAAATTTGGGATAGAAAACAGAAATTTGAAGACATTTGCGGACATGAATGAGAGAGTTAACCTGAGGAAGATGCGATTTACTGAGTTCGCGAAGCCTTTGCCGTGAGGGACTGAGAGTTCGTGAGACTAGAGAGTTGCCGCTCACCGTTGTCGGTTGCTCTTCTTCCTTCGGCGGTGTCGGTTTGTTGATTTGGAAGAGTGGGTTTGGAAATAGAGGATTTGGGGGGAAAGTTGTCGATTTGGGGGAAAAAAGAGCGCCTGAATTTTTATTTTGTCTAATTTTATTAAATTAAATAAAAGATCATGCAATAATAAGTATAAAAGAAGCATTGCCATGGTGGCTAATGTTACTATTGGTATTGTGGAGCCCTGTGTTTGAGTACCCATGGTTGCAAAAATGAAATTCTTCTCTACTTATTATAAGAAACTTTTCATTTTGCAAAAATACATTTTAGAGAATCAAACACGGGCACAAAAGAAGAAATACAAAGACTGCTACCACTAAAACAGAATTAGAAGTTGAACTTCTGTTTGCAATAATAAATATTTGTTTAACGTAAAATAAAACTTTTGCTATGGAAAAATCCGTAGCTATGTTGCATTTATTTTTTTAGATTATAATTTGCAACGAAAAAATGTGGTAGCTATTCCATAGGTTACATGAATTTTTTTTTATAGCAAATTAGCTACTATAAAATTCCTTAGATAATAGAATTAGCTACGGAAATTTCCATAGCTATTCCGTAGCTAAATTAGCTAGGGAATATTTCCCTAGCTAATTTCCGTAGCTAAATTAGCTTTTTCTTATAGTGCGATTTTCTATACAAAATATGTTTAGAGATGACTTAACACTCCATTAATGCAATCACGAGTTCGATTCGAGCATTACATCCACTCGGATTCCCAAATAAAACGCGTAGCGATCGGTTTGACATACTTGTGCAACAACACGTTTGACATGTACTTCTTGAATTCTATTGAGACTCAATCGCGATTTTTCGTTTAAAATGTGTTTAGACATGACTTCACACTTCTTCGATGCAATTACGAGTCCTATTCGAGCATTAAATCCACTCGGATTCCAAAATAGAATGCGAAGCGATCCGTTTCAGTCACTTATGCAACAACAAGTTTGACTTGTACATCTTGAATTCTTTTTAAATTTAATCGGGATTTTCGGTTCAATATGTGTTTAGGCATGAATTCAAACTCCTTCAATGTGATCACAAGTTCAATTCAAGCAATAAACCCACTCGAATTCCCAAATAGACGGCGAAGCAATCGGTTCTACTCTTTTGTACAACAACACGTTTGACTTGTACTTCTTAAATTCTTTTTAGATTCAATTGCAGTTTTCGGTTCAAAGTGTGTTTACACATGACTTCACTCTCCTTCCAAGCAATCACGAGTCCAATTCGAGCATTAAATCCATTCAGATATCCAAATACAACCTAAATCAATCGGTTTGACTCACTTGTGCAACAACTTTGACTTGTACTTCTTGAGTTCTTTTAAGATTCAATCATGATTTTCAGTTCAAAATGTGTTTAGACATGACTTCACACTCCTTCCATACGATCGCGAGTCCCATTTGATCATTAAACTCACTTGGATTACCAAAAACTACGCGAAGCGATCAGTTTGACTCACATGTCCAACAACACGTTTACTTGTACTTCTTGAATTCTATTGAGACTCAATCACGATTTTCGATTCAAAATGTGTTTACACATCACTTACCACTCCTTCCATGCGATCATGAGTCCCATTTCATCATTAAACTCACTTGGATTCCAAAAACAACGAGAAGCAATCGGTTTGATTCACATGTCCAACACGTTTGCTTGTATTCTTGAATTCTATTGAGGCTCAATCATGATTTTCAATTCAGAATATGTTTACACATCACTTAACACTCCTTCCACGCGATCAGAAGTGCCATTCAAGCATTAAATCCACTCGAATTTAAAAATATAACGCGAAGCGATCGGTTTGATTCACTTGTGCAACAACAAGTTTGACTTGTACATCTTGAATTCTTTTAAATTTAATCACGATTTTCGGTTCAAAATGTGTTTAGACATGACTTCATGCTCCTTCATTGTGATCATGAGTTCGATTTAAGCAATAAACTCACTCGAATTCCCAAATACACAGCAAAGCGATCGGTTTTACTCACTTGTGCAACAACATGTTTGACTTGAACTTAAATTCTTTCAAAATTCAATCGTGCTTTTCGGTTCAAAATGTGTTTACACATGACTTCACACTCCTTCCATGAGATCAAGAGTGCCATTCGATCATTAGATCCACTCGGATTCCCAAATACAACGCGAAGTGATCGGTTTGACCCACTTCTGCAACAACACTTTTGACTTGTACTTCTTGAATTATTTTGACATTCACTTGCAATTTTTCGTGTAAAATATGTTTAGACATGACTTAACACTCCTTTAATGCGACCAATCCGATTCGAGCATTAAATCCACTCGGATTACCAAATACAATGCTTAGGGATATGTTTGACTTACTATTACAACAACACGTTTGACTTGTACTTCTTGATTTCTATTGAGACTCAATCACCATTTTCTGTTCAAAATGTGTTTAAACATCACTTAACACTCCTTCCATGCGATCATGAGTTCCATTCGAGCATTAAATCTACTCGGACTCAGAAATACAACTCGAAGCGATCGGTTTGACACACTTGTGCAATAATACGTTTGACTTGCACTTCTTGAATTCTTTTGAGATTCAATCGCGATTTTCCATTTAAAATATATTTAGATATGACTTAACACTCCTTTAATGCGATCATGAGTCCAATTCGAGCATTAAATCCACTCAAATTCCCAAATACAACCCAAAGAAATCGGTTTGATTTGCCACTTCTTTAAAATGTGTTTAGACATGACTTCACACTTCTTCATTGCGATCACGAGTCCTATTCGAGCATTAAATCCTCTTGGATTCCAAAATACAATGTGAAGCGATCCGTTTAACTCACTTATGCAACAAGTTTGAATTGTACTTCTTGTATTCTTTTTAAATTTAATCACGATTTTCGGTTTAAAATGTGTTTGGACATGACTTCAAACTCCTTCAATGCGATCAAGAGTCCGATTCAAGCATTAAACCCACTCGAATTCCCAAATACAAGATGAAGCGATCGGTTTGACTCACTTGTGCAACAACACGTTTGACTTGTACTTCTCAAATTCTTTTGAGATTCAATCGCGATTTTTGGTTCAAAATGTGTTTACACATGACTTCACATTCCTTTCATGCGATCACGAGTGCCATTCGAGCATTAAATCCATTCAAATTCCCAAATAGAACCCAAAGCAATCGGTTTGACTCGTGCAACAACACGTTTGACTTGTACTTCTTGAGTTCCTTTAAGATTCAATCGCGATTTTCAGTTCAAAATGTGTTTAGACATGACTTCACACTCCTTCCATGCGATCGCGAGTCTAATTCGAGCATTAAATCTAGTCCGATTCCCAAATACAACACGAAGCGATTGTTTTAACTCACTTGTGCAACTTGTTTGACTTGTATTTATTGAATTCTAATGAGACTCCATCACGATTTTCCATTTAAAATGTGTTTAGACATGACTGCACACTCTATCAATGCGACCACTGTAACATCCTGTCCTAATTTAAAATGAATTTCCTAAACTGAATAAATTGTGTTTGTTTGATTCTTCTGTTTGATTGCTTGAGTGATTGTGTTGGCTAGAAATTAGGATTAGAGACCCTAATTTGGAGGAGAGAGAAAGTCTGAAATGAGGAAAGTTAGGTTGGAAAACCCTAACTTAAGTTATAGGGACTAAATTGAAAGGAAATTTGTTTTTAAACCCTTTGAAATTAAATGAACAAATTGAGTAGGGAAGACTGATGAAACCCAAAGTTTGGTAATTCAGGACACTCTAGAGACACCCTAAGACCTATATGAGCAACCCAAACTTAAGAAGGATCTAGAATCCTCACATTTTGTCCAGTAGAAATTTAGGGACGTAATTGAAAGAAATTAATATTTTGTCAATCACCACTAACTAGGCCTAAAATCCGAGTTTTCACCAAAACACACCCCAAGATCCTTGCCCAACTCATCGCATTATGTGTCAAAGTGAGGGATTAATGAAATTTTGGTAAAGACACCTCACATTTTGCATGCAAAACTCATGATAATGCCTACTAACCTACTAAGTAGGAATCGTTACACACACACACTATCAAAATCGAGACCCAACACACTTACAAATCAGAAGCACCACTTGAGCTTGCAAAATAGAGGAGCTAAGTGAGAGAATTAGAATTTAGAGAGAGAGACTTGAGGGTTGGAGATCGAGAACTAGAAGTAAGAAGGAAGGAAATCGAGAGCTAGAAGCTAAAGCTTCATTGTTGCCTAAAGTTTGGAAGCCGAGAGCTTGGGGTAGCATTCTTCACTCTTTAAGCTGGAAAAATTGCATGGTAACGTAGGGTTACCCTTCCTCTTACTCTCAATGATGAAAAGCATCCATCTATCTAGATGGTATAAACCTTATTGATGCATTCATTCACCCTTCTCAAATTCTGTTTTTCGATTTGGGCATGTTGTCTTAAAAATAGAATTTCTCATTCGTTTCTGAGTGGAGTTTTGTAAACATGGTGTCATTAGAAATCTATTTCAGTGTACTTTTGAAATCCCAAAATGCATGTGTGATCAAAGATTGCCGCACAGGGGTTATCTGCCTCGAAAGCTACTGTTTCTTGGATGAACTCTGTTTTGAGTTTCTTAAATTAAGTATGCTGTAACTTCTGTTTTATGAGGGCTGGGATTCTGAAATTTTTGGGGCGGTTTTAGAGGGTTAATAGATGAATAAATGAAAACAATTAATTGGTGAAAAATAGTGTTTTAATTTAGTGAAAATAATGCTGGAAACCAAGAGTACAGAAATGAACTTTCCTTAGTTCTTAATGAAGGTTTTCGATATGTCATTGCTGAATTTGTGTGGTTTTTCACTGAGATGGACTATGAATTAGTTAAACCATGTTTTATCGCTTGTTTCATGAGTAGGTTATGCAAATAGGTTCTGGAAAAGATGAAGGATGGGCATTTGAAATAGCGATGAAAGGATATGTGTTGGTGTGATTTTCATTCAATTCAAATTGCAAAAATTTTGAGTTTTTACTATTAGATTCAAGTGAAATCATGAAATTGGGTATGTGTATTATGCGTGTGATGATAAGGCTTGGGTGAAAGAAGTTAGAATTGAATAGGACGGTTGAAATCATGAAAAGAGTCATTTAAGGGACTTAAATGCACTATTTCTTTTTTTTTTGTGGCTTTGTTTGCAAAATTGTGATTTCTTGAACTGATATAAGCCTCAATTCTGGGTTTACAAGTGTGATTTACTATTTTTGGTAGTTATATAAATTTGTTGAGTGCTAGAAATGTCTATAATGGAAAATGAGCCTCTATAGGGACCAAATTGCATTGAAATCTTAATTTTCTGATTTATTGCAATCTTACTGTTCCTGGTCTGATCTGAGCATGCTTTCTTATTGAGCAAATCTTAATTACTTTCTAAAAAGCATGTTATGTGGTTACATGATGCTAGAAATGGTCAAAAGTGAAATTGAGGCTAAATAGGGACTAAAGTGAAATAAAACTTGTTTTTTCTTATTTCTTTGTGATAGCTGAATTTCTGAGAGAAATTTTGCTGAGAGTACTGTTTCTGGTATGCCATGTATGCTAAATGCTCTATGTGTGAATCTTGAGTGAAATTGGACATGAAATCAAGCTTTAAAGCATGAAATGCAAATAATTAAGTATGAATTGAGCTGGGTGTGCTAGTCCATACTGCATTTATCATGTTTTTTTAGTCTAGTTGTGATTTCTGGATGCCTGAATGTGAGAATGTGAATGTAACTTGCATCATAAGTTAAGTGTTGATTTTTCTTGACTTTGCAACTAAATTGACTTAAATGCTGTGATTTCATTTAAGTGTGTGTCATCAATAACATCTTACCCTAATTTAAAAATAATTTCCTGAACTGAAATTAATTGTGTTTGATTGCTTGAGTGGTTGTGTTCATTAGAAATTAGAATTAGAGACCCTAATTATGAGGCGAGAGAAACTTATAAATGAGGAAAGTTAGGTTGGAAATCCCTAACTTAAGTTATAGGGACTAAATTGAAAGGAAAGTTGTTTTTAAACCTTTTGAACTTAAATGAACAAATTGAGTAATGAAGATTGATGAGACCCAAATTTTGGTAATCCAGGACACTCTAGAGACACCCTAAGCCCTAAATGAGGAACCCAAACTTAAGAAGGATCTAGAATCCTCACATTTTCTCTAGTAGAAATTTAGGGACCACATTGTAAAGAAATTATAAATAGGCTAAGACACCCTATACTTAATTAAGGCCACGGAAACCCATTTTTAAGCTACCCAAACACACCCTAACCCATGATTAGTCAGCCTAATATGTGTCACCATGTGAATTAAGGAGAAATGAGACCTAGACACTCACATTAAGCATGCAAACTAATGATGACAATTCACATGCCCATTAAACCATCCCATTTTTCATATCTATCAAAAATCCGAGACACACACAGCCAAACTAGCAAACCACCACTCACACTTGCAAGATAGAGAGCTAAGTGAGAGAATAAGAAGTTAGAGAGAAAGAGTTGAGGGTTGGAACTTGAAGAACTAGAAGCAAGAAGGAAGGAAACCGAGAAGCTAGAGGTTGAAGCTCCATTGTTGCCTAGAGTTAGAAACCGAGAGCTTCGGTAGCATTTTCACTCTTAGAGATGAAAATTTTGCAAGGAAACGTAAGGTTAGCCTTCCTCTTACTCTCTATGACGAAAAGTATCCATCTATCTAGATGGTATAAGCCTTATTGATGCATTCATTCATCCTTCTCAAATTCTGTTTTTCGTTTGGGCATGCTGTCTTAAAAATGAAATTTCTCATTCATTTATGAGTGGAGTTTTGCAAATTTGGTGTCATTGGAAAGATATTTAAATGTATTTTTGAAATCCCAAAATGCATGTATGATCATAGACTGTCGTACAGGGGTTATCAGCCTCGAAAGCTACTGATTCTTGCATGAACTATGTTTTGAGTTTCTCAGCTTAAGTGTGCTGTAAATTCTGTTTTATGAGGGCTGTAACTCTGAAATTTTTTAGGGGGTTTTAGAGGGTGGAAATGTGGATAAATGATAGCCATGAATTGGTAAAAATGAGGTTTTAATTTGGTAAAAACCATGCTGGAAAACCGAGGGTACAGAAATGAAATTTTCTTGTTTTTAAATGAAGGTTTTTTATGTGTTCTTGTTGAATTTGTGTGACTTATGGCTGAGATGGACTGTGAACTTGTTGAACTGTGTTTTGTCACTTGTTTAGTGACTGGGTTATGCCAATAGGTTCTAGAAAAGTTGAAAGATGAGCATTTGATGTAGTGATGGAAGGATAGGTGCTAGTGTGAGTTTCATTCGATTCAAATGGCTAAAACTTTATGTTCTTTCTGTGAGATTCAAGTGGAATCATGAAATTGGGTCTGTGTACTAGGTGTATGATGATAAGGCTGGGATGAAAGAAGTCAAAATTGAATAGGAACGTAGAAATCATAAAAAGAGTCATTTAAGGGACTTATATGCACTAATTCTTCTTTTTGTGACTTTGTTTGAAAAACTGTGATTCGTTGAACTATTATATGCCTAAATTTTGGTTGTGCAAGTTTGGTTTACTGTTTTTGACAGTTGTATAAGCTTGTTGAGTGCTAAAAGTGTGTAGAATGGAAAATGAGCTTCAATAGGGACAAAAGTGTATGGAAATCTTAATTTTCTGACTTTTTTTCCATTTTACTGTTCCTCATCTGATCTAAGCATGAATTTTGTCTGAGCAAGTTTTAATTACTGTCTAGAAGCATATTATGTGGTTACATGATGCTAGAAATGGCCAGAACTGAAATTGAAGCTAAATAGAGACTAAAGTGAAATAAAACTCAATTTTCCTATTTCTTTGTGATAGCTGAATTTTTGAGAAAATTTATGCTGAAAGTGTTGTTTCTGGCAAGCCATGTATGCTAAACACTCTATGTGTGAATCTTGAGCTAAATTGGACATGAAGTTAGGCTTAAAAAGGGAAAGAATCAATAAAAGGACTAAGTTGATAGTTTTTATTCTTTGAAGCATGAAATGTAAATAATTAAGTTTGAATTGAGCTAGGTATGCTAGACTACACTATTTTTGTCAAGTTTCTAACTCAAGTTGTGAATTGAGATGCCTGAATGTGAAAATATGAAACTTACTTGCATCGTAAGTTTAGTGTTGACTTTTCTTGACTTTGCAACTCAATTGACTTAAATGCTGTGATTTCATTTAAGTTTGCAGCATCCATGTATATTGTGATAAATGCATGATCATTTGTGGGATAAATCATGCATGAAAAGTGTAAATGGCACTATTGTGAATATATGGCTTCCGGGATGTCAGAAAAAGATTGGCCAGGGGTCAATCAGAGGAAAGTTTACAATTGAATAAACATTACCATAGAAAATTATATATATATATATATATATATATATATAATGTGGATGTAAAGGACACACTAGGCTGGATAGGAATGCGTCCGAGACGTAGCTGTCTGGCAACAAGTGAGGAAAGATTCCAGTCCGGGACTGGTGATCCTAAGGTTCTAACTTGTGCGCACAGTTGGGGACGCCCTGGGATGTTAGGTAATTCTTCCTGTGCCTTATTGGCGGACTTTACTTTATTGGTAAGTCAGATTTGTCCTGTTTCATAAGATTGATTTGACTTAAATGACATGGATTATGGTAATTGTTTATATCAGTTGATCAGGTTTGAGATGGATCTGGATTGGTGGCACTACTGAAAATAACATGCATACTTTAAGCTTGAATTATTTGTGTTAATTGATGAATATGCATAACCTTATATGCTGTATTGTGGCTTGTATATACCTGTATATGATTGAAAATGCAAAAGGGGAAGTTATTCTATGATTGGTAATTTTTTATTACTGGGATTTTATATTTCATTACGTTAGTGTGTTCAGATGCCCAGGTATCATCTCCTGTTGGAGATTAAGGCTGAGTAGGTTGAGGTACCCTTCCTTGGCAGCTTTTTGGTGATGAAGTCTCTGAATATCATCTTTTAACTGCCAGTGGAGGACATGTCTTTCCCATTCATGTAAAGCGGAGGGCAATGATCATATTTTGACTATAGTAGTGTACTGACTACCAACCTGTGAGCTTAGCTTTTGGCTGTGGCCTGTGAGCCATGCTTTTTGGAAATGGCCTGCGTGCCTTACTTACTGTGGCCTGCATGCCTTTACTAACTTATACTTATGTGCTTATCTGCCGTAGACTTATATTATCTTATGCATGTCATGTATGGATGCTAGAACCCCATATTACGAGCTTATGAAATATACAGGGTGTATTTATGCTAACTAAATGTATTGGGAAGTGTGAGAGCAAAAACGTAACTTCTAGTTTCTTAGGTTTAAATAAACCAAATAGAAGTGAGTGATCCTTGGGAGATCTTAACTCTTATAAAAAGAAAAAAAAATTGACCCGGTTTTTCCTAAGAGTTAACTTAAATAACTAATTTTCGCACTACAAATCAATTAAGAAACTAGGACGTATAATCTTGAGTCCCATTCGAGCATTAAATCCACTCGGATTCCCAAATACAACACCAAGCGATCGGTTTGACTCACTTGTGCAACAACACGTTTGACTTGAACTTCTTGAATTCTATTAAGACTCAATCGCGATTTTTCGTTTAAAATATGTTTAGACATGACTTCACACTCTTTCATGCGATCACGATCCTCATTCGAGCATTAAATCCACTCAGATTCCCAAATACAACCCAAAGCGATCTGTTTGACTCACTTGTGCAACAACACCTTTGACTTGTACTTCTTGAATTCCTTTTAGATTCAATTGCGATTTTCGGTACAAAATGTGTTTACACATGACTTCACATTTGAATACTTTTGAGACTCAATTACGATTTTTGGTTCCAAAATACAATGCAAAGCGATCGGTTTGACTCGTGCAACAACATGTTTAACTTATGCTTCTTGAATTCTTTTGATATTCAATTGCGATTTCCGGTTCAAAATATGTTTAGACGTGACTTCACACTCCCTCTATTCTATCACAAGTCTCATTCAAGAATTAAATCCATTCTTATACGCAAATATAACGCGAAGCGATCGGTTTGACTCACTCGTGAAACAACACGTTTTAGCTGGACTTCTTGAATTCTTTAAAGGTTCAATCTCGATTTTTCGTTTAAAATATGTTTAGACATGACTTAACACTTCTTCCATGCGATCAACAGTCCCATTCGAGCATTAAACCACTAAAATTCCAAAATACAACCCAAAGCGATCGGTTTGACTCACTTTTGCAACTACACGTATGACTTATAATTCTTGAATTCATTTAAGATTCAATCGTGATTTTCGGTTCAAAATGTGTTTAAACATGACCTGACACTCCTTCCATGCATTTGCGAGTCCAATTCGAGCATTAAATCCACTAGGAATCCCAAATACAACGTGAAGTGATCGGTTTGACTTACATCTGCAACAACACGTTTGACTTGTACTTCTTGAAGTCTTTTGAGATTCAATCGCGATTTTCCAATTAAAAAGTGTTTAGACATGAATTCCACTCCTTGCATGTGATCACGAGTCCCATTCGAGCATTAAATCCTTTCGGATTCCAAAATACAATGCAAAGCGGTTGGTTTGACTCACTTGTGCAACAACACGTTTGGCTTGTACTTCTTGAATTCTTTTGAGATTCAATCACGATTTTCGATTCAAAATGTGTTTAAACATGACTTCACACTCCTTTCATTTGATGATGAGTCGCATTCAGGAATTAAAACCACTCCGATTCTGAATTAAAACGCGAAGCGATCGGTTTGACTCACTTGTGCAACAACACGTTTGACTTGTACTTCTTGAATTATTTTGAGATTCAATTGCGATTTTTGATTCAAAATGTGTTTGTAGAAGACTTCACACTTCTTCGATGCGATCATGAGTCCCTTTCGAGCATTAAATTTACTTGGATTTCCAGATACAACGCGAAGCGATCAATTTGACTTACTTGTGCAGCAACAAGTTTAACTTGTACTTCTAGAATTCTTTTGAGATTATATCACAATTTTCGGTTCAAAATGTGTATGCACATGACTTCACACTCTTTCCATGCGATCATGAGTCCTGTTCAAGCCTTAAATCCACTCGAATTCCTAAACGCAACGCGAAGCGATTGGTTTGACTGACTTGTGTAACAACACGTTTGACTTGTGCTTCCTGAATTCTTTTGAGACTCAATCACAATTTTCCATTTAAAATATGTTTAGAGATGACTTAACACTCCTTCCATGTGAGCATGAGTCCCATTCGAGCATTAAATCCAGTCGGATTCTCAAATACAACCGAAGCGATTGATTTGACTCACCTGTGCCACAACACTTTAACTTGTACTTCTTGAATTCTATAAATATTCAATCACAATTTTTGGTTCAAAATGTGTTTGACAAGGCTTCACACTCCTTCCAAGTGATCATGAGTTTAATTCAAGCTTTAAATCCACTAGGATTCCAAAACACAACGCGAAGCGATTAGTTTGACTCACTTGTGCAACAACATGTTGACTTGTACTTCTTGAATTCTTTTAAGAGTCAATCGCAATTTTCGGTTCAAAATGTGTTTAGACATGACTTCACACTCTTTCCATGCAATTTTGAGTCCAAATTCAAGCATGAAATCCACTCAAATTCTCAATCACAAAACAAAGCGACCGGTTTGACTCACTTGTGAAACAACACGTTTGACTTGTAGTTCTTGAATTCTCTTAAAATTCAATTGCGATTTTCCATTTAAAATATGTTTAGACATGACTTAACACTTCTTCCATGCGATCACGAGACCCATTCACGCTCTAAATCTATTCGGATTCCAAAATACAACCGAAAGCGATCAGTTTAACTCACTTGTGCATCAACACATTTGAGTTGTGCTTCTAGAATTCTTTTGAGATTCAATCACGATTTTTGAATCAAAATATGTTTAAACATGACTTCAAACTCATTCAATTCGATCCCGAGTCCCATTCGAGCATTAAATCCACTCAGATTCCCAAATACAACTCGTAACGATCGGTTTGACTCACTTGTGGGACATGTTTGACTTGTGCTTCTTGAGTTCTTTTGAGATTCAATTGCGATTTTTGGTTCAAAATGTGTTTAGACATGACTTCCAACTCCTTCAATGCGTTCACGAGTTCCATTCGAGCATTAAATCCACTCGGATTCCAAAAGTCAATGGGAAGTAATCGGTTTGACTCACTTGTGCAACAACACGTTGGACTTGAACTTCTTGAGTTCTTCTGAGATTCATTCGCGCTTTTCGATTCAAAATGTGTTTAAACATGACTTCACACTCCTTTTATTCGATCATGCGTCGCATTCAAGCATTAAAACCACTTGGATTCTGAATTAAAATGCAAAGCGATCCGTATGACTCATTTGTGCAACAACAAGTTTGACTTGTACTTCTAAAATTATTTTGAAATTCAATCGCGGTTTTCGATTCAAAATATGTTTAGACATGACTTCACACTCCCTCCATCCTATCACGAGTCGAATTTGAGCATTATATCCACTCGGATTCCCAAATACAACGCCTAGCGATCGGTTTCACTCACTTGTTCAACAACACGTTTGACTTGTACTTCTTAAATTCTATTGAGACTCAATCGTGCTTTTCCGATTAAAATGTGTTTATACAAGACATCACACTCTTTTCGATTAAAACGTTGGACTTGTACTTTCTGAATTCTTTTGGGATTCAATCGCGATTTTCGGTTCCACATGTGTTTAAAAATGAATTCACACTCCTTCCAAGCCATCACGATTCCCATTCGAGAATTAAATCCTCTCGGATTCCAAAATACAACTCAAAGTGATCGGTTTGACTCACTTATGCAACAACACGTTTGACTTTTTCTTCTTAAATTATTTTGAGGTTTAATTGTAATTTTTGGTTCAAAATGTGTTTAGACATGACTTCACACTCCTTCCATGCAATCATAAGTCCAATTTGAGCATTAAATCCCCTAGGATTCTCAAATAAAACGCGAAGGAATCGTTTGACTCACTTGTGGAACAACGTTTTACTTGTACTTCTTGGATTCTTTTTAGACTCAATCACAATTTTCCTGTTTAAAATGTTTAGACATGACTTAACACTCCTTCCATGCGATAATAAGTCCAGTTCGAGCTTGAAATCGACCCAGATTCCCAATTATAACGGGAAGCGATCAGTTTGACTTACTTGTGCAACAAGTTTGACTTCTACTTCTTGAATTCTGGTGAGACACAATCTCGATTTTCCATTTAAAATATGTTACGACATGACTTCACACTCCTTCCATGTGATCACGTGTCCCATTCGATTATTAAATCTTCTCGGATTCCAAAATACAATGCGAGGCGATCTGTTTGACTCACCTATGCAACAACACGTTTGACTTGTACTTTAATTCTTTTGAGATTCAATCGTGATGTTTGGTTCAAAATGTGTTTAGACACGACCTTAAACTCCTTCAATGCAATCACAAGTCCCTTTCACGCATAAAATCTACTCGGATTTCCAAATATAATGCGAAGTGATCGGTTTGATATTCAATTGCAATTTTTGGTTCAAAATGTTTTTACACATGACTTCACATTCCTTCCATGAAATCACGTGTCCCATTCGAACTTTAAATCCACTTGGATTCCCAAATACAACACGAAGTGATAGGTTTGACTCACTTGTGGAACAACACATTTAAACTGTGTTTAGACATAACTTAACACTCCTTCCATACGATCACGTGTCGCATTCGAGCATTTTATCCACTCGAATTCCCAAATACAATGCAAAGCGATTGGTTTGACTGACTTGTGCAAGAACACGTTTGACTTGTATTTCTTGAATTCTATTGAGACTCAATTGCGGTTTTCAGTTCAAAATATGTTTCCACGTGACTTCACACTCCTTTCATGCCATCATGAGTCTTATTCAAGCACTAAATCCACTCGGATTCCAAAATACAACGCAAAGCAATAGGTTTGACTCACTTGTGCAACAACACATTTGGCTTTGTACTTCTTAAATTCTTGAGATTCAATCGTGATTTTCGGTTCAAAATGTGTTTAGACATGACTTCACACTCCTTCCATGCGATCACGAGTCCAATTCGAGCATTAAATCCACTCGGATTCCTATACAGTGCGAAGCGATTGGTTTGACTCACATGTGCAACAAACGTTTGACTTGTACTTCTTGATTTTTATTGCAACTCAATCGCGATTTTCCTATTTAAAATATGTTTAAACATGACTTAACACTCCTTCCATGAAATCTCGAGTCCCATTCGAGCTTTAAATCCATTCGGATTCCCTAATACAACTTGAAGCGATAGGTTTGACTCACTTGTGCAACACCACGTTTGACTTGTGCTTCCTGAATTCTTTGGAGATTCAATCGTGATTTTGGGTTTAAAATGTGTTTAGAAATGGCTTCACACTCCACCCATGTGATAATGAGTCCAATTCGAGCATTAAATCAACTCGGATTTCCAAATACAACGCGAAGCGATCGGTTTGACTCACTTGTGCAACAAGACGTTTGATTTGTACTTCTTGAGTTATTTTTAGATTCAATCGCGATTTTCGGTTCACAATGTGTTTACACATGACTTCACACTCCTTTCATACGATCACGAGCCCCATTAAAGCATTAAATCCACTTGGATTCCCAAATACAACAGGAAGCGATATGTGACACCCTAGTTCCAGACCCTTTAGAAATCAAAGTTTGAATAAATAGAACATATCTTTGATCCGGAACCCGTGCGTTACTCTCTACTTCTACTAGAGTTTATTTTAACTTTTTATCAATTAATTAATTTAGTGGAGTTAGTCCAGGTTCTATCTCTCGAGTTTCTCATGCACATAACTAAAACTACTGCGGAAGCATACAATAAATACAAACAATTCATAAATGAAAATTTCTTTGTCATTACTTATAAAATATATATTCATATTCATAAGTACTATATTACATACATAAAAAATAGTTAGAGCCTTGTGAAAGATAATGATCTATAAACTGCTGACATTCATAGATCATGATCTTTAACTTACTATTGGATAAAGGATCTACTCATCACATGCTTACATTAAACACACAATTGTCTTTATCCCTTACATTTACATAATACAAAACATGCCAATTAACCTTACCAGAAAGATATACTAAGGTTAATGGCTAAAGGGATGTACATATCAAAAGTTTGCAAAACATTAAACTACATGCATCTATCTATTCTATCTTGTCTCCTTCTTCTCAAAAGAGTCATGCTACCCCTTCGTTCAAGTCTCATCTCGAAGGCATAGAGTACCTAGTCAGCTGATACACACCAACGTAATGAGATAAAATCCCAGCAATCAAAACTACCTATTTTTCAAACTCGTTGTGTACCACTGTGTCTTGCACATAAATCTCTGCATTCCTTTCTCATCATAGATATAAAACATGGATGTGATGTTTATCTTAAAACCATTTGCATGTCACATTCTTCATAAACAATTACCATCGAAATTCATACATATAGGGCATAGGAAATGAAATGGCATACATACATGTCATAAAACACTTAATATGAGCATATTCTTCTAAAACATATTCTTTCATACATAAGTGGTAGAGAAATAACAAACATCATATAAACATATGAGCCTTTTTCCCATTTTCATAAATCATACGAGCACATGGAGCACCACCCAGTGGGTACTCATACATACAATTCTAGTGGCATACATAAAAATATAACCTACAACAATCAAGCTAATTCTATTTTGTGTATTATCTGGAGTGTCCCCTAGTGGATCTGAGTACTATGAGATCACCTCCTTTTCTCGGTAGGTTGTATCCACTTCTGGTTGGTTCTACTTAGCCGTGGGATCGTATCTTCTATTGCGTAGATCATCCCCCCTTTCCTTTGTATGCTATCTATGCAAATATGAGATGAAATGTCTAGGTCCCAATCTTGGTTATTCTAACTTTAAGTATGTATCCCATTCTTGGCCACTTGGTCCACTAACTTAAAGTTCAGCAACCAACACGGTGTTTTGAAACATTGTTTGGTCTATTGAATGTGTTACCATCCTAAAACTTGGAACTACCATGGAAAGTCAACGGTCGTCCCATACCAACAATTGAACATTCAATTAAGGACCTATCCATTTGCAACACACACATATATATACAAGATACTTATTCTTCTCTTTTCTATGTTATTTCTTTGTACCCTTAGCTCATATTACTTTCTAAATTTAGAGCATAATGTTTAAATCATGTAATTGGGCTTCTAAAACGTTCATATAGGGAAAAGAATGCAAATTGGCATAATGCCCTGTAACAGTAAACTGTTCTTGAACTTGCAGTCGACTATTAGATCCAGGAATTCTTTCCTTTTCAAGTCAGAGAGTAATCAGTCGACTGCTTGCTCTCTGTAGTTAAGCAAGTTAACTGGTATGAGTCTGGCAGTCGGCTGTTTTTATCCGATGTATTTTTCTTTAAAATGTCAAGTCAAAGGGCTAACAGTTGATTGTTCTATAAGGGCAATCGATTGTTCATCCTCAAATCTTGGTTTTCTGGAAAATAAGAACACGACAATCAACTATTAAGGTTGGCAGTCGACTGTTTTGTTCCTGAGATGAATTTCTGGGAAATCAAGAACACGACAGTCGACTGTTTTTTATAGCAATTGACTGTTCTTGACAGCAGTTGACTGTTATGTCTCGTTTTCTTAGTTTTAAGTGTCTAAAATCTCCAGATTTGAGCCAAAGACCTGAAATTCAACTTGGATAAAATATGCCAACTTGTTCCCTATCACTCTTAGGTAAAAAGCCATGAAAAACTTGCTAAAAAACATCATTAAACGAGCTCACATCTTGGTTTTTTCTCAAAACCCCAAAACCATTTCCAACCCTTCTTGATTATGTAATTTCCAGCTAAATTCAGACATGTCAAACATCATCTAACATCCATCTAAGTTAAATAAACATAGGAAAGTAGGTTTTTCCTCTCAAATGGCCCAAAAATCCAAAAACTAGGTTTTGGCCATTTCTTGAAAACTTTAACTTAAAAAATTGAGAGGTTGATAGTTTGATTACCTTAATCTGAAACTAGATTCTTGTTTAGTTGGTGTTCAGCTACAATTCTATAGTTTGATTCTTGCTAAATTCGGATTGCAAGCTTGAATCCACTCTTGAGTTCTCTCCCTTCTCTCTAAGCTCTCTCTCTCGCTCTAAAGTGAGGTGAAATGTGTGAAATCATGGTGTTGCCACCTTGTCTTAGACATGTAAGAGCCGGTGGCAAGGGATTTGGGAGAAATTCATTTTTCTCTCTCACCCAGCAACTTTCTGTTGCACTTTTGTCACTTTTTTTTAGTCGCTTCTTACACTTTTCTTAAACTAATGCAAAATTCTACATGCTTTCTAAATGCAACAAACAATGTCACACAATCACAAACACTTAGTTCTTCTAGCAAACATTTAACACATCACTTGGAAGGACTGGATGTTACATGATCAGTTTGACTCACTTGTGCAACAACACGTTTGACTTGTAGTTCTTGAATTCATTTGAGATTCAATCGTGATTTTCGGATCAAAATGTATTTACACATGACTTCACACTCCTTCCATGCGATCATGAGTCCAATTCGAGCATTAAATCCACTTCGATTCCCAAATACAACGCGAGGCGATCGATTTGAGTTGTGCAACAACACATTTGATTTGTACTTCTGAAATTTGTAACAACCGCCTCTCCGAGATGATGAATTAATTGTTTGTTAGATTAATCAAGTTATTGTATGTGTTTGATGCATTTAGAAGCATCTAGAATTGTATTAGTGCTAGAGTGACTAAGCTTAGAGGGACTTAGATGAAAGGAAAGACAAGTTTAATGGAAACGAGACTCGGATGTAAAGAAAAGTGATATGGGGATAATAAATTTTAATTTTAGCCAAGGTTCACAGTAACTAATAGAATTTTGAACATTTCCCGCCCGGGTGTCAATTTGGAATACATAATTTGATCTGTATTAGGGAAACTAGCCTGGTGACTCTATGGACTTAAATGCAAAGTTTTCTTGGAAGCCTTGAGTCACCACACCCACAAAAGAAAGTGGAAGGGGTCAGCACACACACACACACTTCATTCACACAAAATAAGAGAGAGAGAGAGAGTTAGAGAGAAGGTGGAGAAAACTTGGAGGTTTGGATTGAAGAATTCGATTCCAGCTAGGAAAATTCATAGGAAAGCATCTACACATCACAAGAAACGTAATCTAAGCACGGAAACAAGGTAATTGTAGCTTCCTTCCTCTCATCTTCAAAATTCAAGGTTTTAGCTCAAATAGAGAAATTTTTGAATATGATGTGTTAAGCTGAAAGAGAGGATTAAAACTTGCATTTTTGAGTTTTTAGAACTTGAATGGATGCTTAGATGATGTTGCATGTATGCTTGGATGCTAGAAAATGGAAAATTTGTCATTGGTTGGCTATGGGTTTGGATGGTATTTTCATATTAAAATTTGAGCATGAAAAAGCATGTTTTGAGCTGAAATTTTCATGGGTTTTGCTGCGAAAATGATAGGGATTAAGTTCCATGAATTAAACCCTTTTGATTTTCAAGTGTGGGGCTTTAATCTGGCAAAAAGAAGTGTTTAAAACGATTTTTGCCCCGCATCAGCCGGCTGATGTGTTCATAAGTTGCCCAGAAATTTTTCTAGATTAAGAACAGCCGGCTGATAACTAAGAACAGCCGGCTTATAGGTTTAAATTTTCCATAAATGTTCATGTTTTTGCCCAGAAACGTTCATATTTTACCCAGAAATTTCCAGAATTAGAACAGCGGCTTATGGCTTAAGAATAGCCGTCTGACGTGCTTTTAAGGTGGCTGAATTAGCTCTCCAAAGAGCTATCAGCCGGCTGATAGGTCATAACAGCCAGCTGATAGGTCTCTAAAAAAATTTATTTTACAAAATTATGGGCCAATCAGCCGGCTGATGACCCCAATCAGCCAGCTGATAGGCCCCTGTTTTGCATAGTGAACTTAATCACTTTAAATGATGTTTTAAACACCTAATTTCATTCTCAAACATGATGCTCAAAGATTTTAAAGTAATTTGAAAAATGAATCAAGGAGAAATAACATAGAAAGAAAGAAAAGAGAGCTGAGTATTCAATGTACATGTATCGGTAAAGAATGGGTCCATGGTCGATTGACCAATTATCGGTATGGGACGGCCGTTGGGATTTCCACAGCTGTGTCATCATTTGGGATGGTAAAACATCCAATCGATTAAGAATGTAATTTTAGAAAAAAACATAGTGTTGGTTACCGAATTTTAAGCTAGTATGCCTTATGCGGCCATTCAAGAGCGACATGCTTAACATTAGGTGAATCATGATTGGGACCCATTTCTTTCCAATATATGTATATGTGAATAACATATCACGGAGATGAATTGTTGACTCTTAAGGAAAGATACCATGCATATAATTTGTTGATCCACAGGGAAATACACAATACATGCAATAGGTTGATTCTTAAGGGAAGACACAACGAATCCTATGAATGAATGTGTTCAAGGAATTGAACAGTTGATCCTCCAAGACAACATGATGAATCTTAGGTATATGTAAATGTTTATGGGAGGCAAATTGTTGATCCTTCGGGAAAGACGCAAATGGTCCTCTAATGAAGATGTTATGAGGGACAAATTGCTAATCCTTCGGGAAAGAAGCAAAGGGTCCTACAGTGATGATGTATGTATGGATGTGTGCGAGTGTTCGCATTACGGCACTCCCGATGCTCATATGTTTTATGGAAATTAGGGCTAGATGCCCACATGTTTATTATGTTTGTTATTTTAGTACCCTTGGGATTATGAATGATGAAAATATGATGAAATGTTTTATGTTTATTCATATTACTTTAGTTTATGACTTTTTGCAAAGATGAAGATGATACTATTCCATACCATACCAATGAATGTTTTGAATGAGTGTTTCAAAGAGATGTATCAAAGGTTGCATTCATAAGAATACATGCTATGCTTTATTATGTTTTAAAGAAATGAATGATAATGCATCCATGTTTGAAATGTTATGAAATGTATGAGAAAATGCAGGGATTTTCTGTATGAAGACACAGTGGTACACATTAGCGGTTTTCAAAACAGGTTTCAATGATTACTGAGATTATAAATCTCACGATTATGTTGGTGTGTATCAAATGCCTAGGTACTTAGTCACGTTGGAGGCCAAGCTGGAGCGGAGGCATGATCTAGTACTGGGCTGGGTCGTAGTGATTAGCGATGTGATTGTACATGTAGTAACTTATCTGACGCCTTCTCAAGGGATATGATCATATATTACCTATTTTCTTTTGTTTTTGGAATCCCCATTCCCTAGACTTTGTCCTTTAGTATCTTTTTGGAAAGGTTACAAAATCCTAGTAAATATTATGTATAGGAAGGGATGGAGGACATATTTTGGGTATGTATATGAATGGTATGTAAGTAAAGACTAGAGTCTTTATCCACTAGTAGGTTAAGGGCTAAGATCTTAAGATGATTGCTATCCTTAGATTCTTCTCCCTTAATAGGACTCTAGCTTTGATGATGAATGGTATGTGTACACATATATGCTTATAGTAAATCGAAGGTTATGTAATGACAATGCTTGTGTTTGTTTTTGAATTTAATGCTTCCGCTGAGAGAGACGAGTGAGATACCCGAGAGTAGCAACCCAAACCAACTCAACTTAATTAATCAACTTGGTAAAATTTTAAATGAACTCGAGTAAGAAAGGCTAGTAACACATTAATTCATATAATTTATATACTAAAATGGATGTAGGTAATTGGGGTGTTACAGATTTGGTATCAGAGCAAACACTACCTTAGTTAGAACTAATTAAGGGAGTTCAAACTAGGTAGATAGGATTTAGATTCCTCATAGGAAGACTTGAATCAGGTCAGTTAGTAAACGATAGGTAATAATATTAGCTTGTATTCTAGTTTGACTGGAGGAATGGAGTTTAGGTTTGGGTAGCCTGTATTTCTATTTGAGTCATATTAACTCTATAAATAGAACTTTTATTGAGAAGTCAATACTGTTTGTTTTGTAGAGTGAAATATGCCTCCAAGAAGGAATGCTAGGAACATTCGAATGGCTAAAGGAAACCCTGAGAATCCGACGCAAATTATGCAGGAAATTGCAGAGGTGATGAAACGACAAGCCGATGTCGCTGACTGCTTGCTGCAACACATCCAAGGAGATAGGGATGATAGGCCTCAAGGACATAGAGCTAGAGATGGTGACTATCATGGGTGGGCAGAATTTCCGAAAGCAAAACCACCAAACTTTAGGGGTGAGTTTAACCCGACCCTAGCTGAAGAGTGGATTCAAGAATTAGAGAAGTTGTTCAAAGTGTTGAGGTATTCTGATGAGTAGAAAGTTGAGTACGCCATATATATGCTAGCTAGTGAGGCCGAGAACTGGTGGAAAGGAGCTCGGCAGTTGATGGAGAACTTTAAGATTGCCTTCTTTGAAAAATATTACTCAGTTAGTGTGAGGAACCAAAAGGAGATTGAGTTTATGCAGATGAAACAGGGAAATATGCCTTTTGAGGAATTTATAGCTAAGTAAGAGGAGTTGTTGAACTTTTCATCTTATCTGAAGCATAATGCTGATGAGGCATGGAAGGCTATGCATGTCACGTCGGCTTTGAATACTGCCAAGCGGAATGTAATGGCTCCTCTTGATATTAAGAATTATGCGGAACTGGTGAATAGGTGCTGTATTGTTGCTAGAAACATAGAAGTTGCGGAGAAACTGAAGCAGGGAACTAATTATAGCAACAAAAGGCCAATGAATTTCTCTAAGGGAGGAAGTAGCAAAGGAAAGAAACCTATGGTGAGTAAGTCTACACCTAACTCTTGTCTCAACTGTGGGAAAACACATGGAGGGAGGCCGTGTCTATTTGGCTCGAATGTCTATTTCACTTGCGGTCAGACAGGACATTATGCTAGAGACTGTCCTCAAAAGAAGCAGACAAGTGAGGGAGCAAAGTCTCCAACTAAAGGGAGAGTCTTTACTCTCAAGGGTGAAGAGGCAACTGAATCGGATGATCTTATCGAGGGCGCAGGTATGATAAATGGTAAACCATTGACTGTACTGTTTGATTCAGGTGCTACGCACTCTATTATTAGCTCTAAATGTGTGAAGGAACTAAACTTGCCAGTGACTACTCTTCCATTTAATTTGTCAATTTCTACTCCTACGGGAGAATGTGTTGTGACTTCTTTAGTATGTTTGAAATGTCCAATTATTGTGGAGAATAGATCTTTTAAAGTCGATCTTATTTGTTTAAATTTATCAGGTATTGATGTAATCTTAGGAATGAACTGGTTGTCTGAAAATCAGGTGGTCCTAAATTGTTGTGAAAAATCACTGACTTTCGTAGATACCAATACGGTTAGTAAGAGAAATGAGGGAAAGAGTCAAAGAATGAGTTTTCTATGTTTCTCTGAACTAGAGATTCAGCATAAGCTTGATAATATTCCTATTGTGGAAGATTTGTCTGATGTTTTTCCAGAGGAGATAACTAATCTTCCTCCTGAAAGAGAAGTTGAGTTCTCAATAGAGTTGATCCCTAGAACGGGACCGATCCCTATAACACCGTATAGGATGTCTCCTCCCGAGTTAGCTAAATTGAAGACACAGATAGAGGATCTGCGAAGTAGGCAATTCATCAGGCCTAGTGCATCACCATGGGGTGCACCAGTATTGTTCGTAAAAAAGAAAGATGGGAGTTTTAGAATGTGTATCGATTATAGACAGCTTAATCGGGTAACTGTGAAGAACAAGTACCCACTTCCTAGGATAAAGGACCTTTTAGATCAGTTAAGAGGAGCCACAATGTTCTCTAAGATTGATTTGAGGTCGGGGTGCCATCAAATCAGAGTTAAGACAGAAGATATTTTTAAGACTGCCTTTAGAACTAGATATGGGCATTATGAATTTTTTGTGATTCCATTTGGTTTAATTAATGCTCCAGCCATTTTTATGGATTACATGAACCGCATCTTTAGACCCTAAGAATAGGGAAGAACATGAACAACACCTTAAGATTGTGTTACAAGTGCTTAGGGAGAAGCAGTTGTATGCAAAGTTATCCAAGTGTGAGTTCTGGTTAGAAGAGTTAAAATTCTTAGGTCATGTTATCTCCAAGGATGGAGTAGCAGTAGATCCTAGCAAGACGAATGCAGTAGCCAATTGGGAGAGACCTAAGACAATGACCGA
The DNA here is from genome assembly GCA_014851425.1 of Senna tora. Taxonomy (NCBI): domain Eukaryota; kingdom Viridiplantae; phylum Streptophyta; class Magnoliopsida; order Fabales; family Fabaceae; genus Senna; species Senna tora. Next base: position 26,507,922 of record CM026269.1, read on the forward strand.
AATTCGTAGTTTTCTTGGATTAGCCGGTTACTATAGGAGATTCATTCAAGGGTTTTCGCAAATTGCGTTGCCCATGACATGGTTAACCCGAAAGGGTGTACCTTTTGTGTGGACCTTAGATTGTGAGAATAGTTTCCAGACTTTGAAAGAACGGTTGTCTACCACACCGGTGTTAGCCATACCCGATCCTTTCGGTGAGTTTGAGTTATACACCGACACGTCCAAGAAAGGATTAGGATGTGTGTTAATGCAAGAACAGAGGGTAGTAGCCTATGCTTCTAGACAGTTGAAACCTCATGAGGAGAACTACCTGACTCATGATCTAGAGTTAGCCGCCATAGTGTTCGCCTTAAAGATATGGAGGCATTATCTTTATGGGATTAAATTCAAGATATTTAGTGATCATAAAAGTCTCAAATATCTCTTTGATCAGAAAGAATTAAATATGAGGTAGAGGAGATGGATGGAGTTCTTAAAGGACTATGACTTTGAGTTAAAGTACCATCTGGGGAAGGCAAATGTGGTTGCCGATGCCTTGAGTAGAAAATCTCTACATATGTCACAATTAATGGCTAATGAATTGAATTTAATAGAGAAATTTAGAGATTTGAATCTATCCACCTCAATTTTATCTGATAGAATTTGTTTGAATCAATTGAGGATAGAATGTGACCTTAGGGCTCAGATATTAGAAGCTCAAAAAGATGATGAATTCCTGAAGTCTCTGAAGGGCCCAAAGGAATTCGTTGAGTCATCAGATGGGTTGGTAGCATTTCAGGATAGAATATACGTCCCGAGTCTAGGAGGACTAAGTGATAGGATATTAGAGGAAGCACATAAGGGTAGTTATACTGTGCATCCAAGTACAACTAAGATGTACCAAGATCTCAAGAGGAGATTCTGGTGGCCGAGAATGAAGAGGGATATAGCTGAGTATGTCTCTAAGTGTCTAACTTGTCAACAGGTGAAGATTGAACATCAAAAACCTGCGGGGTTGTTACAACCCTTAGACATTGCCGAATGGAAATGGGACCAGATTTCCATGGATTTTGTTGTAGGTTTGCCTAGGACTCAATTAGGAAATGATGCTATATGGGTGATGAGTTTGACTGACTTGTGCAACAACACGTTTGACTTGTACTTCTTGAATTCTTTTGAGATTCAATCACGATTTTCGGTTCACAATATATTTAGTAATAACTTAACACTCATTCCATGCGATCAAGAGTCCCATTCAGGTATTAACTCCACTCGGATTCCCAAATTTGACGCGAAGTGATGAGTTTGACTCACTTGTGGAACAAATGTTTGATTTTTACTTCTTGAATTCCTTTGAGATTCAATCGCGATGTTCGGTTCAAAATTTGTCTTATATGTTGGTTTGTTCGGGACTAAATGTCTGCCTATGGGGTAGACCGATCGAGTCGAGTGATGACTTGTTGGGAAGGTCGCGGGGAGATGAACAAAACGACAGCTAGATGACGCTCATTGGAGGTTATGCGAGCCCGCACTCGTGGCCCAAAGTGGGCTAGATGATCAAGATGTGATCATGATATTTTGTTCACCTTTCCCAAGTCCCACATTGCTTAAATCAATGATGGAAGCTCTCTCATCCTCCTTTAAATAGGAGGCATTCCCCACTCTCACATTTGCTCATTCCATGTGTTGGAAAGGGGGTCCCATTTGGGAAACCCCACATAGTATACTATTTTTTTCTCTCTTGATTCATTCTTCCGTGCATCAGTCGTGGACACGTGGCCCAACCTCTCATAGGTAAAGTCCTTCATTTGGTGCAACCCTTTTTGGAGTTTGTCATTTGGAGGTCAGCCCTTGTGGAGTAGACGCACTGGAAAGAACCGAGTATTTAGTAATGGCATCCAAGTTAGAAGGTTCCGCAATATTTATGCTTTGCCAAGATTTATTTTCGGTTTTTCTTTTAGGTTCTTGGGTCGGGTTGAATCATGTGGATCCGTGCCTTTCCTTACATTGCTATCAGAGCCTGGTTATACTAGAGCCCTGTGCTCCAGTGCACTGTGCAACAACACGTTTGACTTGTACTTCTTCAATTCTATTGAGACTGAATCGTGATTTTCCGTTTACAATGAGTTTGGACATGACTTCACACTCCTTCCAAGCGATCACGAGTCCCATTCGAGCATTAAATCGACTAGGATTCCAGAATACAGCGCAAAGCGATCGGTTTAACTCATTTGTGCAACAACACGTTTGACTTGTACTTCTTGAATTATTTTGAGACTCAATCCCAAATTTCATGTTTAAAATATGTTTAGACATGACTTCACACTCCTTCCATAGGATCACGAGTCCCATTTGACCATTAAATCGACTCGGATTCCCAAATACGACGTGAATCGTTCGGTTTGACTCACTTGTGTAACAACACGTTTTACTTGTACTTTTTAAATTCTAATGAGACTCAATTGTGATTTTCCGTTTAAAATGTGTTTAGACAAGACTTCACATTCCTTCCAAGTGATCAGGAGTCCCATTCGAGCCTTAAATCCACTCGGATTCCAAAATACAATGAGAAGCGATCTGTTTATCTCACTTATACAACATCACGTTTAACTTGTAATTCTTGAATTCTATTGAGACTCAATTGCGATTTTTTGTTTAAAATGTGTTTAGAGATGACTTCACACTCCTTCCAAGCGGTCACAAATCCCATTCGAGCATTAAATCCCATAGGATTCCCAAATACAACGCAAAGCGATCAGTTTGACTCACTTGTGCAACAACACATTTGACTTGTACTTCTTGAATTCTATGGAGACTTAATTCTGATTTTTAAGTTTAAAATATGTTTAGACATGACTTCACACTCCTTCCTTACGATCACGAGTCCCTTTTGAGCATTAAATCCACTCAGATTGCCAAATACAATGTAAAGTGATCGGTTTGACTCACTTGTGCAACAACACGTTTGACTTGTACTTCTTGAATTCTATTGAGACTCAATTGTAATTTTCTGATCAAAATGTGTTTATACAAGACTTCACACTCCTTCCATGCGATGACGAGTCCCATTCGAGCATTAAATTAACTCAGATTCGAATATACAATGCTAAGAGATCAATTTGACTCACTTATGCATCAACACGTGTGACTTGTACTTCTTGAATTCTTTTCGGGTTCAATCACTATTTTCGGTTCAAAATGTGTTTAGACATGACTTCACACTCCTTACATACGATCACGAGTCAAATTCCAGCATTAATTGCACTCAGATTCCCAAATACAACATGATACGATCGGTTTAACTCACTTGCGTAACAACACGTTTGACTTGTACTACTTTAATTCTGTTGAGACTCAATCGCAATTTTTCCGTTTAAAATCTGTTTAGACATGACTTCACACTCCTTCCATGCGATCACGAGTCCCATTCGAGCATTAAATCCACTAAGATTCCCAAATACAACGTAAAGCGATCGATTTGACTCACTTGTGCACTAATACGTTTGACTTGTACTTCTTGAATTCTATTGAGACTCAATCGCAATTTTTGATTCAAAACATGTTTACACATGAGTTCACACTCCTTCCAAGTGATCACGAGTCCCATTCGAGCATTAAATCCACTAGGATTCCCTAATGCAACGCAAAACGATCGGTTTGACTCACTTGTGCCACAACACATTTGACTTGTACTTCTAGAATTCTATTGAGACTCAATTCTACTTTTTATGTTTAAAATATGTTTGGACATGACTTTAGACTACTTCCATGTTATCACAAATCCCTTTTGAGCATTAAATCCACTCAGATTCCCAAATACGATGGGAATCGATCGGTTTGACTCACTTGTGTAACAACACGTTCTACTTGTACTTTTTAAATTCTATTGAGACTCAATTGCGATTTTCCGTTTAAAATATGTTTAGACAAGACTTCACACTCCTTTCAAGCGATCAGGAGTCCCATTCGAGCCTTAAATCCACTTGGATTCCAAAATACAATGCGAAGCTATCTGTTTATCTCTCATGCAACATCACGTTTGACTTGTACTTCTTGAATTCTATTGAGATTCAATCGCAATTTTCTGTTTAAAGTGTGTTTAGACATGTCTTCACACTCATTCCAAGCGATCATGAGTGCCATTCGGCAATCAAATCCACTAGCATTCCCAAATATAACGCAAAACAATCGGTTTGACTCACTTGTGCAACAACACATTTGACTTGTGCTTCTTGCATTCTATTGAGACTCAATTCTAACTCTCCAATTCTCTAGGTTCATTTTAATACGTATTTATCTTGAATTAGTGTGTTACTACCTTTTCTTACTCGAGTTCATAATAATTAACTTGGCGGAAGCATATAAATGCCAACACATTAACCTACTAGTGGATAAAAGGCTCTACCTATATAACCTATATATATATATATATATATATATATATATATATATATATATATATATATTATATATATATATAGCCATATCATACATGTACTCAAAAGATATCCTCCATCCCTTTCTATACATATTATCTAATTAACCTTGGTGACTTTCCAAAAAGATATATAAGACACAAGGTTAAGGGAATGGGGACAAAAAAAAAACAAAAGGCAAAACATCTAGCTAAGACCTCAAGTTCCTCCTGCAGGTGGTAAACTGGTTACCAAATAAACGATAACATCCTTAACTACTATTATCCAATCTGCAGGTGGTAAACTGGTCACCAAATGAACGATAACATCCTTAACTACTATTATCCAATCTAAGACTAGAACATGCCTCCACTCCAACTCTACTTCTAAAGTAATAAAAACCTAGGCGTCTGATACACATCAATGTAATTGTGAGATTTATAATCTCAGTAATCATAGCAACCTATTTGAAAACACATTGATGGTACCATTGTATTATCATACAGAAAATCACTGCGTTTCTTCATACACGTCATGAAATTTCAAAAATGGATGCATCATTATCCTGCTTAAAAACTTAGCATGTATTAATGTGAACGCGACATTTAAAACATTCATATGGTATGGCAGGGTATGGCACAATCATTAGCTTTCTCATCATAATATTTAATATCAATATGAATATACATAGCATATTTCAACAGTATGATCATTCATCATCAAAAGGGTATATAAATGCATTGTAAACATGTGGGCATTTAGCCCTAATTTCAAATAAAACATATAAGCATTGGGAGCATCTCTCCGTGAACACTCGCGCATATACTATTCCTTTATCTTCTACATTCCATTCCAGGATTCATTGTGTCTCCCCCAAGGATCAACAATTCGTCTCCTTTACCATCCGCATTCATAGAATTCATTGTGGCTTTTCTGAAGGATCAACAATTCGTCTCCTTTACCATTCACATTCATAGGATTCATTGTGTCTTTCCCAAAGGATCAACAATTCGTCTCCTTTGTCATTCATATTCATAAGATTCATTTTGTCTTTCTCGGAAGATCAACAATTCGTCTCCTTTACCATTCACATTCATAGGATTCATTGCGTCTTTCTCGAAAGATCAACAATTCGTCTCCCTTATCATTCACATGTGCATAAACTGAAAAGAATTGGTTCCTCAAGTAAAAACGTTGACTTTTATCTGCCATTACTTTGACCCAAAATGTCATCTCATACAATGCAGCTAGAAGATGTCATACAACAGCCACAATAGTTTCAGAGTGAAAATCACAGTTTTGATCCATAAAACCTATGAATTTGCAATTCACTCCAAGATATAGTATTTTTCGTGAAAATCTCATTTCTCAAGCATTCGACATATGATAAATCAAGATTTAGATAACTAGACAGTGTTTATACAATTACAACAACAATACATCAATGAAATAAGTTCAAAAAAGTCATTTCATAGTTGTTACTGAAATTCTATTTTCTTTTTTAGTTTTGACCCTATCATGGGTCAAATTGCAATTTAGATCATAAAACACCGAATTACCATGTCCTGCACCTCATACAAGTATTTTCCCATTTGCCCCAGAACAGATATCAAATTAAAAGTTCAGAACTGAGTTTTATTTAAAACTTCTATGACAGTTCAATTTAGTCCCTGTGGCTAGCTATTTAGTTTTTGACATCAACACATACCAGTATGCACAAGGCTGTAATATACAAAAATTCACTCAAAAATACAACCCAGAATATTCAAAGAAAAAGACTTTAACGAAAATTTTAAGAGTTTCATGGAAATGAAGGTTCTTGTACTTCCACTCAAACCACCACTTTATTTTAAGCCAATTGAACTTACCAACAACCATTATCATGGTCTAAAAGCTTTATAACAGTTAAAATGGCATGCAACTTCTGTTTTTCCCCTAAACCTGAGACCAAACATCTTAAAAAAAAAAATACAATTTTACCAAGTTACTTTAGTTCATGTAAGAACTCTTTTCTTCACTGGCCCTTAAATTTTGATTTCTTTCTTGTTCTGTCACTTAGATTAATTTAAAAACACACGTAGATGGTTTCTAAGATGACTCAAGACCTAGACATTCATTTCAAGCCCAAACCAAGGTTTATGACAGCGAATTTAACTAAAGAAGTGTTCTTTCTTCTTTTCTTTCTTATTATTTCACATAAAGCTTTCTTTCTTGAAATCTTAAGGACCAATATACGTTTATCCTATGAGAACATAATCAGTATATGTACATGCATATTTTTCCAAAAATCACACACAAAATAGTCAAAGTTTCTGCTTCAAGTTTCTCCAAATCTACACACCAATTTTTTTTTTTTTGGTTTATACACTAAATGATTAAAATCAGAAAACGTCATTCTCTAATCAACCACCCAACCAGCAATTAATTACTTTACAAACTTTTCATGGAAAAGAAATAATTTATGCATCTTAGAACAACAAGCTTAGAATAGTTATAATGAAAATCATACCAGAAATCTCAGTTTTTCTCTATGTCAAAATACAGTTATACCAGCAGATGAAACACCCATCAAACATCACCCAAAAATTCATGCACTATTTTCCATAAACTCCTAAATATCCCCTTTACCACATATAAATAGATCAATATCCTAAAAAATCGAAAAACATAAATTATGAACACATAAAACCAAAAACAGAGTCTGATGCAGAATAATCCTCTTTCGCGGGAGATATCTCTAGATCTAACCGTTAAAACTTGCATGTAGAGGACAATCTGGAAAGCTTAGGATCTTAGATTTCTATAGGCTTTGAAATCACTTCGATCTATTCAGTAAAAAATTCAGAAAACGCGATTAAACAAGAAAAGGTCAAATAAAAAAAACGCAGCATATGCCATAAAGCATGAATTCGAGTTCTACAAGTCTTATACCATCAATTGATGGGTGCTTTGCCTAAGTTTGGGAATCCTAAGGTCCAGGGAAAGGTATCTATGTTACCTTTGTTCCTATGCTTCAGAAAGTTGAAGAATTTGGAGAAGAACACGGCAACTCCTTAGCTCCTTTGAACCTAAACTTAGCAAGGTAGAGTTCCTAGCTTCTAGGTCTCTCTCTTCTTCCTCTGGCTCTAACCCGCCATTTCTCTCAAGATTTGACTTCTCTCTTGTTTTGTTTCCTTCTTTCTTTTCCCTTTCTTCCAGTCCCAATTTCTGGTTAAATATCACATAAGTGATGACTCATAGGTTTTTTTTAAGAAAGTTTGCATTTCAGCCCCTCTTCTATCTAAACCTTTCTTTCTTTTAATTTAAGTCCTTAACATTAGTCACTCTAAACTAATGCAATCTACATGCTTCTAAATGCATCAAACACATAAAACTTCTTAATTAATCTTGCAAACAATCGTTTAGATGTACGGGAGAGATAGTTGTTACAATCCCCCCTCCTTATTTAAAATTGTGTCCTCGAAATTTATAACGTACCTATTCTTTCGAATAGTTCTGCATATGATTGCTTCATATCCTCTTCTTTCTCCCATGTTGCTCCTTGAGATGAAGATTCATCCCACAATACCTTCACTAAAGGAATGATCCTGTTTCTCAATTGCTTGGCATCCGAACCGATGATCTTTATCGGTTTAGGATGACAAATCAAATTCTCTTTTAATTGCACTGTTCTAACATCCAAAACATGTGAAGGATCTGGAATATATTTTTGAAGTTGTGGAGATTTGACAAAAAGGTTGGTAATGCAATCTGATAGGCTCTTAAACCGACTCTTTTTCAGAATTTGAAAGGGTCCTATATATCTTGGGTTTAACTTTCTTAACTTCATAGCTCTGCCAATACCTGTACTTGGAGAAACCATGAGGAACACGTGATCCCCTTCCTCAAATTCTAATGGTTTTCTTCTATTGTCAGCATAATTCTTTTGTCTATCCTGAGCTTTCCTCATCTTCTCTCTGATCATTTTCATTTGATCAGTGGTTTCTTGGACTAACTTAGGACCTAACAATTGTCTTTCACCGGTCTCAAACCAACAAATTGGTGACCTATATTTTCTCCCATACAAGGCTTCATATGGAGCCATTCCTATACTGGAGTGAAAAATATTATTATAAGCAAACTCCACTAAAGGAATGTTTCTATCCCAGCTTCCCCTTTGTTCTAGAGCACATGCCCTAAGCATATCTTCCAGGGCCTGAATTGTCCTCTCAGTCTGTCCATCACTTTGAGGATGATATGCGGTACTAAAATTTAGCTTTGTGCTGAAAGCCTCCTGCAAGGCTTTCCAAAATCTAGAAGTAAATCTAGGGTCTCGGTCTGAGACAATACTAGATGGAACTCCGTGTAACCTTACTATCTCTTGAATGTACAAGTGACACTACAAAAAAAAGTGATATTTAACCACGGTCGTTTAGCCACAGTTAACATAACCGTGGCCAGAGTCCTAAGAGTTTAAAATTTAGACACGGTTACCATAACCATAGTTAAAGCGCATGCCAACCGTGGCTAAGTTACAAAGTTTAAAAGTGTGGTGTGCCTTTCCCTTTTATCTTCTTTCTATATTTTTTTCTTCTTCCTTGAATCCCTAAAATCAGAATCCCTAGCAGTGAACCGTGAAGGCCATTAGCCACCGACCGCACGAGAGGCTTGAGAAGTCCCCGTCGCATTCTAGCTGCACCATCGCTGTCGGAGTGCATCAATGTTCCTCCTCCTTCTCGACTCTGGCCTCGCCGGTGGATTTGGTGGCGGGTTCGACGGAGACAAAGAACACCAACGATGTTGACGAGAACTTCTTCGTCGCCTTGACTCGCCGGCTCAGTCCACGCCTTATGAAACTCCTAAGTTCACTATGACTTGTTGTGTTAGAGACAAATCTAAGGTAACAGATTTTGGGATTTCTTCCATTTTTTTAATAGAATATTGCTAGAACATTATTACGATATGAATTTCTCAACTTCCCCTTTTCAGCTACCACACTTTACCCCTTTCTCTGCTCAAATCGACACTTTGCCCCTTTCTTGTCGATGCTGGAACAACATTTGACATTGCGAGAACTTGGGTTTCTTCTTTTTGCTCAGATTGAAAAGTTTGACACTTCTACGATATTTATTTTTCTTCCTTAGGTTTTAATGGAAATGGTTTTGGTCTTGGTCGTTGGGTCTATGGTATTTGGGTTTGTGGAACTTGAGTTTCGACTTTTCTCCAGTGTCTTTTATATCAAAGTAAGATTTGAAAATTAGATAACAAATTAGGGGTATAGATATATATACTTAAGCTAAAGTAGATGATTGAACCCCATTAATTTTTTCTTTGCTTATTATGCTACCTTCTTTACTTTTTTGGGTCTTACTTTTTATTGAGAATTTAGATTAACATACATATTATTAAATTTAAAATCATGTATTAAGTCTTCTCTTTCTTGGGGATGTTTTGTAGACTAAAAATGCTTAATCTTTGAAGCTACATAAAACTTTACATAATGGCCCTGTGTTAAACTGTAAAAAAAAAATGTAAATGAAGTATGAAGGTCTGTGATTCAACTTGTGTTACTACAACTATTAAGCTTCAATTTTGGTAATATTGCTTTAATAGCAATATGTCTGTTATCACATCACTAGTTGGTTTTCCCCTCTTGATTCTTGAAGGCTCTTCTAAGAGTCAAATGTTATCTAAAAGTGTCGGATTTATTGTTGTATAGCTGCTGAGTTTTTTTCCCTCTGTTTAAATCCATTGTAAGAGTGCTAATATGGTGACTTAAAGTGCTAGTTTATAGTGTTGATTTCTAGTTTTTTTCTTTGTACTTTATAGTGTTGGGTTCTTAAGGAAATAGGCTTTTAAATGGGTTCCTTTGGCTTTTTAGTGATTTCTATTTGGCTTTGGTAATTAGTTAAGGGTTTGTGTAAACATGACCAAAACATGATCATAAACAAAATATGGTGATGATAAATAAATAGTTCTCTATTGATGATAAATATGCTATTCTTATCCTTGGATTTGCTTATTCTAGTTTGATATATTTTTATCAAGCACCGTGACTGCTTCACTTTTATTTTCATTACTGATAATTGACTATTAAATGCTCTAGTCAACTTCTATTTATAATTTAATATTTCTGTTTTTTATTTAGATTTTGATTGGCTTGTCATTCCTTTATTTGTTGCTACTATGGTGCTATATATGTGTGTAGTTGTGTTGTACTTGTCAAGTTTACATAATTGGTTTTGGGCTTGCAAAATCATATCAGATCTTGAGGTTTTTACAGCCTCAAGTTAAGGTGAGAACTCAAGTGGTTTCCTCTCTGTTTTTCTATCCATAATTAATCATATATTCTGAAATAAAGCTGCTAAGTAAGGTCTTTTTGTATAAAATCTTATTGTTATGTCATGCGTGTGTGCTTTTTGGAATTTGGTTATGAAAATAAAGCTGCTAAGTAGACAATGTTGCAGTATAGAAAATGAACTTCTATTAATAACCTTCTAAATCCACCATGAATTTTGTTTTTCTTGTCTTTTGTGCGTACGAGCATTTTGAGATGTAAGTGATATGTGAAATACTTGAAAAGATTAGGTGTTGGCCACTTAATAAGAAAATTTTGGTGTTTAATTTTTTTGTCACAGCATTGTATATATACTATATTCTAATGTCTCAAATAAATATTTTAAATATAAAAATTATAATGTCTTAATGAGCAAAAGATTGAGCACGTTGGTTTTGCTTGATGGTGCATATGTGGTGCCTTTGGATTCATGAAAGAGTTATAAGTTATCCATGTAGGAATAAGTATTGACATACAAGACAAACAATAGATGAATATACCTTTAAGGACTTGGGATTTTGTAAAAGGTGCTAAACTTTAGGTACTTGGATGCTTGATCCCCTTTTCTTCAGTGATAACGAAGTAGATGTGAGTGTGTGGCATCTTGTGCTCAGGAGAGCCCTTGTGCTTTATAGCATTTGGTCCTTTTGTATTTGTATTTTCTTATTCTTTAAATTGTGTTTTTCCTACCATGATCGTAAGTTTCATTTAGTTACTTGAAATTCATATTTGGATTCCCTTTATTTTAAGGTTTCATTTGTTTACTTAAAACACCATTACATTAATGTTACACTTATGATTCTACAGGTGTGAAATGGGCTAGCATTGACAATTAGTTCTTGTTTTGTAAGTACACTTCGAATTTTTATGATAAAATTCTTATTTATGGCATACTGTCATAAAAGCATACATCTATAGCTAGTTGCTAATATATTTTTTTTTGCTAACATCTATAACACTTTGGATTAATATAAGCATTTTTATAAGATTCTTTGTGTCATCTTTCAATTTTCCTATTATCTTTGATGATGAATTATGAATTATGGCTTTCATTTGGCAGTTATGCAGAGTTCAAGGAAGCCAAAAGAATTGGACCTCATCAACTAGAGTAATCAAGTACAAGGCAAGTAGTCCAATTTTTTTTACTATGATTAAATGTCATTTGGTTGTTGCTACACTCATCAAAATTTTGTTTCTAAGTTGTGGCATTTTGTAGTTGCAAGGTACAAGAAAGCCCAAAGAATTGGAACAACAAAGTTAGAATTAATGTGCAAGGAGTGATGGAAAAAATGCACTGCAAGGCTGAAGATTTTAACATAAAAATAGTGAACTTTCTTTCATATTTATTGACTATAAATTTGAATTAATTTCATTTCAATGTACTTCAAATGATCATGTATCAACAATAATTAGCTTGTGCATATAAATTATATTTTGATAACATTTTAATATATTTTAAATGTTCAATTTAAATATTTGAATTCAGTTGGAAGTAATTTATGAGAATGTCTCATATTTTGTTTTTTTTAATAAAAAATGAGAATATCGATCTGTATTTGAGAAAATATGAATAATTAATAAAATGGAATTAGTGACAGTTAAAACCGTAGCTTGAGTATGAATGTTACAAAGAAACAAAAAGCTAAAGAAAAACTTTTAGATCAAGGTTTATATGCATATATATGCTTATTAGGTGTATGTGAAACAAAAAAAAAGGGGCAAAAATGAAATAGGGGGAAATTTAATATCTGTTACATTTAGCGACGGTTAGAACCGTCGCTAAGTCCATGACATATATGTTAAACAACTGCGACAGTCAAGACCGTCGCTATGTACAAGGAAGAGTTAGAGACGGTCAAAACCGTCGTTAGATGCAAGATTTAGGGACGGTCACAACCGTCGTTAGATGATGTGCTTTAGCAACGGTTGCAACCGTCAGTAAGGCACAAATCCTTAAATCAAGCAAAAACTTTTAGCAACGGTTTCTAACTGTCGCGAGAACTTTTCAATGGATAACGACGGTTATTCCTGCGGTTGCAGTGACCGTCGCTAGAATCGGCGCGACGCTACATTTCACGACGGTCATGTCAACCGTCGCTAAGACCTCTAGCGACGGTCAGAACTGTCGCTAGAGACAATATTTGACCGTCGCTAAAGACAATTTTTTTGTAGTGTGAGCTAACCTATCTAGTGATAAGCTTATCTTAATTGGTAAGAAATGCGCAGATTTAGTTAACCGGTCTACTATCACACAGATAGCGTCACTTCCTGATTGAGTTCTAGGCAAGCCTACGACAAAGTCCATGGAAATCTGGTCCCATTTCCATTCAGGAATATCTAAGGGTTGTAACAATCCCGCAGGTTTCTGGTGCTCTATCTTCACTTGTTGACAAATTAGACATCTAGAGACATACACAGTTATATCTCTCTTCATGCCTGACCACCAGAATATCTTCTTGAGATCTTGGTACATCTTTGTGGTACTAGGATGCACTGTATAACTACTCTTATGAGCTTCCTCTGATATCCTATTCCTAAAGTCTACTTGACTCGGGAAATATAATCTATCTTGAAATGTTACTAATCCATCAGATGTCTCTATGAATCCTTTCGGGTCCTTCAGGGACTTTAAGAATCCATCCTCCTTCTGAGCTTTTAATATTTGAGCCTTAAGGTCACATTCTATCCTCAATTGATTCAAATGTATCCTATCAGGTAAGACTAAAGTGGATAGATTCAAATCTCTATACTTCTCGATTAACCTCAACTCATTAACCATCAATTGAGACATATGTAAAGATTTTCTACTCAAGGCATCTGCAACCACATTTGCCTTCCCCGGATGATACTTTAGCTCAAAGTCACAGTCCTTTAAGAACTCCATTCATCTCCTCTGTCTCGTATTCAATTCTTTCTGGTCAAAGAGATATTTCAGACGTTTATGGTCACTAAATATCTCAAATTTAATCCCATAAAGATAGTCTCCATATTTTTAGGGCAAACACTATAGCAGCTAATTCTAGATCATGAGTCAGGTAATTCTCCTCATGAGGTCTCGACTGTCTAGATGCATAGGCTAAAACCCTCTTTTCTTGCATTAATACACAACCTAATCCCTTCTTAGACGCGTCGGTGTACAATTCAAACTCACCTAAACGATCGGGTATGGCTAACACTAATGTGGTAGTCAACCTTTTTTCAAAGTCTGAAAAATATTCTAACAATCTAAAGTCCACACAAAAGGTCCACCCTTTCGAGTCAACCTTTTCATGGGTAACACGATTTGCGAAAATCCTTGAATAAATCTTCTATAATAACCATCTAATTCGAGAAAACTACGAACTGTCTTATGTCTTTCCCAATTGGCTTCTGCATCCGTCTTACTAGGATCTACAACTACTACATCCATAGAGATTACATGCCCTAAGAACTTCACTTTTTCTAACCAAAATTCACACTTAGACAGTTTTGCATACAACTGCTTCTCCCTAAGCACTTGTAACACAATTCTAAGATGCACTTCATGTTCTTCCCTATTCCTAGGATATACTAGGATGTCATCAGTAAACACTACTAAGAACTGATCAAGATAGGATCTAAAGATGCGGTTCATATAATCCATGAAAATAGTAGGAGCGTTAGTCAAACCAAATGGCATTAGAAGAAATTCATAATGCCCGTATCTAGTTCTAAAGGCAATCTTAGGAAGATCCTCTGTCTTAACTCTGATTTGATGGTACCCCGACCTCAAATCAATTTTCGAGAATACTATAGCTCCCCTTAACTGATCTAAAAGATCATCTATCCTAGGAAGTGGGTACTTGTTCTTCTCAGTTACCAGGTTAAGCTGCCTATATCCCATCTTTCTTTTCACGAATAGTACTGGTGCACCCCATGGTGATGCACTAGGTCTGATGAACTGCCTACTTAAAAGATCATCTATCTGTGTATTTAGCTCACCTAACTTGGGAGGGGACATTCTATATGGCGCTATAGAGATAGGTCATGTTCCAGGGATCAACTTTATAGAGAGAACTCAACTTCTCTTTCAGGAGGGAGACTAGTTATCTCTTCCAAAAAGATATCCGGGAAATATTCAACAATAGGGATATTGTTAAGCTTATGCTGAATTTCTACTTCATAGGAACATATGAAACTTATTCTTTGAGTCTTTTCCTCATTTCTCTTATTGACAGTATTGGCATCTATAAAAGTCACAGACTTTTCACAACAATTTAGGACCACCTGATTTTCAAACAACTAGTTCATTCATAGGATTTCATCAATACCTGATAAATTCAAACAAATAAGGCCGGCTTTAAAAGACCGATTCTCCACAATAATTGGACAATTTAAACAAACCATGGAAGTCAAAACACACTCTCCCATAGGAGTAGAAATTGATAAATTTAGTGAAAGAGTGGTTACTGACAAATTTAATTCCTTCACACATTTAGTGTTAATAATAGAGTGTGTAGCACCCAAATCAAACAGTACAGTTAAAGATTTACCATTTATCATACTTGTACCTTCAATAAGATCATCCGATTTAGCTACTTCTTTGCTTTTGAGAGTAAAGACTCTCCCTTTAATTGGAGGCTTTACACCTTCCCTTGCCTGCTTCTTTTGAGGACAGTCTCTAGCGTAATGCCCCATTTTACCGCAATGTAACTGACATTTGAGCCAAAAAGACATGGCTTTCCTCCATGAGTTTTCCCACAATTTGAGTAGGGTTTAGGTGCAAGGTTACTCACCATAGGTTTCTTTCCTTTACCACCACCGTCCTTGGCGAAACTCATCTGCCTCTTATTATTGAAATTAATCTTCTGCTTACCTTTTTCTGCTCTTTCAAGGTTTCTAGCAACAATACGACACCTGTTCACCAGTTCTGTAGAATTCTTAATATCAAGGGGAGCTACTACATTTCTCATGGCAGAATTCAAGGCCGATGTTACATGCATAGCCTTCCATGCCTCGTCATTGTTATGTTTCAGGTAAGAAGAGAAGTTTGACAACTCTTCATATTTAGCTATGAACTCCTCAAAAAGCATATTTCCCTGTTTAAATTGCATAAACTCAACTTCTTTATGGTTTCTCACACTCATCGGGTAATCTTTTTCAAGAAAGGAAATCTTAAATGTTTCCCACGTAATCAGAGTACCACGAGCCTCTATCAACTGCCGAGCTCCGTTCCACCAGTTCTCAGCCTCACTAGTTAACATATAGGTGGCGTACTCAACTTTCTGCTCGTCAGAACACCTCAACACTTTGAACAATTTCTCCAATTCTTTCAGCCACTCCTCGGCTAACATCGGATTAAACTCTCCCATAAAGGTTAGTGGTTTTTCTTTCTGAAATTCCACCCACCCATGATAATTATCCTCCCTAGCTCGATCACCAGCAGGCCTATCACCCCTTTCTCCTTGGATGTGTTGCAACATTTGGGTAGCGGCAGCGGCTTGTTGTCTCATTGCCACTACCATCTCCCGCAGGATCGGTGTTATTTCGTTAGGGTTCACATCGTCCCTTCGGTATCTTCGGTCATATTTCACTCTACCTATATATATATAGCCATATCATACATGTACTCAAAAGATATCCTCCATCCCTTTCTATACATATTATCTAATTAACCTTGGTGACTTCCCAAAAAGATATATAAGACAGAAGGTTAAGGGAATGGGGACACAAAAAACAAAAAAACAAAAGGCAAAACATCTAGCTAAGTCCTCAAGTTCCTGCTGCTGGTGGTAAACTGGTCACCAAATGAACGACAACGTCCTTAACTACGATTATCCAATCTAAGACTGGATCATGCCTCCCCACCAACTCTGCTTCCAAAGTGATAAACACCTAGGCATCTAATACACATCAATTTAATTGTGAGATTTATAATCTCAGTAATCATACCAACCTATTTGAAAAATAATTGATTGTACCACTGTATTATCATACAGAAAATCGGTGCATTTCTTCATACACGTCATGAAATTTCAAAAATGGATGCATCATTATCCTGCTTAAAAGCTTAGCATGTATTAATATGAACGCGACATTTAAAACATTCATATGGTATGGCAGGGTATGGCACAATCATTAGCTTTCTCATCATAATATTTAATATCAATATGAATATACATAGCATATTTCAATAGTATGATCATTCATCATCATAAGGGTATATAAATGCATTGTAAACATGTGGGCATTTAGCCCTGATTTCAAATAAAACATATAAGCATTGGGACCATCGTTCTGTGAACACTGGCGCATATACTATTCCTTTATCTTTTACATTCCATTCTAGGATTCATTGTGTCTCTCCCAAGGATAAAAAATTCGTCTCCTTCACCATCCACATTCATAGAATTCATTGTGGCTTTCCCGAAGCATCAACAATTCGTCTCCTTTACCATTCACATTCATAGGATTCATTGCGTCTTTCCCGAAGGATCAACAATTCGTCTCCTTTGTCATTCATATTCGTAAGATTCATTGCGTCTTTCTCGGCCGATCAACAATTCATCTCCTTTACCATTCACATTCATATGATTCATTGCGTCTTTCTCAAAAGATCAACAGTTCGTCTCCCTTATCATTCACATGTGCATAAACTGAAAAGAATTGGTTCTTTAAGTAAAACCGTTGAATTTTATCTACCATTACTTTGACTCGAAAGGTCAACTCATACAATGCAACTAGAAGATGTCATACAATAGCCACAATAGTTTCAGAGTGAAAATCACAGTTTTGATCCATTAAAGCTATGAATTTCCAATTCACTCCAAGATATAGTATTTTTCATGAAAATCTCATTTCCCAAGCATTTCACATATGATAAATCATGATTTAGATAACTACACAGTGTTCATACAAGTACAACAAAAATACATCAATGAAATAAGTTCAAAACAAGTCATTTCATAGTTGTTACCGAAATTCTATTTTCTTTTTAGTTTTGTCCCTATCATGGGTCAAATTGCAATTTAGATCATAAAACACCGAATTACCATGTCCTGCACCTCATACCAGTATTTTCCCATTTGCCCCAGAACAGATATCAAATTAAAATTTCAGAACTGAGTTTTATTTAAAAATTTTATGACTGTTCAATTTAGTCCCTGTGGTAAGCTATTTTGTTTCTGAACAGTGAAAAACTCGATCACAAATTCCCAACTTGACATCAACACGTACCAGTATGCACAAGGCTATAATATACATAAATTGACTCAAAAATACAACCCAGAATATTCTAAGAAAGAGACTTTAACTAAATTTAATGAGTTTCATGGAAATGAAGGTTCTTGTACTTCCACTCAAACCACCACTTTATTTTAAGCCAATTGAACATACCAACAACCATTATCATGGTCTAAAACATTTATAACAGTTAAAATGGCATGCAACTTCTGTTTTTCCCCTAAACCCGAGACCAAACATCTAAAAAAAATACAATTTTAGCAAGTTACTTTAGTTCATGTAAGAACTATTTTCTTCACTGGCCCTTAAATTTCGATTTCTTTCTTGTTCTGTCACTTAGATTAATTTAGAAACATGTGTAGATGGTTTCTAAGATGAATCAAGACCTATAGATTCATTTCAAGCCCAAACCAAGGTTTATGACAGCGGAATTAACAAAAGAAGTGTTCTTTCTTCTTTTCTTTCTTATTACTTCACATAAAGCTTTCTTTCTTGAAATCTTAAGGACCAATATACATTTATCCTATGAGAACATAATCAATATATGTACATGCATATTTTTCCATAAATCAAACACAAAACAGTCAAAGTTTCTACTTTAAGTTTCTCCAAATCTACACACCAATTTTTTTTGGGTTTATACACTAAATGATTAAAATCAGAAAACGTCATTCTCTAATCAACCACCCAACCAGCAATTAATTACTTTACAAACTTTTCATGGAAAAGAAATAATTTATGCATCTTAGAACAACAAGTTCAGAATAGTTTTAATGAAAATCATACCAGAAATCTCAGTTTTTCTCTATCACAAAACACAGTTATACCAGCAGATGAAACACCCTTAACATCACCCAAAAATTCATCTACTATTTTCTAGAAACACCTTAATATCCCTTTACCACATATAAAAAGACCAATATCCCAGAAAATCGAAAAAGAGGGATATGAAATTATGAACACATAAAACCAAAAACAGAGTTTGATGTAGAACAGTCCTCTTTTGAGGGAGATATTTCTAAATCTAACCAATAAAACCTGCATGCAGAGGACAATCTGGAAAGCTTAGGATCTTAGATTTCTATAGGCTTTAGAATCACTTTGATCCATTCATTAACGAATTCAGAAAACGCGATTAAGCAAGCAAAGGTCAAATCAGATAACGCAGCATATGACAGCAAGCATGAATTCGAGTTCTACAAGTCTTATACCATCAACTGATGGATACTTTGCCTATGTTTGGGACTCCTAATGTCTAGGGAAAGGTAGCTATGTTACCTTTGTTCCTATGCTTCAGAAAGTTGAAGAATTTGAAGAAGAACACAACAACTCCTCAGCTCCTTTGAACCCAAACTTAGCGAGGTAGAGTTCCTAGCTTCTAGGTCCCTCTCTTCTTCCTCTAGCTCTAACCTGCCATTTCTCTCTTGTTTTGTTTCCTTCGTTCTTTTCCCTTTCTTTTAGTCCCAATTTCTAGTTAAATATCACATAAATGATGACTCATAGGTTTTTCTTAAGAAAGTTTGCATTTTAGCCCTCTTCTATCTAAACCTTTCTTTCTTTTCATTTAAGTCCTTAACATTAGTCACTCTAAACTAATGCAATCTACATGCTTCTAAATGCAACGAACAAATAAAATTTCTTAATTAATCTAACAAATAATCGTTTAGATGTATGGGAGAGATAGTTGTTACACAATTCCTCTTTTTATGTTTAAAATATGTTTAGTCATGACTTCATACTCCTTCCATGTGATCACGAGTCCCTTTTGAGCATTAAATCCACTCAGATTCCCAAATACAACGCGAAGCGAGCGGTTTGACTCACTTGTGCAATAGCATGTTTGACTTGTACTTCTTAAATACTATTAAGACTCAATTGTGATTTTCCGTTCAAAATTTTTTTAGACAAGACTTCACACTCCTTCCATGCGATGATGAGTCCCATTCGAGCAGTAAATCCGCTCGGATTCCAAAATACAATGTGAAGCGATCTGTTTGACTCACTTTTGCATCAACACGTTTGACTTGTACTTCTTGAATTCTTTTGAGATTCAATCGTGATTTTCAGTTCAACAAGTGTTGAAACATGATTTCACACTCCTTACATTTACATGCGATCACGAATCCCATTCGAGCCTTAAATCCACTTGGATTCCAAAATACAACGCGAAGTGATCGATTTGACTCACTTGTGGAACAATACCTTTGACTTTTACTTCTTGAATTCTTTTGAGAATCAATCGCGATCTTCGGTTCAAAATGTGTTTACACATGACTTCACACTCCTTCCATGCGATCACAAGTCCTATTCGAGCATTACATCCACTCGAATTTCCAAATACATCACGAAGCGATCGGTTTGACTCACTTGTGCAACAATACGTTTGACTTGTACTTCTTGAATTCTTTGGAGATTCGATCGTGATTTTTGGTTCAAAATGTGCTTACACATGGCTTGATTCTCTTTCCATGCAATCACGGGTCTCATTCAAGCATTAAATCCACTTGGATTCCCAAATACAAAGCGAACCGAATGGTTTAACTCACTTTTGCAACAACACGATTGACTTGTACTTCTTGATATCTTTTGAGATTCAATAGTCATTTTTTGATTAAAATATGTTTAGACATGACTTCACCCAACTTCCATACGACTACGAGTCCCATTCGGGCAATAAATCCACTCGAATTCCGAAATATAACTCCAAGCGATGAGTTTGGTTGACTTGTGCAACAACACGTTTGCCTTGTACTTCTTGAATTCATTTGAGATTCAATCGCAATTTTCGTTCACAATATGTTTATACATGAGTTCACACTCCTTCCATGCGATCAAGAGTCCCATTCGGGTATTAACACCACTCGGATTCCCAAATATAACGCGAAGCGATGAGTTTGACGCACTTGTGCAACAACACGTTTGATTTGTACTTCTTGAATTCTTTTGAGATTCAATCGCGATTTTCGGTTCAAAATGTGTTGGATATGTTGGGTCCTTCGGGACTAAATACCTGCCCATGGGGTAGTCTAATCGGGTGGAGTGATGACTCGTTGGAAAGTTCGAGGGGAGACGAACAAAACGACACCAAGATGTCGCTCATCGGAGGTTACGCGAGCCCGCACACGTGACCTAAAGTCCCACAACGCTTAAATCAATTATGGGAGCTCTCTCATCCTCCTTTAAGTAGGAGACGTTCCTCACCCTCACATTTGCTAATCCCATGTGTTGGAAAGGGGGGTCCCGTTTGGGAAACCCCACATAGAATAATATTTTCTCTCTCTTGATTCATTCTTTCGTCCATCAGTCGTGGACACATGAATCTACCTCTCGTAGGTAAAGACCTTCATTTGGTGGAACCCTTGTCGGAGTTTTTCATTTGGAGGTCAGCCCTGGTGGAGTAGATGCACTTGAAAGAATCGAGATTTTAGTAATTGCATCCAAGTTAGTAGGTTCCATAATATTTATGTTTTTCCAGGATTTATTTTCGATTTTTCTTTTAGGTCCCTGGGTCGGGTCGGAGCATGTGGATCGGTGCCTTTCCCTACATTGGTATCAGAGCCTGCTTATGCTAGAGCCCTGTGCTCTAGGGCACTGTGCAACAACACATTTGACTTTTACTTCTTGAATTCTATTGAGACTCAATCGTGATTTTCCGTTTAAAATGTGTTTGGACATGACTTCACACTCCTTCCAAGTGATCACGAGTCCCATTCGAGCATTAAATCCACTAGGATTCCAGAATACAACGCAAAGCGATCGGTTTAACTCATTTGTGCAATAACACGTTTGACATGTACTTCTTGAATTCTTTGAGACTCAATCCCAAAATTCATGTTTATAATATGTTTAGACATGACTTCACACTCCTTCCATGCGATGAAGAGTCCCATTTGAGCATTAAATCCACTCGGATTTCCAAATACGATGTGAATCGATCAGTTTGACTCACTTGTGTAACAACACGTTTTACTTGTACTTTTTAAATTCTATTGAGACTCAATTGTGATTTTCCATTTAAAATGCGATTAAACAAGACTTCACACTCCTTCCAAGCAATCAGGAGACCCATTCAAGCATTAAATCCACTTAGATTCCAAAATACAATGCGAAGCGATTTGTTTGACTCACTTATGCAACATCACATTTGACATGTTATTCTTGAATACTATTGAGACCCAATCGCGATTTTCCTTTTAAAAAGTGTTTAGACATGACTTCACACTCCTTCTAAGCGATCACGAATCCCATTCGAGCATTAAATCCCCTAGGATTCCCAAAAACAACTTAAAGCGATTAGTTTGACTCACTTGTGCAACAACACATTTAACTTGTACTTCTTGAATTCTATTGAGACTTAATTTTGATTTTTATGTTTAAAATATGTTTAGACATTACTTCACACTTCTTCATTGCAATCAGGAGTCCCTTTTGATCATTAAATCCACTCAGATTCCCAAATACAACACGAAGTGATCGATTTGAATCACTTGTGCAACAACACGTTTGACTTGTACTTCTTGAATTCTATTCAGACTCAATTTTGATTTTCCATTCAAAATGTGTTTACACAATACTTCACACTTCTTCCATGCGATGAGGAGTCCCATTCGAGCATTAAATCCACTCAGATTTCCAAATATGACGCGAAGCGATCGGTTTGAGTCACTTGTGCAACAACACATTTAAACTTGTACTTCTTGAATTCTTTGGAGATTCAATCGCGATTTCCAGTTCAAAATGTGTTTAGCCATTACTTCACACTCATTCCAAGAGATCATGAGTCCCATTCGAGCATTAAATCCACTAGGATTCCCAAATACAATGCAAAGCAATCGCTTTGACACACTTGTGCAACAACACATTTGATTTGTACTTCTTGAATTCTATTGAGATTCAATTCAACTTTTTATGTTTAAAACATTTTTAGACATAACTTCTCACTCCTTCCATGCGATTATCAGTCCCTTTTGAGCATTAAATCCACTCAGATTCCCAAATACAACGCCAAGCAATCTGTTTGACTCACTTGTGCAATAACACGTTTGACATGTACCTCTTGAATTCTTTTGAGATTCAATTGTAATTTTCGGCTCAAAATTTGTTTAGACAAGACTTCATAATCCTTACATGCAATCACGAGTCCCATTCTAGCCTTAAATCCACTCGGATTCCAAAATACAACGCAAAGCGATTGATTTGACTCACTAGTTCAACAACACGTTTGACTTTTGCTTCTTGAATTATTTTGATATTCAATCACGATTTTCGGTTCAAAATGAGTTTACACATGACTTCACACTCCTTCCATGCGATCACGAGTCCCATTCGAGTATTAAATGCACTCGGATTCCCAAATGCAACGCGGAACGATCATTTGACTTACTTGTGCAACAAGTTTAACATGTACTTCTTGAATTCTTTTGAGATTCAATTGCGATTTTCGGGTCAAAATAATTTTAGATGAGACTTTACACTCCTTCCATGCGATCACGAGTCCCATTTGAGCATTTAATCCACTCGTATTCCCAAATACAACGCGAAGCGATCGGTTTGACTAACCTGTGCAACAACACGTTCTACTTGTACTTCTAGAATTCTATTGGGACACATTTGCGTTTTTCCATTTAAAAGGTGTTAAGACAAGAATTCAAACTCCTTTGATTCGATCACGAGTCCCATTCGAGCATTAAATCCGCTTAGATTACAAAATACAATGCGAAGCAATCTGTTAGACTCCCTTATGCAACAACACGTTTGACATGTACTTCTTGAATTCTTTTGAGATTCAATCGCGAATTTTGGTTCAAAATGTGTTTACACATGACTTCACACTTCTTCCATGCGATCATGAGTCCCATTCGATTATTAAATCCATTCGGATTCCCAAATACAACGCGAAGCGATCGGTTTGACTCACTTGTCAAACAACACGGTTGACTTCTACTTCTTTGATTCTTTTGAAATTGAATCACGATTTTCCTTTTAAAATATGTGTAGACATGAACTTACACTCTTTCCATGCTATTACGAGTCCCATTCAAGCAATAAATCCACTCGGATTCCCAAATATAATGCAAAGCAATGACTTTGACAGACTTGTGCAATAACACGTTTGACTTGTACTTCTTGAATTGTTTTGTGATTCAATAGCAATTTTTGATTCAAAATATATTTACCCATGAATCAAACTCCTTCCATGCGATCACGAGTTCCATTTTGGCATTAAATCCAATCGGATTCCCAAATATAACGCGTAGCAACGAGTTTGACTCACTTGTGCAACAACACGTTTAACTTGAACTTCTTAAATTCGTTTGAGATTCAATCGCGATTTTCCATTTAAAATATGTTTAGACATGACTTCAGACTCCTTCTATGCGATCACAAGTCCCTTTTGAGCATTAAATCCACTCGGATTCCCAAATACAACCTGAAGCGATCGGTTTGACTCACTTGTGCAATACGTTTGACTTATACTTCTTGAATTCTTTTTAGACTCAATCGCAATTTTCTATTTAAAATTTGTTTAGACAAGACTTCACACTCCTTCCATGCAATCACGAGTCCGATTTGACCATTAAATCCACTCAGATTCCCAAATACGACACAAAGCGATGAATTTGACTCATTTATGCAGCAACACGTTTGACTTGTACTTCTTGAATTTTACTGAGACTTAATCCCGATTTTCATGTTTAAATTATGTTTAGACTTGATTTCACACTCCTTCCATGTGATCACGAGTCCTATTTGAGCATTAAATCCACTCGGATTCCCAAATACAACCTGAAGCGATCGGTTTAACTCACTTTTGCAACAACACGTTTAACTTGTACCTCTCAAATTCTTTTGAGATTCAATCGTGATTTTCGAGTCAAAATATGTTTGTACATGACTTCACACTCCTTCCATGCAATCACGAGTCCCATTCGAGCAGTAAATCCAATCGGATTCCCAAATATAACGTGTAGCGATAAGTTTGACACATTTGAGCAACAACACGTTTGACTTGTACTTCATGAATTCTTTTGAGATTTAATCACGATTTTCCGTTTAAAATATGTTTAGACATGACTTCACACTCCTTCATGCAATCACAAGATTCATTTTAGTATTAAATCCACTCGGATTCCTAAATACAACCTGAAGCGATCGCTTTGACTCACTTGTGAAACAACACGTTTAACTTGTACGTCTTGAATTCTATTGAGACTCCATCGCAATTATTGGTTCAAAACATGTTTACACAAGAGTTCACACTCCTTCCATGCGATCACGAGTAACATTTGAGCTTTAAATCCACTTTGATTGCAAGATACAACACGAAGCGATCGTTTTGATTCACTTGTGCAACAACACGTTTTACTTGTACTTCTTGAATTCTATTAAGACTCGATCGCGATTTTCTATTTGGAATGTGTTTAGACATGTCTTCACACTCCTTCCAAGAAATCACGAGTCCCTTTTGAGCATTAAATCTGTTCAGATTCCAAAATACAACGTGAAGCAATCAGTTTGACACAATTGTGCAACAACACGTTTGACTTGTACTTGATTAATTCTATTGAGACTCAATTGTGATTTTATGTTTAAAATGTGTTGAAAATGTGATTACAGAAGACTTCTAAAATAGATTGCGAAGCGAACTGTTTGACAAACTAATGCATTAATACGATTGACTTGTACTTCTTGAATTCTTCTGAAATTCAATTGCGATTTTCGGTTCAAAATGTGTTTAGACATGACTTCACACTCCTTACATGAGATCACGAGTCCCATTCGAGCCTTAAATCGACTCGAATTCCAAAATACAACGCCAAGCGATCGATTTGACTCACTTGTGCAACAACACGTTTGACTTTAAATTCTTGAATTATTTTGAGATTCAGTCGCTATTTTCGGGTCAAAATTTGTTTACTCATGACTTCACACTACTTTCATGCGATCACGAGTCCTATTCGAGCATTAAATGCACTCAGATTCCCAAATACAACTCGAAGCGATCTGTTTGAGTCACTTGTGTAACAACACATTTGACTTGTACTTCTTGAAATCTTTTGAGATTCAATCGCGATTTTTGATTCAAAATGTGTTTAGTCATGATATAACACTCCTTACATGCGATCACAAGTCCCATTCGTGCATTAATTACACTCATAAATTCAAATACAACACGAAGCGATCGGTTGGACTCACTTGTGCAACAAGTTTGACTTGGACTTGATGAATTCTTTTGAGACTCAATTGCAATTTTCAGTTTAAAATATGTTTAGACATGACTTCACACTCGTTCCATGCGATCACGAGTCCAATTCAAGCATTAAACCGATTCAGATTCCCAAATACAACGCGGAGCGATCGATTTGACTCACTTGTGCAACAACATGTTTGACTTGTACGTCTTGAGTTCTATTGAGACTCAAACGCCATTTTTCGTTTAAACTATGTTTAGATACGAATTCACACTCCTTCCATGCGATCACCAGTCCCTTTCGAGCATTAAATTCACTAGAATTCCCAAATACAACGCAAAGTGATCGATTTGACTCTTTTGTGCAACAACACGTTTGACTTGTACTTATTGAATTCTATTCAGACTCAATCATGATTTTCATGTTTAAATTATGTTCAAACATGACTTCTCACTCCTTCCAAGCAATCATGAGTCCCATTTAGGCATTTATTCCACTCGGATTCCCAAATACAACGCGAAGCGATCGGTTTGACTCACCTGTGCAACAACACGTGTCACTTGTACTACTTGAATCCTATTGAGACTCATTTTCAATTTTCCGTTTAAAATGTGTTTAGACAGGACTTCACACTCCTTCGATTTGATCATGAGTCCCTTTCGAGCATTAAATCCACTCTTATTCCAAAACGCAATGCGATGCGGTCGGTTTGACTCTCTTGTGCAACAACATGTTTGACTTGTACTTCTTGAATTCTATTGAGACTCAATTGCGATTTTCCATTTAAAATGTGTTTAGACAAGACTTCGCAATCCTTCAATGCGATCACGAGTCTCATTTGAGCATTAAATCCACTCGGACTCCAAAATACAATTCGAAGCGATCTGTTTGATTCACTTATGCATCAACATGTTTGACTTGCACTACTTGAATTCTTTTGAGATTTATTCGCGATTTTTTGTTCAAAATGTGTTTAGACATGACTTCACACTCCTTTCAAGCGATCTCGAGTCCCATTCGAGCATTACATAAACTCAGAATCTGAAATACAACGCGAAGCGATTGGTTTGACTCACTTGTGTAACAAGTTTAACTTGTACTTCTTGAATTCTTTTTAGACTCGATCATGATTTTCTGTTTAAAATATGTTTAGACATGACTTAACACTCCTTCCATGCGATCAAGAGTCCAATTCCAGCATTAAATCCACTTTGATTCCCAAATACAATGTGAAGCAATCGGTTTGACTCACTTGTCCAACAACATATTTGACTTGTCCTTCTTTGAATCTTTTGAGATTCGACCGTGATTTTAGGTTCTAAATGTGTTTAGACATGACTTCTCACTCCTTATATGCGATCACGAGTCCCATTCGTGCATTAAATACACTCGAAATCCCAAATACAACTCGAAGCAATCGGTTTGACTCACTTGTGTAACAAGTTTGACTTGTACTTCCTGAATTATTTTGAGACTCAATCGCGATTTTCTATTTAAAATATGTTTAGACATGACTTCACACTCCTTCCGCGCGATCACGAGTCTAATTCGAGCATTAAATCCACTCAGATTCCCAAATACAACGCGAAGTGATCCGTTTGACTCACTTGTGCAACAACACGTTTGACTTGTACTTCTTGACTTCTTTTGAGATTCAATCGCACTTTTCGATTAAAAATGTGTTTGCACATGACTTCACACTCCTTCAATGCGATCACAAGTCCCATTTGAGCATTAAATCCACTGGTATTCCCAAATACATCGCGAAGCCATTGGTTTGACTCACTTGTGCAACAAGACGTTAAACTTGTACTTCTAAATTCTTTTGAGATTCAATAGCGATTTTTGGTTTAAAATGTGTTTAGACATGACTTCACACTCCTTCCATGCGATTACGAGTCCCAGTTGAGCTTTAAATTGACTCATATTCCTAAATACAACGTGAAGCGATCAATTTGACATACTTGTGCAACAACACGTTTGACTTATACCCCTCTAATTCTTTTGAGATTCAATCACGATTTTCCATTTAAAATATGTTTAGACATGACTTCACACTTCTTCCATGCGATCACAAGTCCCATTTGAGCATTAAATCCACTCTGATTCCCAAATACAACCCGAAGAGATCAGTTTGACTCACTTGTGCAACAAAACGATTGACTTGTACTTCTTGAATTCTCTTGAGACTCAGTCGCGATTTCCCAGTTAAAATATGTTTAGACAAGACTTCCAACACCATCCATTTGATTATGAGTCCCATTCGGGCATTAAATCCACTCGAATTCCAAAATATAACGCGCAGCGATGAGTTTGACTGACCTGTGCAAAAACACGTTTGACTTGTACTTCATGAATTCTTTTGAGATGCAATCACGATTTTTGGTTCAAAATATGTTTAGACATTACTTCACACTTCTTCCATGCGATCACGAGTCCCATTCGGGCATTAAATCCACTCGGATTCCCAAATTTATCGCAAAGCGGCGAGTTTGACTCACTTGTGCAACAACACGGTTGATTTGTACTTCTTGAATTCTTTTGAGATTCAATTGTGATTTTCCGTTCAAAATGTGATTAGACATGACTTCACACTCCTTCCATTCGATCACAAGTCCCATTCGAGCATTAAATCCACTCGGATTCCCATATACAACGAGCAGCGATCTGTTTGACTCACTTGTGCAACAACACGATTGACTTGTTCTTCTTGAATTCTTTTGAGATTCAATCGAGATTTTTGGTTCAAAATTTGTTTACACAACACTTCATACTCCTTCCATGCGATCACGAGTCCCATTCGAGCAATAAATCCACTCGGATTCCCAAATACAACGCGAAGCGATCAGTTTGACTAACTTTTGCAACAACACGTTTAACTTGTACTTCTTGAATTTTTTGAGACTAAATCGTGATTTTCTGTTTAAAATATGTTTAGACATGACTTCACCCACCTTCCTTTCGACCACGAGTCCCATTTGGGCATTAAATCCACTCAGATTCCCAAATATAACCCGAAGCGATCAGTTGACTCACTTGTGCAACAACATATTTCACTTGTACTTCTTGAATTCTTTTGAAATTCAATCACATTTTTCGGTTCAAAATGTATTTAGACAAGACATTACACTCTATGAATGCGATCACAAGTCCCATTCAAGCATTAAATCCACTCGAATTCCAAAATACAATGCGAAGCGATCGATTTGACTCACTTTTGCAACAACACATTTGACTTTTACTTGAATAATTTTGAGATTCAATTGCGATATTTGGTTCAAAATGTGTTTAGACATGACTTCACACTCCTTCCATGTGATCACAAGTCCCATTCAAGCTTTAAATCCACTCAGATTCCCAAATACAACAAGAAGCGATCGGTTTTACACAATTGTGCAACAACATGTTTGACTTCTATTTGTTGAATACTTTGGAGATTCAGTCGCTATTTTCTGTTTAAACTATGTTTAGGCATGACTTCACACTCGTTCCATGCGATAACAAAGTCCCATTTCAACATTAAATCCACTCGGATTCCCAAATACAACTTGGAGCAATCGTTTTGACTCACTTGTGCAACAACAAGTTTGACTTGTACTTCTTGAAATATTTTGAGATTCAATCGCGATTGAATATCAAAAGATTTCACAAAGTAGAAGTCAAACATGTTGTTGCACAAGTGAGTGCATTAAATGCTCGAATGCATTAAATTCTAGAATGTGACTTAAATGCTCGAATATGACGCATTATCACATGGAAGGAGTGTGAAGTCATGTCTAAACAAATTTTAAACAAAAAATCGCGATTGAGTCATAGAAGAATTCAAGAAGTACAAGTTAAACGTGTTTTTGCAAAAGTGAGTCAAACCGATCGCTTCGCGTTGTATTTGGGAATTCGAGTGGATTTAATACTCTAATAGGACTCATGATCGCATGGAAGGAGTGTGAAGTCTTGTGTAAACACATTTTGAACCAAAAATCGGGATTGAATCTCAAAAGAATTCAAGAAGTGCTAGTCAAACGTGTTGGTGCACAAGTGAGTCAAACCGATCACTTCGCGTTGTATTTGAGAATTCGAGTGGATTTAATGATCGAATGGGACTTGTGATCTCAATGAAGGTGTGTGAAGTCCTATCAAAACATATTTTAAACGGAAAATCACGATTGATTCTCAAAAGAATTCAAGAAGTATAAGTCAAACGTGTTGTTGCACAAGTGACTCTAACCGATCGATTCGCGTTGTATTTGAGAATCCGAGTGGATTTAATGCTTAAATGGGACTTGTGATTGCATCGAAGGTATGTGAAGTCATCTCTAAGCACATTTTGTGCCGAAAATCGCGATTGAATCTCAAAAGAATTTAAGAAGTACAAGTGAAACGAATTGTTGCACAAGTGAGTCAAACTGATCCCTTCGCGTTGTATTTGGGACTCATGATCGCATGAAGGTTTTTGAAGTTATGTCAAAACATATTTGAAACGGAAAATTGCGATTGAATCTCAAAAGAATTCAAGAAGTACAAGTGAAGGGTGTTGTTGCACAAGTGATTCAAATGGATCGCTTCACCAAGTATTTGGGAATCCAAGTCGATTTAATGCTCGAATGGGATTCGTGATCGCATGGAAGGTGTATGAAGTCATGTCTAAAGTCATTTTGAACCGAAAATCACGATTGAATCTCACAAGATTTCAAGAAGTGCAAGTAAAGCATGTTGTTGCACAAGTGAGTAAATTTGATCGTTTCGCGTTGTATTTGGGAATCCAAGTGGATTTAATCCTTGAATGGGACTCATGATCGCATGGAAGGTGTGTGAAGTCATGTCTAAACATATTCTAAACAGAAAATCGCGATTGAATCATAAAGATTTCAAACAGTACAAGTCCAACGTGTTGTTGCACAACTTAGTCAAATCGATAGCTTCGCCTATTATGTGGGAATCCGAGTGGATTTAATGCTCGAATAGGACTCGTGATCGCATGGAAGGTGTGTGAAGTCATGTTGAAACATATTTTAAATCAAAAATCACGATTGAATCTCAAAAGAATTCAAGAAGTAGAAGTAAAACATGTTGTTGCACAAGTGAGTAAATCTGATCGCTTAGCGTTGTATTTGAGAATCCAAGTGGATTTAATCCTCGAATGGGATTTGAGATCGCATGGAAGGTGTGTGAAGTCATGTCTAAAAAATTTTTGAACAAAAATTCGTGATTGAATCTCAAAAGATTTCAAGAAGTACAAGTCAAACGTGTTGTTGCACAAGTGAGTCAAACCGATCGCATCGCGTTGTATTTGGGAATCCGAGTGGAGTTAATGCTCGAATAGGACACGTCATCACATGGAAGGCGTGTGAAGTCTTGTCAAAACATATTTTAAACGAAAAATTGTTATTGAATCTCAAAATATTTCAAGAAGTACAAGTCAAACGTGTTGTTGCATAAGTGAGTCAAACTGATCGCTTCGCTTTGTATTTGAGAATCCGAGTGGATTTAATGCTCGAATGGGACTCGTGATCGCATGAAAAGTGTGTGAAGTCATTTCGAAAAGTATTTTAAAAAGAAAATCGCGATTCAATCTGAAAAGAATCGAGAAGTACAAGTCAAACGTGTTGTTGCACAAGTGAGTCAAACTGATTGCTTCGCGTTGTATTTGGGAATCCCAGTGGATTTAATTCTCGAATTGTAACATCCACCATTTTTCAGTTTTTGGAATAAATGGTTATTATCTAATTCTAACTCAATACTTGTGTTTGTTGTTGTTTGATGCATTTAGAAAGCATATAGAGTTGCATTAGTTTAGAAAAGTTAATGTATAGGGGACTAGAATGAAAGGAGGGGAAAGAATGGAGCAGTAAAGTGCTTAGATGAAAGAGGGCTCATGTGAATGAAAAGTTTGAATGTAGGGGTGAGAAATGATAATTTTTCATTAAGAACTACAACTAGCTTCTAATACGCATGACCAAGTTAGACTTGGACTCATTCATGCCAACCTAGAGAGAGTTAGAGAGAAGGGAGAGAAACTTGAAAGGGAGCTTGGAGACCAAAGGGGTGATTCAAGCTAGGAGAAATTGATTGAGCTAGGATCGAACTGTAGAAACTCAGCTGAACACCAACAAGACAAGATTTGAGCTTCAAAACAAGGTAATCAAGCTACCAACCTCTCTAATTTTCAAGTTAGGATTTCAAGAAATGGCCCAAAACCGAGTTTCGAATTTATGAGCCATTTGAGAGAGGTTTAGAACTGCTTCCTTATGATTTTCGAACTTAGAATCGATGTAGATGATGAAAGCATGATTGGATTTTAGCTGGAAATTAGATAATTTAGAAGGGTAAGGAAATGGGTATGGGTTTTAGCTTGAAATTCATATATAAGTTTGTTTAAACAATTTTCGGGCCTATTTTTTCATGGGTTTTAACGTGTTAATGATAGAAAACATGTTTATAAAACTTCCATGACTTGAATGGTTGGATTCTTGGTTGAATTCTTGAGAAAATATGCTTTAAAAACCCAAAAATTAACGTGCCAATCGACTTCTAGGTCAAACCATTCCACTTCCATGTTCTTTTCTGCCCATAATTCATCCCAAGAACATACCAGCCCAAACTAGTTGACTTTTGTGTCCAGAAACGCAACAGAGACGAACCAGTCGACTAGTATGTCACAACAGTCGACTTGTATAAAGAAAATTGTGAAAAACATACTTAATAAGCTCCAAAACTCATGCAATTTGGCAGGATAAAACTAGATAAATTAATGTTCATGATTTCCAAATTTTATTAATTTTGGATCCTATTTGGTACCCATTTTGCAGACCTGAAGTTCAAGAACTTATGCAGAAAATATTTACTGGTTTTCATACTTTCATTTAGTTGTTGAGGTCCCAAATGAAGAATTTAAAGGCTAAAATTTTATATGTAGA
This sequence comes from Senna tora, assembly GCA_014851425.1. Lineage (NCBI taxonomy): Eukaryota > Viridiplantae > Streptophyta > Magnoliopsida > Fabales > Fabaceae > Senna > Senna tora. Next base: position 26,540,938 of record CM026269.1, read on the forward strand.
TTCCTAAGATGCTAAATATGGGATATGGAAAATATCATGTCATTTGCAACTCATTTGATATGGTTTTGGCAAGTATTTACAAAAGACCAGTCTGCAAAATTTGAGACTTATACCACCATCAAGGGTGGATGCTTCTTGGAATTAAGAGTACGAGGAAGGGTAACCATTTGTTACCTTGCAAAATTTCCAGCTCCAAGAGTGAAAATGCTACCCAAGCTCTCGGTTTCCCAACCCTAGGAAACAATGGAGCTTCAACCTCTAGCTTCTCAGTTTCACCTTCCTCCTTGCCTCTATTTCTCGAGTTCCAGGCCTTAACTCTCTCTCTAGGTCTGGTTTCTCTCTCTCACTGTTCTACCTTGCAAGTGTGGATTGTGGTTTGCTGGATGGGTGTTCTTGGCTCTCGGTTTTGTGCTTAAGTTGCCTTATTAGGAAGTGAGTTAATGAAATGATAGTAATTTGCATGAAAGAAGTGAGGTGTCAAAGCTTCATCCCTCCTTAATTCTCGTAGTGACACATATTAGCCTGACTAATCACGAGTTAGGGCGTGTTTGGGTGGCTTAAAATGGGTTTCCGTGGTCTTAATTAGGTATAGAGCGTCATACTATATTTTTAAATTCATTACAATTTGGTCCCAAACATTCTACTGGAGAAAATGTGGGAATTTAGGGTTTGTCTTAGGGTTGGGTTCCCTTACTTAGGTGTTAGAGTGTCTCTAGAGTGTTCTGGATTACCAAAATTTGGATCTCACCAGTCCTCTCTACTCAATTTGTTCATTTTAGTTCAAAAGGCTTTAAAAATAATTTTCCTTTCAATTTAGTCCCCAAGACTTAAATTAGAGTTTTCCAACCTATCTTTCTTCATTTCTAAGTTTCTCTCTACTCCTAATTAGGGTTTCCTATCCTAATTTCTAGAAAACACACTCACTCAAGCAATAAAACACAAAAATCAAATAAACAATTAATTTAATTTAGAAAATTCATTTTAAATTAGGGCAGGATGTTACATTTAATGCTCGAATGGGACTCGTGATCACATGGAAGGAGTGTGAAGCCATGTATAAACACATTTTGAACCAAAATTCAAGATTGAAACTCAAAACATTTCAAGAAGTACAAATCAAACGTGTTGTTGCACAATTGAGTCAAACCGATCGCATGCATCGCGTTGTATTTAAGAATCCGAGTGCATTTAATGCTCGAATGGGACTCGTCATCTCTTGGAAGGTGTGTAAATTCATTTTGAAATATTTTAAGCGGAAAATTGCGATTGAATCTCAAAAGATTTCAAGCAATACAAGTCAAACATGTTATTGCACAAGTGAGTCAAATCGATCGCTTCGCCTAGTATTTGGGAATCCGATTGGATTTAATGCTCGAACGGGACTTGTGATCACATGGAAGGTGTGTGAAGTCATGTCGAAACATATTTCAAACAGAAAATTGCAATTGAATTTCAAAAGAATTGAAGAAATACAAGTAAAACGTGTTGTTGCACAAGTGAGTCAAACCGATCGCTTCGCGTTGTAGTTTGGAATCCAAGTGGATTTAATGCTCGAATGGGATTCGTGATCATATGGAAGGTGTGTGAAGTCATGTCTAAACACATTTTGGACCGAAATTCGCGATTGAATCCCAAAATAATTCAAGACGTACAAGTCAATCGTGTTGTTGCACAAGTGAGTCATACCAATCGCATCGCGTTGTATTTGGGAATCCGAGTAGATTGTATGCCCGAATGGGACTCGTGACCACATGGAAGGAGTGTGAAGCCATGTATAAACACATTTTGAACCAAAATTCACGATTGAATCTCAAATGATTTCAAGAAGTACAAGTCAAGCGTGTTGTTGCACAAGTGAGTCAAACCGATCGCTTTGCGTTGTATTTCAGAATCCGAATGGATTTATTGCTTGAATGGGACTCGTGATCTCATGGAAGGTGTGTGAAGTCATGTCTAAACACATTTTGAACCAAAGATCGCGATTGAATCTCAAAGGAATTCAAGAAGTTCAAGTCAAATGTGTTGTAGCACAAGCGAGTCAAACTGATCACTTTGCGATGTATTTGGGAATTTGAGTGGATTTCATGCTCGAATGGAACTCGTGATCGCATGGAAGGTATATGAAGTGATGTCTTAACACATTTTGAACCAAAAATCTTGATTGAATCACAAATGAATTCAAGAAGTACAAGGCAAACGTGTTGTTGAACAAGTGAGTCAAAATGATCGCTTCGCGTTGTATTTGAGAATCCGAGTGCATTAAATGCTCCAAAGGGACTCGTGACTGCATGGAAGGAGTGTGAAGTAATGTCTAAACACATTTTGAACCAAAATTCGTGATTGAATCTCAAAAGATATCAAGAAGTACAAGTCGAATGTTTTGTTGAACAAGTGATTCAAACCGATCCCTTCACGTTGTATTTGGAAATTCGAGTGGATTTAATGCTAAAAAAGGACTCGTGATTGCATGGAAGGTGCGTAAAGTATCAAAACATATTTTAAACAAAAAATCACGATTGAATCTCCAAAGATTTCAAGAAGTACAAGTCATACGTGTTGTTGCAGAAGTGAGTCAAACCGATCGCTTCGCGTTATATTTGGGAATCCGAGTGGATTTAATGCTCGAATGGGACTTGTGATTGCATGGAAGGTGTATGAAGTCATGTCTAAACACATTTGAAACCAAAAATCGAAATTGAATCTCAAGAGAATTCAAGAAGTACAAGTCAAACGTGTTGTTACACAAGTGACTCAAACTGATCGCTTCGGGTTTTATTTGGAAATTCGAGTGGATTTAATGCTCGAATGGGACTCGTGATCGCGTGGAAGGTGTGTGAAGTCATCTCTAAACACATTTTGATCTAAAAATTGTGATTGAATCTCAAAAGAATTCAAGAAGTACAAATCAAACGCGTTGCTGCATAAGTGAGTCAAACCGATCGTTTCGCATTGTACTTGGGAATCCAATTGGATTTAATGCTTGAATGGGACTCGTGATCGCAGGAAAGGTGTGTGAAGTCATGTCTAAACACACTTTGAATTGAAAATCGTGATTGAATCTCCAAAGATTTCAAGAAGTAGAAATCAAATGTGTTGTTGCACAAGAGAGGCAAACCGATCACTTCACATTGTATTTGGGAATCCGACTGGATTTAATGCTATAATGGGACTCGTGATCACATGGAAAGAGTGTGAAGTAATGTCTAAACACATTTTGAACCAAAAATCGCGATTGAATCTCAAAAGAATTTAAGTAGTGAATCAAACCGATTGCTATGAGTTATATTAGGGAATCTGAGTCGACTTAATGATCGAGGGGGACTCTTGATCGTGTGGAAGGTGTGTGAAGTCATGTCTAAACACATTTTGAACCGATAATCATGTTTGAATCTCAAAGTTTTCAAGAAGTACAAGTCAAAAGTGTTGTTGCACAAGTGAGTCAAACCGATCGCTTTGAGCTGTATTTGGGAATCCGAGTGGCTTTAATGCTCGAATGGGACTCATGATCGCATGGTAGGTCTTTTAAGTAATTTCTTAACACATTTTCAACCAAAAATCGCGATTGAATCTTAAGAGAATTCAAAATGTACAAGTCAAACGTGTTGTTGCACAAGTCAGTCAAATCGATTGCTTCGCGTTGTATTTGGGAATCAGAGTGCATGAAATCCTTGAATGGGACTCTTGATTGCATGGAAGGAGTGTGAAGTCATGTCGAAACAAATTTTGAACCAAAAATCGCGATTGAATCTCAAAACAAATCAAGAAGTGAGTCAAACTGATTGCTACGAATTGTATTTGGGAATCCGAGTGCTTTTAATGCTCGAGTGGGACTCTTGATTGCGTGGAAGGTGTGTGAAGTCAGGTTTAAACACATTTTGAATCGAAAATCACGATTGAATCTCAAAAGAATTCAAGAAGTACAAGTCAAAATTATTGTTGCACAAGTGAGTCAAACTTATCGCTTTTCGCTGTAGTTGGGAATCCGAGTGAATTTAATGCTCGTATGGGACTCGTGATCGCATGGACGGTGTGTTAAGTCATGTGTAAACATATTTCGAACCGAAAATCAAGATTGAATCTAAAAAGAATTCAACAAGTACAATCCAAACGTGTTGTTGCACAAGTGAGTTAAACCGATCGCTTTGCGTTGTATGTGGGAATCCGAGTGCTTTAAATGCTCGAATAGGACTCGTGATCGCATGGAAAAAGTGTGAAGTCATCTAAACAAATGTTGAACCAAAATTCGCAATTGAATCTCAAAAGATTTCCAGAAGGACAAATCAAATGTGTTGCTGCACATGTGATTGAAGCCGATCGTTTCACGTTCTATTTGGGAGTCTGAGTGGATTTAATGCTTGAATGGGACTCGCAATCGCATGCAAGGTGTGTGAAGTCATGTCTAAACACATTTTAAACCGAAAAGTAATATTGAATGAAAAAAGAATTCAAGAAGTATAGTTCAAACACGTAGTTGCACAAGTGAGACAAATCGATCGCTTCGCATTGTATTTGGGAATCCGAGTTGATTTAAAGCTTGTATGGACTCATGATTGCATCGAAGGTGGGTGAAGTCATGTCTAAGCAAATTTTGAACCGAAAATCGTGATTGAATCTCAAAAGAATTTAAGAAGTACAAGTCAAACGTATTGTTGCACAAGTTGGTCAAATCGATCGCTTCGCGTTGTATTTGAGAATCCGAGTGGATTTAATGCTCGAATGGGACTCCTAAACACATGGAAGGTTTTTGAAGTCATGTCGAAACATATTTTAAATGGAAAATTGCGATTGAATCTCAAAAGTTTTCAAGAAGTACAAGTCAAAAGTATTGTTGCACAAGTGAGTCAAACCGATCACTTTGTGTTGTATTTGGGAATCCGAGTGGATTTAATGCTCGAATGGGACTTGTGATCGCATGGAAGGTCTGTTAAGTCATGTCTTACCACATTTCCAACCAAAAATCGTGATTGAATCTCAAAAGAATTCAGGAAGTGCAAGTCAAACGTATTGTTGCACAAGTGAGTCAAACTGATTGCTTTGCGTTGTATTTGGGAATTTGAGTGGATTTAATGCTCGAATGGGACTCGTGATAACATGGAAGGTGTATGAAATCATTTCTAAACACATTCTCAACTGAAATTCGCAATTGAATCTCAAAAGAATTCACGAAGTACAAGTCAAACGTGTTGTTGCACAATTGGGTTAAACCGATCATTTCGCATTGTATTTGGGAATTCAAATATATTTAATGCTCGGATGGGACTCGTGATCCCATGAAAGGAGTGTGAAGTCATGTCTAAACACATTTTGAAGCAAAATTCGCGATTGAATCTCAAAAGATTTCAAGAAGTTCAAGTCGAATGTGTTGTTGCACAAGTGATTCAAACCGATCGCTACACGTTGTATTTCGAAATGCGAGTGGATTTAATGCTTGAATGGGACTCGTGATCGCATGGAAGGAGTGTGAAGTAATGTATAAACACGTTTTGAACCAAAATTCGTGATTGAATCTCGAAAGATTTCAAGAAGTACAAGTCATACGTGTTGTTGCACAAGTGAGTCAAACTGATTGCTTCGCGTTGTATTTGGGAGTTCAAGTGGAGTTAATGCTCGAAAGGGAGTCGTGATCACATTAAAAGTGTGTGAAGTCATGTCAAATCAAATTTGAAACTGAAGATCACGATCGAACCTCAAAAGATTTTAGGAAGTACAAGTGAAACGTTTTGTTGCACAAGTGTGTCAAATTGATCGCTTCGCGTTGCATTTGGGAATCTGAGTGGATTTAATGGTCGAATCGAGCTCCTGAGCGCATGGAAGGTGTGTGAAGTAATGTCGAAACACATTTTGAGTCGAAAATCGCGATTGAATCTCAAAACAATTCGAGAAGTACAAGTGAAACGTGTTGTTCCAGAAGTGTGTCAAACCGATTTCTTAGTGTTGCATTTTGGAATCCAAGGGGATTTTATGCTCGAATGGGACTCGTTACCGCATTAAAGGTGTGTGAAGTCATGTCTAAACACATTTTGGACCAAAAATCGCGATTGAATTTCAAAAGAATTCAAGAAGTAATAGTCAAATGTGTTGTTGCACAAGTGAGTCAAACTGATCGCTTCGCGTTGTATTTTTTAATCCGAGTGGATTTAATGCTCGAGTAAGACTCGTGATTGCTGGAATGTGTGTCAAGTCATGTCTAAACACACTTTGAACCAAAAATTGCGATTCAATCTCAAAAGAATTCAAGAAGTATAAGTCAAACGTGTTGTTGCACAAGTGAGTCAAAACCGATCACTTCGCATTGTAGATGGGAATCCGAGTGGATTTGATGCTTGATTGGTACTCGTGATAGCATGGAAGATGTGTGAAGTCATGTCTAAAAACATTTTAAACGGAAAATCACGATCGAATCTCAAAAGATTTCAAGAACTAAAAGTCAACCGTTTTGTTGCACACGTGAGTCAAACCGATCGGTTTGCGTTTTATTTAGGAATCCGAGTGGATCTAATGCTCGAATGGTACTCGTCATCGCATGGAAGGTCTATGTAGTCATGTCAAAACATATTTTAAAAGGAAAATCGTGATTGAATCTCAAAAGATTTTAAGAAGGACAAGTCAATCGTGTTGTTGCACAAGTTAGTCAATTGAATCGCTTCACGTTGTTGTTAGGAATCCGAGTTAATTTAATGCTCGAGTGGGACTCGTAATCGCATGGAAGTTGCTTGAAGTCATGTCTAAACAACCTTTGAACTGAAAATCACAATAGAATCTCAAAAAGAATTCAAGAAGTACAAGTCAATTGTGTTGTTGCACAAGTGAGTCAAACAGATCGCTTTGTGTTGTATTTGGGAATCCGAGTGGATTTAAAACTCGAATGGGACTTGTGATCGCATGGAAGGTGTGTGAAGTCTTGTCTAAACACATTTTGAACCGAAAATCGCAATTGAATCTCAAAAGAATTCAGCAAGTTCAAGTCAAAATGTGTTGTTGCACAAGTGAGTCAAGCCGATCACCTCGCATTGTATTTGGGAATTTCGATTGAATTTAAAGCTCGAATGGGACTCGTGATCGCATTGAAGGTGTGTGAACTAATTTTTAAACACCTGTTGAACTGAAAATCGCGATTGAATCTTAAAAGATTTCAAGAAGTACAAGTCAAACATGTTGTTGCACAAGTCAGTCAAACTGATCTCTTCGAGTTGCATTTAAGAATCCGAGTGGATTTAATGTTTGAATGGAACTCGTGATCGCATGAAACGTATGTGAGATCATGTCAAAACACATTTTGAACCGATATTTCTGATTGAATCTTAGAATATTTCAAGAACTACAAGTCAAACGTGTTGTTGCACAAGTGAGTCAAACTGATCGCTTCGTGTTGTATTTTGGAATCCGAGTGGATTTAAAGCTCGAATGGGACTTGCAATCCCATGGAAGCTGTGTGAAGTCATGTCTAACCACATTTTGAACCGAATATCACAATTGAATCTCCAGAGAATTGAAGAAGTACAAGTCAAATGTGTTGTTGCACAAATGAGTCAAACCGAACGCTTCGCGTTGTATTTGAGAATCTAAGTGGAGTTCATGGTCGAATGGGACTTGTGATCACCTGGAAGGTGTGTAGAATCATGTCTAAACACATTTTGAAGCAAAAATCGTGATTGAATCTCAAAATTAAGAATTCAAGATGTACAAGTCAAACATGTTCTTGCACAAGTGAGTCAAACCGATCACTTCGCATTTTTGTTGGGAATCCGAGTGGATTTAATGCTCAAATAGGACTCATGATCGCATGGAAGGTGTGTGAAGTCATGTCTGAACACATTTTGAACCGAACATCACGATTGAATCTCTAAAGAGTTTAAGAAGTACAAGTCAAACATGTTGTTGTACTAGTGAGTCAAACCGATTACTTTGCGTTGTAGTTGGGAATTCGAGTGGATTTAATACTCGAATAGGACTCATGGTCGCATGGGAGTTGTGTGAAGTCTTGTCTAAAAACACTTTTGACGAAAAATCGCGACCGAATCTCAAAAGATTTTAAGAACTACAAGTCAAACCTGTTGTGGCACAAGTGAGTCAAACCGATCGGTTCGCATTATATTTGGGAATTCAAGTGGGTTTAATGCTCGAATGGGACTCGTGATCACAAGGAAGGTCTGTGAAGTCATGTTGAAACAAATTTTAAACGAAAAACTGCGACCGAATCTCAAAAGATTTTAAAAAGTACAAGTCAAGCGTCTTGTTGCACGAGTGAGTCAAACTGATCGCTTTTTGCGTTGTATTTGGGAATCCGAGTGTATTTAATGCTCGAATAGGACTCGTGATCGAATGGAAGTTGTGTGAAGTCATGTCTAAACACATTTTGAATCGAAATTCGCTATTGAATCTCTGAAGACTTCAAGAATTACATGTCAAACATGTTGTTGCACAACTGAGTGAAACTGATCACTTCGCGTTGTATTTGGGTATCCGAGGGTATTTAATGCTCGAATGAGATTCGTAATAGCATGAAAGGTTTGCTAAGTCATGTCTAAACACATTTGAACCTAAATTCATGATTGAATTTAACATATTTCAGAAAGTACAAGTCAAACATCTTGGTGGACAAGTGAGTCAAACTGATCGCTTCACATTGTATTTGGGAATCCGAGTGGATTTAATGCTCGAATGGAACTCGTGATCGAATGGAAGGTGTATGAAGTCATGTCAAAACATATTTGCAATGGAAAATCGTGATCGAATCTCAAATGATTTCAAGAACTACAAGTCAAACGTGTTGTTGCTCAAGCGAGTCAAATCGATCACTTCGCGTTGTATTTGGGAATTTGAGTGGATTTAATACTTGAATGGGACTCGTGATCGCATGGAAGGTTTGTGAAGCATGGAAGGTGTATTTGGAAGGGACTCGTGATCGCATGGGAATTTGTGTGGATTTAATACTTGTATTTGGGAATTCGAGTGGATTTAATGCTCGAATAGAACTGATAGTCGCATGGAAGGTGTATTGAGTCATGTTGAAACATATTTGAAATGGAAAATTGTAATCGTATCTCAAAAGATTTCAAGAACATGTCAAACGTGTTGTTCCACAAGTGAGTCAAACCGATTGCTTTGCTTTGTATTTGGGAATCCGAGTGGATTTAATACTCGAATGGGACTCGTGATCGCGATTGAATGTCAAAATAATTCAAGAAGTACAAGTCAAACGTGTTGTTGCACAACTGAGTCAAACCGATCATTTTGCATTGTATTTAGGAATCCGAGTAGATTAAATGCTCGAATGGGACTCGTGATTTCAAGAAAGGAGTGTGAAGTGATGTTAAAACATATTTTAAATGGATAATCCCAATTGAATATCAAAAGAATTCATGAAGTACACGCGAAACGTGTTGTTGAACAAGTGAGTCAAACCGATCGCTTAGCATGAAAGGTGTGTGAAGTCATTGTGAAACATATTTTAAATGGAAAATCACGATTGAATCTAAAGAATTGAAGAAGTACAAGACAAACTTGTCTTTGCACAAGTTAGTCAAGCATATTGCTTCGCGGTGTATTTGGATCCGTTATCTCATGGAAGGTGTGTGAAGTTATATATAAAGACATTTTAAACCGAAAATAGTGATTGAATCTGAAAAGAATTCATGAAGCACAAGTCAAACGTGTTGTTGCACAAGTGAGTCAAACCGATCGCTTCACATTGTATTTGAGAATCCGAGGGGATTTAATGCTCGATTGGGACTCGTGATCGCATAGAAGGTGTGTGAAGTCATATCTAAGCAAATTTTGATCCAAAAATCACAATTGAATCTCAAAAGAATTCTAGAAGTACAAGTCAAAATGTTGTAGCACAAGTGAGTCAAACCGATAGCTTTACGTTGTATTTGGGAATTCGAGTGGACTTAATGCTCAATTGGGATTCGTGATCGCATGGAAGGTATATGAAGTCATGTATAAGCACATTTTGAACCGAAAATCTTGATTGAATCTCAAAAGAATTCAAGAAGTACAAGTGAAACGTGTTGTAGCACAAGTGAGTCAAACAGATCGCTTCGCGTTGTATTTGGGAATCCAAGGAAATTTCACTCTTGAATGGGACTCATGACCGCATGGAATGTGTGTGAAGTCTTGTCGAAACATATTTGAAACGGAGAATCGCGATTGAATCTCAAAAGAAGTCAAGAAGTACAAGTCAAAGGTGTTGTTGCACAAGTGAGTCAAACTGATCGCTTCATGTTGTATTTGGGAATCTGAGTGGATTTAATGCTCGATTGGGACTCGTGATCGCATGGAAGGTGTGTGTAGTCATGTCTAAGCACATTTTGAACCGAAAATTGTGATTGAATCTCAAAATAGTTTAAGAAGTACAAGTCAAACGTTTTGTAGCACAAGGAAGTTAAACCGATCGCCTCGCGTTGTATTTGGGAATCCGAGTAGATTTAATTCTTGAATGGGACTCGTGATCGCATGGAAGGTGTGTCAAGTCTTTTCGAAACATATTTTCAACGGAAAATCGAAATTGAATCTCAAAAGAATTCTAGAAGTACAAGTCAAACGTGTTGTTGAACAAGTGGGTCAAATTGATACTTTCGTGTTGTATTTCGGAAACCTAGAGGATTAAATGTTAGAATATGACTGATGATCTCATGGAAGGAATGTGAAGTCATATCAAAACATATTTTAAATGGAAAATCGCAATTGAATCTCAAAAGAATTCAAGAAGTACAAGCGAACCATGTTGTTGAACAAGTGATTCAAACCGATCGGTTTGCGTTGAGATTGGAAGGTGTGTTAAGTCATGTCTAAGAACATTTTGAACTGAAATTCGCGATTGAATCTCAAAAGGATAAAAGAAGTACATGTCAAACATGTTGTTGCACAAGTGAGTCAAACCGATCGCTACGTGTTGTATTTGGGAATACAAGTGGATTTAATGCTCGAATGGGACTCGTGACCGCATGGAAGGTGTGTGAAGTCTTGTCAAAAGGAATTGTAAACAGAAAATCGTGGTTGAAACTCAAAAGAATTCAAGAAGAACAAGTCAAACGTGTTGTTGCACAATTGAGTCTAACCGATCATTCCACATTTTATTTGGGAATCCGAGTGGATTTAATTCTTGAATGGGACTCGAGATCGCATGGAAGGTGTGCGAAGTCATGTTGAAACAATTTTAAATGGAAAATCGCGATTGAATGTAAAGAATTCAAGAAGTACAAGATAAATGTGTTGTTGCACAACAGAGTGAAACAGATCGCTTCGCGGTGTAATTGGGAATCAAAGTGGATTTAAAGCTCGAATTGGACCCGCGATCGCTTGGAAGGTGTGTGAAGTCATATATAAAGACTTTTTGAACTAAAAATAGCGATTGAATCTCTAAAGAATACAAGAAGTACAAGTCAAATGTGTTGTTTCGCAAGTGATTCAAATCGATCGCTTCGCGTTGTATTTGGGAATCCGAGTGGATTTAATGCTCGATTGGGACTCGTGATCGCATGGAAGGTGTGTGAAGTTGTAATATCCACCCCGAATTACCAATTAATATTGATTACTTAAAGTTTGTTTAAATATTGGTAACTCAAAAATGCGAAAAAAAATTTAAACTTTTCTCTTACTAAAGTTAATACTAAGAGTTCACTTACTTTTGGTTATTAATTTAATCTTTATCATGAAATCACATAAACCTCATTAATTACAATTTACATCTAAGCTTCTACCTAAAATCACATATCAACAAATACAAGCCTTACATAGGCTTTACACAATGATAATTGCTCCTTCCAGCATCACACATGAACGCCAGCTGCAGCGCTCAATCAACCAATCCTCCTTAAGCCTTATGCCACGTTCAATCCCTGAAACAAGTCTGAACATAGTAGCGTCATGAGATTTACATCCCAGTAGGACACAAAATACTGATTTATATAAAATTCTTTCTCGCTACTATGCTCAGGGCTAAAGCCAAAACGCCTCAACAGTATTTATCAAAATATGCCATGTGAGAATGCATTTAAGTGCATAATAATCATTAAATAAATTAGTTATGCACAGTTATATCAATGCATGTCAATTTATTTAAAATAAAACTTAATGATACCGTAAGATTGGATCCATCTCAGATCCTGCTTAATTGAAATCAACCATTACCTTATACATGTCCCTAGGACGAAAACCAATATAATGAAACAGGAAAAATAGACATACAACATAGAGCGCAGTCCGCCATAAGGCGCCGAAAAAATTACCTAACTTCCAGGGCGTCCCCTGGTGTGCGCACGTGTTAGAACCGTAGGATCACCAGTCCCAGACTGGGTCTCTCCTCACTAGGAGCTAGACACTATGTCCCGGACGCATTCCTAGCCAAGCCTAGTGTGTCCTTTCCATACAGATCATATATATACCAAATAACATGCTAATGTTTATTCAATTATAAATTCTTTCACCCATCCCAGGCAGATATCTCAAAAATTTAATCGCCCATCTCAGGTAGGTATTTCCAAAATCATTCGCCCGTCTCGGGCAGGTATTTAAAAATCATTTCATAAAACATAGTTCCATGCACTCTTTTCAAATCACGACATCCCAAATGCCATATGTTTTCATATAAAATACTGTCATACACTCTTTTTATGCAAAATATCACATTGTTTTAATGTACATTTATAAATACATGCCAAAAATATAGTTTAATATGCTCATATGATAAATGCACAATTTTAAAAGCGTTGAGGGTATCAAGTGTCCTACCTCATCTCCAAGCTACCCTTAACCTTTTGAAAATTCAGTGTCAATCCCCACCTCGGATTCACTCACGTTAAACTTGATTTTCATACAAATCACAATTTCAATCACTATATCCAACTAGCAATCACTGTGTACACACCAACACAAAGAAAAACACTATTTAGAGACGGACAAATCTGTCTCTAATATTGATAAAATCTGTCTCTAATTAGATCAGAGATGAAATTTGACACGGACTGGTGTCCGTGTACAAAATGTTCGTTCCTAAAATTCAGAGGCGGATCAGAGACGGACGGCTTATTTTCCGTCTCTGATCCATCTCTAATTCCCTTTTTTTTAGTGTACGTTCTGAGACAGAAAATAAGTCATCCGTCTCTGATCTGTATCTAATTCCTTTTTTTGAGTGTACATTTTGAGATTGATCAGAGACGGACGGCTTACTTTCCATTTCTGATCTGTCTCTGAATCCCTTTTTTGAGTATATGTTCTGAGACAGATCAGAGATGGAAAGTAAGTCGTTCGTCTCTGATCCGTCTCTAAATCCCTTTTTTGAGTCTACATTCTGAGACGGATCAGAGACGGACGGCTTACTTTCCGTCTCCAATTTTGCTTTTTGTGACTATATTCAAAGACGGAAAATAAGCAGTCCATCCCTGATTTATACAGTTTATTTTTTTATATTTTTATTTCATTTGTAATCCATCCTAAATTGATCCAATTTCATCTGTAATTTACTATTAATACCTTATAAAGCAACAAGTTTCAGACAAACATAAGAAGATCCATATTTTTCATGATCATAACAAAGTACTCAAAATAGTGAAATACCACAAGTTGTAAAGAATACTTAATACTAATACATAATTTGATGAGTTTCCTAGCAAATAAAATAGAATATCCCAAGTCTCTAAATAACTAAGGTGAAGGAGTTGACTGGTGCGCTTCTGATCCTACATTCCCCTTGGTAGTGCGTTCAACTTGTAACTGATAAAACAATTGACTGACCAATCAAACGGTCATGCTCCGCAAATTTATCATTATAAGCTGTTATGATTTCTGATTGCTCCTCAACTTTTTGTTTTAAAGCATCAGTTACTGCTTGATTCTCTCCAGCTTGCTTTTCCAAGCATCGATCTAACTCAGCTTGGAATTGAGGATGAAGCGATGACTCAGGTCCACTAGACATCTCAACAGATGAGCTACCAACATTAGGTGCTTCTGATCCTACACCAAAACACGCCCTTTCTTGTTCTTTCCACCCACAACTTCAAACAAGATGGCATTATCTTCCTCTTGAGAAATTCCATCAATACCATTGGCCGATGCTTGAGAAGTTTTTAGTGACTTAATTCTATTATATTCTTCCTGCAAAAGGATGAGAAAATGTCATATAAAATGAACATGTATTCATATAATGAATATTAATTTAATAAAGCTACGATCAATAAAGCTAGAAAACAAAATAAAATAGAACAACTTAATCTTCCACTGCATAACTATTTCAGCAAAACACTTCACTACTTTAAATAACAATCAATGTAAGATTAACCTACCCTTACTGCAGACTTCCAAACACAATTGGCCATTCTTTTTGAACGTGACTATACGTTCAATCTCAGTTTAAGATCAACCTACCCTTACTGCAGACTTAAGCCTGACTCTTATTAATTTGGTTCAAATCCCTTAGTCCAATGAATATATCAGCAAAACACTTGACAACAAAGTAAGGAATCACAATGTGAAGTGAATATATCAGCCCTCTAGTCCCAGATTCAAATAAAAAACTTTCTAAACCAACTTTCTAACTGCTTATCAACTCCGATTTCAAGAAATAGGTAGTGAAGAATAATACTTACACAAGCATCAGCAGCCCTCTTGTCAACAAACTCTCCGTTAGCCATCCTTTTATGCGTGTGCTTAAATAACTCAAAGATTGTTGGGTCATTCCCTAATTCCCCCTTCTATTATTATTACAAATACGACCAATCAACTATCGATCAAACAAGATGTAAAATTGAATAAATACACCGTTGTTAGAAAAATAAATTTTTACCAGCCTTCTTTTGTGCTCTGATACGGGAATTAAGCCGCAGCTGTGTAATGTCCCGCCCTACACAAAATCTCGATTCTTCTTTGCTTGTTCTCGCTTTGCTTTAAAAGCCTCAGTTTGCCATTGAGCCAGTAATTCTTCATATACATTTCAGGAATCCACAGAGGTCGAGGCTTACCTTTTTCCATATTAGCTCGTATCCTACACATTAAAGCCTTGAGTCGCTCTTTAGCTTGATGCTCCCAATTTTCCCTTATTTGCCTTTCAAATTGTGGAAGCCATTTTTACCTTTTCTGCATATATAAGTGGGACGGTTTGGTAAAGGAGAATTTTTATTCAATGTTTAGAAATCAAAACAATATAAGTAGAGTGAAACTAACCGCCCATTCCCAAACCACATGTTTTGGACTTCAGGTGGTGTTTTCGTCCAATTGCCGTATGGCCTCTCAAATTTCCCTTCAATAACAGTTGTTATCTCCCTTATGGAATCTATTACCGGGTAAAAGCTGGAAGTTTCAATAAATGGTTAATAAAAAGTACACATATATACCTCCCCACATGTGATCAAATATGACTACAAATAAATTTGTACTTGTAATATCCTGAAAATTCAAACCTAACTTTGACCAGGATTTTCCTGTTTGACTTTTTTATGTGTGTCTGGTTGAACTTGTTTGTATTTGATTTTGCCTATAAATAGGATTATAATCCTTAGTTAGAGGTCAAGAGACCCAAAAATCTGGGAATAAGTGCCAGAGGAACCCTAACCCAAAGACTAAATTGAAAGAAAAATTTAGTTTTAGCCCTAATTCTTTTATTGGGTTTAAAAGAGTAGGGAAGATCTATTTGACCTTAGAAAAGTACTCTAGGACACTCTAGAGATACCTTAAGACTTAACTAAGGGACCCCAACCTCAAGAAAAGTCCTGAATTGACACATTTTCTCAAGTTGAAATTCAGGGACTAAAAGGATAGAAATGACAAATTGCAAATAAGGCACCCTAGCTTACTTAAAGTCCAAGAAAGCCCCATTTAGCCACTCAAAGACACTCAAAACTGCCCTATTAAGTACCAGCCACGAGACTTGGTAGAGAATTAAGGAAATTAGGCAAGTTACACAATTTAAAATGTGAAATAAATAAGAATTTAATAGCAAATTAGCCCCTTTTAGGTTACCCTTTGCTTGGTAACCGAAATTACCACTTTAAGAGCCAATTAAATACCCAATTATGGCATTAGCTGTAGCAAAAAACTTTGGGAAACCATATACAAAGAAAAATAGTCAGAATTAAGACTTGAAAATCAAAATTAATCATGTTATGACTCAATCTAATGCACCTAATGCACCTTAAAACCGAGTTTAAGCATTAGCAGACCACCCAAACAGCCCCTAAGCCCTGCCAGCACACACCATTAGGTGTCCTAATGCAGCTTAACTGTTACTAGAAGCTGGACACCTCATTCACTAATCATTTCAACCTCACATGCCTTAAGGTTCCTTATAATGGAGTGAAATCGAGAGAGAGAGAGACATCAGCTGGAAACTGAAGAGAAAACCAAGAGAAATGTGAGAGTGGACTTCAGAACGAGAGCCAAGGCAGGAAGGAAGGTTGGAGGCTCATGGTTAGCAGCTGGAAGCAAAGGAAGAAGTAGAAAACCTTGGTCACACACACTCAAGGAGTGCTATCTTCTCCAAGTTTGCCCAAGAAATTCAGAGGCTCAAACCCACGTTTTTTCTCTCGAAACTCAAGGTAACGTAGGGTTACCCTTCCTTCTTCATCCCTGAGTCAAGAGCATCCATCAATGGTGGTGGTATGAGTCTCTATGACCTTCTTTCTCGTTGCTGCCATATGAAGCCCTGTTTCGGGCAGTGTTGTTTCAAGAGAGCATAACTCTCTCGATTCTCAGCCAAATTGAGTGTGTAAATAGTCAAAAGAAAGCTAAGAAGATGAGGCTGCCGTACAGCTGGTTAAAGCCTCAAAAGTGAACTAAAAAATGTCAAAACTCTATTTTCTGATGTGGAACCTGTGTTGCTGTGTTTTGTGTTTTTCTGGTACAAGGCTTCTAGTTTTGATTAAGAAGTCTATACAATCAAAAATGGACATTCTCATGATTTATGTTGCATATGCTTACTGAGTCTTGGTTATGGAATTTGTTGTGATGCTGGTATTATTTTCTGAACTTATTAAACCTCTAGCTAGTTTGAAAATACTACAATTTTCCCATGGTTCTGTTAAAATAACCTAGGTAGTGTAATTGATAAGAAAATGAACTTTTAAGGTTCTGGAGAATTTTCCTTGTTGTCAAATCATTGGGAAAATTTACTTTCCTGTCTTATTGATGTACTTAATGTCATTGGAGGCCTTAAAACAGGATGAGACACAGAAAAATCAATGGACTATTATCTAAGTAATAAGTATAGGTCCAAATGGTAAAAGTGTGGGTAACTACTCTGGTTTAGGTAAAGGAACTGCTAATGGAGCCCTAAGTTGGTTCTATGAGATTGTGGTGTCTAAGTCATGTGGCAGTGAGGGAACAAAAGAATGGATGAGGGATGGTAAAGCCAGGACACTGTTAGAATGCAAGAAAGGCAAGATGAACTTGTAGTGAGCCAAGAAGTGAGAAATCCAACTATAAAAGTTGGGTACTCAGGTTCTGAGAGCGTAGGCCAACTCCTCCTACTCTCTAGACTTCCCAAAGGGTATTTCCAGAAAGATAAAAGGGCCAAAAGTACTTAGTTTAGACTCTTAGAACACCAAAACTCCCTTAAGTGAGAAAATTGATAGGGAAGGGGTAAAACACTACATAAATCTCACCTCTGTATTGATATGACTGCACCCACTTGTTGTGCAAGTCACAAATGGCTCTAGCTTAGTGAGGAAAGATTGATTGGGGCTTAACAGAGGCCAGAACAGAAAAGAGCTAGTGAGAGGGACTAAAATGAAATAAAAATATTGTCTTCTTCATTTTGTTGAAAACTGGGTGACCTTAGTCATTTAAAGGTAGGCACCTATCCATTTTGACTTTGTGGGATATTGGGGTGCTATGTACAGGGATGGGAGTGGTCAAAACGGTTTCTAACCATATTTAGACACAAAAATCTATTTTCTTAAGAAATTCTCAAAGAAAAGTGTTTTACTGCAAAAATAGGGGTTTCGTGTTGATTTTCATTGTGAAAACTGTACCAACAAGTCAAAAATAGTCCTTAGGAGCTTGCTGTATCTTGGTCTCAGCTTGAAACAACCCAAAATTGAAATGGGGTCTTAATAGGGACCATTTTGAAAGAAAAAATAGAAAGAATCTTAAAATTCTTATTTTGACCCATTTCTGGTTGAATTTTGCTGGAAACCTTTTGGATGTGTGTAGTAGATCCTAATTGACTAAATTTTGTGGCTGGATGTAGTTAAAAGGTGTGGATTTGTATTTATTTCACTTATTTTGGAAAAAGGGACCTTCTTGATAAAGATTGAAGAAATTGAGGGTCAAAGTGTAATTTTCTTTCTTGAAAAACTAGCTGAAACTGTTAAACACATGATAAAGATGTTTTTGAAGAAATTTCATGACTTTTGGTTGCTTGTATGAGAAGTTATTCATGTTACTTGCTACTCAGGTTATATTTGATGTTGTGGTTGACTTTGTTTGACTTTTAAGTTGACTAAATGCAAAGTTGACCTGTTTTAATCAGTCTATTTAAGTGTGTGGCATCCAACTCTGAAATTGAGATTTAACATGCATCTGTGAATTGATATGCCCTGAAAGGCAGGTATTTTAGCATGCATATGTGAATGAATACATATGCCCTGGAGGGGCAAAACTGTAAATATGCCTTGGAGAGGCAAGTGAATGGCAACTGAATAAACATTACCTGTGGAAAAACCTATGTTATATTATTTGATCTGTATGGAAAGGACACACTAGGCTGGTTAGGAATGCGTCCGGGACGTAGCTGTCTAGCAACTAGTGATGAAATAATCCAGTCCGAGACTGGTGATCCTAAGGTTCCAACTTTGTGCGCACACCGGGGGACGCCCTGGGGTGTTGGATAATTCATGTAGCCTTATATGGACGGACTTTACTTGTATTGGTAAGTCGGTTTTTGTCCTGTTTCATTATATTGCTTTTATTGATGGTAATGGTTTAGCCAGTTGTACAGGTCCTGGAGAGATCTGGTTTTTTGCATGGCCGATAAGTGCATTTGATGGTAAATGTGCATATTTTTAAAAGAAAATGGTTATTTTATCTGTTTAAGGCTTTTTCAGCGTGATCATATATTCTGAACTCAAGTGTGGAAATATCTTGTGATTGATGTTAAATAGTTGATAACTGCATTAAATTGTGAAGGAAGTTTTTCTGTATTCTTAGTAATGCAGCTGAACCACTAATTAGTTTTTATAAAATTGGTAATCTACATTATCGGGATTTTATATCTCACTACGTTAGTATGTTCAGATGCCCAAGTACCTCCTGCTATTAGAGATTGAAGTGGAGCTGCTGGAAGTCCCATTTCTGGGTTACTTCCAGATACTGAAGGTCGTCAACATCCTCTTCTTCTTCCCTTCAGTGGAGATGAACACCCCTGAGACCTAGAGACGGTGTATGATGGATAGCTAGCAGGGAGCTGACTTTTTGACTGTGACATAGGAGTCACACTTATTTTGGATGATAAAGCTAACTATTTAGGCCTGCGTGCCACTAACTATTAAACTTATGCATGTATATATGTATGGATGTATGCAGTAGACTTAGCCTATATGTTGATTAGGTAATGTATGGAGGTTTAGTACCTCGTTTCTCCTGAATATCTTTGTATGTGCCGAAAATGAATTTTGGGAGAGCGCGAGAGTAATAAACACGTAACTTCTAGTTTCTTAGGTTAAATAACCAACCGAGAGTAAGCGATTCGTGGGGTAACACTTGACTTTTAACACTCCCATACAAAAAGAAAAGAAAAAAATTGGACTAGGATTTTAAGAGTTAAGGTAAATAACCTAATTCCGCAAATAAAATTAATTAAGAAACTAGGACGTTACAGTACTTACGTCTTTTTATTGGGATAAATCCATGTTTTCCCATCTGTAGGATCTTTTGCCCAAGGTCTACCAGAAAGATGTGGTTGTTCTTCATCAATTTGAGGTTGTTCATTATCATGTTGGGCATTAGAATGAACAGATGAATGTGGAGAAGGCACAATAGGTGGAGAAGGTGCAATAGGTGGAGAAGACGCAGTAGGTGGAGAAGGCACAACAATGTCTGGAGGATTATCAATTTCTTGAGTCATTGAACGGCCCTTACCTCGAGTTGTCTGCCCTCTACCACTACCTCGACTTGATCGACCATTAGACATCTGTAAACAAGAAACATTACATTAGGTTCATCTTCATCCCAAAAGCATTAAAAGAAGCATAAAACATAACAAAAAAGAGTTATATAATTTGAGGGGACATGTGACTCAAAATAATGGGAGCAAAAAGTGGCAGTCTCCTTAATGATGTAAGCCTCACATATGGATCCTTCAATACGAGCTTTATTCTTAACTTTCTTCTTTAAAGTGTGGAGAAACCTAACATTCCATTATACATGTTAATAAAGATGATTTTTTTTATTCTAATGCATGCATATACAAGTTCTAAAATATTGTTCATTACCTCTCAAATGGATACATCCACCAATATTGAACTGGTCCACCAACCCTTGCTTCATACAGTAAATGAACTGGGAGATGTTCCATAAAAAAACCTGGGGGAAAGATCTTTTCCAATTTGCACAATGTCACTACAATGTTTTCTTCTAACACTTTTAATTGATCCTCTTGCAAGGTAGTTGAGCAAATATCTCTGAAAAATTGACTAAGCTCAGTTAGACAATTCCAAATAACTTCCGGAAGAGATTTAAAAGCAATTGGAAGTAAACGCTCCATGAAAACGTGACAGTCATGGCTCTTTAGCCCATGCAACTTGGCTTCCTTAAGGTCAACGCATTGTGCTAAATTAGAAGCATAGCCATCAGGGAGCTTTAGATTCTTAACCCATTCACAAACAACACGCTTTTGATCTACATTTAATGAATATTGTGCCTTGGGTTTGAAAAGTTTACCATTGCGGTCCACTAATTCTAATTCTCTACGTCGACAATACTCTTTGATGTCCATCCCAGATTTTTCATTGTCTTTTGTTTTACCCTTTGTGTCCATCACAGTGTAAAATACATTGTCAAATACGTTCTTCTCAATGTGCATGACATCTAAGTTATGTCGAATCAAATTTGTTTTCCAGTAAGGTAACTCCCAAAATATACTCTGCTTGGTCCAATTGTGTGTACGACAATACCCATCTATGTTAGGTAAACACCCATGCTCAGTAACCTTGGGAAGATTAGACACTTCCCAAACCTGGGTACCATTTAATCTCCTGGTCGTGGCGATTGTTCAACTCCATTTTTTATAAAGGAAGACTTATTTCTCCCATATTGGTGATCCTCAGGCAGGAATTGGTGGTGATAGTCAAAGAAAGATGTCTTTTTACCATTCTTAAGAATGAATGCCTTCGACTCCCCCATACAAATAGGGCATGGCAATTTACCAGCAGTCATCCAACTTGAGAACATGCCATACGCTGGAAAATCATTAATAGTCCACATAAGTGCTGCCCGCATTTGAAAGTTCTGTTTCAATGAACTATCATATGTCTGAACACCCTCCTCCGATAGCAACTTTAGTTCATCGATTAATGGTTGCAAGTAAACATCTATTAAACCTTTTAGATTGCTAGGGCCAAGGAATTCAATGACAAAAACATATATTCTTGTTTCATGCAAATCCAAGGTGGAAGATTATATGGAGTGACAATGACAGGCCAACAAGAATAGTTTTTTCCTGATTGTCCATAGGGTATAAAGTCGTCAGTGCAGAGACCAAGCCTTACATTTCGTGCATCTGAAGCAAAGTCAGGGTAAGTTTCATCAAACTTCTTCCATGCCTCTCCATTGGATGGGTGAGATAACCCACCTGGATCTGAACAATTATTATGATGCCACCTCATTTCTGAATTTGTCCTAGATGAAGTGAATAATCTTTAAAGTTTAGGCGTCAATGGTAAGTACCACATCTGCTTATTTGCCACATTCTTACATCGTCCATGACTGCCTCTTCTTACCTTATACCTAGCACACCCTCAAAACTTGCATTGGGTTTCATTTAAGTCATCTTTGTAATATAACATACACCCATTAGGACAACAATCAATTTTCTCATAACCTAGCCCTAATTTTGACACCATTTTCTTTGTCCTATAAAGATCTTTGGGCATTCGATTATCTTGTGGCATTATCTCTTTTGACCACTGTAAGATCTTATTAACGCATCGCTCTGGCAAGTTGTAGTCAGACTTGATGCTTAGCAATCTAATTGCTGCCGATAGTTCAGAGTGATTAGAACACCCCTCCCACAAAGGAGCTTGTGCAGCAGAAAGCATATCATAGAAAACTCGAGCATCAGGATTCGGTGGATCCTCTACATTAGGTTGAAAGTTTGGCCTGGCTGCATCAAACACCATCATCTTGAATGGATTAGATTGTTCCCCATAATCTCCATGACCATCAAATTGGTCATGTAATGGTGGAATGGTCAATTGAGGGGCTCCTTGAAACTCTTCCCCATGAGAGGTCCAATGGAAATAGTTGTCCTTAAATCCATTCCTATACAGATGCTCCTTAACCATATCAACAATGACAATTTTCTTATTTTTACACTTCGTACAAGGACATCTAATCTTTCCATTGTTGACAAAAATTTCCAATTGACAAGCATGGGCAAGAACTCTTCCCCACCATTCATAAATTCTACAGTAAACCCAACTCGACTAGGAAGTACTCTGTTGTACATCCATTGTCGAGATTCACGCAAATCCATACTTCATTCCTAGGAAGTGATGAGGTTTAGTTACAAAACTTCATCTGGTAATTGTGCAAATGAAGTATAATCAAATAGTATGTCAAAAGCACAAATAGTTAGTACTAGGGTACCTAGATTACCATGACAGAAGAAACCTAAAAGGAATAGGTAAACAACACTTTAAAACCACTTTAAGCATACCATATCAAGTACCTTTTTAGAACGATTTCAAGAGGTGGAATCCAAACTAAACATCAATACTAAAAACAAACATGATACTTAAGGACACTATTTAAACACTTTTAACAAGAATTTCAAGGAAAGAAAAAGCCAAAGAACATTACTAAAAACAATATCCTACCATTTTTTTTATAAACATAGAACATTTTATTTCATGTCTTCAAGTGCAAAGATTCCTGAAAATCAAATAAAAAGAAGCAAATAGATTGCTATAATACCTAAAAATCAATCAAAGAAGAAAACTGAAAATCAATCAAAGTATGGATTGCCCTTGTAGTAATCAAAGATTCCAACAGCAACTCCAACAACCGCGAAGAGTAGGTACACCTAAATGCACAAATAATCGTCAAAGAAGTAGTTGAAAACACATGATAAAAAAAATGGTAGGATACTGCCTGCACAGGAATTAACAACAAAAAAACACATATCTAGTCAAACCAAACTTATGATTAAACAAACGAAAAGCAAAAAACAAAAGGCACGCTAGCTAGCTAGTTGTTTCTCTTGAATTAATCATAATAATTATACGTTAAGAGAGTTGAGACTAAAACATTCAATTGATTCAACATTCAACAAACAAGATCTACCTACAAAATCTATATTTGGTACATATTAACTATATACGGTCGAACACTCGAAAGTACCTTGAAGAGTGGGAGAGGTAGTCTGAGAATTTAGTATTGTCCCATACCCAAAATCATAATTGAATTGAACCCTGACATTTGATTAAAGGATGAATGAATCATTTCTACTGAGTCATGCTCCAAATTGAGACAAAATACTTTTTTCGAAACTAAATTAAGACCGACCGCATCTTTCAACAAATTAAAATCCCATAGAAAAACAATTAAAATAAGTGTCCTTATATCAAATAATCAAATTTTTAATGTTATTAATAAAAAATAAAAATATAAAATTTTTCACATCACCAAATTTCAGCGCTGCTACCTAGTATTAGCATTTGACAAAATTAAAGTAAATTTATTTTACAATCCGAGTCTTCTCACAAGCTGAGGAATTCTTCACATAAAGCCGAAGCCCAATCACATTGATCCAATACAAAATCCCAATGGTCAATGCTGCTCCAACATGCCCTAATCCGAATCTAAATACCAGAATCCAACACAAAACTATATGCAAACATAGAACAACACTTGAGCGCAAAACCATGGGAAACATCATTCTCTGTGTCTGCAAGTATCGAACCAGAGATTGAAGAATAGCAAAGGCAAAGAGTGCAGGAATGAGGTATTGAACTACCACATTCTAGTACCATTTTCAACACACTTTGCCTTCTCTTTTTTAATTTCGACTATTCCTTTTAAACGTGCGTATAACTAAAAGACTATATATTAACCTCCTTACTATTTACTATTTCATTTGCTTAAATCTTACACTTATCATCATCACTCTTTAGATTCGAAACATTACACATGCCTCTCAATGACGATTATTTTTAATGTTTCAAGATTGTAATTTTTTTAATTTAACAGTAAAAGCAGTAAATAATTTTATTATTTTGAAATGAACTAAATCATGAAAAATACTAACTTATTCCCATCAATGTGACCAACCATCATCATTGACACTCAGCAGCAACAGAGAAAGAGAGATTATTCCCAGCAATAGTGTATGTTAAACTCAGGGAAATAACTGTCCAACAATACTAAGTGAAACTAAAACTGAAAAGAAGTAATGCAAAATGTTAAATGTCACGTACTCACAGTCAAGGTTAAGGCTCAAATGATAATATAATGCAGTATATGTATGACAAACAAATTTACAAGGATGTCGAGTTTTATATATCTAATTAATATTACTGAAATACTCATGAATTTTTAATACATATCTCTTCATTCATTCAGGTGATTTATCAATATTAATAGGGACTCACTCTAAATAGATTAGGGGGCAAATGTTACTATGTTAAATATTAATATTAAATAGAGAGAGTGTCAATAATAGAGAGAGTATC
Organism: Senna tora; assembly: GCA_014851425.1. Taxonomy (NCBI): domain Eukaryota; kingdom Viridiplantae; phylum Streptophyta; class Magnoliopsida; order Fabales; family Fabaceae; genus Senna; species Senna tora. The sequence goes on from CM026269.1 coordinate 26,565,822, forward strand.
GAATTTTCAGTACTCTCATATAGCCGAACATTATGAGGAAAGAGCTACAAATTAATTGAGGTACTATTTGTATATCACTACTATGAAACAAGACTAAATTATTGGTTCCATTACACTAAAGCCTATGATAATATCCTATCACACTATATATGCAAAAGTTCAACCACATGATGCCACAGACAGTGGAGTAGTTATTGGGCTACTGCATATGCCTATTGTCCAGGAACCACATCCACTGCATTTTTGGTCTTTTCTCTTAATTACCACAACAATTGGCTTACGTTATCAATCAAACTAATTATATCAATTAGCTTATGCTATTGCGTAACTTTCACACTTCTTTTTTATTTAATCAATATCTCTTATTTAGATTAGTCATATATGTCATCTTAATATGTTAGATTTTCATAGTTTATGCCCAAACCTAGCCTTATTCCGTGCTAATACCAAAGCCTAACCATATTAGGCCCATCCATTCTTATATGTGCCTAATTTCTTTGGACAGGGCCAAAAGTTAATTCTACTTAATATTTTGCTATTGGGCCTACGAAATAACACTTTGAAAATTTATGGATTGACTGTATCCACAATGCTACTTTCTTATAAAAAAAGAACCTCACTAGTCACTACTATAGGCACAAATATACATATGGATTATCTCGTAAAACCTCTATATATATCAGTACTAGGTTATTAAACCGAAACAAGATTATAGGTAAGCCAAAGTTTGAAACGAATATGTTTGGACAGAGTTTTGAACTGTAATTCAAATTAAATCTCAAAATCATAGCTACAATTTTGAATTGTAGTAGAAATCCGAAGGCAAGGCGTAGAATTGTTTGACATGGTCATACAGATGTTTGACTGTTTACTGTTTAATCTCCAAAAAAAAACCTAAACTCCGCCAGCTAATACATACATTTAATTTTTAATTTGTTTATGGATTCTATTGAATTAGATGTATTTATATTATGTTTTGTTTGGCAGCCATGAAAAGGCCAAAGAAGCTATCTTTTACTCTTATAATAAACACATCAATGGCTTTTCTGCATTACTTGAAGAAGAAGAAGCAGAAGAGATTAAAAGTAAGTTTAATTAATTTATCAACTATGGATTAATAATGAATAAATAGTGTTCTAGAAAGATTGATATGAGCGAGTAATGTTTGGATTTGTACAGAGAACAGAAATGTGGTGTCTCTGTTTTTTAGCAAAATGCACAATCTGCATACTACAAGGACCATATGCAAAACTAAATGCACAATCTGCATACTACAATCTGCATACTCACCTCCAAGCGAAGTAGAGAGTGACGGGAGATATTAGGGTTCAACGGTGACGGTGCTAAGCAAGAGGCGGAGACAACGGCGACACTGTGCATGGGACGACGACGACACTGTGCAAGGGCGACGACGACGCTGTGCAAGCGATGGAAACGTCCAAGCGGAGGTGGTGCTTCGCAAGAGATGGGAAACGGAATAGGACGGGATTTGGAATGTTTCAGCAATGTGTAAAAATGAAGTCAGGGCAATTTTAGGTTTTAATATGACCAACAAAACGCAACTGTTTAATGCATTTTTGAGACAGAATTTGGGACTGAATAATTCCGTCTCTAACATAAAAAACAAGAACACGGATTTGACACGGCATAGTTCCGTCTCTGATCCGTCTCACAACCCTAGAGCAATTTCAACAGATTCGAGACGGACCAATCTCCCTCCCCAATCTGTCTCTAACCAAAATTCAGGAAAAAAAAGCCCACCAAATCTGTAGCTAACGTCGTGCCATTTTTCCCCACTAATTAGAGATGGATTAGGGATGGATTTATTGGGAACAACCCTTTCCATCCCTAAATCCATCTCTAAACCATAAAAATGATTTTAGTAAATTTTTTCATCATTTGGAGACGGATCAGATACAGGTTAGACACGGACATTAATCTGTGTCTAAATTCCGTCTTCGATCCCTAATTTTCTTGTAGTGCAAGCAAATCATGACATCACAAGTCATGTACAATCCAACATTCAAGTCCATTTATTTGCTAAGTCAACACTTACTTACATTGCAAGAAACTATCACATATTCTCATACAAGAATCCAAGGTTCAAAACCCAAGCATTTACAATTTATATATAGCCATGTCAATGCTCACCCAAAACCATTTTCAGAATTGAAGTCAAAATAGAACAAAATGGGATTTTAAATTTTCTTTTCATTTTAGTCCCTAGTGGAACCCCTTCCTTATTTTGACCCTTACATGCATCAAAAGAACTCTAGGAAACCATTATGACATTAATTAACACATGCTCAGTAAGGATTTATGACCACGTCAAGTCAAAAGTTATCAATTTTATACTTAAAATTCCATAAATATAATATTAGTACAAATAAATCCCCTTTTTATGATTTCAACCTTCCTAGTCTAATAAAACTCATTCTTTCAACTAGGAATGACAATTCACAACTTATATAAGTGAATGCCAACCACTTGGTTCACCCAGAATTTCGAAATTCTTTAAGAAAAGGATGCCAATTTCTCAGGTCCTTTCTTTTTTATCCCTAAATTTATTTTCAAGCAATTAATTATAAGAATACATACTTATTCACAACTTAACATTAATTTTAACTTCCCAAAATTCATGTGTCTTAAGTGTGAGTGTCCAGAATTTATTTAATGTATGAATTTTAATATAACTTTCTATTTCCAAGTCAAAATTACCATTAAAAATCAATAATTCACTCAAGGAAATATTAATCTATTCCCACTTATTTTATTGTCCATTCTAACCCGAATTTAAGAGTTCATTATGCTTCAATAATTATGTCATAAGACATCTCAATTAACCTTAAACAGAGAAACATACGCATATAAATAACATAGTTAGTCAAATACGGTTATGTCAAAAATCCGCAAATTCTAGACTCATAAAAACCCACCCAAAAATTAAATTCATATTTTTTGGAGACTTCCTCACATGTCTTTTATTACATAGTAAAAATTTAGGGACTCAGTAATTTTGAAAAAATAAATAAAATTCAAAGAACACAAAGAAGTCAAAACAGAGTTTTGTGTACATCATTCTACTTTTAAGCAGCACAACTCTTAATCTAACCGTTACGTTTTGCATAAAAATGACTTTCTAGAGAGTTATGAATGTTAGCTTTCACATGCCTATGGAATTACTTAAATCCATCAAGAATTGGGGTCGGAAAACACATTTGAAGCAAAGATGGTCAAATTGGCATCATAACAAAACAACCGATTTGGCAAGCTTTCTTTAAAAATTCATATCTCTCTCAATTCTCAATGAAACAAGGTGATTCCTTTTTCTAAATAAAGCTTAGATACATTATACTGAAATCATTAAATCGTAATAGCGTGTAGTTGTGCCATATTAGTGCAGTAAAATAACAACAGTAGCAAAATGTTAAGAACTCATAATAGAGTTCTGTGCTCATAAGTCAGATTTCGAAGGGCTTTTCTCCCTAACCAAAAAAATTGAATGTTGTATTAAAAGTATCTATTGAAAAGCTATGGGTGTTAGTTTTCTTTAGGCTTTGAAATCATTTTAATTGGACCAATAACGAAAAAGAAAAATGAATTTGAACCAAGAAATGTCAGGAAAAATGCTAAACAAAACATAAATAAACAAAAATGATTTTTAACTAGTTAAACAACCTTAGAACGTGATATAAAGCTTGATGTGGGACTTCTAAGATTCAAGGAAAGGTAATCATATATTACCTTTCATCCAGCAAGTGTAGATGATGAAGAAGACAACAAAATCTCTAATCTCTCTCGGTCTTAAGTTTGGATTTATGGTAAGTGTTATGGGTTGTTGTCTCCTACTCTTAATGGCTGCCTTACCTCACATTTCCAGCCCCAAATTCTCACCTCTCTCTCTCTTCCCACTTCTGATTCTCTCTCTAATCTCTCTCTCTATCAAGCTTGAAAGGTGGTTTTTGGTCCAAAGGTGTGGGTATTCGGTTTTGTTGGATATATTGGGTTCTTCGGGACTAAATATCCGCCCATGGGGGAGTACGATCGGGTCGTGTGATGACCCGTTGAAAAGTTCGCAGAAAGACGAACAAAACGACACCAAGATGACTCTCATCGGAGATCACACGAGCCCGTACTCGTTGCCCAAAGTGGGCTAGGTGATCATGGTTTTATCATGATGTTTTGTTCAATTTTCCAAGTCCCACATCTGACAAGTCAGAGATGGGAGCTCTCTCATCCTCTTATAAATAGGATGGACTCTCCACCATTCAATTTGCTAATCACTCTCATATTTCTCAAGGGAGCTCTTTTATTAGAGAACCCTATACAGTTTTATTTCTTTAGTTGCTTTTTCGCGACCTGTCATGGAAAACATGTTTGTCTCTAGTAGACAAAAATAATCGCTCGGTGGGTTCAAGGTTCGAGGTTCGAGTTCGAGCAGGTCCCTCGGTGGGTTCAAGGTTTGTGGTTCGTGTTTGAGTAAGTCCCTGGTGGAGCAGAGTCTCTAGCATAGGCGTCCATGTTGGTAATTTTTCCGCTGCTATTTAATTATTTATTTCGGTCCCTGTGGGGCGGGTCTTGGGGACTTGCAACCCTACATTGGTTTCAAAACCTGGTTACGCTAGTGCTCTATTCCCCAGGGTTTGATGATTCGATAAAGGTTAGAAACATGTTTAGGTTTTATAAGTTTTTTTTGTTTTGATTAAAACTTAGAAACATGCCTAGGTTCCCAGATTAAATTGTGTTCTGGTTCAAAACATATGAAAATCATATAGGGTAGTGTCCTATGATTTTTAGAATGAATTTTTAAATTCAAATAATGATTCACAACCGAAAACCTAGAAACATGTTTAGATTCCTCTTATGTACCCTACAAATGTCATGTATGTATGCTAATTATACTGGGGTATGGGAGGGGTTTGACCGGCTGGACCACCGAGGTCCACCATCGACCGGCGAGTTGCGGCGGGCGGCGTCGCTGCCGGCAGGTCAGAATACGGTGACCAGCGCTGCCGCCTACGGTTGTCGGACGGTGGAACTATGGCTGTCGGCGTCGCCGTGCTCCGCCACAGGCCGACCGCCGGAAAACGACGCACGGCGGTCGACGCCGCCATGCACAGTGGTCAATGATTGCCGTTGACTGGCTTGCTGGTGAACGGCGGGGTTGACCAGTCAACGGTCAACTCTAGCCGATCAACGATCAACGCTGACCGTTGAGCAAAACTATGCATTTTGCTGTTGCATGTAAGTTCTCCGTTTTAACTCCGTCTTTATTGATTTTTGTGTCCTTTTTCTCTGTTTTTCGAGATGAAATCAAATATGTTGAGATGTTGGACTGAGTGGGAGTTTAAGATAGGCATGTGGCCACTTCTTTACTCCACACTCATGGACAAACAGAGGAAATAAACATGATTCTGTTGTCGAAATTGTTTAAATAGTATGTGACTATTTAATAGGAATTGCGAATCGGACATTGAAAGACGTATGTATACTGGTTTCCCATATGATGAGGGTGATTGACCTCATTTCTCGATTATAGGGCCCAATTATACATACATCTGTCTTGTCTTGACCGCGACTTCTCTTATCGTGCATTGTGTAATAATATGTTGTTTGTTCTTTGTGCTTGTGTCCTGATTGTTCTTTGACTGTTAGAATGGCTGCAAAATCAATAGTAGCTGATCTCAACAAAGGAGATAAGCTCAATGGGGACAACTATGACATATGGCACATGAAAGTCCAATTTCTGCTAGAGGAGCAGGAAGTGATAGAGGTTATACGTAATGCCATGGTTGAGCCTAGTGGGGAAGGTCCTGCTCAATAAGTGAGACGGGACACAGAGGCTTATCGCACGTGGCAGAGAAATAACTCTGTAGCTCGTATCCTATTGCTTAGCAGCATGGAAAACGACATTATGTGTCATTACGAGCACTTCCTCACGGCATTTGAAATGTGGAATGCACTGCATGATAGGTTTGGAAGCACTTCTGCCACCAAATTGAGACGTTTGACCATAAAGTTTGACACTTTCAAGTTGCATCTTGGGAAAGATATGAGGACACACTTGAGAGAAATGTCAAACATGATTAGGGAGTTGAAGACAACTGGTCACTCCCTTATTGATGAACAACAAGTTCAAGCTGTAATCAGATCTCTTCCCTCCTCTTGGGAGTTCATGAAGGTTAACTTGACACACAATGACCATGTTAAAACCTTCGATGATGCTGAACACCACCTGCTGTTGGAGGATGAGCGGCGTGAGGCTGCAAAATCCCCTGAGTCGAAAGCCTATGTGGCTGAGACTTCTGAAACAAAAGGTTTCAAAAGCAAGGGCAAGGGGCCCCAAAAGAAAGGTGGTGGGAAGAGTGCGCCAAAGGGCAACAAGTCTCAATTCAAGAAGAGAGGTAAAAGGGGGAAGAAGATTTTGACTAAGGTGAAATGCTATGCGTGCCAGCAATTGGGGCACTTTGCGCGAGATTTCCCGCAACAACCTAAGGTATTTTCCCTTACCCATAATCATTCTGTTTATGTCTCTAGTTCTACTTTTATAGCTGATAGTGAATCTTTGTGGACCGTTGATTCAGGAGCAACAGACCACATAGCTAGAGATCGTGAGTGGTTTGTGGAATTCCGTCGTTTGCCTGAAGGGAGCAGACGTGTCTTCGTGGGAAACAATGCGTCATTAGAAGTCAAAGGAATAGGCACTTGCAAGCTTGAGTTGCGTTGAGGCCGTACTTTACTTTTACATGATGTATTATTTGTTCCAGACATTAGGCAGAACCTTTTATCAGTTGTTTCTCTTTTGAACCTAGGATTTAGAATTTTTTTTAGAACAATGCAGTTAATTTCTTTCATGATTCTATTTTGTACGGATCTGGTTTTTATGACAAAGGATTTTTGGATATGGACCTTGAATTACCTTCTCATAATTTTCATAGTTGTTTTGCAATATCTTCTTCTAACGTTGATATATCTACTTGGCATGCACGTTTAGGACATATAGGTCTAGAACGCATTAACACGTTAGCAAAAGAGGGGTTGTTAGGACAAACCCAGAAAATTGAAATGCCAACTTGTGAACATTGTCTTGCAGGAAAAGCAACTAGAAAACCCTTTGGTCATGCCACCAGAGCTGAGTTTCCATTGCAATTAGTCCATTCAGACATTTGTGGTCCGATGAGCGTGGGGGCGAGGCATGGGGCCTCATATCTCATCACTTTCATAGACGACTATTCCCGTTATAGTCATGTTTATTTGATCTCCCTTAAATCTGAGGCAATTGATTGCTTTAGACTATATATAAGCATGGTTGAGAATCAAACCTCTCGAAGCATTAAGGCTTTGAGAACAGACTGTGGGCGAGAATATCTCTCAGATCAGTTCAGGAAGCTATGTGATGAAAAGGGAATAGCTAGGAAACTGACTATACCACACACTCCTCAGCAAAATGGAGTTGCTGAAAGGAGAAATCGAACCCTCTTGGAAATGGTTAGGTTTATGATGGCTCAAGAAAACCTACCTATCTTGTATTGGGGAGATGCTTTGCTTATAGCTTCTTTCATACTCAACCGAGTTCCCTCAAAATCTGTGACTAAGACACCCTACGAGATGTGGTCAAGTAATCAACCTGACCTAAGTGTACTGAGACCATGGGGGTGTGAAGCATACGTTCATGATCCTTCTCACAAAAATGGGAAGCTTGGCCCTAGGGGCAACAAGTGTATGTTTATTAGATATTCCGATCACTCAAAGGGGTATGTCTTCATTGGAGAAAATGAAGATGGTTCTATCACAGAGTTTGAGTCAAGGGATGTTACATGCCTTGAAAATGATTTCCCTAGTCAGGGTGATGTGAAACGTTCTGTGGACCTCTATGAGGAAGAGGACGACCAGCAACCGACATGAGAGGTTGAGGAGCGCTCAAGCGCACCTCCCGTTGCTGTGTCCAGTGGGAGAGCTGCTTATGAGGAGCAAGTCTACCACAATGCACAACCTAGAAGGAGTTTTAGGGCTGTGGTTCCACGTCGTCGTTACGACATATAATGGGAAGCTTTAATCATTTCACCTGATGATGGAGATGAGCCAAGGACAGTTAAAGATGCTCTCTCCAGCCCTGCTAAGGAAATGTGGATTAAAGCAATGGAAGAAGAGATGGAGTCTTTGAGGACCAACCAAGTATGGGACTTGGTAGATCTGCCTCCTGTCTGAATGGCGATCGGGAACAAGTGGGTTCTTAAGGTCAAGAGGAAGGCAGATGGGTCAGTGGAATGCTACAAGCTGTGTTTAGTAGCTAAGGGGTTTACACAGCAAGAAGGTATCGATTATGAAGAGACCTTCTCGCCTATTGTAAGATTCAGTTCTATAAGGTTGATTTTAGCCATGGTCGCTGGTCTAGACCTAGAGTTGCATTAAATGGGTGTAAAGACTGCCTTCTTGAATGGAAAACTAGATGAGGAAATCTACATGCAACAGCCTGTAGGTTTTGTGACAAAAGGTCAGGAGCGCAAAGTGTGCTGGCTCAAGAGATCTATTTATGGTCTCAAACAATCATCTAGGCAGTGGTACCTGCGATTTCATCAATTCCTGATCTCTCATGATTTTCACGTGATTGATGAAGACCATTGTGTCTATCTCAAGAAGTCAAAAGATAGTTTCATCATCCTATCTTTGTATGTAGACGACATACTACTGGCTGGAAGCAACATAGAATCTTTTTTAGCCACCAAGGAGTGGTTGTCACATCATTTTGAAATGAAGTACATGGGTGAGGTTGAGTACATTCTAGGAGTCAAGATCTATAGGGATCGCTCCAAGAAGCTACTCGCGTTGTCACAAGAATCCTACATAGAGAAGATTCTTGAAAGATTCCGCATGAAGGAATGCAATCCCAGTGATACCCCCTTAGCAAAAGGCGAGAATTTAAGTCTTGCCCAATGTCCTCAGACTCAATCCGAAATAGAATCAATGAGAAATGTTCCATATTCCTGTGCAGTCGGGAGCCTGATGTATGTCATGATGTGTACAAGGCCCAACATAGCTTTTGTAGTAGGCTTTGTGAGCCGATATCAGTCAAATCCAGGAGAGGCACATTGGAAAGCCGTGAAGAGAATCCTGAGGTACTTGAGAGGCACAGCCAACTACTGGTTATGCTATCAGGGTAGTAACCTAGACCTAGTGGGTTATACCGATGCTGATTGGGGGGGTGACTTGGATCAAAGGAGAGCTACGTCTGGATATGCCTTCCTACTTGGCACTGGGGCCATCTCTTGGAGTAGCAAGAAACAACAATGCATTTCTCTGTCTACCATGGAAGCAGAGTTTGTCGCATGCTCATCAGCAGTGCAAGAAGCAGTCTGGCTAAAGAGGTTTTTAGGCCATTTGGGTGTCACAGACAAAGTTGATGATCCGGTGACACTATATTGTGACAGTCAGGTAGCTATTGCATATACGAAACATCCCAAACACCATGGAAGGACCAACCACATAGATACGAAGTTTAACTTCATACATGACATTATATCACAACAGCAGGTCACCCTGAAGTATCTATCTACGCATGAGATGTTGGCAGATCCGATGACCAAGCCGATACCTAGAGATGTGTTTGACCGACCCGTGAGATCTCTAGGATTACGTAGGATAAGGTGATTTTACAGTTTATTTTGTTGAACTATTATGACATATAGGCATGATATGCATTTTCGTTTCTTGATTATTCGTAATAAAGAATATTATTTTGGATATTTTTTTTGTTTATATCTTGCAATAATTGGGAATTGAAAATATTGATTACACAATACACGAACATGTCGTACAGGCAAGGAAGGTTGAGTCTCTCACACGAGTAACCGCCTTCGACACAGATGTGGTGTGGGCCAAGATGAGATTTTGATGTTCTCTTATGAACGCTACACAAAGATAATGTGAGTATCTGTGTGTCGCCAAAGGGCGTCAAGCATTGGGCAAGGGAACATCACAAAATAAATCGCCCTAATGAGTAAAGATGAGATCCAATGGAGAACCATAGGTGGATCGAATTATGAATATGCAGTTATTCATAATGCCTATAGCCAGACTTGAGAGCTCCACTCGGCGCCGTGGAAGGCGAGCAGAGTGTGGTAGCAATCTCAGGACAGATTCTGAGTGAATCTAGGCTAAGGTTTGTGTGGTGCATATAATCAGAGGATTAAAATCAACATACATCGAGATGCACCACAACATGCGATTCATACCGCATGTGCTTTGAAAACCACAAAGCGAAGCATGTGAATAGATTCCTGCTTCAATGCTGTGTGAGTCCCAAAAAGGAAGGAGAGATCCTCGTCTTTTTACTGGTACCCTTATGTACTTTGACTCTGTCATAGAGAGACGAGGTGGTGCATGCTACTTTGATGTGCTTTCAAAAGGCTATGGCAAAATACGGCCCTATGAATACTGTCAGGAAAGCAACCATCTTTGATTGAAGTGACAAGAGGGGGGAAGGAAGACTGTGTTGACATATACATGAGTGATAGTATCCGAGATCGATCCATTATGTGAATCTCATGTGGAGGAGCACATAAATGTGGATACCTATTGCTAAATGAGAATAGCTAAAGTCCTACTCTTGCAAAGACTTAGAGGGGTTGGACTAGCCATTTATTTGGACACGTCTAGGGGACCTATCGCATTTTTTTTATAAGACAGATGGTCCTATCATTATATTTTTTGGGTAGTAGCACCACTTATAGCTGGGCCTTAATAGGCTTCTAGTATAAGGCTCCCACAAGTCGTGCCAAGCGGTCACGACTGACGCGGAGTATGAAAAGCGACGACGAAAAATAGAAATTGAGAATTCCTTTGTGATAAGGATAATCATGGGCCTCCCACAATGTGCGAGTGGGAGTATGTTGGATATGTTGGGTTCTTCGGGACTAAATATCGGCCCATGGGGCAGTTCGATCGGGTCGTGTGATGACCCGTTGGAAAGTTCGCAGAGAGACGAACAAAACCACACCAAGATGGCTCTCATCAGAGATCACACGAGCCCGTACTCGTTGCCCAAAGTGGGCTAGGTGATCATGGTTTTATCATGATTTTTTGTTCAATTTTCCAAGTCCCACATCTGACAAGTCAGAGATGGGAGCTCTCTCATCCTCCTATAAATAGGATGGACTCTCCACCATTCAATTTGCTAATCACTCTCATATTTCTAACGGGAGCTCTTTTATTAGAGAACCCTATACAATTTTATTTCTTTAGTTGCTTTTTCGCGATCAGTCGTGGAAAACATTTTTGTCTCTAGTAGAGAAAAAAATCGCTCGGTGGGTTCGAGGTTCGAGGTTCGTGGTTCGTGTTCGAGTGAGTCGGGTCTTGGGGACTCGCAACCCTACAGGTTTTGATCTCACTCTTTCTTGAAGAGTACATTGAAATGATGTATTTTGCATGCACAAGTGAGGTGTCCTCACTCTAATCCTCCTTAAGTCTCACGGTGACACCAAGCTTGGTGATTAATCAAGCTACTTAGGGAGTGTTTGGCTAATAGTTTATGATTTTATGCTTAGTTAGAACTCAATCCTCAGATTTGGTCTTTAAGAAGCATGTGAACTGTGATGATGGTGTTTGCATGATTAATTGAGGTGTCTATCCCTCACTTTCAGTTACCCACTTATTGACACATGTATTAGTGACTCATGAAGGGCTTGGGACGTGTTTGGTGGCCAATTTGTTGTTGGGTTTAATTAAGACTAAGTGTTAATGTGTGTGTCTCGATTTTGGCTATAAAGTATTGGAGCACGGACATGTGAATTGTAATGATGATGTTGGTGCATGAAGTGAGGCGTCTAACTCTCCTCCTCACTTAATTGTGGTCAAGACACTTAATTGATGAGTAATGGGAAGATTAGGGCGTGTTTGGGTCATCCTTAGTGGGTTAAGTCAAGTCTTTAAACTTATTCTTTAATTTTATCTCCTTATTTGACCTCAAGCTTATTTATTTAATTGTCGTATTTTATTTATTTTGAAATCTCCTTAAAATTCAAGAACTTGTTTTCATTTTAAAATTTATCTGAAATTTGCTAATTAAATAAAATGACTTATATATTATTTTAATTATTTATTTAGAAATTTACTATTCTAATACTTAAATTTTATTTTTAGTTATTATTCAAGATTTCAATTAGACTTATTGAAGTGGCCTAATTTAAATATCTTTGGGAGTGGGATGCTACATGTGTGGCTTCCGTTTTGTTCCTCAAAGTTTTAGTTTCTAAGCTTCTATGAGTGAGACATAATGATTTGGTGTGTTCATAAAATTAATCATTGTGTTTTGCATGGTGATAAAGGTGTCAAGTCCTCAGTTTCCCCTAATCCACCCGTTGACACTTCATCGAGTGACTAATGACTCTTGTTAAGATGTGTTTAGTTTAGAATTCAGGCTCCAAGTGCAGTTAATGTGTTTGGGCAAAACTTTGATTTCTTACATTTTAGTCCCTGAATTTCCACTGAAGAAAATGTGGGAATTTAGGGATAGCCTTAGGGTTGGGTTCCCTCATTGGGTCTTAGGGTGTCCCTAGAGTATCCTGGATTACCAAAATGTAGGTCTTCCTAATCTTCCCTACTTAATTTGTTCATTTAAGTTCAAAGGGTTAAAAAAATCAAGTTTAATTTCAATTTAGTCCTTCTAGTTCAAATTAGGCTTTTCTAACCTAATTTGTTTTATTTCAAGATTTTTCTTCCCTCCTAATTACGGTTTCTTATCCTAATTTCAATCAAAGTCAAACATTAAAATAACAAAATTACATTACTTAGTAAATTATCCCTCATATAAAGTGGGATGTTACATTCTCCCCTCCTTATAGAAATTTCGTCCTCGAAATTAGACTTTCTTGAATCTCTTATGGCCTAAAGGATTTTGTATTCCTTCTAGTTTGTTCTCCCTTATGTGGTCTACTCCTAATTAAGCTTTTGTTGCGCACTCTTTTCGTATTTCTTACTATGTTGGTTTCGGAAATCTTTTACATTGTCTTGATTCTTCACACTCATCAATTCCTTAGAGGTTAAGTTGAATTCAGTTGAGTCGTTAAACTACTCTGTACTCAGGGGAAATCTTGCATTACCACATGTTTAAGCCTACCAATTAATTGGATAGTATATGATCCTCCAAAACATCTGTAGCTAATGTTTCAATTCCTAAAGGAAAATCAATTAATCCAAATTCGTCCAGTCAATATTACCATTTCCTAAAAGTATACTAATATGAAAAAGAGATGGTATAGTGTTGGTACTTCAAATCCCTAGATGGATGTTCTTGGTTTACTCAAATTGGAAAGAAGGTTATAATAGCTGGGGTTGGTTTTCTCATTGGTGAAGAAGGTCTTATAGCTAGTGAGATTATCTTGTAATCAGGGTTTTCTTTCTATGATCCTAGAACTTCGTATCGCTTCCTAGTGACACAAGTGTCATTGTGAGGGTGTGCTAATGAAGTCATGAAGTTGACTTATAGATGTAGAGAGAGATTACTAATGGAGGGTAAACCAAATTACTAATGGAGGGTAAACTAGTTTGTCTATCCATATGTTTAATATGTATCCTAATGGAATTTTCTCTAAATCCCTTCGGGGTTCTTATTGTATTCTTGTTCTATCCATATATCCAAAATTTTTCGTTTCTAAGTTGTGAGGTGATAAGGCTATTCTCTATTCCCAGAAGTAAAGAAAAGTTAGGGTACTATTCCAAATGTAGTTTGTCACTTAGTTTTGGGAAAAATGAATTGTGAAATTCTTTGATCGGGGAAGTTATATTCCTACTTGATCAGTTCCTAGGCATTCGAGGTTAACACTTCAAAGATTTAGTTGTGTCTTAGGCTATGCTAAGTGTGAATGAGTCATATGTTTTTGATATGGATTATGAATGTGGTAAGCTGCCTCAAAGCTCACTACTTACTTTAGAGGTGTTCCTATTTTTCCTTTTATTAGAAGGGTGATATGGTAGAAAAAGTATTACTGCCTTTCATGTATCATTAGGGCAATTATTCTCTGATGGGATGTTGCTATATCTTGGTAGTCTGAACACTTAAGGTTTTCATCCCTTAAGTTGATACCTATTTTCTTTTCAAATCATAGACTTTATGTGTTTAAGTTGTTTACCTACATACTATCTAGTCTTGTAGAAGTTTAGTTGTTTCCCTAGCTGACTCAATACTAGTATCCTAAGGAAGACAAATAATTATGAATAGAAACACATTAGCACATCAATCAAACTCACAAAGAGAGAAATCATGCAACAGAGAACATTCTCAAACACAATAAGTAACTCTTGTTAACTAAATGAATTAGTTAACTCATCTTATTCATTCTTGGTTATGAAAATTTTTCCCTTAATCTTTAATTGCTTTACAACCATAGCAAATCACATATCATTCAAGAAAGTGATTAATGTTTCAAAATGCACTTGAATGCCAAAATCACAGTAATATCATGTAATCACCAATACACATTTTGTGTACAAACACCAGCTTACAATGGGAATCCACAAAACATTCAATAATGTGTTCTTTCTGCATCAAATCTTGCTAATGTCACGGTAGCTTCACACTACGACTCTTTACTCGGCGTTGATTTACTCGCATTTGCGGTCAGCCCCTTCGCCGGTCAGACCCTTCGTAGGTAGCCCTCTCCGTACTGTTAGCATCATACTCAAGAAAATATGATTTTAAAGTCTCCACATTCTTGAACTTCCCCAATGGGTAAATGTAACTCCAGTACTTAATCAAAGTACATGGTATTTCTTATTTGAGAATTATCTCTATTCCAGGTTATGAAGAAACTACATTCTTCTTACCTCTATACTCAATCATGGAGTATTGTGTCCTTGCCCACTGCCACATCATCGTAGACATGGCGGGGTAACAATCAAACGTAGTAGTCAATGACAACCACGTACCAACCAATAAGATTAAGAAGGAGTCACTCATATGTTGAATAACTCTCGTCAACCTACAAGCATTTCCATTTATCCTATACTGTTTAATTCTAGCCACTATGTAGGGTTAACTTCCCAAATAATGCGACTGAATTTTTCCTCAATTTAGTTATCCTTAAATTTTACTAGTGCCTGACTTCCTTAACAACATCAGATGTAAATGAGTCGGCCAGATTGAGTTACATGAATTGAGTAAAGAAATTCAAGAACATTAATTAGAGAATTTTCTATCCCATCCCAGTTTAATTAGTGGTCTCTTCCTGTTGCCAACCAACTGTCATGGTTCAGTTAGTTGCTCAGGTTAACCATATACTTAGGTTCTAATTCTAGTTAGGATCCACCTAGGACACTATTCTTATCATATTTAGCTAAGTTCCGAACAACATGGATCACAAGATCCCCAGTGTCCTCAGAACCTTTGCTTTGATACCAAATTGGAACATCCACCCCGAATTACCAATTAATATTGATTACTTAAAGTTTCTCAAAAATGCGGAAAAATTTAAACTTTTCTCTTACTAAAGTTAATACTAAGTGAGTTCACTTACTTCTGGTTATTAATTTAATCTTTATCATGAAATCAAATAAACCTCATTAATTACAATTTACATCTAAGCTTCTATCTAAAATCACATATCAACAAATATAAGCCTTACATAGGCTTTAGACAATGATAACTGCTCCTTGCATCATCATACATGAACGCTAGCTGCAGCGCTCAATCAACCAATCCTCCTTAAGTCTTATGCCACGTTCAATCCCTAAAACAAGTCTGAACATAGTAGCGTCATGAGATTTACATCCCTGTAGGACACAAAATACTGGTTTATACAAAATCTTTTCTCGCTACTATGCTCAGGGCTATGCCAAAACGCCTCAACAGTATTTATCAAAATATGCCATGTGAGAATGCATTTAAGTGCAAAATAATCATTAAATAAATCAGTTATGCACAGTTATATCAATGAAAGTCAATTTATTTAAAATAAAACTTAATGATGCCGTAAGATTGGAACCATCTCAGATCCTGCTTAATTGAAATAAACCATTACCTTATACATGTGCCGAGGATGAAAACCAATCTAATGAAACAGGACAAATAGACATACGACATAGAGCGCAGTCTGCCATAAGGCACCGAAAAAATTACCTAACATCCAGGGCGTCCCCCGGTATGCGCATGTGTTAGAACCGTAGGATCACCGTAGGATCACCTTGGGTTCAATCAGATTAACCTTGATTTTCACGAAAATCACAATTTCAATCACTATATCCAACTAGCAATCACAGTGTACACACAAAGCAAATCATGACATCACAAGTCATGTACAATCTAACATTCAAGTCCATTTATTTGCCAAGTCAAATAAGTCAACACTTACTAACATTGCAAGAAACTATCACATATTCTCATACAAGCATCCATGGTTCAAAAACCAATCATTTACCATTTATATACAACCATGTCAATGCTCACCAAAAACAATTTTCAGAAATGAAGTCAAAATAGAACAAGATGGGATATTAAATTTTATTTTCATTTTAGTCCCTAGTGGAGCCCCTTCTTATTTTGAACCTTACATGCATCAAAAGAACTATAGGCAATCATTATGACATTAATTAACACGTGTTCAGTAAGGATTTATGACCACGTCAAGTCAAAAGTTATCAGTTTTATACATAAAATTTTGTAAGTATAATATTAGTACAAATAAGTCCCCTTTTCATGATTTCAACCTTCCTAGTCTAATAAAACTCATTTTTTCAATTAGGAATGACAATTCACAACTTATATAAGTGAATGACGACCACTTGGTTCACCCAGAATTTCAAAATTCTTTAAGAAAAGGATGTCAATTTCTCGGGTCCTTTCTTTTTTATCCCTAAATTTATTTTCAAGCAATTAATTATAAGAATACTTGTTTATTCACAACTTAACATTAATTTTAACTTTCCGAAATTCATGTGTCTTAATTGTGAGTGTCCAGAATTTATTTATTGTATTAATTTTAATATAACTTTCTATTTATAAGTCAAAATTACCATTAAAAATCAATAATTCACTCAAGGAAATATTAATCTATTCCCACTTATTTTATTGTCCATTCTAACCCGAATTTAAGAGTTCATTATGCTTCAATAATTATGTCATAAGACATCTCAATTAACCATAAATTAATTCAGCCAAACAGAGAAACATACACATATAAATAACACAGGTACTCAAATACGGTTATGACAAAAATCCGCAAATTTTAGACTCATAAAAACCCACCCAAAAATTAAATTCATATTTTTTGGAGACTTCCTCACATGTATTTTATTACATAGTAAAAATTAAGGGTCTCAGCAATTTTGAAAAAATAAATAAAATTCGAAGAACCCAAAGAAGTCGAAACAGAGTTCTGTGTACATCATTCTACTTTTGAGCAGCACAACTCTTAATCAAACCGTTACTTTTTGCATAAAAATGACTTTCTAGAAAGGTATGAATGTTATGTTTCACATGCCTTCGAAATTAATTAAATCCATTAAGAATTGAGGTCGGAAAACACATTTGAAGCAAAGAAGGACAAATTGGCTTCATAACAGAACAACCGATTTGGTAAGCCTTCTTTAAAAATTCATATCTCTCTCAATTCTCAATGAAACAAGGTTATTCTTTTTTCTAAATAAAGCTTAGATACATTATACTGAAATTATTAAATTGTGATCGTGTGTAGTTGTTCCATATTAGTGTAGTAAAATAAATATAGTAGCAAATTGTCAAGAACTCATAATAGAGTTCTGTGTTCATAAGTAAGATTTTGAAGGGCTTTTCTCCCTAACCAAAAAAATTGAATATTGTATTAAAAGTATCTGTTGAAAAGCTACGGGTGTATTTTTCTTTAGGCTTTGGAATCACTTTAATTGGACCAGTAACGAAAGAGAAAAACGAATTTGAACCAAGAAAGGTCAGGAAAAATGCAAAACATAACATAAATAAACAAAAATAATTTTTAACTAGTTAAAAAACCTTAGAACGTGATTTAAAGCTTGATGTGAGACTTCTAAGATTCAAGGAAAGGTAATCATATATTACCTTTCTTCCAGCAAGTGTAGATGATGATGAAGAAAACAAAATCTCTAATCCCACTCGGTCTTAAGTTTGGATTTATGGTAAGTGTTGTGGGTTGTTGTCTCCTACTCTTAATGACTGTCTTCCCTCACGTTTCTAGCCCCAAATTCTCAGCTCTCTCTCTCTCTTCCCACTTCTGATTCTCTCTCTAATCTCTCTCTCTATCAAGCTTGAAAGGTGGTTTTTTGTGTAAAGGTGTGGGTATTCGATTTTGATTTCACTCCTTCTTAAAGAGTAAATTAAAATGATGTATTTTGCATCCATAAGTGAGGTATCCCTCACACTAATCCTCCTTAAGTCTCACGGTGACACATAGCTTGGTGACTAATCAAGCTACTTAGGGAGTGTTTGGCTAATAGTTTATGACTTTATGTGTAGTTAGAACTCAAGCCTCGGTTTTGGTCTTTAAGAAGCATGTGAAATTTGATGATGGTGTTTGCATGATTAATTGAGGTGTCTATCCCTCACTTTTGGTTAGCCACTTATTGACACATGTATTAGTGACACGTGAAAGGCTTGGGACATGTTTGGTGGCTAATTTGTTGTTGGGTTTGATTAAGACTAAGTCTTAATGTGTGTGTCTCGGTTTTGGCTCTAATTGAACCAAAAATTGCAATTGAATCACAAGAGAATTCAAGAAGTACCATTCAAACGTGTTGTTCCACAAGTGAGTCAAATCGATCGCTTCATGTTGTATTTGGGAATTCGAGTGAATTTAATGCTCAAATGGGACTCTTGATCTCATGGAAGGTGTTCTAAATGGAAAATCGTGATTGAATCTCAAAACAATTCAATAAGTAAAGGTCAAACGTGATGTTGCACAAGTGAGTCAAACCGATCGCTACGCGTTGTATTTGTGAATACGAGTGGATTTAATGTTGGAATGGGACTCATGATCGCATGGATGGTGTGTGAAATCATCTCTAAACACTTTTAAACCAAAATTCTTGATTGAATCGGAAAATATTTCAAGAACTACAAGTCAAACGTGTTGGTGCACAAGTGAGTCGAATCGATTGCTACGTAATGTATTCGAGGGATCCGAGTGGATTTAACGCTCAAATGGGACTCGTGATCGCATGGAAGGTGTGTGAACACATACCGAAACATATTTGAAACGGAAAATCTCAATTGAGTCTCAAAAGATTTCTAGAAGTACAACTCAAACGTGTTGTTGCACAAGTGAGTAAAATCGATCGTTTTGTGTTGTATTTTTGAATTCGAGTGGATTTAATGCTCGAATGCGACTCGTGATCGCATGGATGGTGTGTGAAGTCATGTCTAAACACATTTGGAACCAAAGATCGTGATTAAATCTCAAAAGAATTCAAGAAGTACAAGTCAAACGTGTTGTTGCACAAGTCTGTTAAACTGATCATTTCGTGTTTTATTTGGGAATTCAAGTGGATTTAAAGCTCGAATGAGACTCGTGATCGCATGAAAGGAGTGTGAAGTTATTTCTAAATAAACTTTGAACCAAAAATCGTGATTGAATCTCAAAATAATACAAGAAGTACAACTCAAACGTGTTGTTGCACAAGTGTGTCAAACTGATCGCGTCGCGTTGTATTAGGGAATCTTATTGGATTTAATGCTCGAATGGGACTGGTGATTGCATGGAAGGTGTGTCAAGTCATGTTTAAACAAATTTTGAACCGAAAATCCTGATGGAATCTCAAAAGAATTAAAGAAGTACAAGTCCAACGTGTTGTTGTAAAAGTGACGCAAACCAATCACTTCGTGTTGAATTTGGGAATTCAAGTGGACTTAATGCTCAAATGGGACACGTCATGGCATTGAAGGCGTGTGAAGTCATATCTAAACACATTTTGAACCGAAAATTGCAATTGAATCACAACAGAATTCAAGAAGTACCAGTCAAATGTGTTGTTGCACAAGTGAGTCAAATCGATCGCTTCATGTTGTATTTGGGAATTCGAGTGGATTTAATGCTCGAATGGGACTCTTGATCTCATGGAAGGTGTGTGAAGTCATCGCGAAACATATTTTAAATGGAAAATCGTGATTGAATCTCAAAACAATTCAATAAGTAAAAGTCAAACGTGTTGTTGCACAAGTGATTCAAACCGATCGCTACACGTTGTATTTGTGAATACGAGTGGATTTAATGCTGGAATGGGACTCATGATCGCATGGATGGTGTGTGAAATCATCTCTAAACACTTTTAAACCAAAATTCTTGATTGAATCCGAAAAGATTTCAAGAAGTACAAGTCAAACGTGTTGTTGCACAAGTGAGTCCAATCGATTGCTACGCAATGTATTCGAGGGATCCAAGTGGATTTAATGCTGGAATGGGACTCGTGATCGCATGGAAGGTGTGTGAACACATACCAAAACATATTTGAAACGGAAAATCTCAATTGAATCTCAAAAGATTTCTAGTAGTACAACTCAAACGTGTTGTTGCAAAAGTGAGTAAAATCGATCGTTTCGTGTTGTATTTCTGAATTCGAGTGGATTTAATGCTCGAATGCGACTCGTGATCGCATGGATGGTGTGTGAATTCATGTCTAAACACACTTGGAACCAAAGATCGTGATTAAATCTCAAAAGAATTCAAGAAATACAAGTCAAACGTGTTGTTGCACAAGTGTGTTAAATCGATCATTTCGTGTTTTTTTTGAATTCGAGTGGATTTAAAGCTCGAATGAGACTCGTGATCGCATGAAAGGTTTGTGAAGTTATGTCTAAACACATTTTGAACCGAGAAATAGGTCAAGAAGTACAACTCAAATGTGTTGCTGCACAAGTGTGTCAAACTGATCACGTCGCGTTGTATTAGGGAATCTTAGTGGTTTTAATGCTCGAGTGTGACACGTGATCGCATGGAAGGTGTGTCAAGTCATGTTTAAACAAATTTTGAACTGAAAATCGAGATTGAATGTCAAAAGACTTCAAGACGTACAAGTCAAATGTGTTGTAAAAGTGACTCAAATTGATCACTTCGTGTTGCATTTGGGAATCCAAGTGGATTTAATGCTCAATTGGGTCTCTTCATGGCATGGAAAGTGTTTGAAGTCATATCTAAACACACTTTGAACCAAAATTTTCGATTGAATCTTTAGAGAATTCAAGAAGTACCAGTCAAACATATTGTTGCAAAAGTAAGTCAAATCAATCGCTACGCGTTGTGTTTGTGAATCCGAGTGGATTTAATACTCGAATGGGACTCATGATCGCATGGATGGTGTGTGAAGTCATGTCTAAACACTTTTAAACCAAAATTTGTGATTGAATCTGAAAAGATTTCAAGAGGTACAAGTCAAACGTGTTGTTGCACAAGTGAGTCGAACTGATTGCTTCACGTTGTATTTGGGGGATCCGAGTTAATTTTATGCTCGAATGGGACACGTGATCGCATGGAAGGTGTGTGAAGACATGTCGAAACATATTTGAAACGGAAAATCTCGATTCAATCTCAAAAGATTTCTAGAAGTACAAGTCAAACGTGTTGTTGCACTAGTGAGTCAAACAAATCACTTCACGTTGTATTTGTGAATTCGAGTGGATTTAATGCTCGAATGGGACTTGTGATCGCATGGATGGTGTTTGAAGAATGTTTAAACACATTTTGAACCAAAGATCGTGATTAAATCTCAAAATATTTCAAGAAGTACAAGTCGAACGTGTTGTTGCACAATTGAGTCAAACCGATCGCTTCGCGTTGTATTTGTGAATCCGAGTGGATTTAAAGCTCGAATGGGACTCGTGATCACATGGATGGATTGTGTAGTAATGTCGAAACACATTTTGAATAGAAAATCGTGATGAAATCTCAAAAGACTTCAAGAAGTACAAGTCAAATGTATTGTTGCACAAGTGGGTCAAACAAATCGCTTCGCATTGTATTTGGGAACCCGAGTTGATTTAATGCTCAAATGGGACTCGTTATAGAATGAAAGGTGTGTGAAGTCATTCTAAACACATTTTGAACCGAAAATCGCGATTGAATCTCAAAAGAATTCAGGAAGTACAAGTCAAACATGTTGCTCAAGTCAATCTGATCGCTTCACGTTGTAATTAGGAATCCAAGTGGATTTAAAGCTCGATTTGAGCTCGTGATCACATGGAAGGTGTGTGAGGTGATGTCTAAACACATTTTCAACCGAAAATCACGATCGAATCTCAAAAGAATTTAAGAACTACAAGTCAAATGTGTTGTTGGACAAGTGAGTCAAACTGATTACTTCGCATTGAATTTGTGAATCCAAATGGATTTAATACTCTAATGGCAATCATGATCGCACGGATGGAGTGTGAAGTCATGTCTAAACTCATTTTGAACCAAAATTCGCGATTAAATGTCAAAAGATTTCAAGAAGTACTAGTCAAATTTGTTGTTGCACAAGTGAGTCAAACCGATCGCTTCGCGTTGTATTTGGGAATCCGAGTACATTTAAAACTCTAATGCGTGTTGTGATCGCATGGAAGGTGTGTGAAGTCATGTCTAAAAAAAGTTTCAACCGAAAATCGTGATTGAATCTCAAAATAATTTACGAAATACAAGTCAAATGTATTGTTGCACAAGTGAGTCAAACCGATCGGTTCGCCTTGTATTTGGGAATCCAAGTGGATTTAAAGCTCGAATGGGACTCGTGATAGCATGGAAGGTGTGTGTAGTCATGTCTAAACACATTTTGAACCAAAAATCGCGATTGAATCTGAAATAAATCCAAGAAGTACAAGTCAAACGTGTTGTTGCTCAAGTGAGCCAATCTAATCACTTTGCGTTGTATTTAGGAATCGAGTAGATATAAAGCTCTAATGGGACTTGTGATTGTATGGAAGTGTGTGAAGTCATGTCTAAAACCATTTTGAAACAAAAATCACGATTGAATCTCAAAATAACTCAAGAATTATAAGTCAAACTTGTTGTTGCAAAAGTGTGTTAAACTAATCGCTTCGCGTTGTATTTGGAAATCCGAGTGGATTTAATGCTCGAAAGGGACTCGTATTGGCATGGACGGTGCGTGAATTTATCGCTAAACAAAATGTGAACAAAAAATCGCGATTGAATCTCAAAAGAATTCAAGAATAACAAGTTAAACGTGTTTCTGCTCAAATGAGTCAATTCGATCGCTTCCCATTGTATTTAGGTATCCGAGTGGGTTTGAAGTTCAAATGGGACTTGTGTACGCATGGAAGGTGTGTGAAGTCATTTCGAAAGAAATTTTGAACCGAAAAGAGTGATTGAATCTCAAAAGAATTCAAAAAGTACAGGTCAAACGTGTTGTTGCACAAGTGAGTCAAATCGATTGCTTCGCGTTGTATTTGGGAATCCGAGTGGATTTATTGCTTGAATGGGACTCGTGATCACATGGAAGGTGTGTGAAATCATCTCGCAACATATTTAAGATGTAAAATTGCAATTGAATCCAAAAAGAATTAAAAAAGTACAATTCAAATGTGTTATTGCACATGTGAGTCAAACCGATCACTTCAGGTTGTATGTGGGAATCGAAGTGGATTTAATGCTCGAATGGGACTCGTGATGCATGGAAGGTGTGTGAAGTCATGTCTAAACACATTTTGAACCATAAATCACGATTGAATCTCAAAAGATTTCATGAAATACAAGTCAAACATGTTGCACAAGTGAGTCAAACTGATCGTTTCGCGTTGTATTTGGGAATTCGAGTGCATTTAAGGCTTGAATTGGACTCGTGATCGCATGGAAGTGTGTGAAGTCATCTCGCAACATGTTAAAAATGGAAAATCGCAATTGAATCTAAAAAGAATTCAAGAAGTACAAGTCAATCGTGTTGTTGCACAAGTGAGTCAAATCGATCACTTCGCGTTGTATTTGGGAATCCGAGTGGATTTAATGCTCAAATAGGACTCGTGATCGAATGGAAGGAGTATGAAGTCATGTCTAAAGACATTTTGAACCAAAATTCGCGATTGAATCTCAAAAGAATTGAAGAAGTACAAGCCAATCGTGTTGTTGCACAACTAAGTCAAGTCGATCGCTTTGCGTTGTATTTGGGCATCCGAGTGTATTTAATGCTCAAATGGGACTCACGATCGAATGGAATGTGCGTGAAGTCATGCCTAAGGACTTTTTGGGCCAAAAATCGCGATTGAATCTCAAAATAATTCAAGAAATACAAGTCAAATGTGTTGTTGCACAAGTGAGTCAAATCGATTGCTTCGCGTTGTATATGGAAATCCCGGTGGATTTAATGCTTCAATGGGACTCGTGATCGCATGGAAGGTGTGTTAAGTCATGTCTAAACATATTTCTAACCAAACATCGTGATTGAATCTCAAAAGAATTCAAGAAGTACAAGTCCAACGTGTTGTTGCACAAGTGAGTCAAACCGATTACTTCGCGTTATACTTGGGAATTCGAATGAATTTAATACTCGAATGGGACTCATCATCGCAAGGAAGGTGTGTGATGTCATGTCTAAACTCATTTTGAACCAAAAATCACGATTGAATATTAAAAAAATTCAAGAAGTACAACTCAAATGTGTTGTTGCACAAATGTGTCAAACCGATCGCTTCGCGCTGTATTTCGGAATTCGAGTGGATGGAATGCTCGAATGGGACTCGTGACCACATGGAAGGAGTGTGAAGGATGTTTAAATAGATTTTGAACCAAAGTTCGTGATTGAATCTAAAAATATTTGAAGAAGTACAATTTAAAAGTGTTGTTGCACAAGTGAGTCAAGCAGATCACTTCGCTTTGTATTTGAGAATCTGAGAGTTTTTAATGCTTGAATGGGACTCGTGATCACATGGATGGTGCAACTGTCATTTTTCGTTCAGATAATTTATAATTCCAAATAAGGACCGCAAATGGTCGTAGTAGTGGGGGACTTGTACTTAGGTGACGACCTAGGTGCCTACGTAACCTTGTATAGGGATCGTAGTCCACGTAATTTGTGGAAGAGACGTCCATAGGAGCTGTTAAGCAGGAGTGTCACCTGTAGTGGCTGTGTACGGTTAGGGCGTGTGTGTAGTACTACGGGCGGCGAGCCACCTGTTGGAGGTTTCCTTTGTGGAATGAGAAAGCTTGAGTCTCTAGGAGCTGCTTAGATTTTGAGGATAAATGTATCCAATGAGGGAAAGTGAGTAATGATGACTATATCGTATTGTATGATTGTCCTTACTTTTTTAGTCCCCCAAGTGAGGGGTATTTATACTAAGTGTAGGGAGGAACGTGGTCGACCCACGTTCTTGCTTGTAATGTGTCAACCCATGATCTTTGAGCTTCTCCCACGTCTCTATTACGAGAGCGTGTATGGGAAAGCGTGGGATTAAGACACGTACGAATCCATCGAGTGGTGCCATGTGTCATTGATGCATGATTCGGTTAACCTTCTAGAAAGCCAGTGCCAAGTGTCCATAGGGTGGAATTTTCTGGAGTGACATAAGTCCCCCAGGTCTATGGTGCTGGGCGCCCGTAGACTTAAGTTTCTATTTGTAAGATATTGGGGGCATGGTTGCTCATCGTGGGTTTTTGCCAAATGAGATTGACCGCTGGTTAGATGGACTAAGGTGGTCGAACGTTCAGATGAGAGAACTTGTGCATTTCTCTGGGAGATTGCTTTTTGGAGGAGTAGGAAGTCGCATGTGCCACACGTCAAGATCTGGACGGCTGCTGTCACTTCGGATGACTCATAATCTTCTGTCAAGCCGTTTTACTTTTATTTATTACTCATGCATTTCTGAGGGATATCATCATTAGCCTTGGCTATAGATTTCCCATAAATGCCCTGCGGGTCTATTGAAAGACTTTTGGGTTTCTAGGGGTATCTTGGTCTTTCCTTGACATGGTTCTAGGGCATCGAATCTGAGTCGTTCCTTTCACCGTATGTTAGCTTGGATCGGATGGTTGTAGCTTCAAGTGAGTGCATGCGATAATTTCTTTCCCTTGCGGAATTCGAGGGTGGCTGAGATTTTGAATCGTCGTGCCTTCCAAGCCCTTAGAAATATCCCTGCAATAGAAAAGCTCTATTTACCTTCATTTTTCTGATTGTAATCCCCCATTTTCCAGTGCTTTGTTTGTCTGCAAGGCTTCATTTTCCATTTTTCCAAATCCTAATCCTTCATTTTCTTTAGGGTTTTACCATGGCCACCGCGGATGAGAGATTGTATCCCTTTGATTTCACCGATTTGGAAGACATTTCCCCCCTCCCCCTCCTCCTCTGAATCGTACTCGAGACAACAGTTAGAGTAAGGGGAAGTGACCAAGACAGGACCTTTCTCCAAGTCGAGAGAAGGCTACTGGAGTTCGTATCGGAGCATCCGAGGGTGGTGGAAGAATCGACCGAAAGCAGGTTTCTTCTGCCTCTGATAGCAATCAGCGTAGAGAGGATCTCCAAGGGCAAGACAAGAGGAAAGATGGGAAGAAAGAGGGAGGAAACCCTAAAGGGAAAGAAGGAGGAAACCCTAAGGGGAAAGAATGGAGCCCAAGAAGCCAACTGGGGCGGACTCGTGACCTTCTTCTCAGGTTCCCAATCTTCGTCGATGTAGCAGAAGACTACGCCAGTGGAAGCTAGAGTGGCTGCTTCGGTGGAGGGTACTTTTCTTCTCTCAGGACCAACTCACTGTTCTCCTTTGCGGGTGATTCTGTCGAGCTCCCACTCTACTCAATCTGTGATTCTGGGTTCTGCCGGGAGTGCTGAGGAGCTAGAGAGCAAGAGGCTTGAGTAGAGGGGGCAACTGATAAGACCAATGTTGCAGTTGAGAGGAGGGTTGAGGCTCCAACCGAAGAAGAGGCTAGGGCCCTCCCTGTAGGAGGGAAGGTAGTGGTGAGTCAAATGGCTACCACTGCTTCTGCAGGTGCTGCTCTAGAAAATTTTGTACTGGACACTGAGGGCACTCCGTCGAAGGCCGAGGGATCATCGAGGGAGGTGCCCCTGTTTGCTCTAGTAGCCCTTGGTAGACATTTTCCCGTGGACCTGAACAAGAGGGCTGCTAAGGCAAAAGATATGAATCCTATGGGCGTCACTCTTTGGGCTTTTGACAGCGTCGCCAATTCTCTGGCTGGTTTCCACCAAGCTCGAAATATGTGGGAAGCACAGGTGGTATGTTTTCCAGCCTTGGGTTTTTTAACATGAAACTTTATCATTAAATTTCAGAGTAACACTTTCTGCTTTTGTAGGGTGAACTTCGCTCGCATCACAACCAGCTTCTTATGTTCCTGGATTCTATGGGTAAGTTTCTTGATCTTATGCAGAAGCAACTTGAAGAGGTGAACGGGCATCTGACGATACAGGAGAAAGAGTGTAAGGATATAAGTCGTGAGTTGAAGTTTTTAACTCACGAAGTTGCTCGCCTCAAAGCTGAAAGTGGCCAGCTCGTCGAGGTTAAACTCTTGCAGTTGGAGCTCGAGAAGGCTTGCGAGGAGCTGGGTATTCGTCGAGAGGACACGGAGAAACATAAGCAGGAGCTACATTCTCATTGGGAGTCCGTGAAGAATGCCGAGGCCCGAGCTCATGAAAGCATGGCAAGCTTGCTGGATGCTAAGAGCAGAATCGGGGATGCCATTGTCCGCCAAGCAGAGATGCTAGCAGAAAGGTTGTACGGAATGTTGCTGGGAGCAACTTCAGCGCCTTCATGGGGAGAGGTTCTCCACCGAGTGGGTGAGTTCTTTGCATCCTTCATTGGAGCTCTTCGATGGTGAACTTAGGGGTCGGCTTGCGACTGATCCGCCTGTGAACTTCGCTTGCCTCCGCGATTTGGCTAAGTGCCCTCTAAGCCATTATTTTCTCTCTGCGGTGGCCGGGCATGTTCCGAAGATTGGAGCTACTTCTTATCAACTGGTTGAGAGGGTGCTAAGGGAGCCGTCGAGAAGTGTTGGCGATTTCGAGCCTAGGGAGCCCCCAATTGATGTTAACCTCCCTAGAGTAAATTGTATTTTGTACGGTCTCTTTGTTTTTCGCCAAGTGTTATAGGCAATTGCCTTTTTTGATACAGTAATGAAATGACTACATTAATGCAGTAACTTTTTTCTTTGAACTGTTCGTTCTCTTTTCAGGTTTGGGTAAAAAGATTTTGCATAAGCATCGTGTAATCAAGACGGTTTTGCATGATGATTGCTAGCGTAGTTTATTTATGTACATTCACTTAGGGCTCCGTTTGGAGTATTTGTTCTCGAGAGGCTTTTAAGTATTTTTCGTTTTGCAGGGGAACTTTTGCTCGACCTTGGTGATTTCCAAGTGTCTTGGGGCAGTTGAGCCTTTTTTGCCTTAGTAGAGCTTTTGGCGAGTTGACTTTGAATATTTGATTCGTAATTGTCATAGCTCATGATTTTTCAAAAAGGAGAATTTCAATTAATAAGAAACAAAATGATTACATTTGAAGTCCTACTGGCCTTTGAGAGGCTAGCTCTAGGAACAGTAAATCCTATCTTGTGGAATTTATGAAAAAGATATGTATGACATATAGTTAGCCAAAAGTGTTTCGAGAGCGAAACGAAAAGTTCGTTGAAGAGTTCAAGCGGAGGTTTTATCCGGGCGGGCAGATTCTTTAATTTTTTCTCTAGACTCTTTGACCTCTGGGGGTTCCTCGCGAGGTTCTTTGGGACCAGGGCGAGAGACCTTGATGGTCATTGTTACACTTGCTACATAGTAGGCTTGCGCCAGTTTCTGGCCTGCCGCGATTTCTCTGATTCGTTGAGGTGTCGAGAATTTCATGGTGAGCTGTGCCGTGGGCAGGATAGCTTTGAGCTTATTTAGGGTCGGTCGCCCTACGATAGCATTATATGCCGCAGGTGCCGAGACGATGGTGAAGTCCACGTTGAGGCTTGCCACTTTTGGTAAGGCACCCACAAATATAAGGCCTGATATTATTCCTTCTGCGGGAACTTGGGCCCCAGATAACCCAATGAGTGTGCCGGGGAAGGGCCTCATGCTTGCCTCGTTCAACCCAAGTTTTTTGAATGTGTCGAAGTAGAGGATGTCTCCTGAGGAACCTTGATCTATGAGGACCCGCCTTACTTCGTAGTTTGCTATGACCGTGGTCACGACCATGGGGACGTAGAGGACCTGCCTTACTTCGTAGAGGATGTCTCCTTTGGGTTTTTCCTCCCTTCGCTATTATTTGGGGACGTAGTCGAGGGTGAGTATAGAGCGCTCCACCCTTTTCTTATTCTCTAGTTGCGAGGCGGTCCCTCTTTGCAATCCTCCTACAATAACATTAATGACCCTACGGGGAGGTGTTTAATCATTGTTGTTCCTCGACCGTTCAGTGCTGGTTATACCCTCGTCTTTGATGTACTTGCCCAACTGCCCTTTTTGAATCAAGTCCTCAATCTAGTCTTTTAGATGTATACAGTCATTGGTCTCATCTCCATAATCCTTGTGGAATTGGCAATACTTGGACTTCTCCATGGGCTTCCCTATTTTTCACCTCTTGATTTGTGGTGGGAAATTGAACATATCAGAGTGATAGATTTCCTTCAGGACCCCAACTTGTGATTTGTTAAGGGGAGTATAGCTAGTGAATCGCCCTTTGGGGTGAGCAAGGTCTTGGCGGCAAGCGCTTCCTGCTGCTTTTTTCCTTGGGACTTTGATTTTCTGTTGCTCCCTTCTCTTTCTTCTTCTTTGATCGTTCCAAGGCGGTTCTGCTCACCAAGAATTTCCTCATTTTGTTCTTTGCTATTAGGGCATTTTCTTCCTGGATGAACCATTCTGCCCTGTCCATGAGTTCTTGTAAGGTGGATAACGGGCATCTATTGAGTTCCCCATAAAATTGCGAACATCTGAGGCCTTGTTTGATAACAAAGATGGCAAGAGCGTCTTGGAGGCCTCTGACCTGGAGTGAGAGTTTTGTGAATCGTGCTAAGAAGGCTTGTAGTGTTACTCCTTCTTCTTGGTAAAAACCAATGAAGGAATCCTCCTTTTTCTGGTACTCTTTGCTGCTAGTGAACTAAGTGAGGAATTTCTAAGCTAGCTGCTCAAAACTATAGATCGAGTTTGTGGGCAATAGCGAGAACCACCTCAGGGCTGCTTCTTTCAGAGTGGACGAGAAGACTCGGCATTGTTGGTCATTTGACATGCCGAGTATCGACATGGCTGAGTTAAAAGACTGAGGTGGTCACGTGGGTCGATCTCTCCTCCATAGGGCTCTATGTGGAAAGGCATTTTAAATCCCATGTGAACGTGCTCGTTCATGACTTGCTGAGTAAAGGGGTGCCTCCCTTCCTCTTGGAAGTTGAATCCGGGCCAGTGGTGTTGGCCTGAGTAGGTCGAGGACATGCCATAGGGAGCATACGGGTTATAGGCCCTTGCCCATGGCATATGTAGGTAAGATCCTAGTGGGTAGTTTGGGATAGGCGGTTGCAGATAATCAATGGGCAGGAGCGCTGCTTGTCCGGCGACCATCGTTGGTCAAGGTGGGAAAGTTAGTGGAGAAGCTGGCGTAGTGAGCCATAGACAAGCAAACTCCATTGGGAGAGTTCCGAACTGTATTGAGGGTATTGGCGGTAGTCCGGCCATCTCTAGTGCTAAGATGTTTGGTAGACTTACGAGGGCTGGTGCCGCCGTGTTGTGCAATGCTGCTAGTATCTGGGTGTCTGTATTTACTTGAAGGGGGCCTCCTTACATTTCTCGTTGGCGCAACAATACTATCTCAGCTTCTAGCCGGCTTTGCATTGTTTTTGGGAATCTGAGTGGATTTAATGCTCAAATAGGACTCGTGATCGCATGGAAGGTCTGTCAAGTCATGTCAAAACATATTTTAAATGGAAAATCGCGATTGAATCTTAAAAGAATTCAAGAAGTACAAGTCAAACATGTTGTTGCACAAGTGAGTCAAACAGATCACTTCGCGTGGTATTTGGGAATCTGATTGGATTTAATGCTCGAATAGGACTCGTGATCGCATTGAAGGTGTGTGAACTCATGTCGAAACATATTTTAAATGGAAAATCGCGATTGAATCACAAACGAATTCAAGAAGTACAAGTCAAACCCGTTGATGTCCAATTGAGTCAAATCAATCGATTCCCGTTGTTTTCGATAATCCTAGTGGTATTAATGGTCGTATAGGACTTGTGATTGCATGGAAGGTGTGTGAAATCATGTCTAAGCATAGTTTGAACTGAAAATCGCGATTGAATCTCAAAAGAATTCTAGATGTACAAGTCAAAAGTGTTATTGCACAAGTGAGTTATATCGATTGCTTCACATTTTTTTTGGAATCCAAATGGATTTAATGCTCGAATGGGACTCGTGATCACATGGAAGGAGTGTGTAGTCATGTCGAAACAAATTTTAAATGGAAAATAGCGATTCAATCTCAAAATAATTCAAGAAATACAAGTAAAATGTGTTGTTCCACAAGTGAGTCAAACCAATCACTTTGCATTGTATTTGGGAATCCGAGTGAATTTAATGCTCGAATGGGACTCGTGATCGCATGGAAGGTGTGTAAAGTCATGTTGAGACAAATTTGAAACGGAAAATCGTGATTGAATCTCAAAAGATATCAAGAAGTAAAAGTCAAACGTGTTGTTGCGCAAGTGAGTTAAACCGACCACTTCGCGTTGTATTTGAGAATCCGAGTGGATTTAATGCTCGAATGAGACTTGTGATCGCATCAGAGATGTGTGAAGTCATGTTTAAGCACATTTTAAACTGAAAATCATGATTGAATCTCAAAAAAATTAAAGAAGTACAAGTCAAACGAGTTGTTGCACAACTGAGTCAATTCGATTACTTCGCGCTTTATTTGGGAATCAGAGAGGACTTAATGTTCGAATAGGACTCGTGATCGCATGGAAGGTTTGTGTAATCATGTCCAAACACATTTTGAACAAAAAATTGTGATTAAATCTTAAAAGAATTCAAGAGGTACATGTTAAACGTGTTGTTGCACAAGTGAGTTAAACTGATCTCTTCGCGTTGTATTTGGGAATCCGAGTGGATTTAATGCTCGAGTGGGACACGTAATCTCATGGAAGGAGTGTGAAGTCATGTCTAAACACATTTTGAACCAAAATTCTCGATTGAATCTTAGAAGATTACAAGAAGTACAAGTCAAATGTTTTACTGCACAAGTGAGTCAAACCGATCGCTTCGCGTTGTATTTGGGAATCCGAGTGGATTTAATGCTCGAATGGGACTCTTGATCGCATGGGAGGTGCATGAAGTCATGTCTAAGCACATTTTAAACTGAAAATCGGGATTGAACCTCAATTGAATTCAAGATGTACAATTCAAACGTGGTCTTGCACAAGTGAGTCAAATCGATTGCTTAGCGATGTATTTGGGAATCCCAGTTGATATAATGCTCGAATGAGACTCGTGATTGCATTGAAGGTGTGTCAAGTCAAGTCTAAGAACATTTTGAACTGAACATTGTGATTGAATCTCAAAATAATTCAAGAGGTACATGTTAAACTTGTTGTTGCAGAAGTGAGTTAAACGGATCTCTTCACATTGTATTTGGGAAAACAAGTGGATTAAATGCTCGAATAGGACCCGCGATCGCATGGACAGAGTGAAGTCATGTGTAAACACATTTTTAATCAAAATGCCCGATTGAATCTTAAGAGATTACAAGAAGTACAAGTCAAACGTGTTATATCACAAGTGAGTCAAACTGATCACTTCTCGTTGTACTTGGGAATCTGAGTGGATTTAATGCTCGAATGGGACTCGTGATCGCATGGAAGGTGGGGAAAGTCATGTCGAAACATATTTTAAATGAAATATCGTGATTGCATCTCAAAAGAATTCAAGAAGTTAAAGTCAAATGCATTGTTCCACAAGTGAGTAAAACCCATCACTTTGCATTGTTTTTCGAAATCCGAGTGGATTTAATGCTGAAATGGGACTTGTGATCGCATGGAAGGTGTGTGAAATCACTTCTAAACACATTTTGAACTAAAAATCGTGATTGAATCTCAAATGATTTCATGAAATACATGTCAAACATGTTGGTGCACAAGTAAGTCAAATCAATCGCTTCGCGTTGTATTTGGAAATCCGAGTGGACTGAACGCTCGAATGGGACTCGTGATCGCATGGATGGAGTGTGAATTTATATCTAAGCATATTTTGAACTGAAAATCAAGATTCAATCTCAAAGGAATTCAAGAAGTGCATGTCAAACGTTTTGCTGCACAAGTGAGTCACATCGATCGCGTTGCATTGTATTTGGGAATCCCAGTGGTTTTAATGCTCGAATGGGACTTGTGATCACATGGAAAGAGTGTGAAGTCACGTCTAAACACATTTGGAACCAAAATTCCGATTGAATCTTAAAAGATTACAAGCACAAGTCAAACGTGTTGTTTCACAACTGAGTCAAATCGATCACTTCGCGTTGTATTTGGGAATCTGAGTGGATTCAATGCTCTAATGGGACTCGTGATCGCATGGAAGGTGTGTAAAGTCATGTTGAAACATATTTTAAACAATAAAACGTGATTGAATCATAAAAGAATTCAAGAAGTACAAGTCTAACCTGTTGTTGCATAGGTGAGTGGAACCGATTGCTTCGCGTTGTATTTGTGAATCCGAGTGGATTCAATGCTTAAACAGGACTTGTGATCGAATGGAAGGTGTGTGAAGTCATGTCTAAACACATTTTAAATCAAAACTCACGATTGAATCTCAAAAGAATTCAAGAAGTACAAGTCAACCGTGTTGTATCACAAGTGAGTCAAATCGATCACTTCTCGTTGTATTTGGGAATCCGAGTGGATTTAATACTCGAATGGGACTCATGATCGCATGGAATGTGGGTAAAGTCATGTCGAAACATATTTTAAACGAAATATCGTGAGTGAATCTCAAAAGAATTCAAGAAGTTCAAGTCAAATGGGTTGTTCCACAAGTGAGTCAAACCAATTACTTCGCGTTGTTTTTGGGAATCCGTTTGGATTTAATTCTCAAATGCAACTCGTGATCGTATGGAAGGTGAGTGAAGTCCTGTATAAACACATTTTGAACCGAAAACCGTGATTGATGCTCAAATGATTCCATGAAGTACAAGTCAAACATGTTGTTGCACAAGTGACTAAAATCAATCGTTTCATGTTGTATTTGGGAATCCAAATGGATTTAATGCTGGAATGGGACACATGATCGCATGGATGGTGTGAAATCATGTCTAAACACTTTGAAACCAAAATTCACGATTGACTCCGAAAAGATTTCAAGAAGTACAAGTCAAACGTGTTGTTGCACAAGTGAGTCGAATCGATTGCTTCGCATTGTATTCGAGGGATCCGAGTGGATTTAATGCTCGAATGGGAGTCGTGATCGCATGGAAGGTGTGTGAACACATTCCAAAACATATTTAAAACGAAGAATCTCAATTGAATCACAAAAGATTTATAGAAGTAGAAGTCAAACGTGTTGTTGCACAAGTGAGTCAAACCAATTGTTTCACGTATTTCTGAATTCGAGTGGATATAATGCTCGAATGCGACTCGTGATCACATTGATGGTGTGTGATGTCATGTCTAAACACATTTTGAACCAAAGATCGTGATTAAATCTCAAAAGAATTCAAGAAGTACAAGTCAAACGAGTTGTTGCACAAGTGAGTCAAACCGATTACTTCATGTTTTATTTGGGAATTCAAGTGGATTTAAAGCTCGAATGAGACTCGTGACCGCATGAAAGGTGTGTGAAGTTATGTCTAAACACATTTTGAACCAAAAATCGTGATTGAATCTCGAAATAGTTCAAGAAGTACAACTCAAATGTGTTTTTGCACAAGTGTGTCAAACTGATCACGTCGCGTTGTATTAGGGAATCTTAGTGGTTTTAATGCTCGAATGGGACTCGTGATCGCATGGAAGGTGTGTGAAGTCATGTTTAAACAAATTTTGAACCGAAAATCGAGATTGAATCTCAAAAGAATTCAAGACGTACAAGTCAAGCGTGTTGTTGTAAAAGTGACTCAAACCGATCACTTCGTGCTGTATTTGGGAATCCAAGTGGATTTAATGCTCAAATGGGTATCTTCATCGCATGGAAAATCTGTGAAGTCATATCGAAACACATTTTGAACCAAAAATTGCGATTGAATCTCAAGAGAATTCAAGAAGTACCAGTCCAACGTGTTGTTGCACAAGTGAGTCAAACCGATCGCTTCGTGTTGTATTTGGGAATTCGAGCAGATTTATTGCTCGAATGGGACTCTTGATCCCATGGAAGGTGTGTGAAGTCATCTTGAAACATATTTGAAATGGAAAATCGCAATTGAATCTCAAAACAATTCATAAAGTAAAGGTCAAACATGTTGTTGCACATGTGAGTCAAACCGATCGCTACACGTTGAATTTCTGAATCCGAGTGGATTTAATACTCGAATGGGACTCATGATCGCATGGATGGTGTGTGAATTCATGTCTAAACACTTTTGAACCAAAATTCGTGATTGAATCGGAAAAGATTTCAAGAAGGACATGTCAAACGTGTTGTTGCACAAGTGAGTTGAACCGATTGCTTCGCGTTGTATTTGGGGGATCCGAGTGGATTTAATGCTCGAATGGGACACGTGATCACAAGGAAGGTGTGTGAAGCATGTTTAAACACATTTTGAACCAAAGGTCGTGATTAAATATCAAAAGAATTCAAGAAGTACAAGTCAAATGTGTTGTTGCACAATTGAGTCAAACCAATCGCTTCACGTTGTATTTCGGAAGCCGAGTGGATTTAATGCTCGAATGGGACTCATGATCACATGGATGGATTGTGTAGTAATGTCGAAACACATTTTGAACCAAAATCGTGATTGAATCTCAAAAGACTTCAAGAAGTACATGTCAACCGTATTGTTGCACAAGTAGGTCAAACAAATCACTTCGCGTTGTATTTGCGAATCCGAGTGGATTTAATGCTCGAATGGGACTCATGACAGAATGGAAGGTGTGTGAAGTCATGCTAAACACATTTTCAACCAAAACTCGCGATTGAATCTGAAAAGAATTCAAAAAGTACAAGTCAAACATGTTGCTTAAGTGAGTCAATCCGATCGCTTCGCGTTGTAATTTGGAATCTGAGTGGATTGAAAGCTCGATTGGGTCTCATGATCGCATGGAAGGTGTGTGAAGTGATGTCTAAAAACATTTTCAACCGAAAATCGCGATTGAATCCCAAAAGAATTTAAGAAGTACAAGTCAAACGTGTTGTTGCACAAGTGAGTCAAACTGATCACTTTGCGTTGAATTTGTGAATCCGAGTGGATTTAATACTCGAATGGCACTCGTGATCACATAGATGGAGTGTGAAGTCATGTCTAAACACATTTAGAACCAAAATTAGCGATTAAATATCCAAAGATTTCAAGAAGTACTAGTCAATTTGTTGTTGCACAAGTGAGTCAAACCGATTGCTTCGCGTTGTATTTGGGAATCCGAGTGCATTTAAAGCTCAAATGCGTCTCGTGATCTCATGGAAGGTGTGTGAAGTCATTTCTAAAAACATTTTCAACCGAAAATTGTGATTGAATCTCAAAAGAATTTAAGAAGTACAAGTTAAATGTATTGTTGCACAAGTGAGTCAAACCGATCGCTTCGCGTTGTATTTCGGAATCTAAGTGGATTTAATGCTCGAATGGGACTCATGATAGCATTAGAGGTGTGTGAAGTCATGTCTAAACACATTTTGAACCAAAAATCGCGATTGAATCTGAATAGAATCCAAGAAGTATAAGTCAAACGTGTTGTTGCTCAAGTGAGTCAATCTGATCGCTTCGTGTTGTATTTAGGAATCGAGTGGATATAAAGCTCTAATGGGACTTTTGATTGTATGGAAGGTGTGTCAAGTCATGTCTAAAAACATTTTGAACCAAAAAACGCGATTGAATCTTAAAACTACTCAAGAATTACAAGTCAAACTTGTTGTTGCACAAGTGTGTCAAACTGATCGCTCCGTGTTGTATTTGGGAATCTGAGTGGATTTAATGCTCGAAAGGGACTCGTATTGCCATGGAAGGTGTGTGAAGTTATGGCTAAACAAAATTTGAACCAAAAATCATGATTGAATCTCAAAAGAATTCAAGAATAACAAGTCAAACGTGTTGCTGCTCAAATAAGTCAATCCGATCGCTTCGCATTGTATTTAGGTATCTGATAATACCAATATTTACCCTTGTATCTTTTGGCATTTGACAAGCTTTTGTTGAGTTTAAAGAGTCATTATGCGTGATTTAGTGTTATTCAAGGGCACTTAAGGACTTAAATCACAATCTTGCTAATTCCATGTTTTTATTGAATAACTTGTGATAATTCTCTAGTTTTATTAACTTGAGGGCCTCACAATTGTTTTGGTTGATTTGTAGGTCAACTAGCTTGAGGAATAGCAAGGATTCAAGTGCTAGAGGTCGAGAAAGAAGCTGGGAAGCGAAGCTGGTACAAGATTTGAAGCTTAGAGGCATTTTTGGGCCTGTTCTACTGTTCCACCCGCTGCCAGCGGGTAGCCTTGCAAGCTGCTAGAGGGTGGACTTCAGTTTCAGAGCAAAACGTGCGTTTCGAGTAATTCACCCGCTGCCAGCGGGTAGATGACCCGCTGCCAGCGGGTACACCAGTTCTGCACGACTTTCTCGCGATTTTAAGAGCTGAAACGGATGGTGGGCCCATTTTCTCAATGTTTTACCACAAGGGGAGCATACTAGGTCGGATTAGAGGGAATATTCTGAGGTTTTAGAGGCCCTTAACCTAATCAAGAGGAGAACCCACGATTTTGAACACATTCATCACACAAGCTCTCATTCTCTCAAGTCTCTCCACATTTCCAGCCACACTCACCAAACTCTCTTCATCTTCTCCACTCTCCACACCTATTCAGACCAAATTCCAGCAACCTCCATCATCATCCATGGCTAAGCAAGGGTTGGAGAAGCTTGGTGGAGCATTTCTCCCATCCATGAGTGGCTAAACTTCTTGTGCTTTGGAGGAGGATGATTAGGGCTTGAGCTATGGCATCCAATAGGGAGTTTTTCTTGTTTTCCTACTACTTCTCTTTATGGATTCATGTTTATCTTGTTGATATTGATGAGTTTGTATTGATTGTGGCTCCATGGTTGTGGAACTCAACTAGGTTGTAGTTGGACATTAGGAATTTAAATAGACTAGTGATTTGTATTTTGATTCTCCCATTGTGGGTTTTGATTACATTGGATTTGGTTGAATCTTATTGTAATTTTTAATTCATTGTGGAAGTCACTCTAATGACAATGGTAATTGTTGAGTTGAATTCTAGTTTATGTTAAATTCCTCATTTGCTTCATTGATGGTATTTGATTAGGCTTGTTAATTGTCCGGTTGGCTAATTGCATCCTCTAATTAAATTACCTAGGTTAGTGGTCACTAAACTACTTTAGGAAATGGCCTTTCATTGATTAACTCCATACTTTTTGATAGCAAGGATAGCCCAAAGCATTCTCCAACAAAGCATATTCATCTCATTTCATTCACCTCAATTTACTTTTGCTTTAAAAATATTGAAAACCCCAAAAAGTGTTAGTTCTAGTTTCATTTAGTTGCATTTAATTTCATTTAGTTTCATTGCATACCAAGTGTTTGTTAAATTGCCTCAAAGACACCCCATTTTGTGTTAATTGAGCATATTTGTCCATCGAGTCCATAGACTCCGCGAGAGAGAATCGACCTAGGTTGTGCCACTAGCTGCACTTTCTAGTATTAATTTTATTGGTGCCGGCCTCGCGACAAGGCCACGCTCATCAATTTATCCGAGTGGGTTTGAAGCTCAAATGGGACTTGTGTACGCATGGAAGGCATGTGAAGTAATGTCTAAAGAAATTTTGAACCGAAAAGATTGATTGAATCTCAAAAGAATTCAAAACGTACAGGTCAAACGTGTTGTTGCACAAGTGAGTCAAACCGATCGCTTTGGGAATCCGAGTGGATTTAATGCTTGAATGGGACTCGTGATCACATGGAAGGTGTTTGGCATCATCTTGCAACATATTCAAAATGGAAAATCTTGATTGAACCTAAAAGAATTAAAAAAGTACAAGTCAAATGTGTTATTGCACATGTGAGTCAAACCAATCACTTCAGGTTGTATGTGGGAATCGAAGTGGATTTAATGCTTGAATGGGACTCTTGACGGCATAGAAGGTGTGTGAAGTCATGTCTAAACATATTTTGAACCGCAAATCGCGATTGAATCTCAAAAGAATTCATGAATTACAAGTCAAACATGTTGCACAAGTGAGTCAAATCGATCGCTTCGCGTTGTATTTGGGAATCCGAGTGGATTTAAGGCTTCAATGGGACTCGTGATCGCATGGAAGGTGTGTGAAGTCATCTCGCACCATATTTAAGATGCAAAATCACGATTGAATCTAAAAAGAATTCAAGAAGTACAAGTCAAATGTGTCGTTGCACAAGTGAGTCAAACCGATCACTTCGCGTTGTATTTGGGAATCCGAGTGGATTTAATGCTCAAATAGGACTTGTGATCAAATGGAAGGAGTGTGAAGTCATGTATAAAGACATTCTGAACCAAAATTCATGATTGAATCTCAAAAGAATTGAAGAAGTACAAGTCAATCGTGTTGTTGTACAACTAAGTCAAGTCGTTCACTTTGCGTTGTATTTGGGCATCCGAGTGTATTTAAAGCTCAAATGGGACTCATGATCGAATAGAAGGTGCATGAAGTCATGTCTAAGGACATTTTGGACCAAAAATCGCAATTGAATCTCAAAATAATTCAAGAAGTACAAGCCAAACGTGTTGTTGCACAAGTGAGTCAAACCGATCGCTTCGCGTTGTATTTGGGTATCCGAGTGGATTTAATGCTCGAATGGAACTCGTGATCGCATGGAAGGTGGGTGAAGTCGTCTAGAAACATTTTAAACCAAAAATCGCAATTGAATCTCAAAAGAATTCAAGTACAAGTCAAACGTGTTGTTGATCAAGTGAGTCAAGCCGATCAATTCGCGTTGTATTTGTGAATCCGAGTGGATTTTATTTTCAAATGGGACTTGTGATCACATGAAAGGTGTGTGAAGTCATGTTTAAGCACATCTTGAACCGAAAATTGTGATTGAATCTCAAAAGAATTAAAGAAGTACAAGTCAAATGTGTTTTTGCACAAGTGAGTCAAACCGATCGCTTCGCGTTCTATTTGGTTATCTGAGTACATTTAATGCTCGAATGGGACTCATGATCGCATGGAAGGTGTGCGAAGTCACGTCAAGACACATTTTGAACCAAAACTTACGATTGAATCTCAAAAGAATTCAAGAAGTACAAATCGAACGGGTTGTTGTACATGTGTGTCAAACCAATTACTTCGCATTGTATTTGGGAATCCGAGTGGATTAAATGCTCGAATGGGACTTATAATCGCATGGAAGGTGTGTGAAATCATATCTAAGGACAGTTTGACCAGAAATTGCAATTGAATCTCAAAAGAATTGAGGAAGTACAAGTCAAATGTCTTGTTTCACAAGTGAGTCAAATCAATAGCTTCGCGTTGTATTTGGGTTCCGAGTTGATTTAATGCTCAAATGGGACTCGTGATCACATGGAAGGTGTTTGAAGTCATGTCTAGACACATTTTGAGCCAAAAATCACGATTGAATCTTAAAAGAAGTCAAGAAGTACAAGTCAAACGTGTTGTTGTACAAGTGAGTCAAGCCGATCACTTCGCGTTGTATTTGGTAATCCGAGTGGATTTAATGCTCAAATGGGACTCGTGATCGCATGGAAGGTCTGTGAAGTCATGTCTAAGCACATTTTGAACCGATAATTGCGATTGAATCTCAAATGAATTGAAGAAGTACAAATCAAATGTGTTGTTGCACAAGTGAATCAAACTGATCGCTTCGCGTTGTATTTGGGTATCCAAGTGGATTTTTTAACATTCCCGGTCCAAAATACATAGTTAAATTAGGAAGGGATTAAAATGATAAAAGTAAAGTACATAAACCTATAGGGATTAAATTGAAAGAAAAGATAAAATGAGGATTTCGTAGGCCATAAATAAAACGAAAGCTTAATAAGAAAGTCACTAATGGCTTCTACATTAAGTCACTAATAATATCTATTTTAATTAATAAGAAATATATTAGTAAAAACATAGGGACTAAATCGCAAAAATTTCGTAAAGCACTAATAAATTAATAATTTTTCCATTAATTAAGAAACCACTTAATCCCATTATTAGTCACCAAAATTTCGTGTAGGTCTTCATGAGAACATCATACATCATCAATTTGTTTTTACTAAGTTATGGACTAAATTGAGAGAAAACATAAACCACTTTTAAGCATGGCCACTTGACACAAGATTAAGCCATTAGCTCACAAACTTGGTGAGTCACCGTGCCACGTCTCTAATTGTCAAAACACCATCCAAGGAAGCGACACATCACCAAGACACTTAGCCCTCCATGCATCAAGACACCTCACCACTCCATGCACCAAGACACCTCACACTTAATGCATCTTGACACCTTGCTCATCATGCATCTTGACACATTGCTCATCATTCAGCTTGTCACCTTGCTCTTCATGCATCTTGACATCTTGCTCATCGTGCATCATGACATTTTGCACCCCATGCACCTTGGCATACTTTGCTTATATTGGTAAGTCTTATTTGTCCTGTTTCATTAGATTGGATTTGTGAAAGTGAGGTAATGGTTTATATCAGTTATACAGGTCCTGGAGGGATCTGGTCTTTGGCATCACTGACCAAAGAGGAAAAAGGTATCTTGAGCATTCATAATTGTGAAGCTGTTCATTTGGCATGATTCACCAGTAAGGAAAATGGTATTTTATGAACTTGTGATTTAAAGCATTCATAGTTGTGGTTTAATTATGATTCTATGTATGGAAATATCTTGTAATTGATATCTGTGTGTTAAGAACTGCACTTGAGAATGTGTGTGATTGATTACTGAGGAGGTGAGTTATAAATGTATTTGCATGTGACTTGTAATGCATTCACACGTGGCATGTTTTGGAAAATCTTATTGAGGTGTTTTAGCTTAGCCCTGAGCATAGTAGCGAGAAATGATTTTTGTACAAACCAATATTTTGTGTCCTTGGATTTGAAACTCATGATGCTTCTATATTCATATTTGTTTCAGGGATTGATCGAGATTTGAGACTTAAGCAAGACTGGTTGATTGAGCACTGCAGTTGGCGTTCATGTTTGATGTTGCAAGGAGCAGTTATTATTTCTTGGTAAAGCCTATGTAAGGCTTATATTGATTTATATGTGGTTACTAAGAACTGTATGAAATAGGGAACAAAGAAACTTTAGTTGTAAAACTTTGAATGATGTATTTATTTCTCTTGGTTTCA
The DNA here is from genome assembly GCA_014851425.1 of Senna tora. Lineage (NCBI taxonomy): Eukaryota > Viridiplantae > Streptophyta > Magnoliopsida > Fabales > Fabaceae > Senna > Senna tora. The sequence continues at coordinate 26,608,184 of CM026269.1, forward strand.
TTTTGATGAGACTGTTTAACTTAGTAACCAGAAGTAAGTGGATTTACTTAGTAATAACTCTAGCAAAAGAAAAATTTAAATTCTTTCGCATTTTTTAGTTACCAATGCTTAAATGAACCTTAGTAAATCAATATTAATTGGTAATTCGGGGTTGATGTTACAATTTGGTATCAGAGCAAAGGTTCTAAGGACACTAGGGATCTTGTGAACCAAGTTGTTTGGAACTTAGCTAAATATGATAGGAACAGGGTCCTAGGTGGATCCTAAATAGAATTAGAACTTAGTATACGGTTGACCTGGGTAACTAACTGAGCCTAGGCAGTTGGTTGACGTTAGGAAGAGACCAAATACTTAGAACATAGGATGGGATAGAGAACTCTCTAATTGATGTCCTTGAATTTCATTACTCAACTAGTGTAACTAAGTCTGGCCCACTCAGTTACATCTGATTTTGTAAAGGAAGTCAAGTACTAATAAGAATGAAGGAAAACTAAATTGGGAAAAAGTTCAGTCGGAATGTTAGGGAAGTAAACCCTACTTAGTGACTAGAACTGAACAATATAGGCTAAAATGTAAATGTTTTGTGTGAGCAGGTTGAGGAGAGTTATTCAATGAATGAATGACTTCTTCTTTATCTTATTGGATGATACGTGGTTGTCATTGACTGCTACGTTTGATTGTTACCTTGTCATGTCTACGATGATGTGGCAGTGGAAAGGACACAATATTTATAATTTGAGTATAGAGGTAAGAAGAACGTAGTTTCTTCATAACCTAAAATAGAGACAGTTCTCAAATGAGAAATACCATGTACTTTGATTAAGTATTGGAGTTATTTTTACCCACTGGGGATTTTAGTAGAGTGGAGACTCTAAACAGATATTTTCTTGTTCCGCGAATATGATGTTATCTTGATAAGGAAAAAGGGTCCAAATCATGTTTTCATATGAATTGTACTTACATTATTGCTAACGATACGGAGAGGGCTACCTGTGAAGGGTCTGACCAGCGAATGGGCTGACCACAAATGCAAGTAAAGCAACGCTGAGTAAAGAATCGTAGTGTGAAGCTACCGTGACGTTAGTAAGTTTTAATGTAGAAAGCATGCATTATTGATTGTCTTATTGAATCCCAATGTATACTGGTGCATGTATATATGAGCACAAAATGTGTATTAATGATTATATGATATTTATGTGATTATGGCATTCAAAGTGCATCTTGAAACATTAAGCACTTTCATGGTTGAGATGTGACTTGCTATGGTTGTGAAGCAATATATGATTGAATAATTAAGGGAAAATTTTGATAACCAAGAATGAATGAGATGGGTTAACTAACTCATTTGATTGGTAACAAGAAGTACTCAATTGTTGTGTTTGAGAATGTTGGTTGTCCCATGATTTTCTCTCTGTAAATTTGATGAATATGTTAATATGTTTCTATGCATGATGTGTAGATGTATCATTATTAATATTGTGTTTGGTTTCCTTAGGATACTAGGAATAAGTTAGCTAGGGAAATTACTAAACTTCTATAAGACTAAAGAGTATGTAGGCAAACAACTTAAACACAAAATCTATGATTCAAAAAGGAAAATAGGTATAAATCTAAGGGGTGAAAACCTTAAGAGTTCGGACTACCAAGATATAGCAACACTCTATCTTAGGATGAATGCCCTAGTTATAAATGAGAGGCAGTATTACTCTTTCTGCCATATGACACTTCTAATTTTTATAAAAGAAGTTATAGGAAAGCCCCTATAGTTAAGCAGTGAGCTCTGAAGTGGACAAGGCAGTTCACCACATTCATAATCCAAATCTTAAACGAATGACTTATTCATATTTGGTGAAGTCAAAGATGTACCCTAGTCATCGGAGAGTCAACTTTAGATGATTGAGAAATGATCAAGCGGGAATGAGACTTTCCCTATCAAAGTACTTTACAACTTGTCCTTCCAAAACTGAGTGATAGTTTATCATTTGAATAATATCCTAACTTTTCTCTACTTTTGGGAATAAGGAGTAGCCTTATTACCTTGCGGCCTAGAAACTAGAGTTTTGGGTATAGGGACAAGACATAGTACATTAAGAACTCCAAAGGCATTTGGGGAAATTCCTATTAGACACCTTTTCAACCTATGAGTGGACAAATCAGTCTACCATTCCATGGTATTTTCTCTATCTACATCAATAAGTCAACTCCATTAGCACACACTCACAATGACACTTACGTCACTGAGAAGCAATACAAAGTTCTAGAACTATAGAAGGAAAACCTTGATTACAAGGTAAACTCTCTAGAAATAAAAACCTTCTTCACCAATAAGAAAAGTAATCCCAACTGATATAACCTTCTTTCTAATTCAGGAAACCCAAGAACATCCATTTAAGGATTTGACGTGCTAACACTAAACCATTTCTTCTTCATGTTAGTATACCTTTAGGAATTGGTAATATTGGTTGGACGGTTTCGGATTAGTTAGTTCCTGTCATTGTTCAAAACTATGACCTTAGGAAGTGAAATACTAGTGATAAATGTTTTGGGATTCATAATCTATCCTATTAGTAGGCTTGAATAGTGGTATTGCGAGATTTCTTCTAAGTGTAGATTAGTTTAGCAACTTAACTGGATTCAACTTAACCTCTAAAGAACCAATGAGTGTCGAAAATTCTAAACAATGTAAGAGACTTCCAAAACCAACAAAGTAAGAAACACAAAAGGAAGTGCACAACAGAAGCTTAAATAGAAATAAAAGAACTATAAAGTGTCAAGCCTTAAAATTCCAAAACATAGTTCTAAACTCCTTTAGGTTAGTCTTGTAAAAAGAAAAAGATGGTATGTCAGATTAATACTTTTAGATAAAAATTGAAGTATGCTAACCTCAAAGACTCAAAAGAATTTAATAACTCTAAAACTTGTTGTGAGTCAATAAGAAAATACAAATACTCTAGATGAAAAAGACTATAATAGAGTATGTAATTGGCTCAGCATCACAATAGACCACCTAAAAATAACTCGAAGGAATACCAAAATAGTTGGAATCAGTGGGAGATACAAGAGAAAACAATTTCGAGAACAAAATTTTTTTGAGGGGAGAATGTAACATCCCGCGTCCAAAATACTTAGTTAAATTAAGAAGGGATTAAAATGATAAAACCGAAGTACATAAACCTATAGAGATTAAACTGAAAGAAAAGATCAAATGAGGATTTCTTAGGCCATAAATAAAATCAAGGCTTAATAAGAAAGTCACTAATGGCTTCTACATTAAGTCACTAATAATATCTATTTTAATTAATAAGAAATATATTAGTAAAAACGTAGGGACTAAATCGCAAAGATTTCGTAAAAGAACTTATAAATTAATAACTTTACCATTAATTAAGAAACCACTTAATCCCACTATTAGTCACCAAAATGTCGTGTAGGTCTTCATGAGAACATCATACGTCATCATCTTTTTTACTAAGTTATGGACTAACTTGAAAGAAAACATAAACCAATTTTAAGCATGGCCACTTGGCACAAGATTAAGCCATTAGCTGACAAACTTGGTGAGTCACCATGCCACATGTCTCTAATTGGCCAAACACTATCCAAGGAAGCGACACATCACCAAGACACTTAGCCCTCCATGCATCAGGACACCTCACTACTCCATGCATCAAGACACCTAACCACTCCATGCACCAAGACACCTCACACTACATGCATCTTGACACCCTGCTCATCATGCATCTTGACACCTTGCTCTTCATGCATCTTGACATCTTTCTCATCATGCATCATGACACATTGCACCTCATGCACCTTGACACCTCACTTTATCATTCGTCATCACATATGTCATCAACTTAGCCACTAAGTTTCCAAGCTTATAAATAGAGGAAGGAACCATGGGTTTGAGGCACCAAAACCAAAAGATAAATATGAGGGAATTAGTGAGAACAATCAAAGAAATAGTGAGCAGGAAACTAAGAGAAAAATTCTAGATGCTAGACTTCAAGAGAGCAAATCGAGAGGAAAAGCTTAGAAATCTCCATTTCTCTTTTCTGGAAAATTGACGGTAATGTATGATTACCTTTCCTCTTAAATCTAGAACTCTTTTTTCTATCAAGAGCATCTATCAAAGATGGTCTAAGACTCATGAAAACGAAATCCATCTATGCTATGTTTTCCTGTCCGTCTTAATTCTGGCATGCTTGACTAAAATGTGCTTTTCTCTTTCATTACTAATTTGAATTGAGTGATTAAGAATCCTGAAGAAAGTTATCATCCGTAGCTTTCCAACAGGTACTTTTAATGCAAGATCCAAGTTTTGGGCAACGAGAAATCCCCCTCGAAAGTGGATTGTCAAACAGTGAACTCTGTTCTGAGTTTGTATTGTTCTTATTTTTATTTCTCCTTAATATGATTTTTGAACATCATGAAATTTTGATAGGTGTTAGGACACATCCTCAAGAGTTTGCAAAAAAATTAGTATAGTATTTTGATATGTTTTCTTGGATTAAAAGCTATTGACTTGTGACCCTTCTCTATTTTGTGTGTTCATTAACTTGTAACTTTTTAATGCAAATTTCTGAGACTTTGAGCTTCCGGTATGAGTTAGGATAAATTTCTAGGAGTTCCCAGAAAATATAAGAAAAATATTTTGTTAATGTTTCAGTTGTTTTAAATTTGCTGATTTAATAAGAGTTATGTCTTAAAGATTTTGGGAACAACTCTGTGCTTGTTAAAGTGTAACTCATAATTCTGAGTTTTTGCTACGTATGGTTGCAACTCACTATGAAATCAGAATTATTTAAATGTTCTAAATATAACCTTAGTTGTTGGTGGATGACTAATTGATTAAGAGGTTGTTGTTTCTTAAGACAACTTTTAACCTAAATGAGATTTTCAAAGTATGGTACCATCATAAACGCCAAACTGATTTTCTAAACTGTTGTGAAGCTTGAGGCATGTCTAAAAGCTAATTTCTTAACTCAGTAATATGTTAATTTGTCTTTCCAAGTATTAAAATTCAGAGTGTAAAGCTGTAGGGACTGAACTTAAAATAAAAGTTATTTTCTATGATTTTTGGAAAATAACATTTTACGTGATTTCTTGCTGTGATAACTATTTTTATGAAGCATTAACATCATTTTAAGAATTTTGATTCAATGATTTTGCTTTAAGAGCCCAAAAAGAGGAAATTTCATGAAAAAAGTTAAATTATGGACTATTTTACAATTTCTCTGATTTCTTGATGTTGAACTATGAAATTTGCGTCCATGAGTACTGAATTCTGAAAATGATGTTCTTAGGTTATCTTGGATTGCATGAAACAATATGTTTGGGTGATGAAATTATGTTTATGACTTAAATCAATTGCTTTCTATTCTTGGTTAATTTCATGATGGTATGAGATGTTGCTTGTGAAACAAGAAAGCTATCCAAATATGTTTCCATCTTGCCTATTGATGTGCGTGTCATTATGACTCCTTCCGCCGGGACTTGGGCTCCAGAGAATCCGATGAGTGTGCCGGAAAACGGCCTCATGTTTTTGTCGCTTAAGCCAAGTTTCTTCAAGGTGTCGAAATATAGGACATCCATTGAGGATCTTTGGTCTATTAGGACAAGTTTTACCTCATAGTTTGCTATGATCGCCGTTATAACCATGGGGTCATCGTGAGTCGGTCCTTGTAGATTCGAGAGAACGAACGTGATTGGATCCTTGTGCTCTTCATCTTTCTTCTCTGTTTGGAGAGGTAATCGAGGGTGAGTATGGAACATTCCAGCCTCTTCTTGTTTTGGGGTTGCGAGGCAGTCCGCTCTTGTAGTCGGGAAGCAATGACATTAATGGTTCCTCGAGGGGGTTGCTGTTTTTCGTTATCCTTCAGTCATTCCACGTTGGAGTTGTCCATGTCCTTTATATATCTTCCCAGCTGCCCGTTCCGTATTAAGTTCTTGATCTGATCCTTTAGATGTATGCAATCATTAGTCTCGTGCCTATAATCCTTGTGGGATTGGTAGTATTTGGACTTGTCTACGAGTTTTCCAATTTTCTGTTTCTTTATCTAGGGAGGGAAACTGAGCATACCGGAGTGGTAGATTTCCTCTAGAACTCCAACCTGGGACTTGTTGAGGGGCGTGTAACTGGTAAATCGTCCCCTGGGGGTGAACGAGGTCTTGGTGTCGAGCGCTTCCTACTACTCTTCTCCTTGTGCTTTTGGTTCTCGGTAGTCCCTTTTTCTTTCTTCTTTTTCGATCGCTCTAGGTCAGTTCGGTTTACCATGAACTTTCGCGTCTTATCTTTTGCTATTTGGCCATTTTCCTCTTGGATGAACCACTCTGGCCTGTCCATCAGTTCTTGTAGAGTGGACAGTGGGCATCTGTTGAGTTAACAATAAAATTGCTAGCAACTAAGGCCTTGTTTGATGACAAAGATGGCAACCGCATCTTGGAGGCCCCTGACTTGGAGTGAGAGTTTTGTGAACCGTGCCAGGAAGTCTTGCAAGGTCTCTCCTTCTTCTTGGTGAAAACCAATGAAGGAATCTTCATTTTTCTAGTACTCTTTGTTACTGGCGAACTGAGTAAGGAATTTCTGAGCCAGATGCTCGAAACTCTGGAATGAGTTCATGGGTAGCAGTGACAACCATCTTAGTGCTACTTCTTTCAAAGTGAACGAGAAAACTCGGCATTGCTGTCTGTTCGTCATGCCGAGTATCGACATGGATGAGTTGAAAATCTTTAGGTGGTCTCGCGGGTTTGTTTCTCCTCCATATGGGTTTATATGGAAGGGCATCTTGAAATCCATGGGGACGTGCTCGTTCATAACCTGCTAAGTGAAAGGATGTCGTCCTCTCCCTTGAAAATCGAATCCGGGCCACTGGTGCTGACATGGCTAGACCGTGGATGTCCCATAGGGAGCATATGAGTTATAGGCGGCTGCCCATGGCATATGTAGGTAGGAGCTTGGCGGATAGTTTGGGACAGGGATCGCAGATAATCAGTAGGCGGTCGCACTGCTTGCTCGGTGACCATTGTTGGCCCTGGTTGGATGATTGGTGGAGGAGCTGGTGCTTGGAACGATAGCCGAGAGAATCCATCGAGAGAGTTCGAAATTGTATGGAGGGCGCTGGTGGTAGACTAGTAGCTTCTGGCGCTATTATGTTTGATGGGCCTACAGGAGCTGGCATTGGAGCGTTGTGCATTGTCGTTGGCATCTGGGTATCTGTACTGGCTTGAGGGAGGCCTCCATACATTTCCCATTCATGTTGACGCAATGATGCAATCTCAGCTTCTAGTCGGGCTATTTCATTTTTGCGTGAGGCTCTCATTGGGTCTAATGGTCCCTGGGTGCTTCCTGGCGGGCATGGATTATGCGGCATGCCATAAGGGTGTTGGGAGCACGTTTGCTCCATTGTTGGTGTTTGGATAACGCTCTCCATGATCGTCATCAGGGATGCCGAGACATTTGGCGGTTGACTTGTGACCGAAGTTCCTGCCTCCGTCGGAGTGGTGTCGGTCGTTCCCTGTCTGTTTCGTGTGCTTCTCCTTGGAGCGCTTGCATCGATTGTGGCAGCGGGTGCGTTTAAGTCAGTCATTTTGTAGAAGCCACCTGTAGAGAGACTGTAGTGAGAAAAGGGAAATGAGTTTATGAGTTAGGTGTATACTCCTACTCCCCTAAAAAAGATTGTTGTTTAGCGGCGAGATGCACAAGGCATTGTGGTCTGAGAAGGACCGCGGTGGGCGTCAATGTAACTGTTGTTTTTGGTTCAGACAATTCATAATGTTAAATAAGGACCGCAAGGGGTCGTAGCCTTGGGGGACTTGTCCTTAGCTGATGTCCTTGGTGCCTACGTACCCTTGTGTAGGGATCAAAGTCCATGTAGTTCAAAGAGGGACCGTCCATGGTGGCCGTTAGGCAGGAGAGTTACCTATAGTGGCCGTGTGCGGCTAGGACGTGTGTGTGTTCTCCGGGCGGGCGAACCACCTGTTGGAGGTACCTCGTAGGTAGGGGAGAGATCGCAAGCATCTCTGGATGTTGCTTAGAACAAGAGGGTGAGTGTATCCTATCAATGGAGTGAATATGGGCTGATGTCTGTTATGGAGACTTCAGGTAGTGATGATCTCCTGGTATGCTTTTGTATTGCGAGCACTGTCTTGTTCACTTTTAGGTTGCCTATCCTTTAGTCCCTTACGTGAGGGGTATTTATACTCGGGGTAAAGGAGAACGTGGTCGACCCATGTTCTTGAGCCTGGAGCCCAACCCATGATCTGGGCAGTTCACCCACGTCTCTAATGCGGGAGAGTACGCGGGTGATAGTGGGGAGAGGCCACGTCTGGGACCATCGAGCGGCGCCACGTGTCATTGATTCGTGGTCCAGTTAACCTTCTAGAAGGCTAGTGTAACGTGTCCATAGGAGGGCATATTTTGGAATTACAGGTCATTATAGTCTACCTTTTCGAATTTGACAATTTGTTTTTTATATTTCAAATTTCATATATGAATGAATAACAAAATCAATTCCTATTTTTAGACTTTTTGAATTTCTAAATTGTCGAACTTGGGTAACTCATCTAAATTCAAACTTGTGAAAATAATCTAGCATGTTTGATCTATTATTTAATATAAACTTGAAATACGAAATTATGGTAGAAAATTTTGCTTTTCTGGTTAAGGGTGTTGACGTGTAGTGGATGTAGTGTTTTTGCACGAGTGTTTGCAATGCCAAATTTTGCAAAACGGTTTGTTGTAGAGATTGATGCCTCTACTAGTGGAATTGGTGTTGTTCTTTCTCAAGACAATTATCCAATTACTATGTGCGCGAACTTTGTTGTAACTAGAGTTGTGTTGAAATGGTGGCACTATTTGCTTGGTTGGGAATTTTTTATTATTATAGATAGATAAGCTTAAAACACTTTATGGAACAAAGCATTCAAATTTCAAACACCTGAGCAAGAACACTACAAAAGGAAGTTAATGGGATTTAGATATGTCATTCTTTATAGGCTTGGAAAATTCAAGGCAATTGTTGATGCTCTTTCTCAAGTGGAATTGCAAGCCTCGTCATTAGAAGTGGGTGCATCATCTTTGATCTCTAATATTCGGGAAGACATTTGTAAAGAGAAATCTACCATTTCATGTAAACACTCCATTTTGTCTGTGTCCATTTCCAAAACCAAAAATAGGCTCAAAGGCACAACTTTGCTATTAGACGTCGTGACATAGCCCTCTGACATGTGAGCCTTCTAGAAGCTCATGTGGGCACCAACGTCGTGGCGACCACCACCCATGTTGCAACGTATCAAGAAGGATTATTCAAATCTTCTTGCCAAAAGTCACACAGATTAAACCTCAATTCTTACCAGCGCCGCAAGAGCTGATCGATGTCCCATGCAAAAATAGTGTAGTTATTTTCTTAGCTTATAAATAGCGCCGCACTCCACAATTTTCAACACACCAGTCAAGAATGATAAGTTTCCTCTTAACTGTTGTAGAGCTCTCCGTTGCTCATCCCTTGAATCTAAAGAGCCTCCTCTTTGACTCCCTAGCAACCCTAGGATATTCTAGTGCCCCAGCTACGCATCTAAAACCCTTGCTCCCTAGGTAATCCAATTATCTCAAAGTCCTAAGCTTGCCATTATCATCAACAATTATCATCAACACTATCATCTCACTTTCATCTTGCATAATCATGATACTAGGCCTTGCCTAATATTATCTGTAGGGTAATTTTTGTCTGTAATTAATCTCAAAGGCAAGGGCATCGGTTGTGTAATGACCCTCATTTTAAAGAGCTTGATTGAAAGAAACTTTTATTTAAGGAAGAAAAAATTTTAAATTTTGCTATATAAAAAGAAAAGAGAAAAAGAAAATTTCTCTTTCCTGAGTGTATAAGTCCATTTTTCTTCTCCTTCCTTCATACGTCTTTTTCCTCTTCTTTTCTTTTTCCTTCTCCCTTCCGTCCCTTTCACTCAACCTCTGTTCTCATTGGTCACACCATCGCCGTTCGCAGCCACTGGCCACCACCAATGCCGGCCACTGCGCCGATTGTGGAACCATTGACAACTCTCTCTTCAACGGTTTCTTTCTCTCTCTCTTAGTTATTTAGCAACCAAAATGGTTAAGGAGTGAAGTTTAAATCCCATCTTGGGTGAGTTTGAAGCTTCAATCTTCCAGTTTGTCCAACTTTGTTAGTATTTGTTCTTCAAATTCATTCTTTGTGCCTTATTTTCGTTGTTAGTGGATTATGTTAGGGTTTTAAATTGGGCATTTTTAAATGGTGATCTCTCAGCTTAAATAGAAGTGTTAGGAAGGCTTTTATACCTTCATGATTGCTAAATATATCTTCCAAATGTAGTTTCCAACTTAAAAATTAGCTCAATAAATTATATGACAAATTAGTAATTTTTTTTGTAAGAATATGAAAAGATAAGATACTATAGAATTAAGTTTTGGGATCAAATAATAATTATAGAATAAAAATATAGTAAGTTGGAGCTTGGACTTAAGAAAATTACTTGCGTTAGTGTTTAAACTTAATAGGAAAAACCAAAAGTTTGAAGAAGGATGTTACATTATAATCACCAAGGGACTTGGATTGAATAAGAGACATAAATAATTTATTTGAAGGTGTGAATGATATTTCTATGGTGTTTGTGACTTTAGGAACCTCTATGGATGCATCTAGATGTGGAAGTTTAGTTGAAGGATTGAGGAGCATATCTTCTATGCTGGGTGATGAATCAGTGGATGATGCCTACTATACTTCTTACATAACTTGTGTTTTCAAGATAATTTTAGCCTATTAGTCTAGTATGGGGAACAGACCAAATTTATATAATCCCTTCTCTTTTTTCGTTTATCACTAAATGATAAACTCAGTATTCCTAATTGCTATTTTGATTATCATTATTTGCACTCCTTATGAAACTTTTTTTAGGAAATGACGTTATTAGTATTTAATCATAATCTAAGTATTTGTGAAATTATCATACGAAAAGGTTTTCCCTTGAGATCTGGTGATGGAACTATATTAGCTAAATTTCCACTCTGATTTTAAATAAAGCAATCGATGTAAGACTTCTCTAAAAAAATTGATTGGTTAGAAATAAGTGTTCTATATTGGAAGTACGATTTATTATATGGAAGTTCATTGTATGAACTCTGTTTCATTTAATTATTTATGATCACTAAGTATTTTCAACTCTCTGATTTTTTAAGTGAGAAATATTTCAAGAAATTTATATTTCTACTTATTTAAATGACTTTTCTTGGGAAGCCATCTAATATGGAACCCTGCAGCTAACATAATATCGTTAGCCCTTGGTGCACCTTGGAACCCTAGCTAGCAGGCGTGTTGGTAGCCCCGTGTGGTAGCCAAAACACGTGCACTGGATCTGCCTTTGTGAGCCTTGTTGCTCATGTCTGTATTCGTGAGCCTTGCGGCTCATGTCTGTTCTGATTGGTTTTTTGGATCTGGTTTCCGTATCTGGTTTTGATATGACATTGATAACTTTTGAGATAGTACTTTTACTTTAGTTTTGGAAAGCTTATATTATTATTGTTTATATATTAGTTCTGATTTCCCTAGCTATTATTTTGATAAGTGTTTAAGGAAATATTTCTAATTAGAAAGGATTAGTAAATTATTTTTGAAAGCTTATGCATTACTATTGATCTATGAAATTTCATTTGGAAATCATAACCGTGAAATATTTGCGAAAAACTCGTGCCTACAGGTTTGTTCCCTTCCTGTTATGGTAGGTATTATCTGCTCACTCAGTTGTAAAACTCACCCCTCTCATTTCATTTTTTTTTTCAGATAGAAGTATAGCATCTCTATCGTTCACCTCAATATAGTTCGGGACAAATCTTGATTGGTGAGCCTACTCTTTGTTCGTAGGTTGTATTTTGATTCATTTATCTCTTGTATGTTTGCCTCTAGATAGCTCCTATGATCACAAGTAGGATGCCTATGATTCTTTTGATTATTCTGGAAGATTATATATTATTTTGATTGGTAGAGAGCGAAGCTCTCGAATAGGAATTATGTATATGATGTAGGTTATTGCATGAATGGAAAATATTCAAATTTTAGAGGATACTCTGTCAGATTTTGGTAGACTTCTCTTATTTCTTAAAATGGGAATATTAGCAATTATATGCATTATGTTTAATTGTTTGGGCTTTTACCTGATCATTAGTTTATTTCTTGCATCCGGTGCCGGTCGCCCCTCTTTTGTTTCTGGGGTGTGACAGGCCAGGGTCTTATTCTATAGGCTCCGACCAATTGCCAAAATGCCCATACGTTTTGTCTGTTATCGTCCTTGACAAGTTAACCTACAAAACACCTACGATTCGAATTGAAAGGATCATATGCAGCAAATATAAGCCAAAGTATCGAAGATTAGAGCATATATTGCCGAACATTGTGATGTCCCTAACGAAAGTCGCCACGCTCGTGCCTAATTTTGCAGTTCAGAGGTATGCTGGCTCTGAATGTCACGACGTCTTCTATGGAAGTCTTCACATTCAACCAGAATTTAATAATTTGAATCTTTCCTTGATTGCTTTTCATTCCTTTTAGTCCTGCGACCACCTTTATGATACAAATCATGAGAGAAACCATGTTTCTCCTTAAATTTACACCGTCAATACTTCAACGAGAGGCCCACATTGTGTCATTTTGACTCTCATTGGTACAAGCAAGCCTTAAATGCCTGCTAAAATGCCTCGGTCTGGAGAAAGACTTGTGATCTCCTACTTTCCCAGTAGGTAAAACCTTGTCGTCAAGCAGTCAATTTTACCCGTCCTAATTATGCAGTAAAGGAAACAAAAGAAGGAGACTTCTAAAATACTCTATGGATTTTTGTCGAACAATTTGTGGGCATGTTTGATTGATTGGAAAACTAAAGGAAGAAAGCAGATTAAAATAAATTGGGATTGATGATGATGGATATCCCTTTCGGAGGATGATTCAGATATATCCTAGCCAGCATAACAAATAATAATGATCACTGTTCAATGACCATTTTCGAATACCATTCAATCGATCGATTGAACTCTTGGGGTATTGATTCAATTGCTAAATTCGTCTCACACAAATTCTACTAATTAATTCAGACCAAGATTGAAGCAAATGGGAAATAATTTGTCTATGGGTTTAATATAGCACTCACCGTGCATTTAGAGGTTTCGAATAATTCGTCTGTCTTGCAAATGTTTTTATCGGATAATTGTAAGATAACCGAAGTAGGTTGCAATGATGTCAAGTCATGAGTTTGATAGACAGACTTTGCCATGACAGTTATTGCAGCACCTTGATCCAATAAAGCTCTGTTCAAGGTTATATTTCCAATTATGGAATGAATTGTGAAGGGTCTCGGGTTTGGGGCATTTGATTGGAATTTGCGCTTAAAAAGTGTTGAAACATTAGAGCTTATTGGCATCGTTGCATTAGATTTTAATTACCTTTTGTTTGTGCATAGCTCCTTCAGAGTCTTTGCATATTTGGGCACCTTTTTCACCAATTCCAATAATGGCATGTTGACTTCTAGCCTTGAAAAGAGTTCAAGCACTTCTTTATCTAACTTGGACTTCTTCGCTTTCATATTCAGCTTCTTGACACTGCTTCTTTGGTTCTTCTTTGCTTTATTCCATACTTTGTTCCTCCTCCCTTCCTTGCTTCTCTTCTAGCTGTGCTTTTTCTTCCTTCTTTTCTTCTTTTTTTCTTCGCCACTCTCAGTAATGACACTTTTCTTCTTTCCTAGGAGCTTGAGCTCTTCCCCACTTTCTGACCTCACGTATTTCTAAATTCCTAGCTCCTCATCATCATCTTCAATTTGGTCCTCAGCTTCCTTCATTACCCCATTTCCACTTCCTAAGCTAATTGCATTAAGTGCTTTTGGGTTTATCACTACGTGTAACTACGAAATATTCTGCCTACGGACACGTGGCACTAAGCCTCCAAAAGCTCCACGACAGCTTACACCAATGACACGTGGCACCACTCGACTGCCCCATACGTGGCCGGTACCCACGTCTCTCCTCAAGGGCTCCCGTCCAAGAGACGTGGGAAGCCCTCCCAAGCAACGTGGGGCGACCCACATCCCATGAGAACATGGGTCGAGCACGTACTCCCTCTCCCTACACTCAGTATAAAAAGGCCCTCACCTGGGGGACTAGAGGGAGATCGGAGCATCATGAAATCACAACACACCAGAACAAGAGGTAAGTAACACACACTCTAAGCATACAGAAGCTACTCCTAGCCTTCTTTACTCCACACATCTATCTATCAACCGGAGAGCTTATCCCACGGTGCTGCCAAGCTCCACCCGTCAACCAATTGTCATCTAGCCATCACCTGACTTATCTCCGCCGTGGAGACCCTCACGAGTAGAGCGCCCGACAGCTTTAAGAGACCCTTGCTATCTCGCCACTTAAGGCAACCTCCTACGAGTGGCTCGCCCGTCGGGAGTACCTTAAGCACGTGTTAGACGCACACGGCCCGATACAGTTAACCGCCTTGCCTAACATCTCCTATAAACGTCACCATGACGAACTACATGGACTTTGATCCCTTCATAAGTGTACGTAGGCACCTAGGTCCTCACCTAAGGACAAGTCCCCTAAGGTTACGACCCCTTGTGGTCCTTATTTTCAAATCAAAATTGTCTGAACCAAAAATGACAGTTACACTACGTTTGATGGCATAGCCCCACTTGTTCCAGCATGTTCATAACTTTTCGTGTTGGACAGTTCGGTGACGAATGAACTCAAATTCTCGTGTTTGTGTTCCACTTGCTCTACTTTAGACATCATGTTTGCACAACATGAGTCTACATGCGAGGCTACAACTTTAAGCTTTGTTTCAGTGATAGCCCTTTCTTGGTCGAATTTGGCGTGGATATCTCCAAACTCTTAGCTCATGAAAACATTTTTGGTTGAATGTGATGCCTGCTAAGTACCCTTCTGCTTAAAATTTCTTGTTCTCAAAGCATTGAGGACAATGCTTGTTTTAAGTGTTGCGGAAATATTTCTGTTGCTGAAGTTTGAAGCCTTTTTTCCCTGCAATTAATTCTGTTCTGGAGGTTAGAAATATAATCTTAATAGGGCAATACAATAGAATTATTACTTTTATCCTTGGGTTTGCAATTTCTTTCTTGGAAAAGTATAAAAATATTTGTCCTTGATGCACAATGATACAAACCTTAAAGTCCTCTTGATCGGGGAACATGTGTGCCAACTAGCAGAGATATATAGACCTGCTACAAGCCTATGGTAAGAAACAGGTAAGTAAGTCTTGAATCTTACCTAACTTATATGGTGAGGTCGTGAGTGAAATAATTTAATTGGTGTTAAATATTTCCAAGCTAATCACCATGCATGGTTAATTGGCCATAGTGATCAATTGATCAAAACTTACTTGGGTACCTTTGTGGTTGTATATTTTTTCTGACTTGGTAGACCACTCCTAAAGTTGGTTTGATTCTGAATGCTCTAGGCTTAGATCTTCTTTGTTCAAGAGTACAAAGGTTTAAGTCTGGGGGATTTGATCACACCCAAAATCAACCTAAATTTAGGGTGTAAAATAGCGTAATTAATATATAAATAAATATATATATATATATATATATATATATATATATATATATATGATTTTTGATCAAATAGGTTGAATATCCTGACGTAGGAAAATAAATAGAAATATAGCTAATTACTTAATTAAATGTATTAATTCTTAATATTCCTGAATTACCGTAATATCCGTTGAATATTATAATAGGTATGTTTAATGTTTGTTAAGTGCTGCAAGCTTAACAGGGGATCATTAGTGAAAATATTCCAAGTCAGGGACTAGAATGAACCCAAAAAATGAACGCAGGGCATAACTAGAAAAGTACAAAACGCAGTAGATAAAGAGAGTCACCACCGCGAACATCATAGGACTCGCCGTAGCGAGAATCAAAGAGTTCGTCGCAGAAAGAAAGCCACTGATGATGTGGCAATGACATGGAAAACCACTGATGACATGACAAGTGGGTGCTGATGTGTCAATGATGCAAGTAAGCTACTGAAGTGGAGATTTAAATGAAGACATAGTCATCCAAGGATTCAAATAATATATAAATGTATTCGAATTTCAATTCGAAATTAGAATTAGTTTGAATACCATTATCTTTGAATATGTTATTAGAATCCTAACCCGATTAGGATTTCTGGGAGCAACTATAGATAGAGGCTCCATTCAGTTGTAAGCATATCTAAGTCTTCACAACCATACCTTGAGTTAAAGGCGATCTTGTGAGTCATGAGTGGCTAGTCCCCTTGGGTTTCATATATAGGATTGATCCAACCTATGAATTCAGTTATGGATTCTCTTGTTTCTTTCTTGCGTATTTACTCTTTTGATTAATATGATTGTATTTGCTTGATTCTATATAGAACACCCTGCTAGGTCTACCCATGAATGAACATGTACATAGATGCTTGATTCCTCATGAAATACTTAGTAGGATTATCATTATGGAATTGTACTTTTGGAATCTAGGTTTCACGGTCGTTGCCTAAAATCTCATTTGATTATATTCATCCTTATATTTATGATTAGTATGCATCTCTTATCACAATATTATTTATTTGAATTAATTACGTTCTCGGTCGAGAGTTAATTTATCTAAATAATATCATAAAATCTTAATAGTATATGTTATTGTGTTCCTGGTCGGGAATGATATTATTATCTAGATAAGCCTTCGTAATGTCTGACTATCATAAATAGGGTAAAACTTACCTTGAACATTGCTTCAGATTTCCTGAACTTGAGAGCCATCTGGGTCTTTTACATCGGCCAGCGGGTTTGAACACTCGCCCTAGTGGGGTAAGTAGCTGAACCATAATCGAATATAGGACTCTTGATTGACTTTCTAGGATATGAAATTGCTTATGTTCTTCGAGCTAAAGCCAATAGGGTATTTTACATCGGCCAGCGAGTCTGAACACCCGCCTTTGTGGGGTAAGTGCTCAAATCCTAATCGACTATGGGACCTCATGTTGACTTGTGCCTTTGAGGCATGGAAGAATTTTTGAACGGGCACCCAAGTGAGTGTAAAGGGGCTTCCCCAGATACGAGGTCACCGATGACGAGCGGTCCCCTGGGATAAACTAGTTTGAAAAACTACCCATCCCTGGTGGATATTGACTTGGGTTTTAATCTAAAACTCCTACTCCATGCTCAAGCAGTGTGACTAGGGATACTTCACAGCGTTTGTGGAAGAACAAGGAATGCCCTGCGTCCCCAGTATAGCCTACTCATATGCTAACGAGAGGTTTTCATCGTGTTGTGTTTTTTTTATTATTGGTTAAATGGTGTGGCATAATTATCCTAAAAAATTCATAACCATGCATACATGTGGTATCTATCTTACTAGTCAGGCTGGTTGTTAAGATCACTTTAATGGGCAAGACTCTTGAACATTCAAATATATCCAAGTTGCCCAAGAATGAGAGAATACTAGAATGAAAGATATAAAAATCGGCTAAACGTATGAGGCAAAAATATTTTGTCTTATTCTTAAAGTAAAATTTGATAGATCACATTTTTTGAATAGGATATCTTGGACCGTGCTATTTTTTATTGGACTCCTCTTATCTGGCCCTCTTTGAACACCTATCATCAAGCTCAAGGGTTGAATTGATCTCTATCATGATCTTTTCTAGAATCTTGTCTTCCTTTATCAAAGTTCGGACTTTTTTTTTGAAAGGCGCCACATGTCTCAATTGAATGGCCCGACGCATTCATATGGTATTCTCTTGATAGTTCTGGCTTATACCATACAGGGCATAGAAGTGTTAATGGCTGTAGGGACCTTGGGCGTATAATTCCCTGATCAGACAATTTCTTGAACAACTCTGATTGAGACATTCCAAAGTCCGAGAAAGGTTTGGGATACTCGGGGTTCCTAACTCCCCTTTTCTTTTTCTCATTATTACTTGGTCGTTGAATAGGCTATATCTTTCTTTGTCGGGAATTTTCCTAGTGAAAGCCCCCGATACCATTCACTTCCCCTTTGTCCTCAGTGTTGGAATGAATTCAATTGAAGGAAGACTTATTCATTTCCTTTGTCTGAAGATCTATATCTTCCCCCATAGTGAATAGTTGAGAGAAGTCCTTGAAGGGGACGATGACCATCAAGTTGTAACGGGGATCCTTGAGGGATTTCAAGAAGCACTGACATACTTCCCGATCAGTCATAGGGGGCTAGACCCTTAACACAGCTTGTCTCTACCTACGAGCGTACCCTCAGAGTGATTCCTCAGTTTTCCATCTTACTGCCTGTACCAATACACGAGTGTGTTCAATCTTGTTGTATTCAAATTCTTTCAGGAAAGATGGGACCATATTGCACCAAGATCAAGTCTTGCATATCGAGGTGCATGTACAAGTCGCATGCAAACCTAGTGAGGCTGTGGTGGAAGAATGCGAGCAAGAAATTTTCATCTCGTTCTCGATTTCCCATGGTTAGATAATAAGCTTTAAGGTGGATTTTTGGGTTGGTAGTCCTATCATACTTGATGAAGTCAGGAATTCGGAATCCCGTCAAGATTTTCACTTGAGGGAATATGTGATGACCTTCAAAATCCTACCCTTCCTGGAAGTGTTCGACTTGTTTGGCTTCGAGATTTTGGTTTAGTTTCTCGATCTCCTTTTCCCATTCAGCCACTAATTTGTCTAAGCCATCCATCGTTTGATTATTCTCGTGCACGATTCCTTCACGGGTGTAGGGGGCAAGTATGTGCTTTGAACAATTTGCAAGGGTTGATAGGCGTTCAAAATTTCAATTATATGTGTCTGATAGCCCACTTTATTGATGAACATTGGAGATTACAAACGAGAATCCTAAACTTTTGTATAATTGAAAATCATAGAGGTGACACTATAGGGTAGGCAATAGAGAAGTGTTTGATGGGATGAGGGGTTGAAAAATTATTTTCCATAATTGTGGACAATGCAAGCTCCAATGACACAGCCGTGGCATATCTAAAAAAAGATTTAAAAATTAGAATGGGTTAGTTTGTGATGGTGATTATCTTCATGTGAGGTGTTGTGCACATATTTTGAATTTTGTTGTCAATGATGGGTTGAAAGAATTGCACAATTCTGTTTCTAGTATAAGGAATGTTGTTAGATATGTACAGTCTTCTCCTGCAAGATTTCAAAGATTCAAAGACTTAGTTCAAAAGGAAAAAATTGATTGCAAGGCTCTTGTGTGCTTGGATATTGTGACTGGGTGGAATTCCACCTACTTGATGTTGGAACATGCCTTGAAGTTCCAAAAAGTGTTTGATAGAATGGAAGATGAGGATGATGGGTACAATGAATACTTTAGGGATGATACTCATTGGCTTGGACCTCCTATGACGTATGATTGGAGTAATGCATATGTTTTTGTTCAATTATTAAAGGTCTTCTACACCATCACATTGAGGTTCTCTGGATCATTATATGTGACATCTAATTCTTGCTTCCATGACATTGCTCATGTTCATACTATGTTGCAAGTGAGTGTTGTCCACCAAGATCCTCTTATTGGAGAAATGGCTAAGAGCATGAAATTAAAGTATGACAAATATTGGGGAAAGCCAGAAAACATGAACCCCTTGTTGGTAATTAGAGTGGTATTGGATCCTAGGTATAAGTTTGGCTATTTGAATAACACTTTTAATGATATCTATGATGATCCTATAGTGTGTGCGAGAATGAAGAAGAAGGTCAAAGACACTTTGTACTTCTTGTATGATAAATATTCAGTGGGAGTTGTTGGTAAACAATTTAAACATCAAGAAGAAAGTGGTGATTCTGGAGCTATCAATCATCCAGGAGACCTACCAATGCCTGATTTTGTTACTGCAAATCCAAAGGGCAAGTGGTGGTCTGGCCGGACTAAACATCCTTCATATCAGAAAACAGATTTGAACAAGTATCTTGAAACAGACGCAATAGATGATGATCCTTCTTTTGATGTCTTGACATGGTGGAGGGAGAATGCTATAAAATATAAAGTTGTTTCTCTTGTTGCACGTGATGTGTTGGCCATACCAGTGTCAACTGTGGCATCTGAGTCTGCTTTTAGCACAGGTGGACGTATGCTTGATGTTTTTAGAAGTTCATTATCTCAAGAATGACTAAAGCACTCTTTTGTACTCAAAATTGGCTATCCCCCATGGAATTTAATTTTAATGATCGTGACTTTGATCAATATGAGGAGTCTGATAGTATTGCATCTGGTAAGTTTTGTACTTTGTTGATAATGTTTATGTTAAAAATATTACAATGCAGTATGCATAATTCTAATTCTAATTTCCTATTGTTCAAATTCTTGTTTACAGATGTTTCTGGAGAATCAACTATTACTGTCACTGAAGATGTCATGAAGTGAACCTAGTTGTTTCATTTTTTCTTTTTTAGGTTTTGGTTTTGTTTTGTAATGTTTAAGTTATAGACTTGTATTGTTAAACACTTAAAGTGATGGACTTGTATTCTTAAAGACTTGTGTATCCAACCACTAGGCTTATCTGCTTAGAGAATTCTCATGCCAAGTACCCCTCTCTTCACATAGATGGAGTCATAGAGCTTGTATTATCTCTGCACTTTTATCTCAACCAGGTTCTTTTTCTTTTTCTACAAATTTAATTCCCTTTCTTATTTTCTTGAATTTTTTCTTCCTATTCCTTTGAATCCTTTCTATGTTTTTCTCATATTTTTCAGTAGATTTCCCCTTCTTTATATATATATATATACATGTTCATGTTTAATTCATTGAATAGTTAGATAACAATGTAGTTATATATATTTTTACTTTTTCTTTTTCTTTATATATATTTGAATAGTGCATAAAGAAGTTTGTTATTGGAAGTACTATATTATTATGTTTTTCTCCCAGTTTAATCATTTGAGGTTATCTATTATAAATTGTTTATTGATAGTAGAGTTGATGTTTTTCTTGTAGGATTATGATTCGACTATTTAAAGTGAAGGAAAGTAGAAATAACCTGAAAAAAATGGCAATCGTGGAGCACTTAATAAGAAGCAAATTGTGTCTACTAGATTGAGATTTTATTTTATATATCTATTTTATCATGGCAAAATGGCAAATATTCATCTTGATTGCATTTTCATGATAGCTAAAAAAAGGCCATCGGGTAAGTGAAAAAGGCCTAAAAAAATTTAATATATCTGTTTTATAATGGCAAGAACATTAATATTGAATGATAGGTCGAAACTGGAAGAAAAGAAGAAAGAAGAAGCCATATTGTAAGTGAAAAAGGCCCATAAATTTTTTAAAAAAAAATAGTCCATCGGGTCACACTGTATCCGGACCAACCTTACTCGGATCCGACTTTTCTCGGGTACATCTTGGGTAAGGTTGGGCCCGGGTACAAAAAATAGGCCCGAGAGATTTCGGGTCGGTTCTCGGGTAGGTTCCAGACTCGAACCGACCCTACCCATGTACACCACTAAAACTGAGGTTAACAAGTAGGGGAGATTACTCTAGTGCCAGGACCTTTTTCATTTCAACATTGATTGGCTTGCTAAGATAAAGTAGAAGTCTAGAGTACGGCGAGGCTATTCTTGATCGGCTTTTTTTATTTGTTCTTGCAACTTTCCCCTAGCGCACTTTGTCAGACGTCTTTCTTGTGCGTTGGTGAAGCATCAGTGGATGGGTAAAAGGCCAACTTTGATCGGATGCTGAAGCCATAATAGTAGTCATTTACCAAAAGGAATCAAATCAAGTATGCAAATTGAAATGTACAATTATGCTTCATACAAGTTATTTGTTATAATTGCATTTGAATGACATTGGGTCATTGATCGCTCACTTGAATTACTTCTAATGGGGTCCCGACCGGTCGTCACGATCATGATCAAATAAAACCTACGGTAGTAGCACAGGGCACAAGATCGCACCCAAAATAAACCTAACTTTAGGGTGTTAAATAGCACAAATAATAGAGAAATATATATGATTTTACACCAAAAAGGTTGAATATCTTGACTTAAGGAATAGAGTCAAAATTGCGATAAAATGCCCATAAAAAGCACTATTTATTGATATTCTTGATTATCCATAAAATACGTTAAATATTGGATAGGTGCATTTGATATTTGTTGAGTACTGCAGGCTTAACAGGGATCAACAGGAAGATATATTCCAAGTGTAAGAATCGAAACTGAAAGAACCAAGAAGGGGGGGCTGAATTGGTTAATCTACAAAAATATTGGCTTTTAAAATTTTAGGCTACTGAAACTTTGGTTAATGGAAAATATGCTCAGTTTTTCAAATAAAGCTACTGTTATAAAAAGTTTAGTTCTGGTTAATTTGAAAAACAGTTTAGGTTACTATTAATGGCAGTAAATAAATAAAAAACACAGGCAATTATTATAGTGAGAGGTTCGAATCAAATATCCTACATCCACTCACTCCCTCTTACTAAACAAGTAGGAGAATTACTTCACTAGCTTGGAAAATGTGAATTACAACCAGGAAACCTTCAAAACACCAAGGGATCAGCCACAATGGCTTTTACTACCTAACCCAGGTAACCCTTAAAGACAGGATCAACCTCTAGGACTTTTACCACCTAACCCAGGAAACCTCAGCCGAAGGCTCAGCAAAAATTCTTTTAAAACCAATCCGTGAATTACAACACTCCCAAAACTAAAACCCAACCAATAGCCTACTGATCAATTAGCCTCCATGTCCCAGGTTCCTACCCAGACTCTAGAAAGAAAGGGAAGAGATTAAGAAGTGAAATGAAAGGGATACAGACTCCAACTTCTCACTAAGAGACAAATAAATTCAGATGAATGCTTGAAGGCCGAATCACACTCTCTTGGAACACTAAGGCTTGTAGATCAATCTCTTGAAGTGCAATTGTCCAAGTCTTGAGTTTATATAGGCTTTGAAGCTTTTGAACGTTGGAGAGCTCTTCAATGCAGCAAATCATCTTCATTTAAGTTGCCCTTTAATCCCTTCTTCAATGATATCTTGATTGACAAAGATATCTTTCATTTTGGCTCGGGTCAATGCTTGACAGCCTACCGGTAGCTCCCAATAGGAAAGTAGGTTAATGCTGAATCAATCTGCTCAATATCAACTTTCCTGAAATCAAGCTAAGTTCCTTTTTCGGATTTGTCAGCAATAAAAGTATTTTAAGGACAATATATATTCAAATAAAACATTCCTTAATTCAGCTTATATGCTTAGAAACCGAAATCAAATATTCATTAAGTATGATAACATCTTGATTTCTTTTCTAAAGTATTTAGTCAATGATTCACTGTTCAATCAACTTTAAATGTATAATCACCCTTATGACTAAATCTTTCCCTTTTCAATTCTCCCTTTGATTTTAAAACATGTGAGAATATCTTAATGCACAATCAGGAGCCTTAAATGCAGAATCACCCTTCTGGACAATGATCGACCAAAGATCTCAGGAGCCTTTTATGGAAAGATTCCTCAAAGTAATAAATGCTATTTTATTAAATCTCTTGATAGTCATTTGATCAATCATGGATATTTTAATATTAAAGACAAATATACTTGATTAAAATATTCTAGTAAAACATTCTTTATTTGTCTTTGATATGATTCCATAATAAATCATTTAAGAGCACGATCAATATATGACTAAATCACAAACTTTCCTTAATTGGCCGAGATCTTTATTTGAATTAATTAATTGATATATAAAATATTCAAGTTACAACTTAATCAATCAAATCAAGATCACTCAACATTAAATCGTATTTTTGTAAAACATTATCAAAACCAATCAATTTCAAGAATGACCTAGCCTTTTGTGCCAAAGCCAGCTTTCATCAATAGTAGATGCTAAACACTTCAGAGAAGGAAAAGGTAAGTTATCAAGAATGTAAATATTATTATGCCTTACTCCCTCAATTAATATCTTGTCACTATCCTTTTCATGAATCATGCATTTTGAGGATTGAAAAGTTACCTTGTGACCATTACCAAAAAACTGGCTAAGCTTATGAGGTTACGTTTTAAACCATCAACCAAATAAACATTATCAATTGATAAAGTAGAATTAACCCCTATCTTACCATAGCCAATAATTCTACCTTTATTATTATCACCAAAGGTTACTGTTCCCATTCTTTTGTGAGTCAAGGACAGGAACTTTGATGCATCACCAGTCATGTGTCTAGAGCAACCTGAGTCAAGAATCAAGTTTTCCTTCTTCATTCTGGCTTTGAGGCACACCTGCTACAAGGTTACTAAACTGAGGTACTCAATGACTGTTGGGTCCTGAAATGGTTAGTCAAATAATTCCTTGTTGCATTTACAGATCCTTTAGGCACCCAAACTTGTTTAACTCTGACCCTCTTGTTTTTACAGGTTCCAGCTTTAACAAGCAATTTATCTAGATTTTCTTGACCTTCCACTTTTTCTTCTAATTCTTTATTTTTAGCCAATAACTCCTCTAATTCTTTATTTTTAGCTAGATCCCTTTTTATGTTATCTCCTTTTGCTTCTAATTCTTTATTTTTGGCCATTAACTTCTCATTTGATTGTTCTAACTCTTTTAGTTTATTCTCGAGATCATCTATTTCCTTCTTATTTTTATAACTCACTTTCTCTAGTTCATTATTCTCAATTATTAGCCTCTCTGTTGAATCTTCTATTTCATCTACTTTTTCTATTAAATTGTCTCTTTCTCCTTTTAGCTCATCACATGTTTTTTTCAGCTGCTTATGTATTCTTTGAAAATCACTATTTTTTTTTCATACTCTCCTAGCATCTTCCATGGCCATCTCAAAAGCATCAGACAATTCATCATAAGTAAAAGGTTCATTATTTACCTCACTGTCTGAATCAAAGTCTGAGTCTGCTATTAAGCACAAATTGGCAGCTTCCTCTCTGTCACTGTCTGAGCAAAAATCATTATCACTCCATGAGGAATTTTCCATGTCTTTCTTTTTGTTACTCTTGCTAAGTCGAGGGCAATTTGGCCTAATGTGACCAGGTTACTTGCATTTGAAGCAGGTTAATTCTTCTTTTTGATTGCTCTTTCTGGAGGTTGATTCTTTTTTGCCATCATATCTTTTTCTATAGATGTTGTACATTCTTTTAGCGAGAAGAGCAAATTCATCTTCATTATTAGTGACGGGATTTTCATTAGTAACCTTCAAGGCTACTGCTTTTTCTTTCTTGCTGCTAGGTTGATGTCCAGGTAGCTTCCTTCCCAGGCAATCAGGTTTCCTCTTAGCTCATCAAAAGACATGGTTTCTGCTTTTCCACTTTCTGATAAAGCCACTACCTTTGCATCTCATGGTTCAAAGAGGGACCGAAGAATTTTTCTGTTTACATCCTCTGTATTCAGCTTCCTCGTAAGAGCTGCTAAACCATTGAGGATCTTGCCAATTTTTTAAAAAGCCTCTTCAAAAGGTTCATCAGGCTACATTCGAAAGTTTTCATATTCTCTCATCAGCTTGTCAATGCGAGCCTTCTTTACACTTGAGGTTCCTTCATAGGTTAGCTCCATTTTCTCCCAAATTTCTTTGGTTGTTTCACATGCAGATAGCTTGTTGTATTCTTCTTCATTTACTACACAAAAAAGAAATGTTTTAGCTCACAATTACGTTCAGCTATAACAATATCGACATCCGACCATTCATCTTCTTATTTAGGGACAGTTTTATCATCAACCAATTTGGTTATAGCAACTGGTCCATTTTCAATAATTTTCTATGTTTTCATATCTGTTCCTTGGATCCAGTTCTTCATTCTATTCTTCTAGTTACTATAGTTTTTCCCATCGAAGAACGGAGGTCTTTGGGTAGATTGACCTTCGGTAAATGTGGACATCTTGGTTAGTGGATCTCTCTGAGGTAGTTAAACCTAAAAACACAGAGACCTCCTCTTATACCAATTGAAAGAACCAAGAAGGGGGGTTGAATTGGTTAATCTACAAAAATATTGGCTTTTAAAAATTTAGGCTACTGAAACTTTGGTTAATGGAAAATATGCTCAGTTTTTCAAATAAAGCTACTGTTATAAAAAGTTCAGTTCTGGTTAATTTGAAAAATAGTTTAGGCTAATGTTAATGGCAGTAAATAAATAAAGAACACAAGCAATTATTAGAGTGAGAGGTTTGGATCAAGTATCCTACGTCCTCTCACTCCCTCTTACTAAACAAGTAGGAGGAGTTACTTCATTAGCTTGGGAAATGTGAATTACAACTAGGAAACCTTCAAAACACCAAGGGATCAGCAACAATGGCTTTTACTACCTAACCCAGGTAACCCTTAAAGATGCAAGATCAGCCTCTAAGGCTTTTACCACCTAACCCAGGCAACCTCAGCCGAAGACTCAGCACAAGTGCTTTTAAAAACCAATCTGTGAATTACAACACTCCCAAAACTAAAACCCGACCAGTAGCCTACTGATCAACTTAGCCTCCCTTCCTAGGTTCCTACCCGGACTCTAGACAGAAACGGAAGAGATTAAGAAGTGAAATAAAAGGGATACAGACTCCAACTTCTCACTAAGAGACAAATAAATTCAGATGAATGCTTGAAGGCTGAATCACACTCTCTTGGAACACTAAGGCTTGTAGATCAATCTCTTGAAGTGCAATTGTCCAAGTCTTGAGTTTATATAGGCTTTGAAGCTTTTGAACGTTGGAGAGCTCTTCAATGCAGCAAATCATCTTCATTTAAGTTGGCCTTTAATCCCTTCTTCAATGATATCTTGATTGACAAAGATATCTTTCATTTTGGCTCGGGTCAATGCTTGACAGCCTACCGGTAGCTCCCAATAGGAAAGTAGGTTAATGCTGAATCAATCTGCTCAATATCAACTTTCCTGAAATCAAGCTAAGTTCCTTTTTCGGATTTGTCAGCAATAAAAGTATTTTAAGGACAATATATATTCAAATAAAACATTCCTTAATTCAGCTTATATGCTTAGAAACCGAAATCAAATATTCATTAAGTATGATATCATCTTGATTTCTTTTCTAAAGTATTTAGTCAATGATTCACTGTTCAATCAGGTTTAAATGCATAATGAGCCTTATGACTAAATCTTTCCTTTTTCAATTCTCCCTTTGATTTAAAAACATATGAGAATATCTGAATGCACAATCAGGAGCCTTAAATGCATAATCACCCTTCTGGACAATGATCGACCAAAGATCTCAGGAGCCTTTTTTGGAAAGATTCCTCAAAGTAATAAATGCTATTTTATTAAATCTCTTGATAGTCATTTGATCAATCATGGATATTTTAATATTAAAGATAAATATACTTGATAAAACCATTCTAGTAAAACATTCCTTATTTGTCTTTGATATGATTCCGTAATAAATGATTTAAGAGCATAATCAATATATGACTAAATCACAATCTTTCCTTAATTGGCCGAGATCTTTATTTGAATTAATTGATATATAAAATATTCAAGTTACAACTTAATCAATCAAATCAAGATCACTCAACATTTAAATCAGATTTTTGTAAAACATTATCAAATCCAATCAAATTAAAGTATGGACAATATATTGTCCCAACAGAAACCAAAGCAAGAACTCGTAGCAAGGCCTAGGTTGAGATCAAGTCAAGAGAAGAACGAAGCATTCTCCACGGCAAGCAGTTTCACTCGCCATATCAAGCAGAGGGACACTCGCCCTCGCCACAGTGAATAACCAGCAACTCGTTGTGGTAAACTAAATTATTCACTGCAACGAGTTATGCAGCTTACATGGCA
Organism: Senna tora; assembly: GCA_014851425.1. Taxonomy (NCBI): domain Eukaryota; kingdom Viridiplantae; phylum Streptophyta; class Magnoliopsida; order Fabales; family Fabaceae; genus Senna; species Senna tora. Next base: position 26,635,976 of record CM026269.1, read on the forward strand.
GACGACGTGGACAGCAACCTAATGGATGAATTTAAGAAGGATCCCAGTCATACAAGGAGTTGGAGATGCATTCAAATTAGTTTCAATTCAATAGTTAAATTCCATACTAAATGATTGTTATCTTCATCCTATTCCTAATCAAACCGGAGGTCACGAAGCAATATAAATAGGCATCTCACAAGGTTGAAAAGAGACCCCGATCGATTAAGTGATTCCCATATTTAGTTTAGAGAGTAGAGAGAAAATGAACAGCCAAGTTCTTATTGGGTTTCCAAGAAGTAGTGTAGGCATGAGCAGATGGCTCTTCATTAGAGTTTGTTTATTCATTCGTCTTTGTATTTCATCCTTTTCGATTTATTGATTGTATTTTGCTTCTTAATCACATGTCATTAGTTTATTAGATTCTTCCATGAACGGGTGTGTACATAGTCTGCTAGATCCTTCATATTGGGTCGGTAATCATTGATTATGTGGTAAAGCACTTGGAATTCTATTTTCTTGGAATTCGAATATATATATGTTTATTGCTTCATGATTGTATGCATCACTTATTGCGATAATATTAGATTAAATTGATTGACCCGGTCGGGCGATTGTTTGTTTAATAATATTATAAAATCTCTTTATGCGTGTTATTGATGTTCCCAGTCAGGGATAACATTCTCATTAGATAGGCTTTCGTAATGCATGACTTTCATGAATAGAATGAATTTAAGAATAAATTAATTAAACCTAAATATCTTTTGATTGGTTGTGTTTGCTAAGTTCTATTCTTCTTGGGAACCTGTTTCATATAATATATTCTATATCCATCATATCCTTGTTCATTCTGCAAATACCTGTTGGTTCTAGGTACTAATCAATTGTAGGTTCAATACGAAGATTCTGGGAGAGATTCGACCCTTGGGTTGGCCTTGTACTACTCTGAGGTTTTTATTTTATCACAATTGTGACAACCGGTTCAAACCTTGACTACGAAAAAATTCAAAGAATTTGGCTTGCAATCAAAAAGGCGTCGTTGCTGGGGAATCATCAATTGATCTTAAGGTTGGTCACCTCTTCGACGAATAGGTATTTGGTTTTATTTTAATTTCTTTTTCAATCTTTTGTCTTCTTGTTCCCACGTTTCTTCCTATTTTCTCGTTTTCTCTTTATTTTTTGAATTTTTTTCTTCTTCTGCTATAGCGAGTACTTGTACTCGCTTCCGCTCACCACGAGCTCGCCACAACGAGTACCTGTTCTCTAATTTATGACCTGAGTGTCTAAAGGAGACTTGTTTCCTTAAGATCCAGAGATCGAGCAAACTTTAACTAAACTTAGGAGAGAGAAAAGAAGGGAAGAAATTTCTGCCATAGCCATGGGTGATCATGGAGATGGAGTTTTTGACGAAAGGGTCACCCTTAAAGACCTAAATAAAGCTAAATCCTCCTATGACATATCTCAAAACCTAGTCCCGATTTTTTAGAATAATTTTGAACTGAAGGGACCATTGCTGAACTCCCTACCAAAATTTCATCGATTGGCATGTGATAATCCCTATACGCACCTACAGATTCTACACATGCACTGCACCACACTTAAACATGTAAACACTAAGTTAGAGGATGTCTCGTGGAAAGTGTTCCGCATGACATTAGAAGGGAAGGCTAAGGAATGGTTTTTGCACTTGCCAACCCAATCCCCTGAAGCCTTTCTCTCTTTGGACGCTCTCTGGAGTGCCTTCCTCGAGAAATACTTCCCATCTAACAAAGTTTCAGCCACTAGGAAGGAGATTACTTCCATTAGGCAAGAAAGAGACGAAAACTATTATGATTATTGGGTCCACCTTCAGGACCTGATAACCAAATGCCCCAATCATAGTCTCCCTCTGGCCCAATTAGTAAATAGCTTTATAGATGGTCTGAATCCTGCGAACTCTGACATGTTAGTGGCTGCAGCTAACTGTGCCCATAAGACCTCACCCCTGCCAAGGCCTAGGATCTAATTAAAAATTTTGCAATGACCAAAAAGAGAAGATCCCCTAGAGACGTACATCTAGCAGAAGAATTAGGGCATGAACAAAATCCTACACTAGCCCAAATCACTAGGGGTATAGTTGAATTGACCCAAGCGATCATGGTCTTACAAGGCCCACATAAGCAAACAGAGCAACTGGCTCTTGTAGAGCTGCAAGCTGCAGTGTGTGTGAATCCATGATGAACACATCTGACGACTGCCCACACAAAGTGGAAGATGTCAATGCTATGTTTCAGCAAAGACATGGAATGTATCCTGTGCGATACCCGTTCTCAAGCACATACAATTTCGGATGGCGAGACCATCCAAATTTTAGGTGGAGGGACTCTGGGCAAACCAACCAAGGAAATAGAGGGGGGAACTTCAAAAGAGACCCTTCTAACCAACTAATGAAACCCAACCCCACCACCCTTATAACCATTGAACAGGGGAGTCTAGGTTCTGAAGTAAGAGAGCTCAGACAAATATAGAAAAGGGATTTCTAGAGTTCCAAAGACAAATAGTCCATCAGCGTAATTTAACCAACTCCCAAATGCAAGCATTTGTCACCCAATTTGACGCTAAAATCAATGACCTAGTGTCCAAGGTGAATGCCTTAAACACTAAGTGTGACAACCAAGCTAAATTCGTAAAAGGATTGTTCAAAAATATGAGCGAACATCAGGCACAAATTGAATGAACAATTCCCTCCAACACTATAATAAACCCTAGAGCCGTGAATGCCATCACCTTGCGGAATGGAAAAGACTGTGAGGGACCAACAATGCCTATCACTCAAGAAGAGGAGGAGGAGGACGATAATTTCGAAACAACGTCCTTCCAAGGACTAGAGAGTGAGAGCGGAAAGGAAAAAGAACTATTGAAGAAAATGAAAAACCTCCGCCTCCGAGAAGAGCAAAAGGGCGATGAAACAGGTAAAACTGAAAACCCTGACCCAAAAAGTAAAGGGGTAAACATTGAAAAACTTCCCTTTCCCCATTCCTTTTTAATGCATGATAAAAAGAAAAATAACAACTTTAAACTGGACGAGGAATTCCGTGTGCTCTTAGAAAAAGTAGAAGTAAATATGCCCTTAATAGAACTAATTAGGAAGGTAAGAGCTCTGCACAAACAAAAGGAAACTTAAGCCTAGTATAAAAATACCAATAAGTTCAAACGTGCCTGCTCTTTTCAAACCTAGCATACTAGAATAGTGCTTAGATCCAGGGTTTTTCACTATACTCTGTACGATTGGTAAGGTACCAATCGAACAAGCACTACTAGATCTAGGAGCTACAATAAACGTGATGCCCAAATCCATATATCAGACATTAGGTGTCAAAACCCGCAACGGACCTCGATTGTATTTCATCTCGCTGATAAGTCCTTGGTTCACCTTGAAGGACTCATAGAAGGAAAATGGATCCAGTGCTTCGCTCTTCTATGCATTAGTATGCTAGGCCCACTTTTTTTCATAGTTTTCTTCACTTTTTTTATTTAAACTTGAGAAATTGTAAACTTTTTCTAAAGAATAAGAGTTATAGACACAAAAAAATAAAAAATTCTACACAAATAAGGACCTACCATGAATGGTTTAGGGACCACCTATATTAGGGACTAAAAAGTTTGTTCCTAATCCACTCATAGTAAATCTCGATTTATGTAGAGTTTTTAATTTTTTTTGTATCTACATCTTTCATACTTTAGATATGAAGTAGAAAAAGTTTATAATTGCTCATATTTAAATAAAAAAAGTGAACAAAAACTATGAAAAAAAGTCGGCCTAGCATACTAATGTATAGAAGAGCCAAGCACTGGATCCATTCTCCTCATAGAAGACCTACTAGTACAGGTCAAAGGACTCTGCATCCCTATAGACTTTTATGTCCTAGACATGGAGTCATCACCTCAAGACTCCACTCTGATTTTGGGACGTCCCTTCCTTATGACTGCCAACACAACAATTGGCATGAAAGAAGGCACGATCTTTATGGAGGTTGGAGAAGACAAAATTGATTTCAAACTTTATGAGGGAACAACATAATTTCCTAAGATCCATGAAGTCAATATGATACATAGTACCACTAAAATAAATCATGCTTCCACCTATCCAACTAATATAACTGATGATTTGGCCACTGAGGGCCCAACTAACATTTTAGGAAATAAGGTCCTGGAAACAAAAGACAGTGGCACACCAGCTATCCAGCCGCTGCAAGAGTAAAATGACATAACACCAGACCCACCATACAAAGTGTGGGGGAGTTCAACCGAGACGGGCATAGAGAAGAAAGGACTAATCACTCCAATTGAGTTTTTCGTCTGAATACTGAAAAGAACAAACCAAAAGAGGAGCTATTCACAAAGATAACAACGCTATTCAAAAAAGAAGGAATGAAGCCCAAAACAAAGTTGTGCGCCTCCAAAGATACCTCCTTGTGGACACCCTATTTTTTTAACCCTCAAAATGGAACTAAAAAGGTGAAAGACCACAACAGGTCACGACCTGTGCACAGACAGGTAATGACCTGTTAGCTGAGTCAGCACAGGTCCTGACCCCTGTCATATAGGTCCCGGCCTATTGGCCTTTACCACTCAGATTGGGTACAGACTCAGCATAGGTTGCGACCATTGCCACAAGTGGTCATGACTTATTGGCATTTATGACCCAAATCAGGACCGGATCTAGATCTGCAATAGGTCACGACTTATAACACAATATGTTGCGACCTATTGGCCATTAATGGCCAAATTCAACTTTCCTTTTGATATGATCCTCTAAGATCACTATAAATAGGAGGCTCCCCCACTATTGTCGAGGGGAATTTTAGAGTACTTAAACGTTGCCGGAATCATAAGTGAATAGTAAGGTATTTTCTCATCTCTTCTTGACTTCCCTTCTCTCACTCCATTATCATCCTCTCTTTCAAACTTTACTATTCTTCTTTTGGATCCATGGGATAGGAGCTAGGCCCTGACCCACTCCGATTGTTGACCAAGATCCCCTCCGTATCCAAGATTCGAGGTCCAGCACCTTAAAGATTTTCTTTTTCTCTGCTTTAATAAGCGAGTCGGGACTTCTTGGTGTGTAGGGGTCGCGAACTATTTCTAATTTTGAGCATAATTTTCCTGTTATATTCTTCTCTGCTTATTTTTCTGGAAAATAATGCATAGGTCGCGATCCCTCCTACAGCAGGTCGCGACCTATATGTTTGTCTCTGCCCTTGGGACCTGTGTCCGAGGCAGCAGGTCACGACCTGTCCTGTAATAAGTCGCGATGTGTTGTTCACTTACATTATTTTTATCCTAATATATGTTCAACTAGTTCCACCAAGGAGCCTTTGCTTCTATAGAAGCACTGCCTTACATGCCATCTGGGCACCCCACGTAATGAGCATCACACACTCACTTTTTGGTTGTTTCGATTGTGAATGCATGGTATATAGGTACCGAGGAGCCTTTGCTTCTATAGGAACATTACACTGGGACACCATCTGAGCCTTTGCTTGATGAGTGTCCCCCACACAGACACATATGTGCCTTCATGAACTACGTGAACTTTGATCCCTCTCTGAGGGTACGTAGGTTCTCGGCTTTCATCCTAGGTCCAGTCCATCTTTGTGTTTTTCTATGCTTTTGTGTCCAACTCTTTTAAAGGCCAAAACAATTTAAGTGTTATTCTTTGGGGCAACTGTCTTCGGACGGGGGAAAAGGGGTGCCTAACACCTTCTCTTCATCTCAAATAGACTCCCAAATAATTTTGAAACTTCTTTTTACTAAACATTTTGAACTATTTTTCTTTTCCAAATTTTATGGAAAACTTGGTGGCGACTCCTTGAAGTCCGCCGAAGGTGCGGTCTTCACAGTTGGCGACTCCGCTGGGGACATTAAAGAGTCAAGCCCCTTTCTTTAAAAAATTAATATTTAAATTTCTTTGGCCTTTCATGTTAGATTTTTGTTTGTTTTTATTCGTATTTGTTTTCTCTTTGTTTTGTAGGGTTTCCACTTTAAAGTGGAAGGGATGGGTAGTTAGGATGCTCCTATTCACAAGTTCAAAAATTTTTATTCCTTTAATTCGCTTCTATGGCCGAAGCAGTCCGTAATAGTTAGTAGGGGTATGAGAATCTTTCCCTGTTGGGCATCAGCCTATAGAGGTTGACTTATCTACTCCACTTAGATGGTTACTTGTCTTAAGGGTTGATACGCACAGACTTTTTTGTGACAAGATCCTCTCTTAAGTCAGGGTCTACATCTTTGATGGGGGCAATTTAAGGACCTTTTAGTTTCTAGATCCCAAGCTAAACTATGTATAAGTTAACTATAAAAGCCTGCCCTTATAGGTCAGGCAGTGTTGAAACCTTAAGGACTTAACCTATGGGGCACAAGGAGCGAACTCCCTCATTTAATTGCACGCGTTGCATGACATGCATTTTTATTTCTTTCAACATTGTATATAAAATCATTGTTTAAAATTTTGCAATAATATTTTTCTCTTTCTTTTTATCATAGTCATATTTTAAAAAGAAAAAGATTTGAATTGGCATCGAAACTTAACATGGCCTTTTGTTCACCCACGAGTTTTGCTTTCACTGGGAGGCCAGTTAGAGTCAAGCCATTCCAGTGGATGATTTCATTAAAATGAGAGGGTACTTGCCTAGAGAAGAGCTGAGGAAGTTCCGCGGCCATTATGGGGACATTTTAGACCTTTTAGATATAAAAGTTGTTGGTGACGCACTTCAGGCACCTTTTGGGACAATCAATTGAGGGTCTTTGTGTTCCTAAACTTCATCTTATCCTTGGTGCCAGAGGAATATGCAGGGCTCATGAGGGATTCACTCACTCAAGAAAGCCAAGTGTACAAGTTCTCTGGGTATGTGCCTTCACAACAAGACATCACCGGCCTGTTAGGGCTACCCTTAAAGAGTGTCACCATCAAAAAGCCCTCGCAAGGGGACATCTTGTCTTCAAAGTTCCTTCTAGACCACATGGAGGCCATGAAGAGAAAAGGGGACTGGAGGATGTTTAGTCAAACCCTAGCTTTGGCTATCTATGGGTTGGTAATCTTCCCATTTGCTTTGGATGTCATTAGCCTTCCATCTGTTAATGTTTTCATGGCAGTGGAGAAGCATAGGGTCAACCCTGTGCCGGCAATTTTGGCAGAAACTTTTGGGTCCCTTACCTACTGCCTAGCAGGGAAGGGAAAGAAATTACAATGTTGTCTCCAACTCCTCATAGTGTGGTTAGCTAATCATGTTTTTGAGAAAGGGTATTCCTCTAGAGGCATCCTTGATGTAGTCCACTACCCACTCAAAGATTTTGCTTGCGTGAAGGGTTCTGTCTATATAATTCAAATCCTCAAAACCCTACAGAGTTAGAAGGTTAGGTTAGCTTACTAGCTTGAGTTAAAGAGCATGACATATAGTGGAAACTAGTGTGGTGACTGAAGGATGATGTGATATATAGCTGTGACCGATTTCCAAATGTACCTTTGGTGGGACCAAGAGTCGCTAAAAGGTAACATATCGCTAAAAGGTACCGTCAGAAGAATTAATTCAACCCCTCTTTTACTTCTTCAAGGGACCTAGAGCAGACCAAGGGAGAGTAATTTCAAGGTCTTGGGACAATATGCTCTTCAAGGGTAAAGCTGAGTTGGGAAGCATAGGGTTAGTACCGACCTGCGACTTCAAGGCTTGGTTGAAAGAGAGGCTTAGTGACAAAATCATGGGGAAATTTGCCTCTCTAGATCCCCTCCAAGGGAACGATAAGCTGAAAATCGTAAAGGCTTTGAAGCGCAAAATAGATGAACACAAAGACACCCTGGAAAACCTAGATGCCTAAAGGTTGAGAAAAGTAAGGGCAACTCATGAGGCAGAAAACAGTACGTCATTGTAAAAAGGGATAGCGACAATGTCCGGAAAAATTCCCCAATCCTTGTAGAGAACAAGAACCTCAAAGAAGAAAATCAAGAGTTGAAGAATATACTTGTTGAGAAGGAACAAGAATGGGGAAGACAGCTGGCCGCAGAGATCCAAGCTAGAGAATTGAGAGCTCATGCAATCGAGGTCCGCATTGCTGAGCTAGAATCACATAATCATGAGTTGCAAACAGAGATGCTCAATAATAACCTTGCTTCCAAAGAACAACTTGATGAAGCTCTTCTCCAACTACAAGCAATGGCCTAATAATGGAGAAACTGTAGAAAAGATGTGGGCAAGAGCTCAAGTCATAGAAGAGCTCAAAAAAGAAATGGAGCAGTGGAAAAATGAAGCTATCAAGGTCCATGACAAGCTGGAACAAATGGCACGACACATCAATTTGTCAGTGCTCTCCTTTTTTGAAACTTTCAAGAGGCCTGAGTGGCAAATCCACCTGCCTCGAATCCCACCAGAGTTGGAGGAGCTACTGATTTTTGGCCAAATCTTGATCAATCGTTGGAATGCAATGCTGAAGAAGTATATGAGGGTGGACAAAAGGCTAGGACAGGTGTGCGATGAGCTTATGGCTTTCGCAACACATTTTTGTCAACTAGTTTCCACCATTGAATCTCATGTATTTTTGGACGGATATTAGGAAGTTTCTAGTGCCATTTCAAATAAATCAATAAGTTGACTATTTTAGTTATCTATTGCTTTTCTTTACTGCTTTCATTTTAACTTATGCAAAAATGTTATATTATTAATGTCAGTAACATGGCGCCTAAGACCAATGTGACCATGAGACCTGAGAACTCTCGAGCCCAACTCAAAGCAAGAAGAAGGGCTTTGGAAACCGAAAGAACTGAAGCTGCTGAAGAGGGAGAACTAAATGCTCAAGGTTGAATTGGCAGAGACCCGCCGAGCAAGCTCGAAAAAGGAAAAATAATTATGCCAATTGGTAGAACGCCATCACGCAAAAAGTCTGGAAAATTGGCGCATGGCCGATACCTTCTACCGTGATTATGGTGAAATGTGTTGTTGGGCGGACCTGGCAAAAGCCCAAAGAATGTTCCTTGAGACAGAAGCATTGAAGGAAGCCGCTAAGAAGTAGTATTAGGATCACTCATGTAATTTGAAATATAAAAAGAAATATGACTTCCTTAAGAATAAATGTTAGTGGAAGCATGTCGTTGTAAGAATGACTTTCACGTTAATAAAAAATGTCTCTTTGCTTGACTTCCTCAGTGCACTCTCTTAAAATTCAAAAGGTCATCGGTCACAAGATTTGCATCAGAAACCTTGTTTCCATAGCAAGATTATCAACCTTCACGTCCCATTAGGTACTCTAACCAATGGATGGGTTGAAGGGAGGTCATAAGGCGCGAAGTTACTGGTATTAATAAAATAACCAAAGTGAAGAATTTAAAATTACCAAAAGCATTCTTTTGACAAGTACGTGACCGAGATTTCGTAACCTACCCATCAGTACTATACCCATGCTCAGAAAGCTTGCATGGAATCCCAAGCTGTCAAGTTTGCTGCCAAGATAGCTGAGATGGAGAAAGGCCTTAACGCCACCAACGCTCAAGTGGCAACTCTGAACGACAAGATTGACCAGATAATGGCCTTGTTAACCAAGAATAGCCAAGACCAAGCTAAGCCGTCAGAAAACTTTGCCGCCACCAAGGTAAAGAAGACTGCCCCTGTGATACCCATCATCCTTGTGGACAGCGAAGAAGAATATGATAAGGAAATGAAGGCAGACGAGCCCTTTAAGAAAGATAAATGCATCTCCATCAATGCCGCCATTGTGGTGGCTGCCTTGAAAACACAACAAGACAAACAGCCTCAAGAAGAGGAGGTCGTCGAAGGGATAAGGGAACAAATTGCCAAAGAAGTGAGTCAAGCCCTCAAGATGGCTATCAAGCTAGAAGCCGGGGACGATGTCTCCCTCTTCAATTTCCCGAAGATTCAAGTTCCTCCCAAATTCAAAATTCCAAACTTTGAAAGGTACGATGGGACCACCAATCTAGACCATCATGTCAAGGGATATTGTGAACCGATGGCCGCCTATAGCTTAGAGCTGGCCTTCTTTAACTCATTTTCGTAAAAGCCTAAAAGGGGCTGCATATAAATGTTTTATGAGACAGGAAAATGATGTAATGAAATCTTTGCCTACCATGATAAGGGCCTTCCACAATCACTTCAAACATAACATCCACAACGAAATGACTAGGGAGAGCTTGGTCGCACTCAAAAGGAAGACAAGTGAAACATTCCGTGAATATGCCTCTAGATGGAGAGAGGCGTCCGTTGAAGTCCAACCCCCTATGAACAAGAGGGAGACATTCCGCTACTTTATAAAGGCATTAAATGACCCGACCCCGCCTATGATGTCTTGGCTATATTGCCACACCTTGACTTTGTTGACCTCGTCACGATAGGCGAGGATATTGACGCCAAGGGCAAGGAAGCGTTACCATCGAAGAAGAACTACTCTTCTAACTATGGGAAGAAGGAGGAGGAAAGCACAAGCTTTGTGTAAAGCACTCCCTAAACTTTCTCTGTCAAGGTTGTGGGAAATCAAGGGAGTTCATAGCAAAATCAATCCCAAGGGAGCAACAATAACAACAGGGGAAATAACAGAAGGAACATGGAGTTGCCCGATCTAGGGCTCACTAGAACAAAACTCTTTGAATACTTGAAGGGGCAGCTAATGATGTGCGCTAGACCTGGCAGGGTATGGGACCCACCCTATCCAGCATGGTTCAAGCCAGAGCTATCCTGTGTATATCACCAAGGTACCAGGGGGCATTCCATCGACACATGCGATCAATTCATCAACCATGTGTTACAAATGATTGATGCAGGGTGGATCAATTTACTAAGCATCACCAAGAACCCCTTGCTCGAACATGGAGCGAATGCCATAGAGGAAGATAAGCCCTCAATCAAGGATGTCAATCAGACTTCCTTCACTCTGCAAAAAATCTTCATAGCTCTAGCAGCTATTGGCCATGTCCCACATGTGCAGTCGGACAATAATGACTTTTTCCACTACCATCAATGTAGGGAACATGCCACTAACCTGTGTACATAATGGAAAGGATTGGTTCAGCAATAAATTCACATTGGGGCGGTCACCATAAAGAAGACCACAGAAGAAATTTACACTTGCACTGCAACTAGTGAAGAGGGACCCAAAGAAGTTACATCGAAGGCATTGCCTTTTACGATCAGTTTTCCTGGTGCAAAAGTTCCCCACAAGCTGTCCAGCCATCCAAGTCTTCTCCACTCTTTACCATTAGCAAACTTGGCACATCGAGTCCTTCACATCTGCTGACAACTATCTACCCTCCAGGGCCAATGCCACATGTTTCCAACAAAGCCATCCCATGGAGTAAGTATGATGCCACAGTAGATGTTGGGTGTAAGAAGGTGGAAGTTAAAAAGATTCTCACTAGTACTAACATTACCCAAGGGCAAGGGCTCACGAGAAGCGGACGTATATATGCCAAGAACCCTCCTGAAGCGCCTAAAGAGGCAAACATTCCTGAAGTAGCAAAAGACAAAGATACCTCCGAGGTTGTGATAGAGGAGGGTGTCCCTTAGCACCCCTCAAAGGAGGACAGCCCTGAGGTTGGAGCCATGTTGGAGAAAGATTTCTTTAGCATAATCAAGAAAAGTGAATACGACATTGTGGAACAGCTAAAGAAAACTCCCTCCAGGATTTCAATACTATACCTCATGCTTAATTCAGAGACACATCATCAAGCCCTCTTGAAAGTTCTGGCTAATGCCCACGACCCTTCAGAGGTCATGCCAAAGAATATGGTGAACTTAGCAGACGTTGTCAAACACGCGTCCATCCTGTCATTTTTTTAAGAAGAAGTCTGCCCAGGAACGAAGCTACATATCACCGTCAAATGCTATGGCTTCACAATAGCAAAGGTCCTTGTGGATGGGGGATCTGCCCTCAATGTGCTGCCTGTCACCACCTTCCAGCAACTACCAGTCGAATCAACACGCATCGACACATGCAATTTGATAGTACGTGCCTTCAATGGGACACGGAGAGAGGCCATGGGAGGAGTTAGCCTCCCCATTGAGATTGGGCCATTCACCTTTGACATCCCCTTTGAGCTTATGGAAGTGAATGCGGTCTATACAATGCTGGTAGGTATGCTATGGATTCATAAGGCCAATGTGTTCCCTGTACCCTCGTTCAAAAGATCAAATTCATGCGAGAAGGGAAGATCGTCACTATCAACGGTGAAGACAGCCGGTTGATTAACCACAATCTGATCGTTCACTTTTCACGAATTCGAATTACTTCGAATTGAGGTTTCAATCGGTCTTCACGGTTGTGATCAAGTAAAAACGTCAAGCATCACAGGGTGTAACCAAAGGGTCGAATCTCTTGCGGAATCTTCGTATTAACTTGGAATTGGTTAGTATCTCAAAGCAAGTAGGTATTTGCAGAATGAGTAATGAGTTGATGGGCGTAAAATAATATAAAACAGGATCCCAAGAACAATAGAATTCAGCAATCATAGCCAATCAGCAAATAATCAGGTATGATTAATTCATTCAAAATTTATCCTATTCATGAAAGTCATGTATTACGAAAGCCTATCTAAATATTCTTGTTATGCCCGATCCAGAACATCAATGAAATGTGTAACTACGGAATATTCCGCCTAGGGACACGTGGCACTAAGCTTCCAGAAGCTCCACGGCAGCTTGCACCAACGACACGTGGCACCACTCATCTGCCCCGTACATGCCGGTACCCACGTCTCTCCTCCTGGGGTCTCGTCCAAGAGACGTGGAGAGGCCTTCCAAGCTTCGTGGGACGACCCACGTCCCCTGAGAACGTGGGTCGAGCACGTCCTCCCCGCACTCGGTATAAAAAGGCCCTCACCTGGGGGACTTAAGGACATCAAAACAAGAGGCAAGTAACACGCGCTCTGAACATACAAAAGCTACTCTTAGCCTACTCACTCCATATATCTATTTGCTAGCCGAAGAGCTTAGCCCACAGTGTTACCAAGCTCCGATCACCTACCGGCAAACTTTCGCCCCGAAGATCCTCACAAGTAGAGCACCTGACAGCTTTAAGAGGCCCTTGCTCTCTCACTATCTAAGGCAACCTCCTACGAGCGGCTCGCCTGCCCGGCGTACCTTAGGCACGTCTTAGCCACACACGGCCCTATAAATATAACCTCCTTGCCTAACGGCTCCTAAAGACGTCACCATGACGAACAACGTGGACTTTGATCCATTCATAAGGGTACGTAGGCACCTAGGTCCTCACCTAAGGACAAGTCCCCCAAGGTTACGACCCCTTGCGGTCCTTATTTACAAATTAAAATTGTTTGAACCAAAAACGACAATTATATTAGCGCCCACCGCGGTCTTTCTCAGACCACAAAGCCTTATGCACTCTGCCGCTAAATGGCACTTCTTTTTCGTGGAGTAGGAGTATCTGCCTAACACTCAGAAACCCACATTTCTTATTTTTCCTATACAGGACAGTACTCGTATGGCCAGCACCAATAGATCCTTCAAATTACTGCATGACCGGCAGAATGACATCAATAGCGACCAACAAAAGCGACAAAAAACACAGGTCGTGGCCTTCGAAGGCACCAGCAACGCGACATAGATAAATGAACCATTGGTCGTCATGACCAACATCTCAGGATATGATGTCAAACGCATATTAATAGACCCCGGATCGGCTACCGACATAGTCTTCGCAAGAACCTTGGAAAAATTGCTCAACTGCAAGGATCAGCTGATGCCAGACGAAGAAACTCTTATCGGCTTCTCAGGATGAACCGTTGAGACACGGGGAACCTTCACAACATGGCTCATCTTGGGCATGCCACCAAAGGTCGCCCTCACAAAAGTTAGGTTCACCGTATCGGCAGCATCGTCAATATACAACGTCATCCTGGGTTGACCGACCCTCAGCCAACTCAGAATAGTCATATCCACAGCTCATCTGATGATAAAATTCCCCACTGTAGAGGGAATAGAGGGAAATACGAGCGGACCAAGAAGCCTATGTGTGCTACGCGACCGACCGCCCCGAAGGAGACAAGGCTGAGAATTATATCAGGAGCTCTTCGGAGATAGTTGAACTACGCGATGAAATCCCCGGAGCCCGGCCACAGCCTACGGAAGATATTGTGAGCATTTGCATAGACTAAGCAAATAACAGGGAAATCCGCATAGGAGCCCTCCTTGACCAAGTAGCTCGAAAGAAGTTCTAGGAGCTACTTACCAGGTACAGGGACATATTCGCCTGGAGCACCGCGGACATGCCGGGTACAGATCCTGCACTCATGTGTCATTCCTTAACATCAGAGACGGTCCCGGCGTCATCCAAGAAAAGCGGCACTTTGGCATGGAAAGGCATCGGGCAATCAACGAAGAAGTGCAGAAGCTTCTCGACGCTGGCTTCATATGCAAGTCACAGTACCCTGACTGGCTATCGAAAGTGGTTATGGTCAAGAAGGCGAACGGGAAATGGCGGATGTGTGTAGATTTCACAAATCTGAACAAAGCCTGCCCAAAAGACAGGCCCACTCCCCAACATAGACAAGCTAGTGGACGGAACAGCTAGGCACCGAATGCTGAGTTTCCTAGACGCCTTCTCAGGATACAATCAAATCCAGATGAACCCGAAAGATCAGGAAAAAACCTCCTTCATCATAGACAAGGGTGTCTACTGCTACAAAGTCATGCCCTTTGGACTGAAAAACGCGGGTGCCACCTACCAGAGGATGAAGGACATCATCTTCAGAGATCAGATTGGCCGCAACCTCGAAGTCTATGTCGATGATATGGGGTCAAATCCATGGAACTTGAACAACACTTGGCGCACTTGGAAGAAATCTTCCTAGTCTTACGGACGCACCAGATGAAGCTAAATTCCACCAAATGCGCCTTCGGTGTGTCAACGGAAAAATTCTTGGGATTCATGATCACGCAAAGGGGAATCGAGTCTAATCCCGAGAAGTGTGGAGCCGCCCTCAACATGGAGCCACCTCGATTGGTGAAAGAGGTATAAAGGCTAAACGGGAGGTTAGCATCCCTCAACAGATTCCTGTCAAGAATGGTTGACTGATGCCTTCCTTTCTATAAAATCCTGAAAGCAGCACCAGCATTCCAATGGACCGAGCAGTGCGAAAAGTCTTTCCAGGACCTCAAGGTTTACTTAGCTAAACAACCGGTGCTAGCAAAATCAGTTAAAGGGGAAAACCTCATACTATATCTAACCACCACCGATCACGTTGTAAGTTCGACGTTGGTAAGAGAAGAAGGGGCCGGTCAATTCCCGATTTACTACACAAGCCATGCTTTGCAGGGAGCCCAACTCAGGTACCAACGAGTGGAGAAGCTTGTACTCGCCCTTGTCCACTCGGCCATGAGGCTTCAACTGTACTTCCAGCAGCACACGATCATGGTCCAAACCGACCAGCCCCTGCGGCAGATACTGCAAAAGCCAGACTTAGCAGGGCGAATGATAAACCAGGCCGTCAAGCTCTCCAAATTCGACATCAAATACGAGCCCCGACGGGCGATCAAAGCCCAAGCATCGGCAGACTTCGTCGCCGAAATGACTTCGTCAGAATGCCATCAGGGGGACACCCCAGCTTCAAATCATGACGAGACCATTGAGCCATAGCCAGAAAGATCACCATGGCTAGTCTACGCAGACGGCTCCTCGAGCAGGAAATTCACAGGCGCTGGCATTATAGCAGAGAGCCTTGACGGAATTATGGTGGAACAAGCCCTGCGCTTCATGTTCCCCGCCTCCAACAACCAAGTTGAATATAAAGCAGTCATAGCCGGACTAGCGCTAGCTCACGACCTAGGCGCCTCAAAGGTCAAGCTATTCAGCGACTCACAATTGGTGGTCGGACAACTCAGTGGAGACTTTGAGGCGAAAGACGCTACTATCATCATATACGTAGAGTGTGCCAAACAAGAGATCAGCAGGTTCGAGTCCGTCTTGATCACACGGATACCCCGGAACCAGAACTCCCAAGCCGACGCCCTCTCCAAACTGGCCACAACACCGAACCAATCGGGAGTTAAAACGGTCCTGCGAACAACGCTTCGCACCCCCAGCATAAATCCAGACATACTGCCCATAGCAATTGACGGTTCCTAGATGGCTCCGATAAAAGCATACCTAGTGGAAGGCGCCCTGCCTACGGATAGAGGGCTAGCCCGAAAAATATGAAGACAAGCAGCTTGATACTTTGTCTGGGGAGACGACCTATACAAAAAGGGATTTTCATCCCCGCACCTCCGATGCATCTCGACCAAAGAAGCAAACTACGTGCTACAAGAAATCCACGAGGGCATATGCGGCACCCATCAATCAGCAGGAGCACTCCGCAAGCGAGCTCTGCGCTTCGAATTTTATTGGCCCACAATGAGGGCAGACTCAGAAGCTTTAGTCACCAACTGCGACTAATGTCAACAACACGCCACATTCATACACCAAACACCTAGCGAGCTGAAGCCCATCGAATGTCCGTGGCCCTTGGACACTTGGGGCTTGGACATACTAGGCCCTCTCCCTGAGGGTATACTCCTAAGGAAGTTCCTCATAATGGCGGTCGACTATTTCACAAAATGAATCAAGGCTGAACCCCTAGCCACCATCGGCTCCCAAAATGTACAAAACTTCCTCTGGCGGAACATCATAACTCGATTCGGCCCGCCACACACGTTGATCACCGACAACGAATGCCAGTTCCTCAGCAAAAAATTTGAGGAATTTTGCAAAGATTGGCGCATCAACCACAGAACCACCTCGGTCGAATATCCGGGAACTAAAGGCAAACAGAAAGGGCAAGCGCATCATCCTCGAGGGACTACAGAAACGCTTGGCAGATGCAAAAGAAAGTTGGGTGGACGACCTCCCGTCGGTCCTATGGTCCTACCGGACGACGATACACTCGGCAACAAGAGAAAAACCTTTCGCTCTAACATATGGGCAGGAAGCGATAGTTTCCGCCGATATCAGGGTCCCCTCGGATTGAGTGCAAAATTACTCTGATTCAAAACCAGAAAATCTATTGATAAGCCTGGACGTGGCTGAAGAACGCAGGGAAGCTGCGGCGCTAAAAAACGTCGCTTACAAGCAGCTATTTGCACGAAAATACAATCGGGGCGTCCGACCCCGAAAATTCAAAAAAGGTGACTTGGTCATGCAGACAACGATAAACAATAGGCACGACCGCCTGCACGGCAAGCTCGCACCTAAATGGGAAGGCCCATACAGGGTCATTGGAATCGCTTCGCACAACGCGTACAAGTTAGTGCACCTGATAGGAGACCATGTCCTGAATACCTGGAACGCTAGCAGCCTCAATAAATGTTTCACTATGTCTTACTCCGAAGACAAGTTTTACGAATATTTCGCTATGTCTTAGTCCGAAGACAAATCCATTATGTACTCTCCCCCATAATAGTCCAAAGACAGATGTAATACCATCGATATGAATAAATACAAAATGCAATACGATTGATCAACTCTCGTACTTGAAATTCTTTTTACTATTCAAAAATATTTATTTACATATGGGGACTAGCGCCCCAGGAGTACAGAAATGACAACGTGGACACACCACGTAGCTCGATTCAAGAAGCATCCACACTAGAAGGATGCGGAGGCTCGCCCGACCTCGGGGGGTCCCTTCGAGGATTTGGAGCTACGTCGTAATCCTCTATCCTTAATGGAGGATCTCCTCAGGCTCGAACCCGAAACTCTCCACCAATGTTTTCCCAAGAAGGGTGCATCATCGCCCTAATCTTCGGGGGAATGGCAATGGCCATCAAATCCTCTAACTGCGCCATGCCATTCTGCATCCCGTAGTTTGCAAAGCACAGGAAATCCTGACGATGAACCCTCGAAGAGTTAGCCTTGCTTTCCGCCAGCTCGTCCTCTAACTCCTTCACTCAGCAGGCCCTCCACCACTTCCTGCACAAAACCGCGCAAAAATCAGCTACCTTACATAGAGGATGCCAAAGCCAGAGAAAAGAGGCCAACCCCCTCGACCTGCCGTTGATAAGCAAAGCCCGCCAGACGGCTTAGCAACAGCATAGTCTCCTTGGTCATATGCTCTAAATCATAGTCATCCCCATAATCCAGTGGATAATGCTGACGAGCTAATATGACCCGCTCTGCCTCAATGGGAATCAACTTCCCTCTAAAAGAGACACCCTCAACCAGAAAGCGGAAGGGCATCTCCTCGGGTGGGTATAGGAGTATAAGGAACCCTTCTACGACCTCGAAGGTTTAAGCTAGCTTCACCCACCATATTCGCGACCTCCGCATTGACACCCACGGCGCCCTCGTCTGCCCCAGCATCCTCGTCTGCGTCCGCAGGTGGAACGACATCATTCTTAGGCACAAACCGCCCACGCTTTTGATTCTGAGAACTCGGCGGGGAACTTAGCCTCCCTCGAATGCCACCTAGGGTCAACCCAGAAAAATAAGAATATTCAATACTTAGTGAGGCCCAAAATGCGCAAAAGATGCAACTCACTATCAAAATATAAGCTTACCTAAAGCGACGGCTGTGATCGCGGACTCCCTTAAGAATTTGAAAGATATCTCCTCATACTACTCTCACTCGTACCGAAGCCGGAGAGTAGGATTTGACCATTTAAGTGGGAAGCGCGGGCGCTAGTCCTCAGGCCGTCCCCAAGGCGGGCAAACACCCTTCTTGGGTACCACTTTAAAGAAGTATGACCACCAAACGTGATTATTGCCCGACAGGTCTGAGATAGTAAACTCCTTGGCATGAGATTGAAAACACACCCAACCGTGTGCCTCGCGGACAGCGTAGAGAGAGAGAGAAACACATTCGACAGAGCCTCTAGTTTGTTCCACCAACAGAACCTGTCGAAAATGCTGAGTACAGACCACGCATTCTGAGTCAACTGCGCGGGTTAAACATTCAGCAAATTGAGCATGGCTTCCACGAAGCCGGAGAAAGGGGGAATGAAAGCGACATTATTGGGGACGCAGATGGGGAGAACGAAACTAACACCGTCACTCCAAAGAATAGTCTCTCCCTCCCCCATCGGATTTATTTCATAATCCTCGGGGAGAGAAGGAGCAAAACGCTCCCTCCATATTTTCTCGATGCCAAGATCTGGCACCACTACGATTTTACCCCTGGCATCTACCGGCGGAATGTTGGT
Source organism: Senna tora (assembly GCA_014851425.1). Classification (NCBI taxonomy): domain Eukaryota; kingdom Viridiplantae; phylum Streptophyta; class Magnoliopsida; order Fabales; family Fabaceae; genus Senna; species Senna tora. Next base: position 26,655,124 of record CM026269.1, read on the forward strand.
CGTAGACCCAGGCTCAGGTTCGGCAGAATACCATTCCGTAGAAACTGCCGGAGGAGGCACTACCGGGTCTTCACTCTCCTTAGACAAAACCCCCCGAAGGTCCACTGAATCCCGCAGCAAAATAAGGCTTTCCACCTTCTCTCTCACCCACTCCATGGCAACCAATAGCAAAGATTGCTCAAAATTTGGATCCACGGAGGCGCTAACACTAGAAGAAGCCATTGCAAGAAACTGAGACCAGAGAATTGCTAGAGTCAGAATTAGAAAGAAGACTGCAAAGCAAGGGAATGGAGCCCTTCCACTCTCGGTAATAAGGAGGCCCAAGAGACGCTTCGAATCCCAACCAAAACGCGCGAAAATGGAAGAGACTCTGAAACTGAAGGAAACGACCAAAAGGTCCCTGACCTTAGAATTTTCTCCACACACCATCAGAGGGTACTTTCGAAAATTCCCTTCCACACAATGATGACTCCTCCTCGGAAAGACGCATACTTTCTACAGAAACGACTCCAAAAACTTGCTGAGAAAGTCAAGTCGTCAACAACTCGGATCAAGACACGAGGCATCTTCGATGTCTCTTGTCAGAGCAAATCTAGAAGTACACAAAGCCCCACAAAGTCGAACGACCAACCAAGGTGACCAGACCCACTGGCGGACGAGCTCGCCTTGACAAAAGGTAACAAGCGAACTTTCTTAAGTTGCTTACTAAAAGAGAACTTAAGTCCACGGGCGTCGGACACCCGTAGACTTGGGGGACTATGAAATATTACGCCTAGGGACACGTTGCACTAAGCTTCCAGAAGCTCCACGGTAGCTTGCACCAACGACAGGTGGCACCACTCATCTTGCCCTTACATGGCCGATACCGACGTCTCTCCTCCTGGACTCCCGTCCAAGAGACGTGGAGAGCCCCCGAGCTTCGTGGGACGACCCACGACCCCTGAGAACGTGGTTCGAGCACGTCCTCCCCACACACGGTATAAAAAGGCCCTCACCCGGGGGACTTAAGGACATTAGAACAAGAGGCAAATAACACGCACTATGATCATACAAAAGCTACTCTTGGCCTACTCACTCCATACATCTATCTGCCAGCCGAAGAGCTTAACCCACGGCATTACCCAGCTCCGATCACCTACCGGCATACCTCCGCCGCGAAGATCCTCACAAGTAGAGCGCCCAACAGCTTTAAGAGACCCTTGCTCTAATCACTATCTAAGGCAACCTCCTACGAGCGACTCGCCCGCCCGGAGTACCTTAGGCACGTCTTAGCCACACACGGCCCTATACAGGTAACTGCCTTGCCTAATGGCTCCTAGAGACGTCACCATGACGAACTACGTGGACTTTGATCCCTTCATAAGGGTGCGTAGGCACCTAGGTCCTCACCTAAGGACAAGTCCCCAAAGGTTACGACCCCTTGCGGTCCTTATATACAAATTAAAATTGTCCAAACCAAAAACGACAGTTAAAACATGCATTAAGAGATTTTATGGTATTATTAAACAAACTAATACCCGACCGGGTTAATCAATTTAATCTAATATTATTGCAATAATAGATACAACCAATCAAGAAGCCGAAGAATATAATTGTATTGAATTCCAAAAACCATAAGACCTAAGTGCCTTTCTATATAAATCAAGTCCCTACTAATTCTTTATGAAGAATCTAGCATATTTATACACGTTCATTCATGGTTTAATGTAGCAAGATAATGACATATGGAACATAGCAAATACAATCATAAACTCGGAAAGGATAAATACAAAAGCAAAATGAAATTAATAAACCCTAATAAAGAGCCATTGGCTCATGCCTACACTAGTTCTTCTTGGAAACCCAAGAAGAACTTAGCCGCTCATATTATCTCCAACCTAATCTATACTAATATGTGGGAAACACTGAATTGTTGGATGCCTTTGCCACCTTGTGAGATGTCTATTTATATTGCTCCGGGACCTCCAATTTGAGTATGAATAGGATGGAGATAATCATTAATTGGTATAGAATTTAATATTTGAATTCAAACCAATTTAAAAGCATCTCCAACTCCTTTAATGACTAGATCTCATTAAATTCGCTCATTAAGGTTGCTGCCACATCAGCTGCCCTCTCCATGCTGCACACTCGCTTTGGCGAGTAATATGGCAAGATGGGCTACTTTGCTCGCTGTGGCAAGCTTTTCTGCTCGCTAAGGCTAGCTCTGTACTCTAGCTTCGCTCCTTCCTTGTTCTATTTTCTTCTTGGTTTCTAGTACGAGTTCTAACTTTCATTCTGGTCCTTGTACTTGGAATATATCAAAAAGCATCAAACGCACCTATTCGATATATTTTATGGATAATCAGGAATATCAATAAATTGTGCATTTTATGGGCATTTATCATACTTTTGGCTCCACTCCTTATGTCAAATTATTCAACTTTTGGGTGTAAAATCATATGTTTTCATCTATAATTTATGCTATTTAGCACACTAAAGTTCGATTGATTTTGGGTGCGATCACCATCTCCTGTGCCTTTCATTGACAGTGTCGAGGAGTCTCTAGAGTCTTCTTTTCAAGGGCTTTGACTGGAATAACTGCCCAAGGAGACCCTGCAAATTAACAACGTAGCAGTAAGAATTTTGACCAAATAAGGGTAACAATAAGGGCGAGGGTTGGGCCCTACATTAGCTGGTACGTCGAGATGTATTGAGCCGAAGGAGCGAGAAGCCCAATTCGGCATTGGCTATTCTGCGTTGAGGCGCAACATAAGCAGCCACAAGAAGTACCTATGCCTATCTCAGGTGTCCACCCTTGCCAAGGCAACAGAAGAAAAAGGCCATGTGTTTGTGATCAGCGAGGAAGCTTCCGACAGCAGAGATCGCCTCATTTGCCACTCGGATGAAGGGACAAGCTTGGACAATTGGGAAGCCAACTGGGTCTTGTTAATTTGTGGTTCCAAGTAAAGTTTGAATTATGATTGGTCTAAAACTGAGCTCTAGGTTTAGAACAAAGAATAATGCATTTATGAGCTTATCCGTTGTTATCTTTCAATCTTGCAATAAAAGTGGACTTGCATTTTACCAAATTTTAGTACTTATGTGCTTTTCCTTCTTCCCTTCTCCTTTCTTACTCTTAATTTCTACTTTTTATCCTACCCTCAGGGAATTAGAATTCTCAGAGATTCCGACCAATGCGGTGATCCCCGATTTTAATGAATCCCTGGGTACTGAACATATGCAATATGAGTATGCCTCCGATGATAAAGAGGTTCCTCCTGCATTCACTAAAATGGTCGAATCGATGAAAGAGGGATGGCCCCTCACCAAGAGGCAATCGAAGTCATAAATTTAGGGACTGAGGACGACAAGAGAGAAGTAAAAAATCATCGATAAACTCGATAGAGAGGACCTAATCTTGTTATTGAAAGAATATAAGGATGTGTTCACATGGTCATACCAAGACATGCCTGCCTTGGATCCTGAAATTGCATCTCATAAGATACCCATCTTTTCTCACATGGAGCCCAAGAAACAAAAATTGAGGCGTATGAAGCCGGAGATCTCCCTCAAAATCAACGAGGAGGTACAAAAACAATGGGACGCTGGTTTCTTATAAGTGTCTGTCTACCCTGAGTGGATGGCGAAAATAGTCCCCATCTCAAAGAAAGATGGGAAGGTTCGTATGTGCGTGGATTACATAGACTTCAATAAGGCCTCCCCCAAAGACGATATTCCACTTCCTCATATAGACGTTTTGGTTGACAATACAGCTGGCAGCTTCCGCTACTCGTTCATGGATGGGTATTCAAGTTACAATCAGATACCCATGCATCCTGAGGACAAGGAAAAAACCACTTTCATTACATAGTGGGGAACGTACTGCTTTAAAGTTATGCCTTTTGGGATGAAGAACGTTGGAGCTACCTACCAGCGAGTTTTGGTGGTTTTGTTCCACGACGTAATCTACAAAGAAGTCAAAGTCTATGTGGATGACATGGTGCCCAAATCAGTTGAGGATGAAAGCCATGTTAAGGTCTTAAGCAAGCTATTTGATAGACTGCAAAAGTTCAAATTACGGCTAAATCTGAATAAGTGCATATTTGGCGCTCAATCTGGGAGGCTCCTAGGCTTCGTTGTTAGTTGAAAGGGCATTGAGGTAGATCCGGACAAAATCAGGGCTATTCGAGACATGCCACCACCTACCACTGAGCAACAAGTCAGGAGTTTTCTAGGCAAGGTGAACTACATTGCTCATTTCATACGCAACTTGACAGCGACGTGCGCTCCTCTATTCAAGCTACTCAAAAAGTATCAATCCACAGAATGGAATGAGGAATGTCTACAGGGTTTTGATACCGTCAAGGAGCATCTAACCAGCTCACCGGTATTAGTGCCACCCACACCAGGGAGACCACTTCTTCTGTACTTAACAGCATTTGATGAATGAATGGGAGCAATCCTTGGACAACGTGACCTCATGTTAGGAAAAGAGCAAACGATTTACAATTTGAGTAAGAATTTTGATCCCAACGAATCTCGATACTCTTTAATCGAGAAAACTTATTGTGCCCTGATATGGTTTGTACAACGGCTAAGGCACTACGTGCTATATTATGAGACCTTCCTCATATCTCGCACGGATCCAATCAAATACATCTTTGAAAGCCCTCACATGTCTAGGCGAGTCTCCAAATGGTAGGTTGTTCTGGCAGAATATGACATCAAACACGTCATACAAAAATCGGTCAAAGGGAGCGCAATAGCAGACTACTTGGCCGTTAATCCATTCAATGAGGAGCACACCTTAGATTATCAAGTTCGGGACGAAGGCCTGAACGCCATAGAAGAATAATCCCCTGCAATAATGTGGGAAGTGTATTTTCACGGAGCAATGAATGTATTTGGGAATGGGATCGGAGCTGTCATCATATCCCCAAAGGGGAAACAATTCCCCATTGCAATCAAGGTCGACTTCGAGTGCACCAACAACATGGTTGAGTATGAAGCATGTATCTGTGGGCTACAAGCTGCCCAAAACTGGGAATTAGAGAGCTAGAAGTCTTTGGAGACTTTGCACTAATAATTTACCAAGTAAAAGGAGAATGGCAAACTAAAGACTCCAAGCTGATTCCATATAAGAAGTTCCTCACCGAGCTAAGTGGCCAATTCACATCCATTGACTTTCATCATCTACCTCGATACAAGAACCTATTTTTCGACGCACTTGCCACAATGGCACTAATTCTCGACATCGACTGTGGAGTCCACCTCTAACCTATCAGGGTTGAACGTCGAGATACTGAGATCCATTGGTTAGTAGTAGAACCTGAGCCAAACGGCCTTCCATGGTTCTACGACATCAAGACTTATTTGGAAAACTAGGAATACCCAAGAGGGGCAAGTAAGAACAAGAAGAGAACCCTCCAACACTTGGTCGTGTACTTCTTCATTAGCGGGGATGTCTTATCTGAAAAGACACCAGACGAAATACTCCTCCGTTGTGTGGAAGCAGCCAAAGCCAATCAGATCTTGGCCGAGATCCATGAAGGAATATATGGTACCCATTCCAATGGGCATACTTTGGCGCACCAGATCCCAAGAGCGGGGAATTTTTGGATGACACCAAAACATGACTGCATCGAGTACGCCTGCAAGTGCTACAAATATCAAATTTACAGAGACAAGGTCAATGCCCCACTGGCCTCACTTCAAAACATGGTCGCTCCTTGGCCTTTCTCTATGTATGGGATCGACATCATCGGTCCCTTCCATCGAAAGGCCTTTAACGGTAATCGCTTCATTCAAGTGGCCATCGATTACTTCACCAAGTGGATTGAGGCAAATTCCTACTCAGGCATCAGACAGAAGATGTTCATGTGATTCTTAAGGACAAACATCTTATGCAGATATTGGGTTCCTAAAAGAATCATCACTGACAATGGGTCTAACCTAAATGGCTCTGAAGTTCAGAAGATTTGTAAGGAGTTCAAGATAGCCCATCACAATTTAGCATCGTATCGCCCTCAAATGAACGGTGCCGTAGAAGCGGTGAATAAAAATATTAAGATAATTGAGAATATGTTAGTTACTTACAAAGACTGGCACGAAATGCTGCCATATGCCTTGCATGGGTATCGTACAACCACGCGCTCCTAAATAGGCACAACTCTTTTTTGTTGGTGTATGTGATCGCACCCTTCTCAAGGTTAACCAAATTCACTCAAGGAGCCTTTATTTAAGATCCTAAGCTAAACTAAGTGTTAAAAACATGCAATTAAGAAATTAAAGTGATGTGTGAGATTTTTTTAATTATCTACTAAATGAGAAGTGCAATGAAAGTGAACTAAAGAGAACCTAAATTACTATTTTTTGGTATTTTTCTTGAATGGGCTAACTAAAAAGAAGTTGGAATTAAATATTAAAAATGCTCTTGGAGAATGAAATTATATAGCTATCCTAGTTCAATTTGATATGGGAGTTCGTTCTTCATTAAGTCTTAAGGAAAAAACTTCAAGTTACCACGTGAGACTTGTGTTCTTTTTTTGTGATTACTCCTACTACCATAGCTAGTAACCAATCCAAAAGACACAATTAAGAACCACTTAATGTATGATAAAAATTGGGCAAAAGCAACTTGTTCCATTCTTTATGTTGTTTGGACAACCGTAAAAAACTTAGATAAATTAATATGTTATGATTCCTACTATCAGAGGCTACCATAACAACATTATTCACCATCATATGCTCAATTGGTTCACACCCACTTTCTTACATTGCTTGGAATACCATCACAAACGTAGATACATAAATTAATCATGAATCCTACTATTAGAGGCTATCATAATAAAAGTAAACATCATCATATGCACAAATGGGTGATAAAGTTGCAATATCCAATATGAACCATAATGTCTCAATACAAACATAGACAATGTACCCATAAATCTAAGTTCTTAAATTGTATAAAGATAAATCATATCCTAAACCTAGGAAATCAAATATACAATTTTTTTGAAAAAAAAGTATTGAGATAATAAACTCCCCTTTGAAGCATATGAACTCAAGCTCTAACTCCACCTCCAAGAAGCAAAAGTACTAGCCACACATTGAGAAAGATGCCTCAATATCCTTCACTTCAACCATGTTGCAAGAAATGAAAATGTGATGATGATGGTTAATGAAGTGTTCGAAATAGAGAGCAAGATAAATGAATAGGTGATGTGGTGAGATAATGGATTTAAAGGTTAGGTGAGGGTGTGGCGTGAATGTGATGGAAGAAATAAAAATGATGAAGAGAGTTAGTGATGGATGGGTGAATGAATGTGGTGATAATGGAGTGGGTGAGGCGTGAAAAGAAGAAAAGAAAATAAATGGAAGAGAAAGAAAATGGTGGTGATGGGTAGATGAAGAAAAGAAGGGGTGAGGCATGATTCTGCTCCCTCCCCTGTGTTGGCCGCCTCCAATTGAAATTAGGGATTACAAAATTATGTAGCATGATGAGTAAGGAGGGATTGGATTATGGATCTTGGATTTGGGTTATGGGCTTGGATCTTGGGCTTCATTCCTTTTAGGCTTTTCTTTTCTTTATTTTAAGACAAACTACAAAACAAAATTAAATCCAATATAAAATAATTCATCCCATATAATTTTAATTAAAAAATAATCACAAAAATATAACAATTTAACTCTTTTTAATATTATTTGCATGCAATCACTCTTTAACCAAATTTATCACAATAAATGCATTTAAGCCCAACAAAGTATAATAAAAACCCTAAAAAAAGGTTGAAAATATTATGTAAAATAGGGTCTTATCAAATTCCCCTACACTTAAATTTTGCACTCCTGGGCAAAAACAATCAAGTGCAAACAATCCACGAACAACATTAAAATAACTGAGGAACTAAACATGTTTGAGACAAGAATGCAACAGCGCAATCAATTTTATCCTCAAGCAATCATAGTTATAGAATGAACTAATGCAAAAGATTAACCTAACTAAGCAATTGAATTGATGGAAATGAACAAAAGAGAACACTCAAGGATCAAAGTGTTTTTCTCATCTCACAAATATAGGTCCTTTCAATCAATTCCACTTAAACTAATATCTACCATAAGCTTGTAAAAATTCTACTTTCTCCACCAGTAATTAGCAACTAGACTCATGAATCAAGGGGGCTTAAGAGGGTTGTAATGATGGAAGATGGCCACTTGGAATGGATAAGAAATCTAACAAGCTTTAAGCATGCAAAATGATTTAAGAGAACTAAACATAGTACCAATTCAGTAAATTAAATACATATTCCAATGTAACATGCTTGATAACCATAAAAATGCAATGGAGGTGTCCTTTTCATTCTCTTTTTTTTTCTTTAAATTTCTTCTTTTATTACTATTTTTTTTCTTTTCCTTCTGATTTTTGCTTCTTCTTCTTATTTTTTTTTCCAAGATACATTACACTCTATTGTTATGTAAATAATAATATTTGTAAACCAAACTTGACAAAATAAGGTGCTAAGACAATTCAATAAAAATACACATACTTAGCTTGTTAAAATATATGGATTTTGGAAAGTGAATGGCTCAAAGGGGTTGACACTGGATTGATTCATTAAGGGTGAGTATTTGGATAAGTGGTTAAGAGAAATGAATGCCCCTTTCATCTTTAATTATCTAAATGAAAATGTGATTTTGAAAAAGAATTCAAACAAGTTCTAGAGATTGTTTAGAGTAGGAGGACAATATTCAATGAGAAAAATGAAAAATAGGCTCAAAAGTCCTTCCAACAAAGGTTATTTCTCATAAGTTCATTCTCAACCAATTTGAAAGAACCAAGAAGGGGGTTGAATTGGTTAATCTACAAAAATATTGACTTTTAAAAACTTAGGCTACTGAAACTTTAGTTAATGGAAAATATGCTCAGTTTTTCAAATAAGCCTACTGTTATAAAAAGTTTAGTTCAAGCTAATTTGAAAACCAGTTTAGATTAATGTTAAAGGCAGTAAATAAATAAAGAACACAAGCAATTATTACAGTGAGAGGTTCGGATCAAATATCCTACGTCCTCTCACTCCCTCTTATTAAACAAGTAGAAGGAGTTACTTCACTAGCTTGGGAAATGTGAATTACAACCAGGCAACCTTCAATACACCAAGGGATCAGCCACAATGGCTTTTACTACCTAACCTAGGTAACCCTTAAAGACAAGATATAGGGCTTTTACCACCTAAACCAGGAAACCTTAGCCGAAGGCTCAACACAAGTGCTTTTACAACCAATCCGTGAATTACAACACTCCCAAAACTAAAACCTGGCCAGTAGCCTACTGATCAATTAGCCTCCCTGTCCTAGGTTCCTACCCGGACTCTACATAGAAAGGGAAGAGATTAAGAACTGAAATGAAAGGGGTACAGACTCCAACTTCTCACTAAGAGACAAATAAATTCAGATGAATGCTTAAAGGCTGAATCACACTCTCTTGGAACACTAAGGCTTGTAGATCAATCTCTTAAAGTGCAATTGTCCAAGTCTTGAGTTTATATAGGCTTGAAGCTTTTGAACGTTGGAGAGCTCTTCAATGCAGCAAATCATCTTCATTTAAGTTGGCCTTTAATCCCTTCTTCAATGCTATCTTGATTGACAAAGATATCTTCCATTTTGGCTCGGGTCAATGCTTAACAGCCTACTGGTAGCTCCCAATATGGAAAGTAGGTTAATGCTGAATCAATCTGCTCAATATCAACTTTCCTGAAATCAAGCTAAGTTCCTTTTTCGGATTTGTCAGCAATAAAAGCATTTAAGGACAATATATATTCAATTAAAACATTCCTTGATTCAACTTATATGCTTAGAAACCGAAATCAAATAGTCATTAAGTATGATGTCATCTTGATTTCTTTTATAAAGTATTTAGTCAATGAGTCACTGTTCAATCAGCTTTGAATGCAGAATCAGCCTTATGACTAAATCTTTCCTTTCAAGCTTCTGGTCAATGATCGACCAAAGATCTCAGGAGCCTTTTATGGAAAGATTCCTCAAAGTAATAAATGCTATTTTATTAAATCTCTTAATAACCATTTGATCAATCATGGATATTCTAATATTATAGACAAATATACTTGATAAAAATATTCTAGTAAAACATTCCTTATTTGTCCTTGATATGATTCCATAATAAATCATTTAAAAGCATGATCAATATATGACTAAATCACAATCTTTCCTTAATTGGTCGAGATCTTTATTTGAATTAATTGATTGATATATAAAATATTTAAGTTACAACTTAATCAATCAAATCAAGATCTCTCAACATTAAAATCGTATTTTTGTAAAACATTATCAAAACCAATCAAATTAAAGTATGGACAATATATTGTCCAAGTATTCTCCCCTTTTTTATAATGACAAAAATGCGATTTTCCAAGTAAGCATAATGAGTAAGTAAAGCTCCCCCTGAATTTATAAACTCCCCCTCAATTGATGCAATAGGGTTAAGTTAAGAAATACTCACAGCGCAACATTAAGCTACCTAATTAGGTAGCTTATAGAGCTTACTTAGCTTACTTATTTCTCCCCCTTTGGCATTAGCAAACAGAGAACAAACTGGTTAACAGTAACAGTTTATGACAGATTATAGCAGTTATTGCACACATTAACCAAACTGAGCAAGTAGTAGCCAAAATATGAATCATCAAGCAAACAACAACAGTGACCAAAACAAGCAAATTAAAACCATGGTAAGCACGTCACAAGGGCATAAAATCCAGCAAGACCCAACCAGAGGGTCAATAAAACAAAGTAATCCAAAATCAAATAGAGAATTAAGAACTGAGAATGCATATCACATTGAGATTAAGCTTCAACAGGAGGATCCTGAATAAGAACATATGGCTTAGGCTTAGGCTTAACATGATGTTCCACCATTTTAACTAGAGCTCTAGTGTCAACAATGGCACAATGGAGTTCATAAAGCTCTTTTCGAACAACTCTAAGTTCACCACGAATTTCTTCAAGTTGAGCATTAATATGAGCAAGTGGTAGCTATAGGATGATTATCAGGATTTACTTCTGGAGCAACCTCTTTGTCAGAGGAATAGGGAGTCTCATTTGAATCAGCATCATTGGGTTCCTCCATGATGAAGTGATGAGTAGGAGATTCATTATATGAGTAAATGGTATCATCATAATCTAAGGACGTTCTCGTAACTAGGGCAGAGGATGCCATTTCAGCATAGTAATTAAATCAGAGAACAAGATAGATGAGTTCGAGAGATGTATAGACGTAAAGCACTAACCTAGCTTTTGAGGTTTGCTTTATAGGCTGAGAGGAGCAATTTTGGAAAAGGAAAGAGAGATATGGAGAGGATTTGATTTGGGGAGATGTAAAGAGATACGGAGAAGATTTTCCAAAATCAAATCTCAAGCATTAAATACCAAACCAATACGGGAAGATTTGAAAATAATTTTAAATAAGACAACTCGATCATATCAAATCATTTAATTTCTCAATCGATCTTCACCGTAATTTTTGCACATAGATTAAACCTCTTATTTTCAAAATACTCATTCATTAATCGAACCAAAATTGGTTAATCCCAATTCTCTACGAATCTTGCAAAAGATATCAGTAGCCAAAGGTTTAGTAAAAATATCAGCCAACTACTGATCAGTAGGTACAAATTCTAGGCTAATGTCTCCTTTCTAAATATGATCCCTAAGGAAATGATGTCTGGTCTTAATATGCTTAGTTCTTGAGTGTTGTATTGGATTTTTCAAGAGGTTAATGGCAATGGTGTTATCACACCTAATTGGTACATGATCAAGATGTAGGTTATAGTCCTTAAGTTGCTGTGTCATCCACAAGAGTTGGGCACAACTACCTGCAGCCACATACTCAGCTTCAGCAGTAGACAAGGCAACAGAAGTCTGTTTCTTGCTATGCCAAGACACAAGACAGTGACCTAAAAACTGACATGTACCACTTGTGCTTTTTCGTTCAATGTTACATCCCCCAAAGTCAACATCTGAATAACCAAGTAAATTGCAATCATTATCCTTAGGGTACCATAGACTAAGATCTTTGGTTCCTACTAGATATCTAAAAATTCTTTTCACAGATTTAAGATGAGATTCTTTAGGGTCAGATTGAAATTTAGCACACAAGCATACAGCAAACATTATATCCTTATCTAATTTGTTTGATGTACTGATTAGTGTATGAATGACTTTAGCTTTAGGCCAAATCTTTTCAGAAGCTCTTTGGTATACTTCTCTTGGTTGATGAATATCCCTTATTTTGTTTGTTTTACTTGAAGTCCAAGGAAGAAGGACATCTCTGCCATCATGCTCATCTCAAACTCACTAGTCATCAACTTAGAAAAATCCTTGCACAAGCTTTCATTAGTTGATCCAAATATAATATCATCAACATAAATTTGAATAATGATAAGGTCATTTTTGTGAAAAGAGTAGTATCAGCCTTTCCTTTTGAAAAACCATTCTTAATCAAAAACTCACTTAATCTTTCATACCAAGCTCTAGGAGCCTGTTTCAGACCATAGAGAGCCTTGGTTAATTTATAAATATGATTAGGCTTTTCATCACTTTTAAAACCAGGAGGTTGTTTAACATACACATCCTCATTTAAATATCCATTTAAAAATGCACTTTTCACATCCACTTGATAAAGCTTAAAGTTCATGGAACATGCAAATGCAAGTAACATTCTAATGGATTCTAATCTGGCTACTGGTGCAAAAGTCTAATTGAAGTCAATACCTTCTTGTTGGTTATAGCCCTGAGCTACGAGCCTAGCCTTATTTCTTACCACATTACCTACTTCATCAAGTTTGTTCTTGAACACCCATTTGGTGCCAATGACTGATTGATTCTTAGGAGGAGGAACCAGGGTCCAGACTTGATTTCTCTCGAATTGATTAAGCTCCTCTTGCATTGCTATGATTCAGCAAAGCTTCATCAACCTTCTTAGGTTCAACCTGAGACATGAAGGCCATGTGGTTCATGCTCCTGAACGAAGATCTGGGTCTCATTCCTTCTTGAGGATCACCCATAATATATTGCATTGGATAAGTTGATGAGTGTCTCCATTCTTTAGGTAATTTGCCTCTGCCCATAGGCTGATGACTGGAGGCTGCTAGTTATGGTGTTTAATGGTTGTCATCTTTCTCGGAGATAGGCTCATTGCTCTCAGGTTCCTGTTCCTCTAGAGGCTGTGGTTCCTGCCTTATTTGGCTACTGATACCTATTTCAGGTTCTCCCTCTTCCAGACTAATTCTCGCAAGTACAGGATTAGTTTCATCAAATATAACATGCATGCTTTCTTCTACTATAAGAGATTTCTTATTAAACACCCTATATGCTTTACTATTAATGGAATAACCAACAAAGATAGCTTCCTCAGATCTAGCATCTAATTTCCCTAGGCTTTCTTTATCATTATAGATATAACATTTGCATCCCAAAGCCTTGAAGTAGCTAATGTTAGGTTTTCTTCCTTTCCATAACTCATATGGTGTTTTTCCTAACATTGACCTGATGGTTGTCCTATTTAGAATATAGCAAGCAGTATTAACTGCTTCAGCCTAAAAATTTTTAGGGAGATTATTTTCACAGAGCATGGTTCTAGCCATATCAAGAAGTGATCTATTCTATCTCTCAACAACACCATTTTGCTGAGGTGTTCTTGGAGCTAAAAAATTGTGGCTAATGCCTCTTTCATTCCAAAAATTTTCAAATAAATGATTTTCAAATTCTTTTCCATGATCACTTCTTATGCTTGTGATAACTTCTCCTTTCTCATTTTGAATCTGATTACAAAAAGATTTAAAATTTTCAAAACAGTCACTTTTTGAAGCCAGGAACAAAACCCAAGTAAATCTTGAGTAATCATCTACTGTTACCATACCATAGTACTTACCACCCATGCTTCGGGTTCTTAGAGGACCAAGCAGGTCCATGTGAAGCCATTGTAAAGGTCTTTCAGTAGATAAATACTCCTTTAGTTTGAAGGAGGATCGAGTTTGCTTTCCTAATTGACAAGCTTCACATATATGATCCTTTACATACCTTAGGTTGGGCAGACCATTGACCAAAGTTTCCTTAGAAAGTTTGGTTAATCGTCTCATGCTAGCATGACCTACCCTCTTGTGCCAAAGCCAGCTTTCATCAATAGTAGATTCTAAACACTTAAGAGAAGGGAAAGGTAAGTCATCAAGAATGTAAACATTATTATTCCTTACTCCCTCAATTAATATGTTGTCACTATCCTTTTCATGAATCATGCATTTTGAGGATTGAAAAGTTACCTTGTGACCATTATCATAAAACTGGCTAATGCTTATGAGGTTATGTTTTAAACCATCAACCAAATAAACATTATCAATTGATAAAGTAGAATTAACCCCTATCTTACCATAGCCAATAATTCTACCTTTATTATTATCACCAAAGGTTACTATTCACATTCTTTTGTGAGTCAAGTACCGGAACTTTGATGCATCACCAGTCATGTGTCTGGAGCAGCATGAGTCAAGAATCCAGTGCTCCTTCTTCATTCTGGCTTTGAGGCATACCTGTTACAAGGTTACTAAACTTAGGTACCCAATGACTGTTGGGTCCTGAAGTGGTTAGTCAAATAATTCCATATTGCATTTACAGATCCTTTAGGCACCCAAACTTGTTTAACTATGACCCTCTTGTTTTTGTAGGTTCCTGCTTTATGACCTCTTTGTTTGCAAATATAGCACACCCTAGTGTTTCTAGGTTGAGGTTCCTGTTCAACAAAGAATTTTCCATAGGGTTTTTCAAAGCTCCCTTGATCATAGCCTAATCATGTCTTATTGAAGCAGCATTTTCCAGATCCAAGCAATTTATGTAGATTTTCTTGACCATTAACAAATTTTGCTAGATCTTTCTTTAGGCTAACCACTTTCTTCTAATTCTTTATTTTTAGCCAATAACTCCTCTAATTCTTTATTTTTAGCTAGATCCTTTTTTTAGGCTATCTCCTTTTTCTTCTAATTCTTTATTTTTGGCCATCAACTTCTCATTTGATTGTTCTAACTCTTTTAGTTTATTTTTGAGAACATCTATTTCCTTCTTATTTTTATAACTCACTTTCTCTAGTTCATTATTCTCAATGATTATCCTCTTTGATGAATCTTCTATTTCATCTACTTTTTCTATTAAACTGTTTCTTTCTCCTTTTAGCTCATCACATGTTTCTATCAGCTGCTTATGTATTCTTTGTAAATCACTATATTTTTCTCGTACTCTCCTAGCATCTTCCATGGCTATCTCAAAAGCATCAGACAATTCATCATAAGTAAAAGGTTCATTATTTACCTCACTGTCTGAATCAGAGTCTGAGTCTGCTATTAAGCACAAATTGGCAGCTTCCTCTCTGTCACTGTCTGAGCCAAAATCATTATCCCTCCCATGAGGAATTTGCCATGTCTTTTTTGTCACTCTTGCTGAGTTGAGGGAAATTGGGCCTGATGTGACCAGGTTGCTTGCATTTGAAGCAGGTTACTTCTTCTTTTTGGTTGCTTTTTTTGGAGGTTGATTCTTTTCTGCCAGCATATCTTTTTCTATACATGTTGTACATTCTTTTAGCGAGAAAAGCAAATTCGTCTTTGTCATCAGTGTTGGGACTTTCATTAGTAACCTTCAAGACTATTGCTTTTTCTTTCTTGCTGCTGGGTTGATGTCTTAGGTAGCTTCCTTCCCAGGCAATCAGGTTTCTTCTTAGCTCATCAAAAGACATGGTTTTCGCTTTTCCACTTTCTGATAAAGCAGCTACCTTTGCATCCCATGGTTCAGACAGGGACCGAAGAATTTTTCTGTTCACATCCTCTGTATTCAGCTTCCTTCCAAGAGCTGCTAAACCATTGAGGATCCTGCCAATTTTTTCAAGAGCCTCTTCAATAGGTTCATCAGGCTGCATTCGAAAGTTTTCATATTCTCTCATCAGCTTGTCAATGCGAGCCTTCTTTACACCTGAGATTCCTTCATATGTTAGCTCCATTTTCTCCCAAATTTCTTTGGCTGTTTCACATGCAGAGAGCTTGTCCTATTCTTCTTCATTTACTGCACAAAAAAGAAAAGTTTTAGCTCTACAATTACGTTCAGCTATAACAATATCAGCATTCGTCCATTCATCTTCTGATTTAGGGACAGTTTTATCATCAACCAATTTGGTTATGCCAATTGGTCCATTTTCAATAATTTTCCAAATTTTCATATTTGTTCCTTGGATCCAGTTCTTCATTCTAATCTTCCAGTAACTATAGTTTTTCCCATGGAAGAACGGAGGTCTTTGGGTAGATTGACCTTCGGTAAATGTGGACATCTTGGTTAGTGGATCTCTCTGAGGTAGTTAAACCTAAAAATACAGAGAAATCCTCTGATACCAATTGAAAGAACCAAGAAATGGGGTTGAATTGGTTAATCTACAAAAATATTGAATTTTAAAAATTTAGGCTACTGAAACTTTGGTTAATGGAAAATATGCTCAGTTTTTCAAATAAAGCTACTGTTATAAAAAGTTCAGTTCTGGTTAATTTGAAAAACAGTTTAGATTAATGTTAAAGGCAGTAAATAAATAAAGAACACAAGCAATTATTATAGTGAGAGGTTCGGATCAAATATCCTACGTCCTCTCACTCCCTCTTGCTAAACAAGTAGGAGGAGTTACTTCACTAGCTTGGGAATTGTGAATTACAACCAAGCAATCTTGAATACACCAAGGGATCAGCCACAATGGCTTTTACTACCAAACCCAGGTAACCCTTAAAGACAGGATCAGCCTCTAGGGCTTTTAGCACCTAACCCAGGCAACCTCAGCCGAATGCTCAGCACAAGTGCTTTTACAACCAATCTGTGAATTACAACACTCCCAAAACTAAAACCCGACCAGTAGCCTACTTATCAATTAGCCTCCCAATCCTAGGTTCCTACCCGGACTCTAGACAGAAAGGGAAGAGATTAAGAAGTGAAATGAAAGGGATACAGACTCCAACTTCTCACTAAGAGACAAATTAATTCAGATGAATGCTTGAAGGTTGAATCACACTCTCTTGGAACCGTAAGGCTTGTAGATCAATCTCTTGAAGTGCATTTGTCTAAGTCTTGAGTTCATATAGGCTTGAAGCTTTTGAACATTGGAGAGCTCTTCAATGCAGCAAATCATCTTCATTTAAGTTGGCCTTTAATCCCTTCTTCAATGCTATCTTGATTGATAAAGATATCTTCCATTTTGGCTCGGGTCAATACTTGACAGCCTACTGGTACCTCCCAATATGGAAAGTAGGTTAATGCCGAATCAATATGCTCAATATCAACTTTCCTGAAATCAAGCTAAGTTCCTTTTTCGAATTTGTTAGCAATAAATTCATTTAAGGACAATATATATTCAATTAAAACATTCCTTAATTCAACTTATATGCTTAGAAACCGAAATCAAATATTCATTAAGTATGATGTCATCTTGATTTCTTTTCTAAAGTATTTAGTCAATGATTCACTGTTCAATCAACTTTGAATGCAGAATCAGCCTTATGACTAAATCTTTCCTTTCAAGCTTCTAGTCAATGATCGACCAAAGATCTCAGGAGCCTTTTATGGAAAGATTCCTCAAAGTAATAAATGCTATTTTATTAAATATCTTAATAGTCATTTGATCAATCATGAATATTCTAATATTAAAGACAAATATACTTGATAAAAATATTCTAGTAAAACATTCCTTATTTGTCTTTGATATGATTCCATAATAAATCATTTAAGAGCATGATCAATATATGACTAAATCACAATCTTTCCTTAATTGGCCAAGATCTTTATTTGATTTAATTGATTGATATATAAAATATTTAAGTTACAACTTAATCAATCATATCAAGATCTCTCAACATTAAAATCGTATTTTTGTAAAACATTATCAAAACCAATCAAGTTAAAGTATGGACAATATATTGTCCCAACACAATTGAACATTAGACCAATCACTTTACAAAACCTCATCTTTTCCAAATACTAACTTCATCAAGAATAATAATCAATCAAATCACCACAATAAGCTTAGAACATGTATAGCTCTCAAAAAATCTAATGTGTTCTAGAAAAGTGCACTTCCAAAGCAAGAAGATGCAAAAGTCTAAATTTGGGTACATTTTCATTTGAAAATTTTCAAATTTTACCAAATTTGACCCAAGAATCACCAAAAAGCACATACAACAAAATATTCAAAACCAATCCCTTCCCCCACACTTAAACAATGGCATTGTCCCCAAATTCCTTCTCTCAGAATCAGCTGAGGCCAGTATAGACGAAGAACAATGAGTCCAAGCTCGCTATGATCTGATCAACCTAGTTGATGAGAAGCACTTGAAGGCTATATGTCATGGGCAACTGTACCAAGCAAAGGGATCTAGTGCTAAAGAAGATCTTGCCAAACCAAGAGAACCCAAGGGGTAAATGGGCCCCAACATATAAAGAACCATTTATAGTCAAACATGCCTTCTCTAGCAGAGCTCTCATTCTCGAAGACATGAATGGTCAAGAAGCAGGCCGCCTAATCAATTCAGATTCTGTGAAAATGTTCTACGCCTCAAGTATTACTCGTCAAGAAGGGTTTACTCATAAAAGCATAAGTTCTATATCCAAGATGGAGGGAATAATTTTCGGGGATCCACAAGGCAATTTCTTTCACGCTTTTTTAAAAGAGTCACCACAGTTTCTTATGACTTTAAGTGTTCAAATTGTACCAAGTTTTGCCTCATAACATTAAAATGAGTATTATTCTTATAATAAATCTCTATACCCTTTTTCTCAAGCCGTGCAATTCTCTCTTTTACTGCTTGATTGATTTAAAACAACAGTTAAAATTTCTGCATCTATTATATGATTTATTTCTTTGCTTGTGGCTAACTAATCGATTTAGATGCCAGGAAACAACGCAATGTCTCACGCAAGTCGCAAAGTCTTGAGCGACTCATGAGAAGGTAAACCGCCTAGGCTGATTTCATACAAAGGTAATCTTTTTACATGTGTTCCCTAGGGATTCCCACCTGTCCGAGGACCCTGCAAACAAATAATCATGTCCATCACGAGGCCGAAATTTGGCATCTATACTCTTTTGGGACTCCTGCTCAGCAAGAGTCCTCACCGTCAAACAATCAAGGTGCTCGAGTATCTATTACCCATAACTTCTCTGGGGACTTATGCCCGCCAAGAGCCCCATGGTTATCAGCCTATGGTGCTCATGAATTGTCATTAAGTGTCGAGTGTCTATCACCCATAACTTGTCTGGGAACTCATACCTGCCAAGAGCCCCGTGGTGATCAGCGTATGGTGCTTGTGAATTACCATGAACTTTCGAGTGTCTATCACCCATAAGAAGATAGAACCAGCAATCATAGCCAATCAGAAAATATTCAGGTATAGATTAATGCATTCAAAATTTATCCTATTCATGATAATCATGCATTACGAAAGCCTATCTAAATAGTCATGTTATCCCCGACCGAAAACATCAATAATATGCATCAAGAGATTTTATGATATTATTAAACAAACAATCACCCGATCGAGTCAATCAATTTAATCTAATATTATCGCAATAAGAGATACAAGAAATCAAGAACCCAAAGAATAGAATTGTATTGAATTCCGGGAGCCAGAAAACCTAAGTACCTTTTCATATAAATCAAGTCTTTACTAATTCGTTATGAGGAATCTAACATCTTTGTACATGTTCATTCTTGGTTGAATGTAGCAAGACAATGACATATGAAACATAGAAAATACAATCGTAAACTCGGAAAGAATAAATACAAACTAGAATGAAATTAATAAATCTTAATGAAGAGCCATCGGCTCGTTCCTACAATAGTTCATCTTGGAAACCCAAGAAGAACTTAGCCGCTCATATTATCTACACTCTAAACTTTACTAATATGTGGGAATCCTTCATGCCTTTCAACCTTTATGAGACGCCTATTTATATTGCTCCGGGACCTCCAATTTGATTAGGAATAGGATGGACATAACTATTAATGGGTTTGGAATTTCATATTTGAATTCAAACCAATTTAAAAGCATCTCCAACTCCTTTGATGACTGAGATCCTCATTAAATTTGCTCATAAGGTTACTGCCATGTCATCGACCTTTCCATGCTACATAACTCGTTGTGGCCAACGTTTGACTCATCACAGTGAGCTGCTTAGTCACTCGCTGTTGCGAGCTATTCCACTCGCTGCAATGAGTGGTCTTCTTGTTGTTGTGGTGAGCTGATTTTCTTGCTGCAGCGAGTACTCCATTCCATTCTTGATTTGCTTTCTTTCTAGGCCTTCCTATGAGTTCTTGCTTTGGGTCCAGTTCTTATACTTGGAGTATATCTTCCCATTGATCCCTGTTAAGCCTGCAGCACTCAACGAACATCAAACACACCTATCCAATATTCCATGGGTTTTTTGGATAATCAATATCAATAAATAGTGCATTTCATGGGCATTTTATCACATTTTTGGCTCTACTCGTTATGTCAAAATATTCAACCATTTTGGTGCAAAATCACATATATTTGTCTTTAATATGTGCTATTTAAAATCCAAAAGTTAGGTTGATTTTGGGTGCGATCAAATCCCCCACAATTAAACCTTTGTACTCCTAGACAAAGAAGATCTAAATCTATAGCACTCAAGATCAAACTAACTTAAAGGGTTAGTGCTCTCAATCATAAATAAAAATCTACCATGCAAGTACTCAAGTAAATTTTGATCCTAATATCACTTCGACCAATTAATCATGCATGAGATTTTCTTCAAGAATATTTAGGACCAATTTATCAATACGCTCATTACCTCACCAATGTATTGGGGGTAAGATTTCATTTATAACATACTTACCTGTTTCTTACCATAGGCTTGAAGAGGGTCTATATCTCTACTGTTTGATGCACACAAGTTCCTAGTCAAGAGGTCTTTTGGGCTTGTAACATTGTTGATGGAGGCTATATATTTTTTTTCACTATTTAAAGAAAGAAAGAGAAGAAGCCTCTTCTGCATAAGTACTAAGTCTTGATTGTTTGAAAACTAAGGTTTTTCTTCTCATCCCTCAACCTTATGTGTGCCCTTGGGTTTTAATTTTGTGCCCTTGCTCTTTGGTACTTTTATATCTTCTTTATTATTGTACCCTTGTACTTTAGCACTTTTGTACCTTCTTTATTTTTTTACTGTTCGAATAAACCATTTGGTTTATCGAATCCCCAAGGTTTTTCTTATTACTGGGAGGATAAGAAGTTTTTTACCTGGACAATCAAACAATCAATGTTAATAGAATATGCTAGGAGAATCTGCTTATGTATGCCTCAAAACAGGTGATAGGGGTATGCATATGCATATATATAGGCCTGTGTTTGGGAACTTGGTACAAGAGACGAATGTGTCATTCTTTCCAAGTTCTTCTGTGTTAGTCAGCCTCAATTAAGACCCACTGCAAGTTCTAGAAGAAAACAAGTTAAGCAGTTAAGACACTCAATAGATGTATATGTGTAGATCAGTGTTTGGGGCTTATCCTTCCAATAGGGTTAGGTCACTCAGATTGATCTTTCAATAATCCGTCCAACTTCCTCAAGCATGTGTTAATTCGCTCAAGCAAACAAGAATATCCTTTATGGTAAAAAGAAATTTGTACTTGGGTTAACGCCATAAAACTATTGCTAAATCAGGAACTTTCTAATTCTAAATTTTGTAAGTTCAGTTTGGAAAGCCTAAATGCAGTTCATTGATTTTCGAAAAAATATCTTTTAAGAAAAGCATATTAGTTAATTGTTTTTAAAAAAATTTATAACTGTTGCATGCTAGGTTTGATTCCTAAGATATTTTTAAATTTACCCAAACTCCGGAGTCAAATAAATAGTAGGATCCTTAAGTCTTAAAATTTCTACACGAAGTGATTCCCCCCCCCCCCCCCCCCCCCCATATTTTAAACAAGCATTGCCCTCAATGCTTCAAGGACAAGAAGTTGAGGGTAATTAGTAAAACGAAACAAATTCCACAAGCAGAAAAATATGCATTAATTTAAAGAGAGATATTGCGGCGTAAAATAATAATGGCTCAATCATAGGGTTTAAAAATTCAAATTTTCAAAATTTTAAAAAGAAAAATATATTCAAAAAAAAGAAAATTCAGACAAAAATTCAAATAAACAAATTTATTAGGTAAGACATTCTCCCCCCCCCCCCCCCCACACACACACACACTTATTTGACAGTTAAGATTTTTACCTACAACAGATCGGGTAATTGGGGAAAGAAATATTGACCTTACCCCTTTAAGGGGGTTCATGGGACTCCTTGTCTAGCTCAAGGAAGTATCATTGGAGGTGCACCGCTTTGTTGTGGGCTTCGTCCCTTCTTTGTTGGAAGAGCATTGTTATCTTTCCGAGTAGCTCCTTTTTTGGTTTGTTATTTTCTAGTACGCGGGCAATCAATTCAGTTGGAGTGATTACTCATGTCTTCTCTGCACCCGTCTTGGTTGAACTCCCCCACACTTTATCTGGTGGGTCCTTTGTTTCTCCTATTTGCTCCTTTAGTGGCGTGCTACAGTCTCTTATTTAAGGTGCCTTATTTTCTAAAATGTTAGTAGGGCCCTTAGTGCCCAAATCAACAGTTATATCATTCAGCGAGTAGAAGTATGATTGATTTTAGTGGTACTCTCTATAATATTGACTTAGCAATTATCGGATGATGGTGTCATTCCCTCATAAAGTTTGAAATCAATTTTGTCTCCTCCAACCTCCATAGAGATCGTGCTTTCTTTCATGCCAATTGTTGTGTTGGCGGTCATAAGGAAGGGGCGTCCCAAAATCAAAGTGAAGTCTCGAGGGGATGACTCAATATCTAGGACAAAGAAGTTTACAGGGATCCAGAGTCTTTTGACTTGTACTAATAAGTCTTCTATGAGTCCTTTAGGGTGGATTAGAGACTTATCAGCGAGCTGCAATACAACCAAAGTCGGTTGCAAGGCTTTGACACCTAATGCCTGATATATGGTTTTGGGCATCACGTTTATTGCGGCTCCTAGGTCAAGTAGTGCTTGTTCAATTGGTACCTTTCCAATCGTGCAGGGTATAGTGAAGGACTCTGGATCTCGGCATTTTTCTGGTATGCTAGGTTTGAAAAGAGCTTACGCGTTTGAACTTACTGTCACTTTTATGCTAGGCTTAAATTTCCTTTTGTTCGTGCAAAGCTCTTTAAGAACCTTGCCATACTTAGGTACCTTCCTAATTACTTCTATTAAGGGCATATTTACTTATGCTTTCTCAAAGAGCTCAAGGATTTCCTCATCCTTTTTAAAGTTATTATTAATCTTTTTATCGTGCATCAAGAAGGCAAGACGAAAGGGAATTTTTTCTATATTTACCCCATTGCCTTTCAGATTGAGGGTTTCTGTTCTACTTATTTCATCATCCTTTTGTTCTTCTTCAGTGGTAGGCATTGCTTGTCCCTCATAGCCTTTGCCATTCCACAGGGTGATGTTGTTCACGACTCTAGGATTAATTACCGTGTTGGAGGGGATAGTTCCTCTGATTTGTGCCTGATGTTCACTCATATTATTGGACAATCCTTTTACGAATTCAGCTAGGTTTTCACACTTAGTGTTTGAGGAATTTACCTTGGACACTAGATCGTTGATCTTAGCATCAAATTGGGTGACAAATGCCTGCACTTTGGAGTTGGTTGTATTACGCTCATGGACTAGCTGCTCTCAGAATTCTAGAAATCCCTTTTCTACTATTTTTCTGAGCTCTCTTACTTCAGAATTTAGAGTCCCTTATTAAGTGTTTGCAAGGGTGGTCACGTTGGTTTTCATTAGTTGGTTAGGGAAGTCTCTTTGGAAGTTTCCCCCTCTATTTCCTTGGTTGGTTTGCCCAGGTTCCCTCCACCTAAAATTTGGATGGTCTCGCCATCCGGCGTTGTATGTGTTAGAGAACGGGTCTCGCACAGGATACATCCCAGGTCTTTGCTAAAACATAGCATTGACCTCTTCCACTTTGTGTGGGCAATCGTCAGCTGGGTGCATCATGGATTCGCACACGTTGCAGCATGCAACTACAAAAGCCGGATGCTCTGCTTGCTGATGTGGGCCTTGTAAGGCCTTGACCACTTGGGTCAAGTCAGCCATCCCCCTAGTGATTTAGGCCAGTATGGGATTTGCATCATGCCCGAATTCTTCTACTAAATGCACATCTCTAGGGGGTCTGCTCTTTTTGGTCATTGCACACTTTTTAATTAGGTCCCAGAACTCGGCAAGGGTGAGGTCTTCTAGTGCACAATTGGTTGCAGCCACTAACATGTTAGAGTCTGCAGGGCTTAGACCATCTATAAAGTTATTTACTAGTGGGCCAGAGGGAGGCGATGATTGGGGCATTTAGTCATCAAGTCTTGGAAGCAGACCCAATAATCATAGTTGTTTTCATCTCTCTCTTGCTTAATAGAAGTGATTTCTTTTCTATTGGCCGAAACTTTATTAGACGGGAAGTATTTTTCGAGGAAACCACTCCAAAGAGCGTCTTAGGAGAGTAGGGCCTCAGGGGATTGGGTTGGTAGGTGTAAAAACCATTCCATGGCCTCTCCTTCCAATGTCATTCGAAACACATTCTACATGACATCCTCTACTTTAGTGCCAATGGGTTTGAGTGTTGTGCAGTGCATGTGTAGGATCTTTAAGTGTACGTCGGTATTATTACCTGCCAATCCATGAAATTTGGCAGGGAGTTCAACAGTGGTCCCTTTAGTTCAAAATCATTCTAAAAAACTAGGACTAGGTTTTGAGATATGTCATAGGAGGAGTCAGCTTTATTTAAGTCTCTAAGAGTGATCCCTTCGCCAACAATTCCATCTCCATGATCACCCATGTTTAAAGTGGTAATTTCTTCCCTTCTTTTCTCTCTCCTAAATTTAGTTAAGGTTTGCTCAATCTTTGGGTCCAAGGGAAACAAGTTTCCTTTAGACGTTCGGGTCATAAACCAAAGAACGAGGTGCTTTATTGTGCCACACTCTTTGTGATGTGAGAGGGTTACTCGCCATGGCGAGTATAGCAGCGAATACAAGACTCGCTACAGCGAGCTCGCGGTGAGTGGCAGCTGGGAATAAAATAAAATACAAAAAAATGCGAGAAACAAAGGGGGAAATAGAAAAACAAGAAAAGAAGCAAGAAGAAACAGACGAAAGATCGAACAAGAAATTAAAATAAAAAAAAATACCTATTCGTCGAAGACGTAACAATCCTTAGATCAATCCAATGACTCCCCGGCAACGACGCCAATTTGATTGCTCACGAATTCGAATTACTCCGAATCGAGGTTCTAACCGGTCTTCACGGTTGTGATCAAATAAAACATAAGAGTAGCACAGGGCCAACCCAAGAGTCGAATCTCTCGTGGAATCTTCGTATTAATCTACAATTGGTTAGTATCTCAAGCAAGCAGGTATTCGCAGAATAAGTAGGGAGTGGATGGTTTTGAAGGGTCAAGAATAATATGAATCAGGATCCCAAGAAGAATAGAACCAACAATTATAGCCAATCAGAAAATATTCACGTATAATTAATTCATTCAAAATTTAGCATATTCAAGATAATCATGCATTACGAAAGCCTATCTAAATAGTCATGTTATCCCCGACCGGGAACATCAATAATATGCATCAAGATATTTTATGATATTATTAAACAAACAATCGCCCGACTGGGTCAATCAATTTAATCTAATATTATCACAATAAGAGATACAAGCAATCAAGAAGCCAAAGAATATAAATGTATTGAATTTCGGGAGCCAGAAAATCTAAGTACCTTTTCATATAAATCAAGTCTTTACTAATTCATTGTGAGGAATCGAGCATCTTTGTGCATGTCCGTTCATGGTTGAATGTAGCAAGATAATGACATATGAAACATAGAAAATACAATCGTAAACTCGGAAAGGATAAACACAAAGCATAATGAAATTATTAAACCCTGATGAAGAGCCATTGGCTCATGCCTACAATAGTTCATCTTGGAAACCCAAGAAGAACTTAGCCGCTCATATTATCTACACTCTAAACTATACTAATATGTGGGAATCCTTCATGCCTTTCAACCTTTGTGAGACGCCTATTTATATTGCTCTGGGACCTCCAATTTGATTAGGAATAGGATGGAGATAACTATTAATTGGTATGGAATTTAATATTTGAATTCAAACCAATTTAAAAGCTTGTCCAACTACTTTGATGACTGGGATCCTCATTAAATTCACTCATAAGGTTGCTGCCACGTCATTATCCTTTCCATGCTACATAACTCGTCGTGGCCAACATTTGACTCCCCACAACGAGCTGCTTGGTCACTCGCTATGGCGAGCTGTTCCACTCATTGCAGCGAGTGGTCTTCTGCATATGTGGCGTGCTGATTTGCTTGCTACAGCAAGTACTCCGTTCTATTCTTGATTTTCTTTCTTTCTAGGCCTTGCTACGAGTTCTTGCTTTGGGTCCGGTTCTTATACATGTAGTTTTTCTTTCCATTGATCCCTGTTAAGCCTGCAGCACTCAACAAACATCAAACGCACTTATCTAATATTCATGGGTTTTGCGGATAATCAAGAATATCAATAAATAGTGCATTTTATGGGCATTTATCACATTTTTGGCTCTACTCCTTATGCCAAAATATTCAACCTTTTTGGTGCAAAATCACATATATTCATCTTTAATTTGTGCTTTTTGACATCCTAAAATTAGGATGATTTTGGGTGTGATAACTCCTGCCTGCCACGAGCCCTGTCGTAGTACAGCCACTACAAAAAAAAAAGCTTTTAACCACGGTTATCTAACCACGGTTCTGCCCAACCGTGGCTAGTCACAATTTGGGCTTCTTTTAGCCACGGTTGTTCACATAAGGTAGTAACCGTGGCTAAAGTAAAAAAGAAAAGTTTCATTTTGGCGGTTCCTTTAAGCGCTCTTTTTTTCGCTCTTTTTTTTGCTAAACCCACTAAAATCAATTAAAAGAAAAGTTCATTTTGGTTAAAGTAAAAAGAGAAGTTTGACGCACAAAACCATTCCTCAATAAAAAAAAAGCATTGAGCCCTAAATCTATTCCACATAACAACGACGACTTTGTTCCTTAACAGAGCAACGACGACGGCGATCGGCGTTGACTATGACGGCGGCGAGCAGCGTTGACGACGACGGCAGCGAGCGGCACTGATGACACAGCGAGTTAGGTTCCGATTGCACATATTGACAGTGAGCAATGCTTCTTGTGGTTTTAATCTTTCCTGATTCCACAATTTGGTTTTTGTTTCCCTCACGTGTATGTACGGGGTGATTAGTCGAAGTTGCTATATTCCTCCATTGAAGCTTTTCCTCTAAATTTTCAGGTTCTACAAGTTCCCTCCATTGAATTGATGTATGTATTTATTACATGTTTTGCTGAATTTGTGTTTCTGCAAGAAAGTAAATAATTGGAGTGTTGGGGATTTGATTCTGTTAGTTGTGGAATGAATTTTTTTTAACCTAAGTTATTGTTGAGTTAAAGAGAAGTCTCTCATCTCGATTAGATATCATGTAGGTTATAAAAAATTTATAAACCTTTTTTGTTAAGGTCTCGTGTTTAGCTGGCGTGAACTCTGCCCCAAATTCTTCTATTGTCCTGAAAAAAAGTGTTGAATGATATTGTGAAACATAAATAGTTATGATATATATGGTTGTAAACATACACTTTTAAAATTGTTTTTAGAGTTGAAACTGTGGAATACTGTTTAAATTTGTGTATTCTGAATTTGATTGGGGTGAATTGTCTTGGTGAGGCCATGGTAACTCTTAGAACACTACTGTATGAAAAATCTGAGTAGTAACTCATAAGTTTGGGTGCAGTCATAATAAACCTTCACTTGTTAGTAGTATTTATTCTTTATGCCATAAAAAGTGTTAAAGTTTTAGAGTTACTATTTAAAACTGATAAAGATTTGAACAACCTCTGCCAAGAGTTAGAATACATTATCGACAAGTAGTAATAACATTTTTTTCATAATTGGTTCTTTCCATTGTAAGAATTCTAGCTCTGCTTATTATTAATCACCCTATAGGTATATAATGTATGGGTTTCATTGTTCTAACGTGCATAAATATTTCACTAAATTTGAACCTCTAGACTAAAATATTAATAAGTGGAACTAAAAAGGAAAATCAAAAGAATATGGTAATATAATGCCCAAGTAAGAACCTAGGCTTGGAAGAATATGCTAAGTTGTGAATAATAGAATTTGTAGATTATAGAATTTGATTCTTAAGTTGCATATGGGAATTTTCTCAGGGTAGTCATGAAACTGTAAGCCTTATAGTTAGAGTTGTTGGCATTAGGTGGGTTTGTCAATTGCGGGTCAAGAGAGGCATCACATGGGTTATTTGGCAGACATGGATGAACTGTAAGGGCTGTAAATGATAGGAAGCAAGCTAGTACTGAAGCTGAACATATTCTATTTTAGTAACATTGTGCATATTTGTTCTGCTAATTTTAGAATGTAAAAATTGTTGATTTGAATGCTTTGTGTGTTGAGATTCATTATTACTTATTTTCATAATCCCTTAATTGCATTTAGCATGCACGAAATTCAAAAATGGTAATTTGTGCATTGGGACAAATTTTAGTTCACTTTGCTTTCTTATAGAATTGTAGTATACCAAATTTTGATTAAGAGATTTGGAATGTTATTATGTGCCTCAATCTCAGCAAGTAGGATATGTGCTGAACTGCTTTTTGATTTGGGAGGAAAATTCAATGTAGACTTTGTGTTTTGGGTTGTGTTTTGTGTTTTGAAATTCTGGATAAGTACATGATAATAATAATATCGGCCAATTCATTAATAAGAATATATGGGGCTTCCAAGGCAAAAAAGGAGCTATTGCTTTCAAATGGCACTGTTACAACTATTGTATTATATTATTATTATATGCAAGTGAATTGCTTTACTCTGCTTTTAAGAAGTTTTCATTTCACACTTTAATTGGACTTTTTTGCTTGCTTGATATTAATTGGCTATGTCTGCATGCTAATATCATTTTAGGTGGTTGTTTCTACTAAGAGCTCGAGATCAAACAAACAATATGTGTGGGATATCTATGTAAAATCAAATTCAAGAGGGATATGTCTGCATGCTAATGTTCCAGTGTTTGTTATGGTGTCTAGTAACCACTTGCCATGTCTAAGGTGGCGTAAAAATATCTATGTAAAATCAAATTTAAGAGGGATATATTCTTTTTGCTAGAAGACATTAACTTATAATTAATTTGAAAGTAATTTTCTCTGTAGCTATTTATATGTTATTACTAAGGCATGTCATTTAAGCTCTTTGAAATACATTTTGTTGTTCAGCCGGATGACAAATATGAATTGTCAGAGCCAACCAGGATTCAGGGTTTAGTGAAGAACTACTTACAGTTTGTTTCCTTCCCCATCTACACATGGCAAGAAAAATCAAGAACTATGGATTTTTTACCTTGGATTTTTTTATTTACCTTGGATGTTTTTGCACCATTTGGTGATAGACCTATTTTAAGCATTTTAGTGTTTTCCTTTTCTTTCACTTTTTTTTAGCTTATTCTTTTCTTGATACTTCTTTGGCCAGACTCTTTGGTGAATCAAGAACAGGTTCATTGGCTCCAACTCTGAGATTGAGGGTGAAGAATTGCTACTCTAACTTTGGATCAATCTTAGGCAAATGAAGCAGAAAGCAAGTGTACTTTATTAGGCAATTTTTTTATGTATTGAGTTGGCTTGAAATGTTCTATTGAATATGAATTTGAGTATCCTTCAAATGCTCATGTATCATATCATACTTTTACAATATTGTAAGTTATATATATGTTGATAACAATTTAATATATTATGGTTGTTAAATTTATAGAACTCCATGATGATTTCATATGAATTATTGGTTTCATTTGAGTTAAAAACTAAAAAAGGAACTAGCTAGACAAGAAATAAAAATCTATATATATAAAAAAGGAACTAGGTAGACAAAAATAAAAATTTTTTAAAATAAGAAACTAGCGACGGTTATAAGCGTTGCTATTATTTAAATTTCATACTACATCATCTCAGCCGATAATGCATATATTAAGAGTTGTGGATGGCATTCTAGTGACGGTTGCAACCGTCGCTAGGTCAAAATTGCTCCTCACGACGGTTATTCCAACAGTTGCGCTAACTGTCGCTAGAGTTGGTCCCGACGCATCCTTTGGCGACGGTTACGCAACCGCCGTTAGATTTTTAGCCACGGTCAAAACCATCGTTAGATACCTGTTTTGACCATGGCTAGATGCATGTTTTGTTGTAGTGAGCTTACGACACCCAAGTTGTAATTACTGCCCTCATAAGATCTAAAACTTGTCTCCCACACTTCCTCACCGCCTTCTGCCAGAAGCATAATGTGCAATTGATCGCTCAACTTTTCTTCGAATCACTCCAAATTGAGGTTTCAACCAATCATCATGGTTGTGATCAAATAAAACCTAAGAATAGCACACAGCCAACCCAGGGGTCAAATCTCTCACGGAATCTTCGTATTAACCCTACAATTGGTTAGTGTCTAAAGCCAGTAGGTATTCGTAGAATAAGTAAGGATGCGATGGGTATATATATAGAATGAAACAGGTTCCCAAGAAGAATAGAACTTTAGCAATCATAGCCAATCAAAAGATATTGAGGTAAAATTAATTCATTCGAAGTTTATCCTATTCATGATAGTCATTTACAAAAGCCTATCTAAATAGAATGTTATCCCCGACCAAGAACATCAATAACATGCACCAAGAGATTTTATGATATTATTAAACAATTTAATGTTTGGGAGATAAAAGCAATCAAGAACCCAAAGAATAGAATTGTATTGAATTTCAGAAGCCAGAAGACCTAAGTGCCTTTTCATATAAATCAAGTCTTTACTAATTTGTTATGAAGAATCTAGCATCTTTGTACATGTTCGTTGGACAATAACATACGAAACATAGCAAATACAATCGTAAACTCAAAAAGGATAAATACAAAACCAGAATGAAATTAATAAACCCTAATGAAGAGCCATCGGATCATGCATACAATAGTTCTTCTTGGAAACCCAAGAAGAACTAAGCCGCTCATACTTTCTCTCAAAACTATTCTAATCACTAAAGTGAAACCTGTATAAATTCCAACTTGAAGAATCGTCTATTTATAATGCTCTGGGAGTCCCAGTTTGATTCAGATTAGTATGGAGATAAGTGATAATTGACACGTGGTTTTCCTTTTGAGTTCAAACCAATTTGAATGCATCTCCAACTCCTTGTATGGCTTGTATTTTCATTCATTTCAGTTGTTGTCCACATCATCTGCCTTGTTAGCCTCTGTACTCGCTATGGCTAGGATTTTTGCTCGCCACAGCGAATGGTGGGGAGCTCGTTGTCGCGAGCTGTTTCACTCGCTACAGCGAGTGGTCTTTTGCTTACTGTGGCGAGTTTATTTGCTTGCTGCAGCGAATACTCCGTTCCTTTCTTCATTTGCTCTCTATCTAGGCATTGATACGAGTTCTTGCTTTGGATCCGGTTCTTATACTTGGAGTATATCTTCCTATTGATCCCTGTTAAGCCTGCAACACTCAACAAACATTAAACGCTCCTATCCAATATTCCACGGGTTTTGCAAATATTCAAGAATATCAATAATAGTGCATTTTATGGGCATTTTATCACATTTTTGGCTCTACTCCTTTCGTCAAAATATACAACCATTTTTGGTGCGAAAGCACATATATTTATCTATAATATTTGCTATTTAACACCCTAAAGTTAGGTTGATTTTGGGTGCAATCAATTCCCTCACAGTTAAACCTTTGTACTCTTAGACATAGAAGATCTAAATCTAGAGCATTCAAGATCAAGCTAACCTAAAGGGTTGGTGCACCCGATCAGAAATAAAAATCTATCATGCAAGTACTCAAGTAAATTTTGATCCTAGGATCACTTCGACTAACTAATCATGCATGAGAACTTCTTCAAGAATATTTAGGACCAATTTATCAATACGCTCATTGCCTCACCAATATATTGGGGTAAAATTTTACTCATAACATACTTACCTGTTCCTTACCACAGGCTTGAAGAGGGTCTCTATCTCAACTGTTTGTTACACACAATTTCCTAGTTAAGAGGTCTTTTGGGTTTGTAATGTTGTTGATGGAGGCTATATATTTTTAACTGTTTAAAGAAAGAAAGAGCATAAGCCTCTTTTGCAAAAATATTAACTCTTGACTGTTTGAAAACTAAGGTTTTTCTTCTCATCCTTCAACCTTATGTATGCCCTTGGGTTAATACTTTTGTGCCCTTGGCCTTTGGTACTTTTGTACCTTCTTTATTATTGTACCCTTGTACTTTGGTACTTTTGTACCTTTTTTTTTACTTTTCAAATAAACCATTTGGTATATCAAATCCCCAAGGCTTTTCACATTACTGGGAGGATAAGAAATTTTTGACCTGGACAATCAAACAATCAATATTAATAGAATATGCTAGGAGAATCTGCTTATGTAAGGCTCAAAACATAGTGATAGGGGTATGCATATGCACATATATATATATATATATATATATATATATATATATATATATAGGCTTCTGTTTGGGCACTGGGTACAAGAGACAAATGCCTCAATCTTCCCAAGTTCTTGTGTGCTAGTCAGCCTTAATTAAGACCCACTGCAAGTTCTAGAAGAAAACAAGTTAAGCAATTAAAACACTCAATAGATGTATATGTGTAGATCAGTGCTTGGGGCTTATCCTTCCAACAGGGTTAGGTCTCTCAAATTGGTCTTTCAATAATCCATCCAACTTCCTCATGCATGTTTTAATTCACTCAAGCAAACAAGAATATTCTACATTGTATAAGAAAATTTCTAGCTGGGTTAACGCCCTAAAAATATTAACTAAATCAAGAACTTTCTAGTTCTAAATTTCCTAAGTTTAGTTTGGAAAGCCTAAATGAGGTTCATTGATTTTCGAAAAATATCATTTAAGAAAAGCATATTAGTTAATTTTTTCAAAAATTTTCTAACTGCTACATGCTAGGTTTGATTCCTAAGATGTTTATTTATTTCGAAAAATTTTTAAATTCACCCAAATTCCGGAATGAAATAATTAGCCGAACCCTGAAGTCTTAAAATTTCTAATCACGGAGTGATTCCCCCCTCCCCCCCCCCCCATGAAATAAGCAATGTCCTCAATGCTTCAAGGACAAGAAGTTTTAAGATGGAAGGGTACTTAGCAAAGCAAGATAAATTCAGCAGACATAAGAATATGCATTTAAAAACAGATATTGCGGCATAAAATAACGATGGCTCAATCATAGGGTTTTAACATTCAAAATGAAAAATAAAATCGATTAAAAAGTAAATTCGAACGAAATTGAAAATAAACAAAATTATCGAGAATGCTGAACTTTTCATGGTTTACCTCCCCCACACTCAGGGTTAGGCATTCTATTTTCAAGTGTATGGGGTAATTAGTCCACCCTTTCCTTTACATGTTTATCTCTGTTTTAGGGGTTGGACACTTGCATACAAAAATATTCATAGCAATTCAAAATATTGGCCATCAGTAGCCTTTAATTAGAGACCATTCATCATTCGGTTATACATAGTCATTTAGGTCATGTTCAAAATAAATAAATAAAAATAAAAAGAAACAAAAGACTCAATCGAAAATGAGCAAAATTTAAAAACTACTACTACTGGGAGGTTTCCTCCCCCACACTTATCCTAGAGGGCTACCAAAATTAAGGATAAGGTGATGAAAGAAACAGCCAAATGGTCAACCCGATTTTAGATTCTCTTTGAAAATTCAGAGTGGTAGTAGGCACCTACGCTCCAGGGAACACTCAGTATTCATTTTTAACTTACTAATGTGCAGGTTCTCCTTGATTATTCTATAAATTATGGGGAGCCTGCTATTTTGGGAATTTTTAGTGTTCCCTCTTGACTTACCAATGCGCAGGTTCTTCTTGAATGTTTGGGAGAGTAGGAGAAACCTGCTATTTGGGTAGTATTCAGTATTCCAATCCCTATGTTTATCTTTCCCTTTAGTCATCCCTATTGCTAAATCTACGTCACCTTGATCTAAGATGGTTTCAATTTTAGGTCTTCTATCCTCTATACCTATATCACAAACATTATTTGTCTTATGGGTAAAAGAGGGAATATTAATTTCTAAAGAAGGGGCAAAGGGCATTTCATTTTGGATCTCAGGTTGTTCTATTTTGTTTTCGAATGAAGGAAAGTTTAGCACAGGTGGACAATGGTACCCCTTTGCCTCCAGGTTTCCTTCTATGGTAGTTTCGCCGCATGGTGCTTTTTCAATTTCCTTGGTCTCCTCTTCTTCTTGAAATTTAAACCTTACGATTTTCTTTTTACGCTCAGGAAGAGGCGAGTCAAGTGAAAACGCAACACCTTTATCTTCCACGTTTTTCATGGAACTTCTGGCATTTATGGAATAGGCGAGACGCATGATTTCTGTTTCAAGACAAGTCTCCTTCTCTTCTATTTTTCTTTTCTGTTCGCTTAGACTAGAGAGGCGTGAATTCAAGTTTTCCCACCAAGCATGCATTTGCCTATCCACTTCAGCTCGATTCTCTTTGAATTTAACGGATATATCTGTGAATCCTTTGAGAAATAGTTGTTTAATTTCGTTGAGACTATCCATTAGATGTTTGGACCCTTGCTGGAGCATGGTCAGAACTCTTTCATAATAATAGCGATAGTAATCACCCCCATATTCATGGATAGGGTGGAAATATCTATCCATAGAGTTTTATCATTACTTGAAAACAAAATTTTTGATGACCTGAGTATTTTTATTTTGAAAGAAAAATAAAGGATGAAAAAAAAGAAAATAAAAAAAATTATTATTATTATTTAAAAAAAAGACGTGTATATATATATATTATTGAAAATAAAGAGGGAGAACGTGAAGTAAATTTTTTTTCTTAAGAAAAACGAAAACGAAGGGGAGAGAAGAGAAAAAAATTGAAAGAAAAATTAAAAACGAGTACCTACTTGTTGGAAATAATTAACCAACCTTAGGATCGATCGATGATTCCCCAGCAACGGCGCCAATTTGATCATCGCAAAATCCAAAACTCTGAATTTCTTCGCAATCGAGGTTCCAACCGGTCATCACAGTTGTGATAAAATAAAAACTTAGAGTAGCACAAGGCCAAACCAAGGGTCGAATCTCTCGCAGAATCTTTGTATTAGCCCTACAATTGGTTAGTTTCTAAAGCCAGCAGGTATTCACAGAATGAGTAAGGATGCAATGGGTATATATATAGAATGAAACAGGTTCCCAAGAAGAATAGAACTTTTGCAATCATAGTCAATCAAAAGATATTCAAGTATAATTAATTCATTTGAAGTTTATCCTATTCATGATAGTCATGCATTACGAAAGCCTTTCTAAATAGAATGTTATCCTCAACCGAGAACATCAATAACATGCATCAAGATATTTTATGATATTATTAAACAAACAATCGCCCGACCAGGTCAATCAATTTAATATAATACTATCGCAATAAGATATATGAGCAATCAAGAACCCAAAGAATATAATTGTATTGAATTCCAGAAGCCAGAAGACCTAAGTGCCTTTCCATATAAATCAAGTCTTTACTAATTTGTTATGAAGAATCTAGCATCTTTGTACACGTTCGTTCATGGTTGAATGTAGCAGGACAATGACATACGAAACAAAGAAAATACAATCGTAAACTCGTAAAGGATAAACAAAATAGAAAAATGAAATTAATAAACCCTTATGAAGAGTCATCGGCTCATGCCTACACTAGTTCTTCTTGGAAACCCAAGAAGAAGTTAGCCACTCATATTTTCTCTCTAAACTATTCTAATCTCAAAGGTGAATTGTGTATGAATTCCAACTTGAAGAAACGTATATTTATAGTGCTCTGGAAGTCCCAGTTTGATTCAAATTGGTATGGAGATAAGTGATAATTGACACGTGGTTTGTCTTTTGAATTCAAACCAATTTGAATGCATCTCTAACTCCTTATATGGTTGGACCCCTTTGTATTTTCGTTCATTTAAGTTGTTTTCCACAACAACTGCCTTGTCGGCCTCTGAACTCGCTGTGGGTAGCATTTTTGTTCGCCACAGCGAATGGTCGGGAGCTCGCTGTGGCGAGCTATTTCACTCACTGCAACGAGTGGTCTTTTGCTTGCTTTGGCGAGTGGATTTGCTTGTTGCAGCAGTGCTCTATTGCTTTCTTGATTTGCTCTCTTTCTAGACCTTGCTACAAGTTCTTGCTTTGGATCTTGTTCTTATACTTGGAGTATATTTTCCCATTGCTCCCTGTTAAGCCTGCAGCACTCAACAAACATCAAACGCACCTATCCAATATTCCATG
Source organism: Senna tora (assembly GCA_014851425.1). Taxonomy (NCBI): domain Eukaryota; kingdom Viridiplantae; phylum Streptophyta; class Magnoliopsida; order Fabales; family Fabaceae; genus Senna; species Senna tora. The sequence goes on from CM026269.1 coordinate 26,691,625, forward strand.
GGTTTTGGGGATAATCAAGAATATCAATAAATAGTGCATTTTAGGGAATTTTATCACATTTTCGGGGATGAGGGACATGATGATGGGGAGGACGAGGATTAGGCTCGCGTTCACCTTAGAAACCCCTAGGATATTTTAGGTAGTTTTTGTAGTTTGTATGTCTTGTCTCTTAGTGTTTCTTTCAGGTTGTAATTGTAAAATATTTGTTTTCTTAGTTCGTTTCTTTTGACTTACAATTGTAAAAATTTGCTTTCTTATGATTATGAAAACTTGTTTCCCTGCTTTTCTCTTATGGTCTGTTTGAGCTTGTGCTAAAATGTACTTCCATGACAAAATCTCGTTTCCATTTTATCTTTTCTTGATTTCTTAACTCAAGTTTTAAATGAACCATTCATAAAAGAAAAGGCAAAGAGAGGACACTTGGACACCCTATTTGGTCCAACCCCCAAAAGGGAACTAAAAAGGTGAAAGACCACAGCAGGTCGCGACTTGTTAGCTGAGTTAGCACAGGTCATGACCCCTGTCATATAGGTCCTAACCTATTGGCAGTTATGACTCAGATTGGGTGCTGAGTCAGCATAGGTTGCGACCCCTACCACAAGGGGTTACGACCTATTAGCATTTATGATCCAGATCTGCAATAGGTCACAACCTATTGGCCATTAATGGCCTGATTCAACTTTCCTTTTATAAGATCCTCTAATATCACTATAAATAGGAGGCTCCCCCACTATTGTCGGGGGCAATTTTGGAGTACTGAAAAGCTGCCATAATCACAAGTGAATAGTTAGGTATTTTCTCATCTCTTCTTGACTTCCCATCTTTCACTCCATTATCATTCCCTCTTTCCAACTTTACTTTTCTTCTTTTGGATCCATGGGATAGATCCGAGGATTGACCAAGATCCCCTTCGTATCCTAGATTCGGGGTTCAGCATCCCAAAGATTTTCTTTATCTCTGATTTAATAAGCGGGTTGCGACCTCCTGGTGTAGGGGTCTCGACCCTTTTCTAATTTTGAGCGCCATTTGCCTTCTGTGTTCTTCTTTGCTTATTTTTCTGGAAAATGATGCATAGGTCGCGACCCCTCCTGCAACAGGTCGCGGCCTATAGGCTTGTCTCTGTCCTAGGGACCTATGTCTAAGGTAGCAGGTCGCGACCTATCTTGTAATAGGTCGCGACCGCCCTACAAAGGCAGAAAGTAGGGGTGTGCAGAACCGAACCAACTGATCCGATCCAAACCAAACCAACCAAAACCGATCAAAATCAACTACATAATCGGATGGATTGGTTTATTTTCTTGACAACCAATTTAATTCGGTTGATGAAGGAGACCCAATCCCAACCAAACTGAACCAACCGATTATGATTTTTTTAAACAAATTTCATGATGTTTCTTTTATGGTTTTATGATGTTGGATTGTAATTTTATGTTTGTAATTTTGGAATATAGTACTAATAACTTTAGTTTGTTCGTTTTCATGGTTAGGAATAGGTATTTTTATTTTTTAGGGTTTAAATTGAAGAGAAAAAAATAGTAAATTTTTTTTTAATTCTGTTCAAAAACTGATCAAACCGAACCAAACTGATTTCAATCGGTTTGGTTCAGTTGATGTCCAAAGAGCGCATTGGATTGGATGAATTTTTTAGTCATCCGATTAGATCGGTTCAGTTGTCTAAATCGTCCAAACTGAACCAATCCGCAGGTTTGCTCACCCCTAGCAGAAAGCCTTGCTTTTTGCCTCTTTTGTGTTGTTCATTTACATTATTTTTATCCTAATATATGTTCAACTAGTGCCACCAAGGAGCCTTTACTTCTATAGGAGCACTAGCTTACACGCCATCTTGGCGCGCCACCTAATGAGCATCACACACTCACTTCTTGGTTGTTTTGATTGTGAATGCATGGTAGATAGGTACTGAGGAGCCTTTCCTTCTTTAGGTACATTGCACTGGGACACCATCTAAGCCTTTGCTTGATGAGTGTTCCCCCCCCCCCCCACACACACACACACATGTATGCCTTCACGAACTACGTGGACTTTGATTCCTCTCTGAGGGTGCGTAGGCCTAGGCTTTCATCCTAGGTCAAGTCCATCTTTGTCTTTTTCTATGCTTTTGTGTCCAACTCTTTTAAAGGCCAAAATAATTTAAGTATTAGTTTTAGAGCTAACCATCTTCGGATGGGGGAAGAGGGGTGCCTAACACCTTCCCCTCATCTCAAACAGGCTCCTGAACACAAATGATTTTGAAACCTATTTTTACTGAAGATTTCGAACTATTTTTCTTTTCCAAATTTTATGAAAACCTTGGTGGTGACTTCTCAAATTCTACCAAAGCTGCGGTCTTCACACTCCTTAAGCTAAACAAGGAGTCCCATGAACCCAATTGAGGGGCAAGGTGAGTATTTCTTTCCCCAAATTACCCGGTCTACTGTGGGTAAGAATATTAACTATCAAATAAGTGTGAGGGGAAGAATATCTTACCTAACAATTTTGTTTAAAAGTTCTGCATTCTCAAAAATTTTGTTTGTTTTTATTTTTGTCTGAATTTTCTTTTTAATCGATTTCATTTTTCTTTTTAAATTTTGAATTTTTGAATTTATTAAACCCTATGATTGAGCCATCACTAATTGATGCTACAATATCTCTCTTTTTAAATTAATGCATATGATCGCACCCAAAATCAACCTAAGTTAAGAGTGTTAAATAGCATAAATTGTAGATAAATGTATATAATTTTACACCAAAAAGGTTGAATATTCTGACCTAAGGAATAGAGCCAAAAATGTGATAAAATGCCCATAAAAAGCACTATTTATTGATATTCTTGATTATCCATAAAACATTTTGAATATTGGATAGGTGCGTTTGATGTTTGTTAACTGTTGTAGGCTTAATAGGGATCAATGTGATTATGTATTTCAAGTGTAGGAACCGGAACCAAAGCAAGAACTCATAGCAAGGCCTAGGAAAAGATCAAGTCAAGGGAATAACGGAGCATTCGCCATGGCAAGCAATTTCACTCGCCACGGCGAATAAACAACACTTGCCGTAATGAGTAACCATCAACTCAATGTGGCGAGCCAATTCATTCGCTACAGCGAGTAGTGCAGCATAGGTGGCAGAATGACGTGGACAACAATTTAATGGATGAATTTAAGAAAGGGCCCAGTCATACAAGGGGTTGGAGATGCATTCAAATTAGTTTAAATTCAAAAGTTAAATTACATACTAATTGATTGTTATCTCCATCCTATACCCAATCAAACTGGAGGTCCCGGAGCAATATAAATAGGCGTCGTCTCACAAGGTTGAAAAGGCATTATTATTGGATTGATTCAGCAATTCCCACATTTAGAATAGAGAATAGAGAGAATATGAGCAGCTAGGTTCTTCTTGGGTTTGCAAGAGGAACTAGTGTAGGCATGAGTCGATGGCTCTTCATTAGAGTTTATTAATTTCATTCTACTATTGTACTTATCCTTTTCCGATTAACTGATTGTATTTGCTACGTATCACATGCCCTGCTACTAGTTCATGGATGTTTATATCATTTAACTTCTATTTTACACCCTAAAGTTAGGTTATTTTCGGTGCGATCAAACCTCCCATACTTAAACCTTTGTACTCCTAGACAAAGAAGATCTAAACTTAGAGCATTCAAGATCAAGCTAACTTAGAGGGTTAGTGGTCTCAATCAGAAATAAGGATTTACCATGCAGGTACTCAAGTAAATTTTGATCCTAGGATCACTTTGGCCAATTAATCTTGCATGGAGAATATTTCAGAATCATTTAGGACCAATTTATAATTCACTCATAGCCTCACCATAATACTAGGTAAGATTTCTCTCATAACATACTTACTTGCTCCTTACCATAGGGCTCGAAGAAGGTCTCTATCTCCACTGTTGTTGCACACAAGTCCCCAGTCAATAGGTCTTTTTAGGCTTGTAACATTGTTGATGGAGGCCAAATATTTTTATCCTAATCTAAAGAAAGAAAAATTGCAAGTCCAAGGATTATTTGGAATTCTCCATTGTATTGCCCTAAATATACGTGATTCCAACCTTCAACCTTTTATAATAACTTTGAGGATCTTTAACTTATATACTTTTCTTGATTTTTCTTTTTCTTTGCATATAGTTCTTTTTTTTCATATAAGCCCTTTTTAGACTTATTAGATTCTCTAAGAACAAAGCATGAAGGAAGGTTGGAATTTAAATAATTGATTGGCAATACCTTGGATTCTTCCTTACCAATGGATCTCCTGTTTAGGCTCAAAGGGGGTGAGTAGGGATAAATTTGTTTGGGCTTGTGTTTGGGAACGAATGCCTCAATCTTCCTAGGTTCTTGTGTGCTGGTCAACCTCAATTAAGACCCACTACAAGTTCTAGAAGAAAACAAGTTAAGCAGTTAAAACACTCAATTGATATAAACATGAAGATAAGTGTTTGGGCTTAATCCTTCCAACAAGGTTAGGTCACTCATATTGGTCTTTCAATGATCCTTGTAATATCCTCCAAGCATGTGTTAATTTGCTCAAGCAAACAAGAATATCCTACATGGTACAAGAAAATTACTAATTGGGTTAACGCTCTAGAAGTCTTGTTTGATCAAGAAATTTCTAGTTTTAAATTCTCTAAGTCCAGTTTGGAAAGCCTAAGTAGGGTTTGTTGATTTTCGAAAAATATCTTTTAAGAAAAGTATCTTGGTTAAATTTTGAATGTATTATTAGGCCTACAATATATGGGAAAGACAAGTCCAGGTCGCGACCTGTTAGTATTGAGGTCCCAACCCTAGATGATCCCCAAATCAAAATAAAACATAAATAAAACTCAGGAAATAAAGACCTTAGGTCGTGACCATTGAGTGTAGGGGTCGCGACCTAAGAGACCAGTAAGGCAAAAATAACTGGCAAACATAAACAAACATAATAAATAGGTTAAAATGACAATCGAAAATAAGAGACGTAAGAAAAATCGATGTCGGAGGGTCCCTTATACCTTATTACTAGAAAGAATAGGCAGGTTGGGGTTCCGTAGACAAAATAACAACTCTCGCTCTTAGTGTTTGGGTCACTCTCAGATTGCTCTTAGGAATTCCTTAGGATCGGATTTGGAAGCGTGTCTAAACATGTGTGAGAGGCCACTATTTATAATGGCTAAACCAATCACAAAACAAGAAATAATCGGAGATTTGGAAGATCTCTGACTAATTTGATACGGAGGGGGTCGTGACCCAGCGACGGGGGGTCGCAACCTAGATCTGATTGGATCTTGACGAGATACACTAGAAGTCGTGACTTGTCCTAGCGCAAGTCATGACCTGGATGACATCACAGGGGGTCGCGACCTATGTTTTTTTCCTTATTTTTTTTATTTTTTATGGTTTTTTATGTTTTTGGGGCCAGACAAAATTGGGTGTTCACACCCAGTTGTAATTCTAATTTTTCATGCTAGTTGAAGCCTCTATTGCTCGTTTAGCGAGAGAGAGAGGACATAAGATATTTTATCCCAACCTCTCTATAATAAATATTTGTGTCATTTACTTTGATTTACTGTTTTTAACATTAACCTGATATTTTTTTAAAACTATCATTAACTTAATATTTTCGAAAACTATCATTAACCTATGTTTTACTATTAACCTGAAACAACGGAAAAGTTTTTTTTTTCAAAAAAAAGCTAAATGTTCGTTAGCTTTTCAAGTAGACGCAATATACACAAGAAGGTTTTAACAAAGGAAAAAAATCAAGGTAAAGTTAGTAAGGTGCTTGCTATGAAGTTCTACTAATCACGTGATTTATTTATATTCTCTTTCTTCAATGATTGGTTATCATAATTTAATATTCTATATTCTCTCTCCCCCTATGATTGGTTATATAAGTACTTTTTGACACGTGTCTTATTTTTATTGGAAAACTTCATAACAAGCACCTAAGTAACTTCTCCTTAGTTTAGTCCTTTAACAAAAGGATTTTCAAAGAGTTTAAAAAAATTGTCCTTCTAACTAATTTCTGCCCTAACAAGTAACAAGTTGAAATCTAGAGATGGATCACATGATAAAGAATTAAGACCTTTTTATAAAATTATTTATTGAATTAAAAAATGTTTTTGTACTTGCAATCATGCTGAAAATTAATGATGAGGAACATGCGAAAAAGGATTGATTTAATTAACTAGCGCAACCTAGCTAGCTAGGTGATCATAATATATAATAAACTTGAGTGGAATATGGAAAAAAAGATTTATAATACTTTGAAACCTATTAAGCATTTTGAGCATAAATAATGATAGTGCTTTCAGACGAGATTGCTCTTTACTTAATTGCATGCTACACCCTGTCATTTGAGTGCCTATAACAATACCTTTTGAAGAAAAGAAATAAAACAATAATAAACTACATTAATTTATTCCAAATATTAGTTAAATTGAACTTATTGTTTCTTTAATTTAAAAAGGGAAAAAAGTTATATCCATTTCTTTACATTCATTTTATCAAGTTTGTCTATCAAAACATGACATGCGTCATTTTCTATGTTAACAAAGTTAAGAAAAAAATGCTAAGTGAAAAAAAATGACACATGTCATGTTTTGATAGAAAAACATGATGAAATAAATGTTAGGAAATGGATATAAATTTTTTTCCTTTAAAAAACTATACTTATTAGTACTACTCTAATTTATTTTCTACCGGTAAAATATATTTTTATACGAAACAAAACTCATTTTACTTTTAATATAACCATAAATACAATTAATTAAATCTCATCAAATTAGATTCTTAATACTGTAATAAAGTTATTTAAATAAATTTAATATTGTTTAGGAATAAACACATACTATAAAATGTTAATTTCACTAAAATTTAAAAAAGAAACGTATATTTTATTAAAAACAACGAGCGAGAATGTGGAGAAGTTAAGTCCACTTAACCATTGTTAAATAAAAAATATATATTATTTGCACCATATCTTTGATTTATTTTTTAAATATATTTGTGATTATTTTTTTTAATTTCTTACCTGTATAAACAATTTTATTCGAAAGAGTGTCAAATATTAAATATAAAGACAACGAAAAATCGAACCCAATTCCTAATTACTTCAATCGTTGGCAAAGTTACGTCTCTTAATATAATAATGAATTTGAAAAAAAAAACAGAATGTGACATGAAACTTGGAAGCTGCTTTACATGATAATATAGATTACTTTATGCTTTAGGTTCAATCTTAATTTTTTAATAATCCGTACGATTTTGATGATGCCAATTTGAGTGCCGCGGTTTTGAACGGTAAGGCCAAAAAATTCAAGTCTGCCAAATCCCTACCACCAATTGCAATTAAAGAACATTAACCGATTTTTTATATTTTAATTTCACTTTTAGACCTTTGTGGAACCGTTTGATACAAGAATTAAAGTATTAGTCACGGGGATTATGAACTTCAGCATCTTATATTCTCGTGTTTGGTACAAAAATTAAAAAAAATAAATTCTAGAATCTTATAATCTCCGGAATTTTTTATTTTCATGTTTCTTCAGTTTTTAAATCTCACCTAAGGCAGTGATATTATGATAAATTCAAGGGATGAGATATTTTTTACCTACATAAATTTACTAAATTAAATTACCCTATAGCCTTAACCTAATTAAATACATTCATTAATATCTACCTTATCTCTCCCACGTCCTCTCATATTAATAAAGATAATAATTATTTTATTTTAAATAATAATAAATTAAGTATTTGATATTTTTTAAAATTTTAAAATACAATATAAAATAATAATAATAATTGTTATTAATATATTTAAAATAATAACTAAATAATATAAAGTTATTTATTTCCTAACTTTTTTAATAATTACTCATCATATATACTTAATCTCTTCCATATCTTTTCATTAGAGATTTTTTTGATATTTTTTAATTATTAAATAACTATTTTGTGCATGAAATTTTTTTAAATGATGAGAAGACCGAAAAATTATTATTATTATTATTATTATTATTATTATTATTATATATATATATATATAATTATTATTTTATTGAATGATATAAGTTATTATTTAAAAAATCAGTTAAGGGTATATTTGAAAAATTATCAAACATTACCAGTAATATAAAAGTTAAACTAGTTCTCAAAAAAAATGTTGAACAAAACACATGATTGTAACATTCATAGAAATCTTGTATACAAGATATTCTCAAGAATGTGTGCAAATTTAACAAAACATATTTTCTGATATTTTTGGAAATCCTAATCTTCAAAATCACATTTACAAGACTAAGATTCTTGAGAAATAGAAAAGGAAAGGGGAAAAGAAAGGGAATGTGAATGCATTTGTTGTGTTTGGTAGTAAATATTGGAAGAATGAAAATGTATTAAAATTATCACTTTGTTCCTTATATTAAAATAATAAAAAGAAAAAAAAATTATGATTATGTGAAATCAAAGGGTATAATAGATATTTTGTATTTTATATTTTTTTTTTAAAGTTGATGGAAATGAAAAAGTAAAAAAGTAGGTAGGACCTAGTGGGCCCCACCCATTCTTTCCTCATTTCCATCATCATTAATTTGGTTGTTATTGAACAAGATAATTATTATTTTTTTTGGAGAGAAAGTTTAGATGGGGTAAACACCGATATCCTATCAGGGTCAGGAAATATCTCCCAACTTTAAGATTTATAAAAGAATTTACATATCACCCATCAATAAAGCTCTTACATCGATCATTTAATTTAAACCTTCATTTTTGTGAGATAAGAGTCTAAACCATAATAATTGTGTCGTAAATCATCGGAGAATAAGATATTTATTTACTTGCTCCTTAACAAGAATTGTTTGCACTCGCACGTATTATTGTCTGCTAAAAAAAGAATTGTTTAAAATATGTACATAATTGAATTTTATAGTTGAATTATTTGCACTCGCGCGTATTTTTGTCTACTACTACCTGAAATATAATTGATGAAATTGTTTAATTATACCATTTAATTTCTTGCTTTACACGTACACACAACTACTACAACTTCCACATACAACATATTTTGAAGGAGGAAAAAATTATGAAGTTACTTAGATGCTTGCTATAAAGTTTCACCAATCACGTGCTTTATTTATATTTTCTTTTTTCAATGATTGGTTATCATAATTTAATTTTTTATATTTTCTCTCCCCCTTGGATTGGTTATATAAATACTTTTTGCCACGTGTCTTATTTTTATTAGATAATTTCACAACAAACACATAAGTAACTTCACCTTAATTTAATCCTTTGGAGAAATACTACTTATATACAATCAGACACTGTATATATCTTTGTTGTGTCAAAATAATTTCTTTCATTTTTCTTTTTTCATTTCATCACCTCTTAATTGCTAGTAATTCACACAATTTTCTTCTTAAGATAAAGATAGTATACAATAACTTTAGTTTATCGGTCTAGTTCCACAGGTCAATAAGAACACAAGGAAAAAAACAAAAGGACAACAAATTAAAATTGTAACTGTCATTTTTGGCTCAGACAATTGTGATATGAATTTAGGACCGCAAGGGGTCTTAACCTTGGGGGACTTGTCCTTAGATGATGCACCTAGGTGCCTACGTACCCTTCTGGAGGGATCAAAGTCCACGTAGTTCGTCATGGTGACGTCTATCGGAGCAGTTAGGCAAGGTTGTTACCTGTATTAGGCCGTGTGCGGCTAAGACGTGTCTATGATACTCCGGGCGGGCGAGCCGCTCTGTGGGAGGTTACCTTAGTGGGAGAGAGCTATGGTCTCTGAGGGCTGTTGGAAGCCCTGTAGGCGGTGTGTTCCGAGGAGGAGGAGAGCCGGCCGGAGGTTGGCCTAAATGGAGGACCAACGGCGAGGCTCGAGGAAGTGAAAGTACGCGTGAGGTGTAACTAAGGGGTGATGTGTAATGATCCTTCAGGCTGTATGTGATTCTGTCCAGAGTTGAATATCTGTATGTCTGCCTCCTTGTATTTCTCGAGTGAGGGCTTATTTATACTTGTGTGGGGAGATCGTGTTCGACCCACGACCTCGTGGGATGTGGGTCATCCCACGAGGCTTTGTGGAGATCCCACGTTTGGTTGAGGGAAAGCTCCGTGTGGTGACGTGGGCGGTGGCCACGTAACTGTTGGATGAGTGGTGCCACGTGTCTCCAGCGGGTGCTGGGGCCGTGCTTCTAGAACGTCAGTGCCACGTGTCCCAAGGCGAAATATTCCGAAGTTACATAAGTCCCCCAAGTCTACGGGTGTCGGGCGCCCGTGGACTTAAGTTCCTTTTATTTGTAGGATACTTGGGAATTTCGCTGCCTTTACTTGCGGGATAGCTCGACCGCTTTGGAGTATGGGAGCTGGTCATTCGACTCATGAAGTTGGCCTTCTCACATTGCTCCGTAGGGAAGGAGGTGTCTTGGAGAGGACAGGCGTCGCGTTTTGGGTGGCTGGCTGCTTGGCTTCCTCAACAAGTTTCTGAGCCGTCTCTGCAGGAAGTACGCGGCTTACCGAGGTGGTGTCATCATAGCTCAGAGGGGCCTTTCCCGAAATACCCTTTGAGGGTTAGTGAGGGGAATCCAAAAGTCAGGGATTGCTTTGGTCATTTTCTCGAAGGGCACTCCTCTGGCCAGTGGTTGGCAGCTGCTGGTGGCTTCCTTGCAAAGGGCTATTTTGTTGAGGGAGCAGGCTTTGTTGCTGGTGCCACGCGTCAGGGCTTGAACGGGTTCTTCTGTCATTAAAGCGCTTTGCCGCCGTTTCTCCCTCATTAATGCGGGTTCATTTCCGAGGGTAGCCATCATTAGCCCGGGTGGAGAGTTTCACGAAAAGACCCTCGAATGTTTTGAAGCAACTCTTGGGTTCGCGGGGGCTTTTCGGTCTTTGCGTCTCCTTTGCCCTAGCTATGTATCCCGTCCGTTGCTTCTTTCCACGTGTGCGATTGAGGCAGGCGGTTGCAACTGGGTTTGATTGCAGAGGATAAGGGTTTTATCCGTTGCGGGATTTGAGGGGTCGAAGTTTTTGAATCGTCGCGCCTCTGGGTGCCCTACAAATGCCCAACGTTTGAAAGTTCGTGACTTTACGCTTGCCTTCACCTTTCTCCATTGCCTCTGTTCCTTGCTCTCTCTTGAATTGTATTTTCGTGATGGCCGGAGGGGGTGACGATTACAGCTACTACCCATTTGATTTCACTGATCTGGAAGATCTTCCTTCCTCTACCCCTCCTCTTCCTCCACTGGTTCGGACTCGCGACACTGGCCGAAGTGGGGGGAGAAAGAATGGTCAGCAGGGCCTGTCACCAAGGGTTGTTGTTGATGCTTCAGTTTTGGTACCTGCCACGGTGCCTACTAGTGGTGAGAGGGAAAGACAGCTTCCTGTGCCTCTGTCCTCCAAAGGGGAGCGTCGTCAAGAGGTTCTTCCGAGGGAGAGGAGGAAGAAGGATGGGAATGTCGGCGTTAGTGGACCCCGGGAAGGTGGAAGGAGAGGAACGTCTCTAGCGGAGCCGGATGAAAGCAGGGAAGGTGGTCCGAAGAGGCGTCCTGTTGGGGCTGACTTGCGATCATCTCCGCAGGTCGTACGGCGGAGTACTAACCGGGAGGATGCCCAGGCGGAGGCTCCGACGGGGGACGTTGTTCTTGTTTCTACCCCTGTTACCACTTCTGCTTCCGTCCTTCAGTCACCCATGAGGGTGATCCTTTCTACCCGTCCTCAGCCATGTTGAGGGGGTGAATCAGCCTCCTGCTAAGAGGGCTAGGGTGGCCGTTGAGGAGCCTGTCCGAGATTCTTCCGTCCCTCAGGCTGCGGTGCGTGATCCTGCGACTGTGGAGGTCGTTGGGTCTAGAGATGCGGCCGTGGAGGCCAGAGTTCCTTCAGACGGAGGGAATGTAGTGGTGAATCAAACGGCTGCCACGAGAGATGTTGTTCTTGGGTCGAGTGCCGGCCCTTCCGAACCCCTTGGGCCATCGAAGGGGGGATTGACTTTTGAGTTGGTGGCATTGTGCACACGCTTCCCCGTGGAGATGCGGGAGAGGGAGGCCAGGGGGATGGACACTTTGCCCCTGAATATTGCTGTTCGAGGCTTCAGCCGGATTGCTGAGGCGTTGGCCGACTTCCATCAAGCTGGACTTGAGTGGGAGAAGCGTGTGGTAAGTTCCCTTGTCTTGGTGTTTCTCTCGTTTTGTGATAGGTTTGTATTCCTGACTCCGCTGTATATGTGAGTGCTTCTTGCAGGAGGAGATTCGCCGCGACCGGGATCAAATTTTCGTCGTTGCGGCCTCTAGGAGTCGAGCTTTGGAGGTCTCCTAGAAGCGGTTGGCGGACGTGCGGAGCTGGAGTGTGAGGGTCAAGGACGGGAAGTTATTGACTGAGGAGGTCGCCTGTCTCAGGGCCGAAGCTGGTCACCCTTCCGAGGTTGTGTTTCTCCGCTCGGAGTTAGAGAGGGCTCGCAGGGAGTTGGCCGTCCGTCGGGATGACGCTGAAAGTCGCCAGCAGGAGCTGCATTCGCTCTGTGAGGCTCTACGGGATGCTCCTAGCGGTTGAGCAGCTCGAGCGTCTCCGTGGGGAGAGATTCCCAGCGGAGTGTGTGGCTTCCTTGCATCCTTCCCTGGAGTTTTTTGAGGGTGAGCTTCGCGGTCGGGCGGAAACGGACCCTCCGTTGAATCTTGCTTATCTTCGTCAACTGACGGATCGCTTGGTGGATCATCAAGTGTTGTCCCGAATTGGTGGGCGAGCTCTAGGGATTGGACCTACTTCTCAGCAGCTGGCTGAGGCGACCAGGCTAGGGTCGTCGGGAGGTGTTGACCACGTGGAGTCGGCTAGGGTCGAGACTTAGGTAGATCTTAGGGATGCCCAAGATTAGGTTTATGTAATTTTTGTGGTGTTTACCCTTTGTAAATGGGCGGACGCCCTCTTATTTTTGTATTAATGGGAATGATTTTTGTGAAGAGCTTTTCCTGCTTTCCTTTTTACTTCGGGGTAAAAAGTTGTACGTGTTTGCAGTTTCTCTTTTCGTGGTTGTCTCTTTACGTCTGGGTAAAAAGAATTTTTGCATGAGCACCGTGTGATTAGGACGGTTTGTATGCGTGTTGCTAGCGTGGTTCGTCGAACGTTCGTTTTATGGTTTTCGCACTAAAGGGGTTTATTTACCGTGCTTTTGGGGAAATTTTAGCTTGGCCCTGGGGGCGCTTAGCGTTTCTTGGGCGGTTGAGCCCGTCGTCCGTGATAGGACTTACACGAGTACTTTGCAAAGTTGAAGTCTTGTCTCTAATTGAAAAAGGAGTGCTTTTCAATAATAAACAAAATGAGTACATTCGTGCAGCCTCAGTCGGGCTAGCCTGGGGCAGGCTGAAGGTAAGCAAAATGTTTACATTCGGATTGCCTAAGTCAGGCGAGCCTTGGCTAGGCTGGAAATCCTAAATTCAAAGTAGAGACGCATACGACTTGACTTAAAGATGAAATGCAAAGTGCGTTCGGAGTCTTAGGTGGAGGTAAGGTCCGAGCAGGCGGACTCTGGTTTCTTTCCTCCTGACTCTTTAGCCTCGAGGGGTTCCTCGCGTGTTTCTTTGGGACCCAGGCGGGCGACCTTGATGGTCTTGGTTAAGCTAGCTGCGTAGCATGCTCGCGCCAATTTCTGGTCCGCCATGATTTCTCCAACCCCGTGGGGTGTTGGGAACATCATTGTGAGCTGCGCGGTAGACACTACAGCTCTTAGCTTGTTTAGGGACGGCCACCCTAGGATCGCATTGTATGCTGATGGTGCTGAGACAATGATGAAGTCTACATCAAGGCTCGTGACCTTTGGCAGAATGCCCATTGTTGTTCGGGCAGTGACGATCCCCTCTGCTGGAACCTGGGCTCCTGAGAACCTAATAAGCGTGCTGGGGAAGGGCCTTAGGCTGGCCTCGTTCAACCCGAGCTTTCTAAAGGTATCGAAGTAGAGAACATCTACTGAGGATCCTTGGTTGATCAAGACTCTCTTAACTTCGTAGTTGCCGATGATCGCGGTCACTTCCATGGGGTCGTCGTGGACTAGTCCCTCTAGGTTAGTGAGGTCGAAGGTGATGGGGTCTCCCTTGGTCTCGCTCTTTTTCTTGTGCTTTGGAGTGTAGTCTAGAGCGAGTATAGAGCGTTCCATCCTCTTCTTGTTCTGTGGTAAGGAGGCGGTACCGCGCTGTAATCCGCCTACTATGACACTGATGACCCCGCAGGTAGGCGCTTGGCCGTCAGCTTCCCGGGGGTGCTCGGAATTGGCCCTGCTTTCCTCCTTGATGAACCTACTAAGTTGCCCCTTCTGGATTAGGTCCTCGATCTGATCCTTCAAGTGGATGCAGTCGTTGGTTTCATGTCCGTGATCCTTGTGGAATTGACAGTATTTGGACTTGTCCACCGGTCTTCCCATTTTCCGCCTTTTGACCTGCGGGGGGAATGTGAGCATGTCGGAATGATAAATTTCTTCCAACACCCCAACATGAGATCTGTTGAGGGGAGTGTAGCTCGTGAACCGTCCTCGGGGAGGTGTTCGTGGTCGAGGAGGCGACCTTTTCCTATCGCTTTTTTTCCTTGGGGGCTTGGTTCTTGGTTCCTGTTTTCCCCTTCTCTGCCCGCTTCGTGTTGGCTTGACCTACTAGGATTTTTTATCTCGTCCTCGGCAACCTGGGCGTTTTCCTCTTGAATGAACCATTCTGCACGGTCCATAAGCTCCTGTAAGGTGGAGACGGGGCATTTGCTCAAGTCCTCGTGGAATCGACAACGTCGGAGGCCTTGCTTTATGACCGAGATGGTGATGGCATCCCGGAGGCCTTGGAGCGAGGGTCTGGGGGAGCGGGCCAGGAAGTCTTGCAGGGTTTCCCCTTTCTCAGAAAAGTGGGATAGGAAAGCTTGTACGGTTTCTCCTTTCTTTTGGCGGGGACCAATGAAGGAGTCCTCGTTTTCCTGATACTCTTCGCTGCTGGCGAACTGTGTAAGTAAGTTCAGAGCCAGTTGTTCGAAGCTGTGAATCGAATTGGTGGGCAGCAAGGAGAACCATCTCAAGGCGGCTTCTTTTAGAGTTGATGAGAAGACTCGGCACTGTTGGCCGTCTGTCATACCCAGTATCGACATGGCCGAGTTGAAGGTATTCAGGTGATCTCGTGGATCGGTTTCTCCTCCATAAGGCTCTATGTGGAAGGGCATCTTGAATCCCTTGGGCACATGCTCATTTATGACTTGTTGGGTGAAGGGGTGTTTCCCTCTACCCTGGAAGTCGATCGCGGGCCACTGGTATGCATTTGCGCCGGCGACTGCATATGGGTTGTAGGCCGCGGCCCATGGCATGTGGAGGTAGGACCCTGGAGGGTAGTTTGCGATCGGTGGTCGTGGAAAGTTCATAACGGGTCGTGCTGCCTGTCCGGCAACCATGGTAGGTCTAGGTGGGATCACCGTTGGGGGTGGTGCTGCCGTCAGTGACAACAGTGCGAACTCCATGGGAAAGGTCCCAAATTGAATTGTGGGCAAGCCAGTAGGGTCGCTAGAGGTCCCTGTCGTCGCACCGTGTGGCTCTATGGGTAGCTGAGTGCTCACATTTGCTGGGGCGAGGCTCTTGTCCTCTTCCCATCGTTGTTGGCGCGGAGTCGCTACTTCTGCCTCGAGGCAGGCGATCTCAGCGTGTCGAGGGTTCCTCGCTAACTATGTCGCTTCTTGACCACCGGTTGTGGGGCAAGGGACGTGTGGCATGCCGTACGGGTGCCGAGGGCAAGCTTCCTCTTTGGATGCCGGGTTCTGGACCACGGTCTCCATGACGGCTACTTGAGTTATTGATGAGCTTTGAGGCTGAGTTGCACTTCATCCGCCTACCTCGGTTGTGACCGGTTCGGTCGTTCCCTGACGATTCCTCGCGCTGCGCCTCAGGGCGTTGGCGTCAGTTGTGGTGGCAGGAACGTTCAAGTCGGTTATGACGTATCGTGTTCTGTATCTGTATTGGAGATCAAAACAAAAATAAGTGCGGGTTTCTGAGTGTTAGGTGTATACTCCTACTTCCCGAAAAAAGAAATGCCGTTTAGCGGCAGAGTGCGCAAGGCATTGTGGTCTGAATAAGACCGCGGTGGGCGCCGCTGTAACTGTCATTTTTGGCTCAGACAATTGTGATATGAATTTAGGACCGCAAGGGGTCTTAACCTTGGGGGACTTGTCCTTAGGTGATGCACCTAGGTGCCTACGTACCATTCTGGAGGGATCAAAGTCCACGTAGTTCGTCATGGTGACGTCTATCGGAGCCATTAGGCAAGGTTGTTACCTGTATTGGGCCGTGTGTGGCTAAGACGTGTCTAAGGTACTCCGGGCGGGCGGGCCACTTTGTGGGAGATTGCCTTAGTGGGAGAGAGCTATGGTCTCTGAGGGTTGCTGGAAGCCCTGTAGGCGGTGTGTTCCGAGGAGGAGGAGAGCCGACCAGAGGTTGGCCTAAACGGAGGACCAACGGCGGGGCTCGAGGAAGTGAAAGTACACCTGAGGTGTAACTAAGGGGTGATGTGTAATGATCCTTCAGGTTGTATGTGATTCTGTCCAGAGTTGAATATTTGTATGTCTGCCTCCTTGTATTTCTCGAGTGAGGGCTTATTTATACTTGTGTGGGGAGATCGTGCTCGACCCACGACCTCGTGGGACGTGGGTCGTCCCACGAGGCTTTGTGGAGATCCCACGTCTGGTTGAGGGGACGCTCCGTGTGGTGACGTGGGCGGAGGCCACGTAACTGTTGGATGAGTGGTGCCACGTGTCTCCAGCGGGTACTGGGGCTGTGCTTCTAGAACGTCAGTGCCACATGTCCCAAGGTGGAATATTCCGAAGTTACAAAAATAATGTATCAACTTTATATCATAATTTTTTTTTAAATCATCAAACTAAATCATATTATAGAAAAATCAAAATGACACTTATAAATGTTCAAATAATAATCTAATAATACAGAAGAAGAAAAATTGGTAAACAATGTTTAACTATAATAACAAAATTAAAGCACAACTGATATCTTGGTGTTAACAACAAAATGTTTAGTTTTTTTTCCATTACACTTCCTACATACCATATGTAAGTATCAAATATGATCCTCACATGTGATTCGCACGTGTCATACCCGCTATACTAGGAGACTTGCAACAGACGAGGGCCTACAACCCATTAGACCAAATACAATGCTATAGATAGCCCCGTACATGAAACCCTTGGCACGTTATCCATTTTGCCTCTCATACTCAATAGAGTTGACTCTCCCCTTTTTTTCACTCACGTATACCTTGGCGTGATCAACCTTTCTGGGAACACAGCCCTCACAATCGTGAGTGCTCGCCCTCCGTCCACGACTCCAACGCTCATCATCACAGAACCACCATGGTTCTCCTCCGGTGACCTTGCTCACCCAATACATGTCTTAGCTGCACGCAGCACATTATCACATGTAATCCTTAGGCCTAGCTAATGGCCACCATGGAGATATCTTACTCAAACTACGTGAGCTTCGATCCCTTCACAGGATACATAGGCACCTAGGTCTTCACCCAAGGACAAATCCCCCAAAGCCATGACCTCTTGTGGTCCTATTTTATTAACTGTAAATCCACCTGGTCAAAAATGAATTTAACACTAGAGAAATAGTGTTTTATACGGATGTAGATGTCATAGACTTTTTCATTAATTAATTTCATAATAGATCGAAAGTTTTTTAACATAAATGCTCAAATTTGAGTCGATCTAGTACTTGAAACAAAATCTTTGACAAAAAAACTAAAGCCAGGAATAGATATGAATGAAATCACCACTAAATTTGAAGGATTAAAAATTTAACTTATTTGATTGACAAATTAAAAATATATATAAAAAAAAAGAAAAAAAATCAGAGAAGACAACTCCTCCATAGTCCATATAGATATGAGAAGATGAAAAAGAAGTGATTTATTATGGAAGAAATGTGTTCCGTTTTCATACGTTGTAATGATGGCTGTGAGTTGAGGGAAGACATAAACGATTTCCAAAATCTCACTCGGTTCGAAATGCTTTAACTTTATATCATAATTGATATTAGAAAATTAATTACTATAATATCAATTATTAAATAAATAAATGCATGCTTTAGTTGATAAAAGAATATAGAGGGAAAGTACTTTCTAATCACTAAATTTTTGGTTAAATTATTATTTAATCTCTGAATTTTAAAAAAAAATACTATTTAATTCACAAATTTACAACTTTGTCAATTATTTAGTCTCATCGACGTTACTCGTTAGACAACCGAGTGACATAGCCGTTAATTGCTGATGTGGCGCCATTAATGATGATGATGTGAGTGTTGTTGATGACATAGGAGAGGGTTTTATTGTGAGGACAAGGCACAATGTGATCGCCGTAACTGTATATTAAGCGAAGCTTGGCTCCAATAACATGAGAAAGGGAGTCATCAACCTAGATTTTGACAATGCGGAAGGAGGATCAAGGAGAGGAGCCGGCCACATCAATAGTTAATAGTCACGTCACTCAATTATCTAACAGGTAACGTTCAAGGGACTAATAAATAGTTGACGAATTGGAAATCCGAGAATTAAATAATAGTTTGATCAACAATCTATACAAGTACCGTTTAATAATATATATATATATATATATATATATATATAAAAAAAAATTAAAATATTATATTGATAAAAACATTGTTTTAATTTGAAAATAAAGTAAAAAAAAAAAGCTGCATTCTCTTCTTTCTAATTATTTTGATATTTTCTCTGTGTTCGTCTTTTAACTTGCTTCCTCCTTTTGGCAATCCCTCCTTATTTTCTTCTTTTTGAAACCTCTCCCTATTTTTTTTTCTTCTCTTGTTATTGTCACTTCATAAATAAGATAGATATTTGGTACCCTAATTTTGGTGGTAATTTTCTTCCAGATCTACTTTTAGTTTTTAATCCTCTCTTATGAGAGTATAGTCTTTCATTGTTAGATCGATTTCAGATCTAGTAAGTGAAACTTCTTTTATTTTATTCTGTGTATTTCTTTTTCTTTGTGAATATTTTTGACAATCAAGTGATTTTGGATTCAAGATTTATTATAATCATATTTAAAATCTATACGAATCATCTATGTTAGAAATTTTTCACTCTTTCATCATGTTGTTGGAAGAGCCTACGAGACTTTCAACTTTAAAGATTACTTCAGATCTTATATGCAGAAGGTATAAGAGTAACAATTCTGTTGGCACAATAAGGATGGTGAAATTTTTTGTTCTGAATAAAGAGGATCATCTGAGCTTATACTTTATTTATTTAGTTCAACAATTATTATGGTTCATTATTCAGTATTATTATATTAGAGTTTTCTAAATTATTGTAAGTGATGTTTGGCTTTTTCTGTAATATAGTAGAGTTTAATTATTTTTATAAAAGAGAAAAAGAAAGTGTTGGATATATTGGGGTCTTCGGGACTAAATATCCACCAATGTTGGAGTCCGATCGGGTCAAGTGAGGATCCGTTGGAAAGCTTGCAGAGAGACGAAGAGAACGAAATGAAAATGACTCTCATCGGAGGTCACACGAGCCCGTACTCGTGGCCCAAAGTGGGCTAGGTGATCATGATGGAAGTGAATATTTTGTTCATATTCCAAGTCTCACATTGCTTGCGTCAATGATGAGAGCTCTCTCATCCTCCTATATATAGGAGTGATTCCACCCCTTTCTAGTTGCTCATTCCATATGTTGGAAAGGGGGGTCCCGTTTGGGAAACCCCACTTAGTATAATTTTATCTTTCGCTTGAGTCCTCTTCCGCGCATCAGTCGTGGACATGTGGCTCTACCTCTCGTAGGTAGAGTCCTCCGTTTGGTGCTGCCCTTTGTGGAGCTCATCGATTGGAGGTCAGCCCTGGTGGAGCAGAAGCACTAACAAGATCCGAGGTTTTAGCGATGACGTCCAGGTTAGTAGCTTCCGCAATATTTATTTTTGACCTGGATTTATTTTCTGTTTTTCTTTTAGGTCCCTGGGTTGGGTCATGTAGATCCGGGCCTTTTCCTACAGAAAATAAAGTTAAAAAAGTAATGATAATATTAATCTACGACCAACATAACTAATTAAGTATTACCCTAAACATTTAGGAAAAATTAAAGTTCACTTGAATTTATATAATTAACAATAACAACTAGATATGCAATTGTCATGGCCTCATGGGTATCAGTAATGATTAATATATTTATGTCAAATTAATTAATTAAGAAGGGTAATCTTTTAGACCCTACCTTAATGCCCCAAAATTAAGGGTGATGATCATGCATATATGTATTTTTTTTCCCTTGATAGAAGTATATATATTCTTAAAACATCTTATTCCCCCATTAAAAAAAAACATCTTATATATATTATCTCTACACTCTACATCATATTAACTCGAACACCAAAATTTTTAACCGGATGTTCAAGCTCATTTACAGCCTTTTCGTTTGTAAGATACAATTAGGGGGATGATGCTCCAATAATTTAATATTAAATTCAGAGATCTTACATGGGCTTTTACAAATAAGACATCAAATTAACATCACCCTGTAAAATTTGACATTATACCCCTTGATCCTTTCTTATCTTGTATATTTCTATAATGCATAGCATTCAGCCATCAAATTAACACCACCCTAGTAAAATTTAACATTATCATTTGGTTATACAAATATTGTTTATTCGAAATAATTATCCTTGGAATACTATGGCAATTGGCAGCCAAACATCTTCCATTTTAAAAACATATAGAAGACATTTGATTAAACATTATTTTATAGAATAATGCAGAGAGGCTTTGACTTTTTATTAAAAAAAATAATGCAATGTGCTGTGTTCGTGTATTATGCAAGCAACTCACCGATTCTCTTTCTCTCTCAACTCGATCGCTTTTTTAATTCACCTCCACACCCTCTCTTCTTCTCACCCTCTCTTTCTTTACGTTGACCACTATTTTATTTTCTGCTTTGGCTCTTTAATTTCTTCTTCTCCTTCTTCCTCCTCAATGCTTTTGCTTTTGTTCTGATCATCATCACCAACTTCTAAACTCCATCACTCTATACCTTCCACCATCTCCACAAGTTTTCTTTGATTCCTTTCCCTCTCTTCACAAAATCGTACTTCCTCATGTTCCTAATCTTCCACACTTGATTAAGTTTTCCATTATTAATTTCTAAATCTGGGTTCTCTCTCTCCCTCTATTCCTTAACAACACCTTTATAAAAGCCTCCCAATTATGTAACTCTAGCCCTTCCATTCTTTCGCACTCCAAAAGCCAAAAAAAAACAAAAAAATTTCATGCTCTTAAATCTTATCCCATATATATATACTTGAGTTTCATCACAAGCTTGTAACTCTGGATCCTTTCTCCCGTTCTATTCCTTAGAAAAAAATTTATAAAAACCCTCCAATTATGTAACTCTAGCCCATCCTTTCTTCCAAACTCCCAAAAAAAAAACCCAAAAAATTATTTTTGTTATCCTCAAATTTCAAAAAAATGAAGTAGCGTATCCTTCAGAATATCCCTTTTTATTATTCAGTTATCCACCTTTTTTTTTAATTAATTTTCTCCTGCTCTAAGAAAAAAAAGAAAAAAATGGCGGAATCGGAGACTGGCACGCCGACGGCCGCGTCGGCGCCGACGACGCCGGGGACGCCGGCGCCGCTATTCACGTCGCTGCGAGTGGACTCTCTGTCTTATGAACGGAATTCAATGCCGAGGTGCAAGTGTTTGCCCACAAAGGGCCATTCCTGTTTCACTGATTTCACTGTTCCCAATGTGTCCCTCACGCGCAAGGTGCGTCTCTTGTGAATATTATTATATGCTCTCTCTCTCTCTCTCTTCGTCAATTCATTTACTCTTTCACTTCAATGTTCATAATTGACAATTTGGCACCGTTTGTTAGTCAAACAGTTTTAATATCTTGGAAAATAAAAATGACCGTAAAATTCCAATTTCAATATATATATATATATATATATATATATATATATATATATATATAATGTCTTAATTTGTTAAAACTTAACACATAGTGGTAGGGCTCATTTGGTAGACTACGATGAAAATGGGAATGAGTTTGTTAGGTTTGGTTTTAAGAAATAATTAGAATGAAATAAGAATAAGGATGAGAATGAAATATAAATGTATAAAATGATCATTTTAACTTTATATTAAAATATTTTAAAATATAAAAATAAAAATATAATTTGATCGCATTGTAAAAAATAAAATATATTTAATAAAATAAATTTGTAAGAAAAATATTAGATTACATGTTCATTTCAAATAAATATGGCATAATGTTATATGTTCTGACTTAATATTCACAGCTATTAAAGTAGAGTACCAGGATATAAGCGTCTATAATTTTCTTTAACTTTTTTTTTAATGTCTTAAAAATAATAATAAGAAAAGATATGTTGCATATGTAATTTAATATTTTATTTAGGTATATCTTAATAGGACTAAGGACATTAAAGATAGGATAGATAAGCATTAGATTTTTTTTAATAAAATACATTTCTTTTATATTTGTATATTACTATAAATACAAAGGTTTTAAAATTTTAAAGCCAAGTATTCAATTTGTCTAGTGGTGTTAAACTTTTATATTAATAATGACGTGACATACTGAAACGTTATAAAAATAATAATTTCATCTATTTCTTAATTTTAAAATTTTTATTTCAGTCCAACTCGTTTTTATTAACATTTTTTATTGCGAGATATGGCCATATCACAATTGAATAAAGAAAAGTAAACTTAAAAGTCCAGTAATCAAGTACAAATGAACTAAAATTTCTTACGAATTACGAAAATAAAATATTGAATAGACAAAATCCTTGAGCAACTAGCCATCTATTATATATCATCAACCCACTTTGCATATTTTCATCAATTAAAACATTAACAGCCAGAAAATTCAAGTCAAATTGACGAGCCCAGAATGCACATTCAAAAGCGATGAAGTAAAACCCATTACAGTAGCTTAATAAATTTCAAATAGAAAACCCACATTACAAATCTTCCAAAAAGAATAATCTATAAATCTGCTTTTACCATTCACGATTTCAATTCCAAACAAAAGTTGAACCAAATTAAACATTACTTTAAACTTTGATCTCTTTTTGACGTAACGCCGCTTCGATTCTATAATGCGACGACTATAGATTATTGAATGAAATGCACATTGTCATTGCAATTTTGCAAACAAGTCTGAAACTTTTGTGGAATTGGAGTGGGCCCACCACAGCATAATTGAGGGGTTGGGAGTGAAATGAAAATGTTGAGGTTGAAGAGGGAGTAGAATTATAATTTTGAAAAGTTTTAGTATGTCACGTCATCATTTAATAGAAAAATTTGACGATATTAGATAAAAGAACTAATTTGAAATAAATTACAACAATAAAAGAAGAATTTAAAATTTTTGAAAAGTAAAAGACTAATATGAAACTAATTAAAAAGAGAAGGGACTAAAATTAGTATTTGATCAAATTTTAAACTAGATATGTTATGAAATTTGCGTGCTTTATTTATATAATTATATATCTGTTTTATAGTTATTATACTTTGGTGAACTTCAGAATATTTCAAAAAGGTTCGATTGTAATATCTTGAATTTATACTTTTTTTTTGGGTGAAATGAATTTATACTTTTTTAAGGAAGCGTCTGAGTCTAGTTTAAAATATTATTAATGGTTTGTTTAGGAGAATGTGAGAGGAAAAGGAAATGGGAATGGGAATGAGAATGAGAATGGGAATCAGAATGTTATGGAGGAATGAGAATGTCATGTTAATGTGATGTGTTGTGATATAAATAGAATAAAAGTAGATAAAAGTCATTTTATCCTTATATTAAAAGTGAAAATAGAATAAAAGTAGGTATAAAAAATAAGGACAAAAACATAATTCATCATATTGCAAAAGTAAGATTTGTATGGTAAGAATGTTGGATGAAATGTTGGATTACCTCTAAAATTATTTAGTTGATTCTTACTACTAAATATGACCTAAATGACCAGATTATATAGTCATTCACTCAAGATATTTTAATAAATTAAAGCATTTGTTTATAAAAAACATATTTTTTTTGTTTTTTTTTATTTTTTAAAGATTTATACAAAATATATTTTTGTAATCATACACAATAATTTTTAAGATAATTAAATCGTGTAGAAATTTCAACTCTAAATAATGTTATCTTAAACTTCCAGTGTCTTTTACAGAAAAAAGTATTGTCAAGATTTTCCACGGGTTATATGTGAAATTATTAAGGGGCAGCGTCTTTTTGACTTATTTTTTTGGTAATTATTCAATATTCTACTTTTTCTATGCCAATGTCTTTATGATTTTGTTTTCGACATTTTTTTTTTGTTATTGAAAAAGAACAACAAAGAAACAAAAGAAAACTACAAAGCTCTAACCAATGTTTTCGACATTTTCAAATAGAGCTCAATCTCTCCCATCTCCACCCTTTTAAATAAATGAGAATTCATCAACATCTTTTTTTTTGGCCAGAATTCATCAACATCTGAAACCATCATTTTAAAATTATTGATCCAAACTACCAAAAATAAATGTGTTAAATTGTTTTTTTTTTGTTTATTTATATAATAAACTAATATTGTTGGTGGCCATTTTAAATAAAAAAAGTCCGCAACTTAAAAAATTAGTCATTATAAAAAAAAAATTAGTCACTCTACGCCCAAAGAAATATTGTTGGCCATGCTTTTGTTTTTAATCATACGCAAAAGTTACAAATTGAGACTTAAACTGTGGAGAAAGGAAAATCTACTGGTATGGGAAAGATATGAACAATTGGGACTTATTTATAGAAGAGGTTGAGCTCTTAATTTGTTTTATTATTATACACATAACTTTTGAAATAATTAATTAATATCTCTCTCTTAAAATAATAAATTAAAATTTATTTTCTTTGATTATTACCATAATCAATATTTTTTAAAAACAAAATTACCATTATCACTATTTTCCTATTTTCTCTCACTCATGATCTTCTCACATCATATTTTTATTTTCTATTTTAATTAACTAATTGACTATTTTAAGAGACCGTTGACGAGAAGACCCCACAGCCATATTAATATAGAAGATATATATATCTATATATATATATGGCTTTGGAGTTTTTGGTGTCACACAACCAAAGTGTGACACCAAAAAAATAACTTCCCCCTCAACTTCCTAATAAATAACCAACTTCTCACAAGTTATATTTTATAATTAAAAAATACAAAAAAATAATATGATTGGAGGATGTGGGAGATAGAAAACAAGTATGATAGGTGGTTACTAATAAAATGGAGAAGTGCATAACTTCTCATTTTTTTAATTTTTTTTATTTTAAATTATAATAAAAATTCTATTTAAAAATTTTAAAATTATCAAATATTTAATTTTTAATGGTTTTAAAATATAATAACTATTTTATATTATATTTTTAAACAATTTAAAAATAAATTACATGTATGCACGTATGTGCATGCGAAGCCTCTAGTATATATA
The DNA here is from genome assembly GCA_014851425.1 of Senna tora. Lineage (NCBI taxonomy): Eukaryota > Viridiplantae > Streptophyta > Magnoliopsida > Fabales > Fabaceae > Senna > Senna tora. The sequence goes on from CM026269.1 coordinate 26,717,149, forward strand.
TATATATATATATATATATATATGAGAGAGAGAGAGAGAGATGGATGAAGAAACACGTTATGTAGGGTCTATACTCTATAGGAATGACCGGATGAGATTCCTTAATAATTGGAGTGTAATTAAGCATTAGGCTTAATTCTTACACTATATCTCTTTTGCTAAACACAGCATTAAGCTTTAATCACATATCATAATTAGTTGCTTTAGGTTCATTGATTAATAAAATTTTTAGACATTACAAAAATGATTAATTTTATGACTTTTTTTTACAAAACTTTAAATCATTAAATGTTTTATCAAAACCAATTTATAAAAAAAATCTTAATATTTTTTGTAACTTAATATCTTTTTAGAACTTGTTTTGGCATAAAAGTTTCTTGTTAATTTTATTTTTCATGTGGTTATCTAAATTTCTTTTGTGAGATAAGTATAATTAAATTATTCAGACCAACTGTCAAAAAATTCACTACACTTTTTCATTTTGTAACAAAAAAAAAGTCAAATACCCATTTTGGTCCTCTATGTTTCACTCAAGTTTTAAATTGGTCCTTTATCTTTTAAAAGTTTTATATTGGTCCTTTATGTTTTCCAAAAGTTTTATATTTGTCCTTCAGGTTTCATGAAAGTTCTATATTGGTCCTTTATGTTTCATTGAAGTTCTATATTGGTCCTTTATGTTTCATTGAAGTTTTATATTAGTCCTTTATGTTTCATTAGAGTTTCATATTGGTCCTCTTAGCATGGTTTTATTTTTTCTTTAAACGACGCCATTTGGGTGTTTTTGGTGTGTCTAAGGCCACGTCAGCTATCTAATACACGTAGGAGAGATTATGTGTCCACCTTGGCACGCCACGTCAGCAGTTAACTTAAAAAATTGACGGATTTAGACGGAAGGACCAATTTAGAACTTCTGGGAAACATAAAGGACTAATTTAAAACTTCTGAAACATAAAGGACTAATTTGAATCTTAAGTGAAACATAGAGGACCAAAATGAACCTTTGACCAAAGAAAAAGAAAAGAAAAAAAATGCACTTGAAGGAATGACAAGAAAACTGGAGTTGCTTGGGAATCTGAGGCATAATACATATACAAGAATTTATTAATATTTTTATCATAATTACCATTTTCTAATAAATTTTGTTGAAAAATTATTTTCTACTTAGCTGTATAAGTCTTAGAAATAATCTAAAAGAAAAATGACTATTTAAAAAATGTGTTGAATTGAGCAAAACAAAAAAATTAATTAGGTCAACAAATCATTGTAGGTGGACACATTAAAAAAAATGAAATAAATTTAAACAAAATTCAAATTCCATTTACTTAATTTTATCTGACAAAATCAAATTACTTATCTTATTTGAAGAACATGTTAACAACGAGTTAGCTAAATATTTTCTATAATTCCGGCCAAAAAAAGGTGTTTTCTATAATTGGAAAAATATTTTTTTTATCTTTAAAGTTTATAAATATTCTTAATTTCATTCTTAAATTTTATTTGTATTAAATTTTTTATTAATTACAAACTTCATTCATATTTGCATCTTGAAATAATCAATTAGTTAGACATATATTTTTTTAGTTACTAATTGAGACAGAAAAACTTTGGAGACAAAATAAATTTTTCACAAATTTTATGGACAAAACAAAAACATTTCGAAAAAATTATACCAACATCTCCTAAGGTTTGGTAAAATTTTACTTATTACTCTTTTTGTTTTAAAAAATTAAACTTGAGATTCGAGACAAGGCTGCACGAAATTTTTTCTTTAATTTATTTTCTATCAATAAATTTAACATTTTAAACAATAAATATTGATTTCAAAACAATAAATTTATCAAACCCAAACGATGATTACTATTACATTAAGAATTTATATTGAAGCTTGAAATAAGTTTAAATGCATTTACTATTATATTAAAAATAAAGCAGATCAAAATTAAAAAGAAGATAATAAATATTATTTCACCAAATCTTAAGGATATGTTTGGATTGGAGATTAAGGAGGGGTATGTTTGGATTGGAGATTAAGGAGGAGAAGGGAAGGGAATGGAAGAGAATCAAGATATTTTCCCCTTGTTTGAGAAGATGAAAATTGGAGAAAAAATAATGGAAGATCAATCCTTAATCTTTCTTTATCCTTCCCCATTCACAAATTCAATATACCTCAAATTGGAATATTTTAAAAGACATATGGAAGGTTAACCTTTCCTTGCCCTCCACTTTTTTTTCCTCTAATCACTCTCCTTTCTTTCCCCTTTTAATTCCCAAATAAACCTTAAAGCTGATTTATAGAATTTACTTAAATATCTATACTTTTGTAAAGAGTTGATTAATCTATACTCTATAGTATATTTTACACTTAAGGCAAGTTTAGTAGATGGAATGTGATGGGAATGTGAATGGGTTTATTATGTTTGGTAGTAGAAAATGATAATTGGAATGGAATAAAAGTGGGTAAAATGGTAAATGATCAATTTACCCTTATATTAAAATATTTTTTATAAAAAAAAAGTACAATAAAAAACATAATTTTATCACATTGCAAAAAGTAAGCTATATTTGATAGGATAAATTTGGAAGAGAATATCGGATTAGCTCCAATATTACTTGTACCAATCATGTCCTTAGAATCCGCGTAGCAATCAATTTTGTCGCAATTAAGAAATATAACAATGAATGAGGCTTGTCGATTGCACCTAATGAAAAAAGACTTTAATTATTGTGAGAGGATTTTGCAGATTGGAGCAGAGTTTGTGGGGACGTTCCTATTGATGTTCGCAGCATCGGCAGGACCCATCCTTAACCAGAAATACAACGGAGCAGAATCTTTGATTGGGAATGCGTCGTGTGCGGGTTTAGGCGTGATGATCGTAATTCTATCTACGGGCCATATCTCTGGGGCCCACTTGAACCCATCTCTCACCATTGCTTTCGCCACGTTTCGCCACTTTCCTTGGGCCCACGTGCCGGCCTACGTAGCTGCTCAAGTCTCCGCTTCTATTTGTGCCTCTTATGCTCTGAAAGGCATATTTCATCCTTACCTGTCTGGTGGTGTCACTATCCCTTCTCCCACTACTACTGTTGCCCAAGCCTTTGCACTTGAGTTCATTATCACGTTTAATCTCCTCTTTGTTGTCACTGCTGTTGCCACTGATACACGTGCGGTACGTTCGTTTAATATTTGGAGCGAACTTATTTTTTTAGTGGGTAAAGTACTATTTTGATCCTCAATGTTTGCATGAAGTTTAATGTTGGTCCTCAAAGCTTTATATTTTGGTCGATTTTGGTCCCCGAGCGTAACACCGTTAACTTTTTGCCGTTAAACGATGACGTGACATGCTTATGTGGCACACCCTCTCTCCTACGTGTCATATTTTAATGACGTGACATGACACATCACTGCCACATCATTAAAATATGATGATGATGATGAAAGAGAGAGGGTTTGCCACATAAGTATGCCACGTCATCATTTAACGACAAAAAGTTAACGTATTACGTTCGAGGACAAAAATCGTCAAAAAAAAAAAAAGACTTTGAGGACCAACATTAAACTTTTGAAACATTGAGGACCAATATTAAACTTCATGCAAACATTGAGGACCAAAATAATATTTTAGCATTTTTTAATCCTTAAAATATTAGTAATTTGATGATTGGCCAAATGACTCTTTTGGTCCTCAACGTTTGCACCAAGTTTAATATTGGTCCTCAACGTTTCAAAAAGTTATTTTTGGTCCTCAACGTTTTTATTTTGGTCAAAATTGGTCCTCCAGCATAACTCCGTCTGATTTTTTTGTTAAATGCTGACGTAGAAGGCTTATGTGGCACACCCTCTCTCCTACGTGTCATATTTGAATGATATGACACCCTCTCTCACTCCAACTCAACAAAACGACGCCGTTTTACTGAGTTGGAGTGAGAGAGAAGTGATGCAAAACGGCGTCGTTTTGCTGAATTGGAGTGAGAGATGATATCATATCATCCAAATATAACACGTAGGAGAGATGGTGTGCCACATAATCCTTCCACGTCAGCATTTAACAAAAAAAACTAGACGGAGTTATGCTGGAGGACCAATTTTGACCAAAATAAAAACGTTGAGGACCAAAAATAACTTTTTGAAACGTTGAGGACCAATATTAAACTTGGTGCAAACGTTGAGGACCAAAAGAGTCATTTGACCTTTGATGATTTAATCATCGGAAGATTACAACCCTTTGCACTTGAGTTTATTATCACTTTTAATCTCCTCTATGTTGTTATTGCTGTTGTCACTCATATTGGTGTGCTTTTGTTGATTTTTGAACTAAACTTTAGTCTTTCAAATATTAGCAATTTCATGATTTAAATTGAAAGAGTATAAGTTTTCGTACTTGTGTTCATTATAATACATTTTTTAGTCTTTAAATGTCGCTAAGATCAACTTGTTAGTTTTTCAATTATTAGTTATCAATGATCTGAGTGACATGACTTGTTGATGATGTGATGCCGTTAAATATTTGATTGGATGCTCATATAAAAACCTGCTTACATTTCTATATTTTTATTTATTTTTCATGAATAATATTACTATGTATTTAATTCTAATGCTTGGTTTGCTTTTGAATTTTGATTATCAATGATTGGTTGTGGCTCGCAGGTGGGAGAGTTGGCTGGTATTGCAGTTGGAGCTACAGTTTTGCTCAATATTCTCATATCAGGGTTAGCGCAGCTTTCTCTTTTCTTCTCTTTTTGTTTTTTTATTAAGGTCAAATACTTGCATTGGTTCCAAAAGTATGAGCTAGATTTCAAATTATTTCTAAATGTTTCATTTATTTTACATTGGTTCGTATATGGTGGATTTCAAATTGGTCATAATTGTTTCATTTGTTTCATATTGGTCATGTATGTTTCATCTTGTTTTAAATTAGTCCAACCAATACAATCTATCAGTTTTCTTTGTGAATGAAGATGTGGTACACTGATGTGGCACTATTTTCTTTCCTATATGTCAAAATCTCTCTCCTAGGTGGCTAATAACATGAGGTGACAATTAAAAAAAAAAAACTCTTTTAAAACACCCAAACAACATCATGTGGAGAAGCCCACCAAATCATCTGTGTTTAACAAGTTTTTTATTTTTAATAGTCACCTCATGTTATTAGCCACCTAGAAGAGAGAATGGTACCACATTAGTGTGCCATGTCCAGTGTTGTATGGACTGGACGGCCCGGCCGGTCCAACCGCTAACCGAATTCAATGGCGAGTCAGTTAGATCCAAAAAACCGATTTCCTAGTTGGACCGAATTTAACCGGTCCAATTTTTTTATTAAAAAAATAACACCAGAAAAGAAATTAGAAAAATCTTGAAAATTAAAATTAGAAAGTCTTGAAAATTAAAATTTAAGAAGTCATGATTATCAAGATTTTCATGTTTGGTTTGATCAAATACTTTCAGAGTTTTACAAGTCTTGAAAATTAAAATTTGATAAGTCATGTAATTTAAAACTTCCAATTATGTATGTTGAAACTTAAAACTCGAGCGATGTCATTTTATATATTAAGAATAATTAATAATTATTATTTATTGTGTCATCCGATTCGACCAACGGTTCGAATGGTTAAACCGATCAGACCATGAACCAAACACTTGTCTGAGTCTTTTTCCGGTTTGGTTCTTACAACATTGGCCATGTCATCGTTAACGGAGAAAACTGATGGACTGTAACGGTTGGACTAATCTGAAACACGATGAATGCAACACCCCTTATCCTATAGTCCATTTTAGTTAATTAATAATGTAGATAATTATAACATCATAAGGTAGATGTGTTACTAGTTTCCTTAACCAGAATAAATTTTAACTTTTACCAAGTTATTACATATAGTGCTTTTAGTTTGGGTCACTACTCTTGGGTTCTATAACCTGATGATCACAACGAATATTAAACATAAATCATAAAGACATAAATCATACACATGCATAATAAGTTTTTCCCTTAATCATTTACATATACAAGATCATTATGATAATAAAGTAGTTATTGTTAGTCATATGCATCCATGAGAAACTAAGACAACAATCCTGCCACTCAGGTTTCCTTATAATTAACAATGATCCTACCATAGATCTTAAGTCAGTCACATAATATAATATATACTATTTATATGCTACTTATATTGCACCTCGAAAATCTATCCTCTAAATGAAGCTTGAACCAGCACCTCCCTAATCCTCAACTAAGCATGCAATCTATCCATCTGATACATGTCATCGAATAAATGAGATAAAAATCTTAGTAGGTAAGCAATCTAGTTTTAAAAACCACTCACCTGTATCACCGTACTCTTTACGAAAAATCATTGCATTCTTTTAAACATTATCTTTAAAAATAGTTAATATTGGATGAAATTCATAAAAGTCTCTCACCTGGTGTCATGCTATTGCAAGACCATCCCGAAAACATCATGTGCTCAAATGCATGTATCATGTCAGGAAAGATAAACAAGGCATGTCAAATCATGTCATTTATAGCTTTTCATAAAACCTCATGAAACAATCTAATAAAACTTTACATTAAATCTCTTAAAACTATTTCAATAACTCTAGTCTCATAAAGACAATTCCTTGTAACATGATCAATTTTTAAACATATATGGAATTAAGAGAAGCGGTCAAAACTCAATGGTATGACAATGCCACATATCAAAATCAAGAGAAAATAAGAGTGATCGGGAGTGCCTCTTAGCGAACAACTCTACGTACCACTACAACACAATATGAATGAAACATTTATATTTGTGGTAGCTTTTCAAAACTTTGTACAATTTGAGGCGTCCCTCAGCCGGTTTTGAGTACGACTACTTGACCATCATAACCGATGATCCTTTCCCCAATCAGAATGTTTGACTAATATCTTACATTTGTTCATCTCACGGGATCACTACCCTGTGTTAGGTCACACCCGCCCCAACTTATTGGGTTTGTGGGATTCACCGCACCTTGTGGTGACGGGCATGCCTAGCTTCCCCAATGGTTCGGGTCATAAGGCTATGGAATCACCACCCTCTTTGGTGGATCATCTTCTTGGCACGCTAATCACTAATACAATCACTAGGGTAATGAAGCCTAGGCCATAATTATGCCTAATCTTAAGTTCATGACCCTCTAATTGGCCTTAAGAGTTCACGAACTTAGAATTTGCGACCAACATGGGTTTTCAAATTAATTCAATTAAGCCTTCACCATGGCACAACCAATGGCCATCCTATACCAACCACCGATCATCCAAACATAAACTTCACTCTTCCTAGGATTGTACTAAAACTACTACCCTTATTATTCTATCATTCTTTCTCTAATTCACTTTTTAAAACTCAATGATTCATGTTACCATAATTTTCATCATGTGAATATTTACTAAGGTTGTTGTTTGAGCTTTAAAATGATACTCAAAATTTGGTTAAACTCATTTAATGAAGTTAAAGGAAAGAATGAAACTCACTTGAAGTGTAAGTAGGAAATTCATTTGAAACGAGTAAAAGTTTGAGTCTTTGGAATAATTCCAAAAAAAAGTTATAAAACTCATTAGCTATGAGGGACCAAAGTCCATTTGGAGTGGGGGAAGAATTGAACTTAAAAGAGGATAAAAACAAGAACTAAACTCATTTTAGATGAGGTAAAAGAAACCATTCAAATGAAGGAAGAAATGACAACATTTCAAAAATTAAAAACTTGGCAGTGTGTGAAACTTGAACCAACATGGTTTCAAATCAAGTCTTTAGGATGTTTGAAAATTTTGGTCAGCGACATAAAAACGATAGGCGCTATAGCACCATTCTGAGTTGAGAATTGATTTTTCTCCGCCCTTGGCACGATTTTTGCCTTCCCAAGTGTCACATATGGTTTAAAATATATCAATCAAGCTAGAAAATGTTAGAACTTGGTTCCTACTTCCAAAACATCAATTTCCCTTCATAAAATACAATCAACCCAAGCTCAAAAAAGATGATGAACTTTACTCAAACCCTATCATCAAGTCCATGAACAAGTAAGTATAAGCACATTCAATCAGTTAAAAATATCCAATAGGAGTTTAGAAAGTCAAGAATGCAAGTTTTACACCCTCTATTAACATCAAACTTAAGAAAATTATCATGAACACCAAGAACAGGATGAACATTTCAAGAAAAATAAGGGATTAGATTGATTTCCTAACTTTGATTTGTCGTTTCCATATGATGGTGGTGCTTAGCACGATCCCTATAATGTTTCTCTAGTCACCGGCCGCTGGATTCCAGTCACCCTTCTCTCTCTCTCTCTCTCTCTCTCTATTTTTTCCTGAAAAATTGGTGTGTTTTGATCGAATAGATGGGTGAGAGAGTGAGTGAAGAGTGTTAAAAATGAATTTGGGGAAAGATGACTATTTTTTCCTTACCTAAAATTTTCCTTTTCATTTAGGTCCCCTTTCTATCTCTTTAACCAAATTTATTCTTTAATGCATCGAACAAATTCCCGTTTCACTCCAGTCCTCATTTCTTCATCTTTCCCATTCCATCAATTTAGCCCTTGACCCACTTTATAATTCACTTTTATTCTAGTGCTCAACTTCAACTTTTCCTTTAAATTTAGTCCTAACTCTCAATATAGTGCAACTATATGCATCAACCAATGTCACACACAAGCATTTAAATTAAAACCATCTCTTTAATTAGTCTAATTTAATCAAATGCTAGAATTATGCGGGTGTTACAATGAAAATGTACATGACCAATATGAAACAAATGAAACATTTAGGACCAATTTGAAATCCATCCAATACTTTTGGGACCAATGTAAAACAAATGAAACATTTAGAACCAATTTAAAATCCACTCCGTAATTTTGGGATCAATGTGAATATTTGACCTTTTATTAATTATTATGATTGAGTCCATATATATAAATATATATATGTGTATGTGTGTGTGTACATAATGACTATAGATGAATTAGGTTTTTTTTTTTAAATTTGTATTACAAATTAAGAACTTAACCTTGAAAATATTTTTATGTATACATAACACATGTAACAATCAAAATTTATTTTGTATGAACTCTTCTCTTCTTTAAAAGATCTTAAAATTATATTTTCCTTTTTTTTAAAAGATTATACTCTTCTATTCAGAGATGAAAAAACTAACAAATTGATAAAATTTGACCAAAATATCCTTATATATTATTTCTAAAATCAAATATGTATTTGAACAATATAACAAATTATTTATTAAAATTTAAATAAAAGGAATTTATTATTTTAACTCAAAATAAATAATAACAAAATAATATTTGTTAAAATATATTTTTTAAATAAATCATATTTAAAAAATAATAATGTCATTAAAGGTATTTTAGTTAAAATTGGTGAAAATATAATTATCATTTACTTAAAGTTTAAGTTGTACTATTTATCTAACAACAATTAAGATAAATAATTTATCTAATTATATGACTTGGCAGACCGGCAAGTGGCGGTTCAATGAACCCTGTTCGAACCTTGGGTCCAGCTGTTGCTGCAGGAAATTACAAGGATCTGTGGATATATATGGTGGCTCCCACTCTTGGTGCTTTGGCAGGTGCTGGTATTTACACTCTAGTCAAGCTTCGCGACCATGAGGCTGAACCGCCAAGACAAGTTAGGAGCTTTCGTCGCTAGTACCAACTACCCATCATAGTGCAGTGGTTAGCACAAATAATATATAAATAAACTCGTGAGGAAACATTTCCACGAGTATGTGAAAGCTTGTGTGTTTGTTCAACCAAAAAGGAAAAACAACTTGTATGTTTGTGTGATGTAGGTCCCTATCTTGTGATGTTGTTGAGGTGCTTTTAAGATGGAACTTGTTTTTGTGGTTATGGATCTTTCTAAAAGGGTTTGTTTGTTTTTATTTTGTATTGCAGCTTGTTTGAGTGGGTTTGAGGTTATTTTAGTATGTTGTGAAATCTATGTGTTGTAAGTTTAACTTATTAATCGTGAAAATACTATTGTGTTGTTGTTTGGTTGTGTTTGCTTTTTGTTACTATCATATTTGACCATGTAAAATTAGGGTTACACATGTAACACATGACTAGAGCCTCTTTGCTCAACTTGCATTGTGCCCTTGGTCCAAGGTCGCCTCTAAGGCTTATAAATACATCTTCTTGCCTAAACCCTAGGTATCCCATATTGCGCTAGCAACACTGCCTCCACGACTTCCTAAATCCTAGGAAGCTCATCGTCTTCATGACATCCTACTACCCTAAAGCCTCCATGGCTCTCTCTCTCTCTCTCTCTTGGTGACCCGCTAACCGGCCTTCCACATCCTAGCTGCACACGACATGCCGATTCAGGCACCCCCTAGCCTAATGGCCACCATGGATGAAGTATTGTAACATCCCGATGACACAAAAATTTATCACTATAACTGACATATTATTGCATAGTATTATTATGTGTACAATTCGGTTGGCAAGCACTGAGTGGTAATTCTATGTATTTAATGTATATTTTGTGATAAAACTATGTGATATTCTGATAACCTGTCTGATGGCCAGAATGAGGGGGTGCGATGGATAGCAGGGGAGGAAGGACTTGAATCATATATGTGTTTGATGCCTACGTACTCCTCAGGAGATTAGAGTCCACGTAGTTTGGTAGTTTGAAAACGTTCCCAGGATGATAGTTGTGAGAGAAACCTGAGGAATGGGAGCACTGAGAGAAAGAGGAACTATAAGATAGAGAGAATTAGAGTGCCCTAGTCTAGAGAGAGATTTACAAAGATAGTGTGTCCTTGGATGAAGGCGCCTGGGTCTTATATAATAGCAGAGGCCGTTTAGACGGTTATATGGGTCGTTATTCTGTTACGTTGAGCCCTTGGGAGGAGTGTTGAGTTCCTCTAATATCATAAGTCCCCTAAGTCTGAGTGTTTTAATGAAAATCTTGGACTTTGTCAGATGAAATGGGGCTTGGCACTTCGAGCTCAGTAGATGATTGCGGCTCTAACTAGTCGTCATAGCTAGGATCAAATAAAGCCTTAGGTTAAGCAGTATAGGGCCAACCCAAGGGTCGAATCTCCTGCAGAGCCTCTAGTCAAAGCTCGACGATTGATCGTTAGCAACTATAATTAAGCTAAGGGATAAAAATAATTAGATAAAAAAGGCAATAATAGAAGACAGATAAAAGATAGATCTCTAAAATCCAATAGGTCCCAAAGAGGACGATTTCGGCAATCTTAGCCAATCTAAAGATATTAGTTAATTCTTATATTTGTTTGTAGTTCTTGTCCTATTTGTGTTAGTTAAATTATGAAGGCTGACCTAGATAAGTTAACTCCCGACCGAGAACATAATTAACTGCCTAGTCTTATGGTTCAATTTAAATAAACTAACTCCTGACTGGGAACATAATTAAATTAAATTAAATAAACATCACCGTATTAAGCTATTTAAGATACATGTTATTTATGGGTTCCAACTCAATACCGACTGGTCATCTTTCACAAAAAAGTGATTTTGCGACAATTTTTTTTGTTTTAGCGGCAGTTTTATATCAAAGTATTGACTGTTAAAACTAAATTTAGACTAATCAATTAATTCAAATACAAATATCCCAAACCAATAAACTTTCTAAACTAAAATTGTCATAGGATTGCTTGCAAACTGTAACTGTCATTTTTGGTTCAGACAATTCATAATTGAAAATAAGGACCGCAAGGGGTTATAACCTTAGGGTATTTGTCCTTAGGTTATGACCTAGGTGCCTATGTACCCTTGTTAAGGGATCAAAGTCTACGTAGTTCGAAGAGAAAATGTCCATAGGGGCCGTTAGGCAGGATTGTTATCTGGGGTCGCCGTGTGCGGGCTAGGATGTGTGTATGTTGCTCTGGGCGGGCGAGCCACCTGTTGGAGGTATATGTAAGTGAAGGGTAAGAGAACTAAGGTCTTTGAATAGTGATTAGAGCAAGAGGATTAGTGAGCTCTAAGTTTTGTCGATTCGACTTAGTTGAGTCCCCCAAGTAGGGGTATTTATACTTGGTGAAGGGAGGAACGTGGTCGCCCCACGTTCCTGTGGATCGTGCTCGACCCATGTTTTTGATCTTTCTTTATGTCTCTGTTACGAGAGTCTGGGAGAATTGCGGGTAAGGGAAACGTACAAAGCCATCAAGTGGTGCCATGTGTCACTAATCCGAGGTATGATTATGCTTCTAGAAGATTAGTGCCACGTGTCCATAGGAGGGAATATTATGGCATTACATAAGTCCCCCAAGTCTATGGGTGCTGCGCGCCCGTGGACTTAGATTATTTATGCAGAGTATTGGGAGTGAGGTCACCCACCGTGAGTTGCTCGTGGAGTTAAGTCGACCGCTAACAGAGGGATGCAGGCAGTTGACCATGCGTTCGAGGAAACTCAGCTTCTTTGGGAGTCGCTTCGAAGGAGTGGGTAGTGTAAGGTGCCACGTGTAGAGATCCTGTCGGTTGTTGTCGTTTCGGATATCTCGTAACTTTCTGTGAAGCCATTTTTCTTTTATTTATTGCCCGCGTGTTTCCAAGGGACGTCATCATTAGCCTCGGCTTCAGAATTTTTGCACCTACCCTTTGGGTCTTTTGGAAGACTTTCATATTTCTGGGGCTATTTGGGTCTTTTCCCAATGTGACTTGAGGGCTTTGAATCAAGGCAGTTCATCTTTGGTGTGCGTCTACTCAGATTGGACGGTTCTAGCCTCGAGTGGATGTAGGTGATAATTGCTTTATTTCCGTTACAAGACTTGAGGGTGGCTGAGATTTGAATCGTCGCACATCCAGGTCCTTATAAATTCTTCCAAGATTGAAAGGCAAGCACTATTTTACCTTCGAGTTCTCTCACTCCGATCTTCCATCTATGAGAGTCTTCTATTTTTCTTATCACTTTCAAAGCTTTTCGCCGTTCGTTGATTGTATTTCGCCATGGCCAACGAAGAAGAAAGTGAGTGTTGTCTTCTTCTTCTTCTTGTTGTTTATTGTCTTCAGTGCTTTTTCCTCTTCTCTAATTTAGGGTTTTTTGGTTTCGATTTTCAGGATTGTACTCTTTTGATTTCACTGATTTGGAGGACCTTTCCCCTCCTCCTCCTCCCTTGAATCGTACCAGGGATAATAACCAGGGCAAGGGAAAAAGAGCGAGGCAGGGTTCTTCTCCCAATCGAGAGAGGGTTGCCAGAGTTCATATTGGGGTTCTTAAAGGAGGTAGGAGAGTGGAGAGAAGGCAAGGTTCTTCTCCTTCTCTCGGTAATACTGGCGGAGATCGTCTCCAGCGAAAAGAGGATCTCTAAGGGAAAGAAAGGAGGAAAGAATGGGGCCCAAGAAGGTGGTGGCCAGAGTTTCTGCTTCGGTGGAGGGTACATTTCTACCTTCGGAGCTAATTCATTGCTCACCGTTGAGGGTGATATTATTGAACTCTCCTTCTTCTTGTTCTACCGAGCGCGTGGTTTTGGGTTTTGCTGGGAGTGTTGAGGAGCCGGCGAGCAAGAGAGCTCAAGTGGAGGGAGCGATTGACCAGATCGATGCTGCTACTGGGAGGAGGGCTGAGGCTCCTACTTAAAGGGAGACTGAAGCCCTTTCTGAAGGATGGAATGTAGTGATGAGTCAAATGACTACCACTACTTCTGGAGACGTGGCTCCAAAAAATTTTGTTTTGGAACCCTAGTAGGGTACGCCAGAGGAGGTGCCCCTTTTTGCCCTAGTGGCCCTTGGTAGGCGTTTTCCTGTGAATCTAACCAAGAGGGCTTGTCAAGACTGAGCCTTCGACGGGAGTCACCACCAAATTTTCAATCAAAATTTGGAAAAAGAAAAATAAGTTCAAAAGTGGGGTAAAAATGAATTTTCACAATTAAAATGTTGGGTTCGGGAGTCTGATTGAGATGAAGGGAAGGTGTTAGGCACCCTTCTTCTCTCGTCCGAAGACGGTTACCCTAAAATTAATGTTAAAATTTCTTGGGCTTGGAAATATATACAATCAGAGGGAAGAAAGAGGGAGGGGTTGACCTAGAATAAAAGCATAGGGCCTACGTACTCTCAAAGAGAGATCAAAGCCCATGTAGTTCCTGTGACATACAAGTGTGTGAGTGTGGGGAAGTTCATTAAGCCAAAGCTCAGATGGCCTCCCCGTACAGTGCTCCTAAAGAGGACAATGCCTTTTGGTACCTATTTACCATACAATATATCAAAGGAATAAAAATATGAGAAATGTGCACGTGTGAAGGCGCACCAGGCGACATGCCCAGGTGGCGTGAAAACTAGTACTCCTATAGGGGCAAAGGCCTTTTGGTGGTACTAGGTTACACAAGGGAAATAATATTTGAGAGATAAGAGCAAAACATTTTTTGTCTCCCAAAAGCAAGGGGGTCACGATGTGTAGTGTTATGCGTCGCGACCCTTGATCACTGTGACAGTGGGGGTCGCGGCGGCTGAACCACCACGTCGCGACTCCTCTGTCATTTCACAGGGAGGGGGTTGTGACGGGTGTACCTCCCCGTCGTGACCCCTTTTTCGTTTTTCAGAAAAAAAAGAAGAAGGAGACAAGTCAGAGTATTTTTTGGTGCTCAAGTCGAGTATAGGGTTGCAACACCTACACCAAGGAGCTACAACCCATTTTGTAAATAAAAAAAAAAAATTGAAGTTGAGAAGAGTAGAGGTTTGGGATATGGATTGATAGGGTGGTGTGAGCAAGTGAAGAAAATAACAAGAAACTATACCCTTTTACTCTAGTTTCCACAGCCTCTTAGTCCTTCTCTCTCCCCTCTTTTTTTCTCTGCCTTTGACAAGTGATGGGACTCACTATTTATAGTGAGTTCATGGGTCATATCAAAGAAAATTGAATCTGGGCATTAATGGGTTGGGGTCGTGACGAATAACCCAGGGGGTCGCGACCCCCTCTTGATTTGGTAATAAATGCAGGAGGAAATCGCGAAAATTGTGATTTTTAGGGGGCATCGCAACGTATAAAACTACCTGTCGTGACCCCTATACCCCAATTTACGTGTAGGGGAAGAAACAGCAAAAAAGCGGGGAAAAAAATGGAATTTTGGGACTTTTTTGAGGGGGGTTCGCGATGGGTAACCCCAGGGGGTCGCGACCGGTAACCTGGGGGTCGCAATCCCTTCTTTCAGGAGCATTTTTCTTGCCTTCCCGGTGTTCGCTTTAAGCAAAGTTTATGTCCATTTTCAAGGAGTTTTCGTCCTCTACGCAACGGAAGAATTTTCAGGCCCATCCGGATTAAGATGAAACCTCGATGATTAAATCTTTCATGACTGCCAGATTTTAATTTTTAAAAGGCCTTCGTCCCTCATCCAACCTTTTTCCCGGACTCATTTCTCTTCTGTCCGATACCTAATTCGCACATATCTTATGTCCGTTTTCAAGGATTTTTTGTCCTCTACACAACAAAACAAGTTTCAAAGCCAAATGACTTCAGATGAAACTATAGTGATTGAAACTTCATCTACTGCCAAAATTCAACCTCAAATGTCTCTTATTTCATATTTTGTTTTGACACTCAATCGGACTTATCTTCTCTAGGTTCTTTCCACCTCACAATCCTTAGGATTTTGGGTTGATCCTACTTGCACCCCTATCCTATTAATTTTAAAAAGTCTGGACAAAATGGGGTGTCTACAGGGCTGCTAGGGAAAAAGATACAAATGCTGTGGACATTGCTCTACGGGTTTTTGAAGGTGCTGCTAACTCTCTGACCGACTTTCACCAGGTCGCAAATATGTGGCGGGCGCAATTGGTAAGTATTTTTCTTTTGAGTTAGGTTTTGGCGCGTGGCTTTTTAAGCGTTTTGAATTTTCATATGAAGTTGGATTTTTGTCTTTGCGTAGGCTGGGTTTCGCTTAGAGCAAGAAGGGTTGACCTCCAGCCTTAAGAAAAAAGACAACATTCTTAAGCGTGTACAACAACTTGAGGAGGCGTGCAAGAACTTGGCGGTGAAGCAAAAGGAGTGTGAGGGGATGGGTTGCGAGGTGGCTTCTTTGACTCGCGAGGTCGCTCGCCTTTGGGTCGAATGCAGCTAGCTTGCAGAGGTCACCCTCTTGCGGTCAGATTTAGGGAGGGCCCGTGATGAATTGGCTACCCGTCAGGAGGACATGAAGAAGCGTTTGCATGAACTTCATTCTCTTCGTGAGGCATTGAGAAATGCTAAGGCTCGCGCGCATAAGAACATGAAGGGTTGACTGGAGGCTGAGAGTCGGATCGGGGGCGTGGTTGATCGTCAGGCAGAGAGGCTAGCCGAAAGGATGTATGTGATGCTTTTGACAGTTGAGTAACTCGCGCGCCTTAGTGGTGAGAGGTTTCTTGCGGAGTATTGTGAGTTCTCTTCACCCTTCCTTGGAGCTTTTCGACGGAAAGCTTAGAGGTCGGCTTGCGAATGATCCACCCATGGATTTCGCTCGCCTCCCCTAATTGGCTGATCGTCCCCTCAGTCTTCAGCTTCTTTCTGTAGCAATTAGGCGTGTCCCAGGGATTAGAGGTACTTCTCAATCAGTGACTGAGATTGTGTTGGGGGAGCTGTCGAGAAATGTTGGCAATACCAAGCCCTGCGAGCCTCCGACTAATGTTGACCTTGGGGATGCCCAAGAGTAGATTGCATTTTGTAGGCTTTTTGCCAAGTCTAACAGGCAGTTGCCTGACTTGATGTAAATGAAATGACTTTTGTCTAATTTCGATTTACTTGTTTTTCTGCTTTTACTTCTGGGTAAAAAGATTTTTATACAAGCACCATGAGATCAAGATGGTTTTGCTTGAATTAGGACATTTTGCTAGTGTAGTTTGTTCATGAACGTTCATTTAGGACTCCATGTGGAATATCTACCTTTACGAGGCTATTTTTATGTTCCTGAAAGGTTACTTGGACAAGTGGCACCCTCTCATTATGGGGAACCTTTGCATTATCTTGGTAGTTCTCCAAGTATCTTTTGGGGGCAGTCGACCCCTTTTGCCTTAGAAGGGCTTGTTGCAAGTTGACTTTGCAGACTTAGTTTTTATTTAGGTATGGCTCATGTCTTTATCTGAAAAAAGGAGTTTCGATTAATTGTAAACAAGAGGGTTACAACTGGAAACCTATGGGCGTTAGAAGGTTTATTCTAAGAATGATAATTCCTAAAATTTTGAGAAGACATGAACTATATATGTTTAGCCAAAATACTAAGATTAAGCAAAGTTCATCGAAGAGATTAAGCGAGGGCTTTATCCGGACGGGTGGACTCCTTAGGTGTTGCTTCTCGCGCGACCATGATGGTTTTAGTCAAGCTGGCTGCATAGCATGCTCGCGCTAGTTTCTGGTCTATTGTGATTTCTCTGACTCCGTGCGGCGTCGGGAATTTCATGGTAAGTTGTGCCGTGGACACAATAGCTTTGAGCTTGTTCAGGGACAGATGCTCTAAAAGAGCATTGTATGCTGAGGGTGCCCAGAGGATGATGAAATCCATGTCTAGGCTTGCTACCTTAGTTAGAGTGCCTACAGATGTGCGGGCTGATATAATTCCTTCTGCAGGGAATTGGGCTCCGGAGAACCCTATGAGTGTGCCAGGAAATGGCCTCATGCTTGCTTCACTTAGGCCGAGTTTCTTAAATGTATCAAAGTAGAGGACGTCCGTCGATGATCCTTGGTCTATGAGGACTCGCTTTACCTTGTAGTTTTCTATGACTGCGGTTATGACCATGGGGTCGTCATGGACTGGCCCTTGGAGGTTCGAAAGGTCGAATGTGATCTGATCTTCTTTGGGCTCTTCATCCTTCTTCCTTTGCTTGGGGATGTAGTCGAGGGCGAGTATGGAACGTTGAACCCTCTTCTTGTTCTAGGGTTGTAAGGCAGTCCTTTTCAGTAGCCCTCCTGCGATGATGTTAATGACTCCGCGAGGGGGTTGTTGCTCATTATTAACTTTTGGTCGCTCCCCGTTGGTTTTGTCTGTGTCTTTGATATATTTACCCATCTCGTATTAGTTCTGCGATATGCTCTTTGAGGTGTATGCAATCGTTGGTCTCATGGCCATAGTCTTTGTGGAACTGGCAGTATTTGGACATATCTACCGATTTCCTGGTTTTTCGTCTCTTGATTTGAGGAGGGAAGCTGAGCATGTCGGAGTGATAGATCTCTTCCAAGACTCCAAGGTGGGATTTTTTGAGGGGTGTGTAGCTGGTGAATCATCCTCAGGGGGCGAACGAGGTCGCAGTGGTGAGTGCTTTCGGTTATTCTTTTCTTTCTGATTTTGGTTATCAGTAGTTCCTTTTTTTTCTTCTTCTCTAATCGTTCCAAGTCAGCTCTGCTCACTAAGAATTTTTGAATTTTATCCTTTGCTATCTGGGCGTTCTCTTCTTGAATTAACCACTTTGCTTTGTCTATAAGTTCTTCCAAGGTGGATACCGAGTATCTATTAGTTTGCTGTAAAACTACGAGCATCTAAGACTTTGGTTAATAATTAAGATGGCGATTGCGTCTTGGAGTCCTCTAGCTTGGAGCGAGAGCTTAGTGAATCGTGCTAGGAAGGCTTGCAATGTTTCTCCTTCTTCTTGGTGGAAACCTATGAAGGAGTCTTCATTCTTCTGATATTCTTTGCTGTTGGCGAATTGGGTGAGGACTTTTTGAGCTAGCTGCTCAAAGCTGTGAATTGAGTTCGTAGGCAGTAGTGAGAACCATCTGAGGGCTGCTTCTTTTAGGGTAGATGAGAAGACTCGGCATTGTTGTCCGTCAGTTATGCTGAGTATTGACATTGCTGATTTGAAGGTGTTGAGGTGGTCCCATGGGTCGGTCTCTCCTCCATAAGGTTTTATGTGGAAACGCATCTTGAATCCGATAGGGACGTGCTCATTCATGACTTGCTGGGTGAAGGGGTGTCGCTCTCTCCCTTGGAAATCGAATCCGGGCCAATGATATTGACCTGAGTAGACCGCGGATGCCCCGTAGGGGGCATATGGGTTGTAAGCTTGCCGGTGGCCTGAGTAGGTAAGAGCCTGGTAGATATTTTGGGACAGGGGGTCACAGATAATCAGTAGGCGGGCAGACTGTTTGTCCAGCGACCATTGTTGGTCCTGGTTGGACAATTGGCAATGGAGTCGATGTGGTGAGCGACAGTCGGGTGAACTCCATTGGAAGAGTCCCGAATTGTATTGAGGGCGCCAGCGGCGGATCGACTGTTCCTTGTGCTAATACGTTCGGTGGTTCTGCAAGGATTGGTGCATTCGCGTTTGCTTGAGCTTTTTCTGCTTGAGGGGGTCCTCCATACATTTTTCGTTCACATTGATGCATCCATGCTATCTCGGCTTCCAATCGTGCTATTTCATTTTCATGAGAGGTTCTTGTTGGGTCTACTGGTCCTTGGCCGCTACCAGGTGGGCACGAAACGTGTGGCATGCCGTAAGGATGTTGGGAGCATATTTCTTCTTTGGTTGCTGGTGTTTGAGAAGCATTTTCTACATTAGTTACTTGGGACGCTGCGGCGTTTTGTTGCTGACTTGTGATCAAAGTTCCTGCCTCTACAGTGGTAGTGTTGGCGTCAGTTGTTCCCTGTCTGTTTCGCGTGCTGCGCCTCAAAACACTTGTGTCGATCATGGAAGCGGGTGCATTTGAGTAAGCCATTCGTGAAAGCTACCTGTTATGACAAAAACAAAAAATGAGTTTTTGAGTGTTGAGTATATACTAATACTCAAAAATGAAATGCCGTTAACGGCAGAATACGCAAGGCATTGTGGTCTGAGAAGGACCGCGGTGAGCGCTAATGTAACCGCCATTTTTGGTTCAGACAATTCATAATTGAAAATAAGGATCGCGAGGAGTAATAACCTTGGGGGACTTGTCCTTAGGTCATCTAGGTGCATACGTACCTTTGTTAAGGGATCAAAGTCCACGTAGTTCAAAGAGGAAACGTCCATAGGGGCCGTTAGGCAGGAATGTTACCTGGGGTCTCCGTGTGCGGCTAGGACGTGTGTATGTTGCTTCGGGCGAGCGAGCTACTGATGCGCGGAAGAATGACTCAAAGAGAAAGATAGAAAAATAATACTATAGGGGGTTCTCAAATGGGACCCCCTTTCCAACACATGGAATGAGCAAATAGAATGGTGGGGAGGCACTCTTATTTATAGGAGGGTGAGAGAGCTCCCATCATGAACCTCTCCGATGTGGGACTTGGAAAATAAAGAACAAAATATCATGATCAGCTAGCCCACTTTGGGCCATGAATGCGGGCTCGTGTGACCTCTAATGAGAGTCATTTTAGTGTCGTTTTGTTCGTCTCTCTGCGATCTTTCCAATGGGTCCATCACACGAATCGATTGGACTCCCTCATGGGCGGATATTTGGGTCCCAAAATCAAACAAACATAAATATAAAAAAAAATTAATTTTTTATTTTAATATTTTAATTATATATATATATATATATTTTAAATTAACTATAACTTTCGTTTTTGGTTCAGACAATTCATAATGTTAAGAAAGAACCGCAAGGGGTCGTAACCTTGGGAGACTTGTCCTTAGGTACCTAGGCGCCTACGTACCCTTATGGAGGGATCAAAATCCACATAGTTTGAAGAGGTAACGTTCATGGTGACCGTTAGGCAAGAATGTTACATGTAAAGGATGTGTGTAGCTAGGACGTGTGTGTGCTCTCCAAGCGGGCGAGCCACCTATTAGAGGTACCTCGTAGGTAGAGGGAGAGAGAGCAAGGATCTCTGGATGTTGCTTAGAGCAAGAGGATGACTGTGTATCCTGCTAATGGAGTGAATATGAGTTGATGTCTGTTAGGTAGTCTTCAGGTAACGATGATCTCGTGGTATGCTTTTGTGAAGCGAGCGCTGTCTTGTTCGCTTCTTGGTTGTCCTGTTTCAGTCCCCCAGGTGAGGGATATTTATGCTCGGGGTAGAGGAGAACGTGGTCGACCCACGTTCTTGCGCTAGGGGTTCGACCCACGATTTGGAGAGCTCACCCACGATCTCTAATGCGGAAGAGCACACAAGTTACTGTGGGGAGAAGCCACGTTTGGGGCCATTGAGAGGTGCCACATGTCACTGATCTGTAGTCCGGTTAACCTTCTAGAAGGCTAGTGCCACCTGTCCATAGGAGGGTATATTATGGAATTTCATTAATTAAAAATAAATTTAATATATTTAGTTTTCTCATAAAATTAAATTTCTTTTAATATCTATTATTTATAATATTTAAATGGCCATAAATTTATAATATTATAATTAATTAAATTAAATAAGAAAATAAATTTATTTTTTATTAAATTTTAAAATAAATTATATATTATAATAGATAAATTTAAAGTAAAATCTACTTTTTAATTAAATACAGCATTATAAAATAATAATTATTTTTATATCTATTTAATCTATGAAAATTTACTTTTATATTTTCTTAATTTATATTTAATTTCTTATTTAAGAGATTGAAAATTTCTTATGTTATTTTAATATTTTAATATATTTAATTTTCTCATAAAAATAAATTTTATTTAATTTCTTTTAATATTTAATATTTATAATATTTAAATAACAAAAATATCAAATACTAAAATTAATTAAATTAGATAAAAAAATAACTTTATTTTCTATTATTAAATATTAAAATAAATTACTATATTATATAGATAAGTTAAAAGTTAAACTATTTTTTAATTAAATGCTCCATCATAAAAATTAATTATTATTTTTTGAAATCTATTTAATATGAAATATTATTTTGATATATATTTTTTTAATTTATGTTGAATGCTAATAACCGCCGCTAAGTAACGGTAGTTGCACCAAACCGCCGTTAATTAGCGGCGATTTGGCTTCAATCGCCGTTAATTAAAGGCGGTTACATTTAACCGACGTTCGTTAGCGGCGGTTAAAGTCAAACCGCCATTAAATAGCGACGGTTGTGTTACAACCGCCACTAATTAATGGAGGTTAGACCTGACCGTTGTTAAATAGCGGCGGTTACTATTTAACTGCCTCAATTTTGGAATTTAGCAGCGGTTTTGCAAAATCGCCACTGTTAATCTGATGCAAAATACCTATTTTTTTTTGGGAGCATCCAATCCTACTAAGTTGCTAAAAGGTCTTACGTGACTCAGCAGGTAGATTGTAATAATTCACATAAATAACAGAGGTAACATAATATTTTTTTTAAAAAAATACAACAATTTTTAAAATCTAATAATTTTTAGAAAAATTATTTCTCAGTATACAATAAATACAAACAATTTATTTTGTTAACAAGGCATTTGCCATCTGACATGACGAAGGCCCTGTCAACATATAGGTCTAAGGTCCCACTATAATTTTCTTTATTAATAGATACATGTAGTATAAATTGTATAAATAAATTTATTAATAATAATAAACACTTAATATTAATAAAATCTTGCTTACTATAGTAACAAACATCCTACTCTTATATAATCATAGAACCAAAGTATTTCTTCGCTAAATCTACACTTTTCTTCACACATATTTGTATCATTCTCATCATCATTGTCACAAAGAAAAAAATTTCTCTGTTGAACGTTATACAATCTTTTCCACATAATGAAGGATTACAAATAAGCTTCTTTAATTTTCTGCTGATATATGATTAATTCTATGTGTTGTTTGTCGAAATGCTCTTGTATGCGACACCTATACAATAGAATATTATTTTATCATTCATGAAGGACCGGAAGTATTCAAGGCCTTTAGATAATATTTTGTTTTCCTTCACTATCTTATTTGTATTGCAGTATACAAATAAGAATAATATAAACTAAATTTGTGACCTCTCCTTGCAAAATCTCTAAGCAAAACAAATGCATTATACCTAAAAGCATCTTATATTAGAAAAAAAAAAATCTATCAAATGCTTCCATTAAACATGGGTCAACATCGTCATTAGACGGATCTATTCATACGTAAGAGATTTTTGATAGACGGTGAAAATATCCTAATCTCTTACGCTTGAAGAACTTTATAAATGCTATCATCCTTAATTATATAATAATTACAAATTATCTCTAACTTCTCTCTTACTACTTTTCTTTTAAATATCTATTATCTCTAAATTTTTTCTCATCTTTCATCCAATCATATATTTTATTTTATATTTTATTAAATATAAATAGATATATTGTGAGACCAATGACTATATAAAATAATTGTAATCAAAGTTACAATCAAATATAAAGATATATTTTCATAACTACCGTATCTATTATCTAAACTTTCTTTCTATCTTATATCTTCACATCATAAATTTCAGACAAACGCACATTTTACGTCCCTAGATTTTACATCAATTTTTAATTTCGTCCCTAAAATTTGTTTGCGGTCAATTTCAGTGGCAACTTTTGTCGCCACCGAAACCTTGATTTGTTGTAGTATAAACTCGATTGTCAATTTTTCTTATATCCATTTTAGTAATTTTGTATATTATAATTCATATAAATATTAGGTAGAAGCACCTTTTATGTCCCTAAACTTTGTTCGTGGTCAATGTTTTGCTCAAAATTTTAAATTAAACATGATTTTCTATTTATTCCTATATCCATTTTAGTAATTTCTTATATTAGAACTCATGTACAAAATTATAATTTTAATCCTAAATCTACAACTTTTTCTCATTTACAATTTCACTATTTTCAAACTCCATTATTGCTTTCCACTCCTTTACCAATACTGGCTTCAACTGTCACGACCACTATTGTAGATGCCGTCCAAGAATGTCGAAGAAGCTACCATCCCGTCGTTCGCACAAGCTCACGTTTTTTATTCATTGTCTTGCTATCGTAAGAGATACAGCTTTATCATTGGTCGTTCAAAGCAGATATCGTGCCTATAACTCACAATCTCATCACTATTCAAGGTTAGAGAAGCTACCATCTCGTCAAATCTGGTTCTAGGCAGTCTAGGTTTCCACATAGCTTATAAGTTACATTTTCATCACAACCTTAATTTTATATTAATGAAAAATTAGCTTTAATTTCTCTCACACTAAATTTCTTTCAATTACCTATTATATCTACTTTTTTTTTTCTCTCCTCTCATACAATCATATATTTTATTTTATACTTTTAATAATTATTAAATAGATATATTCTGACACCAACGACCATATAAAATAATCAAAGTTACAATCAAATAATAAATAAATATTTTTATAACTACAAAAATTATAATTTTAATCCTAAACCTACAATATTTTTCTCATTTTCATTATCTACTATTTTTTTTTTAATTTTCAAACTCCATAAAAGCTTTTCCACTCCGACCAGTCGCTTCATTGATCAAGTGTCACAACCAATGTTGTAGATGCTGTCTCAGAATGTCGAAGAAGCTATCATCTTGTCGTTCGTATAAGCTTATGTTTGTTACTCATCATTGTCTTGCCGTCGTAATAGATGCAGATTCATCATCGGCCATTCGTAGAAGATAATTTTAATATAATCATTGGAGTAAATTATGTAATCATAAAAATCTTACGATAAGAAAAATTTTCAATAGGAATTGGAGTAAATTATATAATCATAAAAATTTTGGATATTTATCAATATCTCCTAATAATTCAATATTTTTTTATAAACTTAATAATTCAATATTCATTATTGAGATATACTTTATTTGAATTTACTAATTTTAAATGATTTAACTAATGAATCTGAATTTTTTCAAACTAAAATATTAATAAAATTTGAGTGATGCATTCATATATGGATCCTTATTAAATGCATTTAGCTTGAAGTGTAGATGAAAGATTTATTTTTAATGGTTAGCGTAATGTTTGGCATATGAGAAACAATATCACAACAAAATTAATTTATTACAGCAATACAAAAGATCACTTTGCAGTTTTTCCTTGTGTTTCTTATATTCAATCTTTTAGGTACCAAACACTCGTGCGTGGATCATGTTGGTTCCTTTCATATGTCAAACCTGAATGCATTATGGAGAAAATGAGGATTATTTCATAGCTTTGACAAATTAGATAGGGAATGAAAAATCTAATATGCTTGCCAAGGTGGAGGATCTTTGCTCAAGACCTGAAAATTTTGTATTTATTAAACAAAGGATATTGAAACAACAATAATTCTAATTCTAAATTGAAATAATAATAAAACTTGCTTGTATTTATTAAACAAAAATTTTGTATTTATTAAATGGTTGGACCAGTAGCAAAGATGTTCCTGAATCCACGATAGCAACACATCTACCTTTCCTAACTTTTGCATAAGCTGCTTCACCTTTTCCTGACAAGGTAGAGATAGTAATAGTATAAGCTTCTTCAGCTACAGCCAAGGAGAGCAGTGTAAGTTGCCACACTGATGTAAATCCAATGGCAAATCCAACAATGAATTGTGAAAGGTCACGTATAGCATGGCCTATCTGCATTAATTCATGAGTTCTATATACCAGAAATTAAGCAAGGAAGCTTATATATGCATTAATTCATGAGCATGACACATCCAACTTGTTAACAGGTAGATGTGTTGCTATCGTGGGTTCATGATATAGCATGACACATCCAACACATCTACCTTTTATACAATAATGACATAATTGTGTAACATTTTTATTGTGCTAATTATACCGTTTTATACAAATACCTTCACAACTATATCATTATTGTATAAAAGGTGTAAGGTAATACTGTGATTTCTCTGTCAATTCCCCAAACAGAACTTTCTTATAGTTGAGAAATTGCAAGTTTTATTTACCTAAAACATTATTAAGTTTTATTTCAACATTACCTAAAAAAAATCTACAAACAACATAATTATATTGCACTAAAAAAATAAGTTTTATTTCATTGTTCATTCACACAACACAATAATTAATTTTGCAAAAGTTACAGTGATATTGTTAAAATAGTGGAAACATCTGTTAAAAAAAAATTTTGAGTACAAAACTGGTACAATGTATTCAGGAGGAAAACAAAAATAAATCTCACTCCGTAACAAAATAACAATCCGAACCCCATAACGAAAACTTTGCAATAAATCTCACTCTCAAAACTAAATATTATGGTTACTTATCTTTAAGGTTAAGGAGCACAAGTATGTAATCCACTGCTCACTAATACTCCATAGCCAAAACCGTTCACCTAAAGCATTTGTCACGACCCCAAATCGGGAGTACGTGACCGGCACGAGAATAGATTTTTATCTCTAAACCCGTAAGCCTTATCCTGTAAACATGACTATAACTACCCTGCTATACAATCAAAATATATATCATACTAGTGGCCACGCCTCACTGGTGGCCTAATTAACCTGCAATCCACGGTTCGCTCAATACCGCTTCAGCTCAATCCAGTGTATAGATATATTTATCAGCACTCATAATGTAAATATTAATATCATATTGACCGTACATCTCAATATGTACGATCTATCATATTCACATGCAGCAAACACACATAATATATATCCATATCATATTGACCGTATGGCTCAATGCGTACGATCTATCCTATTCACATGCAGAAGTTTATATACTCAAACATATATCCTAGTCTTCCCCAAACTGGACCCTGTCTTTAAGTACATGTGAAGCCGACAATTCTAGAGCAAGTACATATCAAAAGCTGTAAATGTATGTATACAACTCTTACAACTTTAAAATATATACAGCAAGTGAAATCAAAATAACCAAAAGGTGTCCACCCACGCGAACAAGTGCGTAAGGATGGTCTGATGTCCGTATCACTGCCCGGACGTCGATGCCTGCCCTATCCCTGTATCTGAAACATTGAAGCAGAGGGAGTGAGTCAAACAGACTCAGTGAGAAGCTTCCCATCCTCGGCGTAGCGGCGGGTACCACTACAGCTGGGGAAGGGGAAACACCCACAATCACATGCGCATGAAACTCCAGTTTATCAAATGTTATATTACGATGAGGCAATATTAATATAACATTAAAATCAAAGATAAACCCACGGATCATGCTTTTCTATCATGCTTCTCATAATCAAACAATCATAATTAACATATCATATGAAAACTGTAAATCAATCAACTGACCCTAGTGCCAGGCTAGGGCAATGGCCTCAACGGGCGATTCTTTTAGTCTTTTACTGACCCTAGTACCAGGCTAGGGCAATGGCCTCAATGGGCAAATGCTTTACTCTTTAACTGACCCTAGTGGCACGCTAGGGCAATGGCCTCAATGGGCAATATTTTCTGACTTGTTTCTCTTCCCGAGCCTTCAGCTGGGATTCTGACTCTATCTACTCTTTATTATCCTAGACTGACTTTACCTAGTTAGTGTGAACCTCCCTATGACTCACTAATCAATTTATGAGATCGTTTTAATCCTTATGTAATACCCAAACCCTTGATTAGATCATAACCTAGCTCTAAGGCCTTTCTTAAGTTCAATTACTATAAAACGTCGATGTTTACTAACTACTTCTATACGATTTATTTAATGAGCTTCTAATTAATAGGGTAAACCAAACCTTGGACTAAATCAACATCTTACCCCCTTGCTTGTACTGTTCGGCGTACCTCATGTCATCACATGGATACCCTCCAGTACCTTTTTACCTGTAGTAAAACACACATATACAAATACTTTCATGGATAACAATTTAGGAACAACAATAGCATGTTAACCACTAAACAATTCTTACAAATAGGCAAGTAGGCAAACCACATATCCACATCCTCAATCAACCCTGTAGGGCAAGGATGATAAACCCCTCACCTGGACGGCTTCCTTGCGCTTATCCTGGAGTAACTCCCGCTCTGGACGAGTAGTGGTTTCCTAACGAATGCATTCAAGTGGTTAACATCTCATCTATATGAAATTCATATGCATACTACATGCTCATGCCTAGAATGCATCTAGGTGTTGCCAAGAACCGAGTCCTTGGTCTTATCCGTCTTCCCTCTATTCTATAAGAGTCTCATGTGCCTTGCACTTGGTTTCATACAACCATCGTTCTCCTTGAGTTGCTTTTGGGGCCTTGGATTTGAGTTACTAAACCTCAACGTGCTTCTAAGCCATCCTACTTAAGGTTACCTAATGACGGTGTACAGGGAATTTAGAATTTCAAGAAGTTGGGCGTAGCTTATTCTGTAAGTCTCTATTCTTGAGGGATAAGAAGACATTTGAAATGGTTTTGATCCTTAAAAACATGGTTGGGGGTGTCCTAAGATGTTTCAGATTGAAAATAGGAGGTTCGGACGCCCCGAATTGGCAAAAAAATGACTTTTGAGCATGCTGGACAGGGCCCCGGCGCTATAGCGCCGTTTCTGGGGCTATAGCGCCAAGCTGCTGCCCAG
The DNA here is from genome assembly GCA_014851425.1 of Senna tora. Lineage (NCBI taxonomy): Eukaryota > Viridiplantae > Streptophyta > Magnoliopsida > Fabales > Fabaceae > Senna > Senna tora. The sequence continues at coordinate 26,745,423 of CM026269.1, forward strand.
CAGCTTTTGGTGAACCAGAGAAATGACGCTATAGCGCCGGTTTGCAGCACAGCAATTCGTTTACTGTGCTGTGGGCCGGTTTGAGCCCGTTCCGACCCCCTTTCGACCCCGGCTTCGACTCCGCACCTCACGGGTTTTTTCCCCCTACAATCCAACGACATAAATCCAACCCTAACTACTCAAATCCAAGCCCGATTCCAAATTTATCAACGAATCCCCAAATTGGGAATATTTAGAATTTTAAACCCCAAACCCTTTCAGATTCGAATTTGGCTAAACCCGAGGGTATAGCCTCGATTATTACCCCAACTAAGTGTTCAAGAACACTTCCTAGGTCTCAATCTACCCTCGAAACAACCCAATCGAAGGTGGATTGAAAAAATCCCTAAAATGAAGAAATTTGGGGTTTTCGAATGAAATTGGGGTTACCAACCTTTGATCCGATTGGTGGAAGGTATAGGAGACGTCGTACCCGAGCCCCGGTGACTTTTTCGGCGTCCACTAGCTCTCCCCGGTCACTTTTCCGGCGAACCCCAACCCTTCCTGTTTTTCTTCACGTCCTCCCTCTCTCTCTTCTCTCTCTCTTTCTTTCTCTCTTTTTCTCTTCTTATGCGTGCCTCCCCCCTCTCACTTTCCTATACTTATTTCTATTACTTCTTCCCTCTACTTTTGTCAACTACACGGCACCCACCAAAAATAAATAAATTAATATATATATATATATATATATATATTTATAATAATAATAATAATAATAAAGATTAGATAGTAAATATCCCCCACTTAAATCCTCCTCTTTCCAATTAAAATTTTCGTTTTCTCTTATATCCTAAATTAGATACCCAAAATATTTTCTACTCCACTTTTTCCTATTTAATTCAGGTTTCCAATTTCTTAGGTCCTGAATTAAATCGAAAAAAATTATTTTCTACTTCTTTTCTTCCCCTTTTTATTTCATTTTAAACTTCAAAAAATTTCCCGGGTATTACAATCTTCCCCCTTAAGAAATTCGGTCCCCGAATTTCAATTAACATACTAACCTTAGTCTTGAAATAGGTGAGGATATGTCCTCCGCATCTCAACTTCCCACGTTGCTTCCTCAACCGAATGGTTTCGCCACAGGACTTTCACCAAGGGTATCTCCTTTGACCTCAGCTTCTTCAACTGGCGATCTAAGATTTCCACTGGCATCTCCTCATAAGTTAGACCCTCGGCTAGTTGTACTTCTTGGGGTTGGATTACATGAGAGGGATCTGGCAGGTACTTGCGAAGCATAGACACGTGAAACACCAGATGGACTCCTTCCAGCTCCGCTGGCAATTCTAAATGGTAGGCAACATTTCCTACGCGCTCTAGAATCTCAAACGGTCCGATGTATCTTGGACTTAGCTTGCCTTTCTTGCCAAATCTCATCACGCCCTTCATCGGTGAAATTTTTAAGAGCACCTGCTCACCCACAGCAAACTCTAAATCCCTTCTCCGGTTGTCAGCATACGACTTCTACCTACTCTGAGCCGTGGCAAGCCTTTCTCTAATGGACTTTATCTTTTCCAAAGCATCCTGCACAAGTTCTGGACCAACCAACTTGGCCTCCCCGACCTCAAACCACCCAATCAGGGATCTGCACTTTCGACCGTACAAGGCCTTGAAGGGTGCCATCTGAATACTGGATTGGTAACTGTTGTTATAGGCAAACTCCGCTAACGGCAGGTATTTCTCCAACCCTCTGCCGAAATCCATAACACATGCTCTAAGCATGTCCTCTAAAATCTGAATGGTCCTCTCAGATTGCCCGTCTGTCTGGGGATGAAATACTGTACTCAGATCAACCCTCGTCCCCAATGCCTCCTGCGATGCTCTCCAGAATCGAGAGGTAAACTGTGGCCCCCTGTCAGAGATAATCGACACCGGTACTCCGTGCAACCTCACTATCTCTGATAGGTACAACTGGGCATACTGACCCACTCCGTAAGTGGTCTTAACTGGCAGGAAATGGGCGGACTTGGTCATCCGATCAACGATTACCCAAACTGAATCGAATCCCCTCTGTTATCGCGGAAATCCTGTCACAAAATCCATAGTAATTCTCTCCCACTTCCATTCAGGAATTTCTATCTGTTGAAGTGTTCCGACGGGCTTTTGGTGTTCAGCCTTAACCTGCTGACACACTAGACATCTAGACACGTTGTCTGCCACGTCCTTCTTCATACCATTCCACCAGTATAACTCTTTCAGATCCTGATACATTTTAATACTACCCGGATGGATGGTGTACGCTGTCTTGTGTGCCTCATCAAGAATTCCTTCTTTCAAACCATCCACCATAGGTACACACAGTCGTCCCTCCAACTGGAGTATGCCATTGTCATCTATGGAGAATCGGACATCGTCCTTCTCCCCCTTAACCACTGTATCTTTGATAAGTTTGAGGTCGGCGTCTTGCTCTGTTTGGATTTAACCTCTTCGATTAGAGCTGACTTAGCTTGGATGTGGGCTAGAAACAAATTGGAATTTCCAATTCCAAACTGAGTTCCAGACTGTTCCAGCTCATGTATTTCCCGGATTAACGGCCTTCGCACTTCACTGATATGGGCTAAGCTACCCATTGACTTTCGGCTCAAAGCGTCTGCCACCACATTCGCCTTACCAGGATGGTACAAAATCGTACAATCATAGTCTTTCAACAACTCCATCCACCTGCGTTGTCTCAAATTCAGATCTTTCTTCTCAAAAATGTACTTAAGGCTCTTGTGGTCTGTGTACACCTCACATGTTTCGCCATAAAGGTAGTGCCTCCAAATCTTCAAGGCAAATACCACCGCTGCCATTTCAAGATCGTGAGTTGGGTAATTCTTTTCGTGCTTCCGGAGTTGCCTAAACACATAAGCAATCACCTTGCCATGCTGCATAAGAACACACCCTAACCCAACTCGCGAAGCATCATAGTAAATTACATACCCTCTGGTGCCCTCAGGAAGAGCCAACAACGGTGCTGTGGTGGGACTTTCCTTCAATTTCTGAATGCTCTTTTCACACTTGTTATCCCACACAAACTTTACCCCTTTTTGAGTTAACTTTGTAAGAGGTGGAGCAACCTTCGAAAAGTCCTGCACAAACCTTCTATAGTATCCCGCCAAACCTAGAAAACTGCGGATCTCCGTGACTGAGGTAGGCTGGGACCAATTCTTCACGGCTTCCACCTTGCTCGGATCAACATGGATTCCCTCTGAAGATACCACGTGACCGAGAAATGCAACCTTATCAAGCCAAAACTCACATTTTGAAAACTTAGCATACAATTACTCTTCTCTCAGCCTCTGTAATGCCAGTCTCAAATGCTTGGCATGCTCTTCAGCATTCTTGGAATAGACTAGAATGTCATCTATGAACACAATGACAAACCGGTCTAGAAATGGCTTGAAAACCCGATTCACCATGTCCATAAAAGCTGCTGGTGCATTAGTTAGCCCGAACGACATGACTAGAAACTGATAATGGCCGTATTGGGTTCGAAAAGCAGTCTTGGGCACATCTTCTTTTCTAATCTTCAACTGATGATACGCTGATCGTAGATCGATCTTTGAAAACCTCTTAGCACCTTGCAACTGGTCGAACAGATCATCGATTCTTGGAAGTGGATATTGATTGCGGATTGTTAACTTATTTAACTTTCGGTAATCGATGCACAATCTTAAAGTTCCATCCTTCTTCTTCACGAATAGAACTGGTGCACCCTAAGGCAAAAAACTGGGTCTAATGAAACCCTTATCAAGCAATTACTGTAATTGCGTGTGTAGCTCCTTCAACTCCTTCAGAGCCATTATGTAAGGTGGTGTGGAAATCGGCTGAGTACCTGGTAAAAGCTCGATCTTAAATTCAATCTCCCGATCAGGCGGCAAACCGGGTAATTCGTCAGGAAATACATCCAGAAACTCCCGAACCACTGGTACCTGATCCGCAGGAGGTACTTCTTTCGTAGTATCCCTCACAAAAGCCAGATATCCTTTACACCCTTTCTCGAGCAGCTTGGAAGCTTTCATTGCTGAAATTAGACTTGGATATGGTGCAGCACCATCACCCCGCACCACAAATGGCTCTTCATTATGCATATTGATTTTCAAACACTTCGACCAGCAGTCAACTACCACATGACATGATGCCAACCAATCCATACCTAGAATGACATCCAAGTCAACCATATAGAGTAGTCGTAGGTCCACAACTGTTTCATGACCCTCGACCACAACCATACACGATTCATAGACATACTTGACTTGTACTGATTCACCCATCGGAGTAGAGACCATTTCTGTCTCCGTCAACCTAGTCGGGCTTTTCTCAACTTTTCGTGCAAATGCATGTGAGATGTAGGAATGTGTTGAACCAGAATCAAATAATACAAGAGCCTGGAGAGAGCATACTGAAAGTGTACCTGTCACTACTGCATATAAGGCATGTGCATCTTGTCGAGACAAAGCAAACACTCGTGCCTGTCCTCCCCTTGGTGCACTTGGGCCTCTACCTCCTGCTCCTGCTCCTCTACCTCTGCCCGCTCCTAAAGTGTTGACTTGGGGTGGTACAATTCTAACTGGTGGGGTTGCAATTGGAGTACTACCCGGAGTAGGATTGCTCTTGACACACGTATTACTCTTCCTTTGCGGATATTCCTTAGCCATATGCCCGAACTGTCCACAGTTGTAACAACCTCCCTTCATAACTTTGCACTCTCCAAAATGAAATCTTCCACACGTTCCACACTGCGGTCTCTGGTTACCGCCCTGACTACTGCCTTGGAACCTCTGCCCACCTTGTGTGTTACTCCTCCCAGAACTTGTTGTGGTAATAGCAGACTGCCCACCAACTTGCCCTGCATAATTTGGAACTATACTAGAATTACCAGCTATCTTATGCCTCTTCTTCCATCCCTGTCCATCACTACCTGTCAGTAACTTGTTCTTGGGATTCGCCGATGTCCCAAACTTCTTTCTATTTTCAATTACCCTGGCACACTCAGCAGCCTGTGCTAGAGTTTCAAACTGACCACATTGCGGCAGTAGAACTACGAACAATGGCTCTACCAACTTGTGGATAAACCTCTTAGTCAACTCCTTCTCATCGGGAACCAATTCTGGCGCATATTGAGCTAGCTCCGTGAACTGCAGCTCAAACTCAATCACTGACATATTCGGCGTCATCCACAAATCTTCAAATTGTTGATGCTTGGCATACCTCATTCCTTCAGATAGAAACCGACCCAGGAATTCCCTCTGAATATCTTCCTAGGTCATAGGAGCAACTCTCCTTGCATATCTCTTCTGTACTGATTCAAACCAAACCCGTGCAGCGCCTCTTAACTAAAATGAGGCAAGTTGCACCATCTCTCCTCTTGGACACCTCAGTAACTGCCCAATTCCGATTATATCACGGATGAAATGTTGAGGGTCCTCCTTGGTTTTGGTTCCGCAAAAAGCAGGCGGATTCAGCTTCAGGAATTTTGTAATCGGTAATTCCCTCGGAACTCCCCTTGGTCCCCGGGGCACGTCCCTTTGTTGCCATTCCCTTCTTGGTTCTTCCTCCCTATGCTCAACCATTTCAGTTTCCTGTTCAGCCGATATCACTTGCTCTACTTCCTCGTCGACAACTAAACGGCGGACTTCTTGTTGAATTTGGTGGGTCATTTCAGCTCTTAACTCCTGAAATCCTGCAGTTAGCATCTCAGCCACTGACGGAGCACCCGTCTCAACCTGTGGCTCTGGAGTTTGTTGCCTATGGACTTCTCTTTCTTGTGTCCTACCACGACCGCGAGCACGACCTCTAGCTCGGCCCGTGGGAGGCATTCTCTCCTCCCGAACATACTCTTCATCTGTACGTGCAGGGACTCTACCGCCCCTCCTAGCCTGCCTTGTAGTCGGCGGCATCCCTGCACTGCACAAAAATGTCACCTGATAAGCATTTGCATAATCTATCATAGATTAAGAAGGAATGAAAGAAAGGCTGACTCAAATTATCCTGGGTACTCCCACAAGTGCCTGTTTAATGCAACGTTTTGCCCGGGTTTCACAATGAAGCTTAAACCGATACCCGGTTATACCAATGGCTTCACATGACTTAAAGAATAACCAGGCTCTGATACCAAGTTTGTCACGACCCCAAATCGGGAGTACGTGACCGGCACGGGAATAGATTTTTATCTCTAAACCTGTAAGCCTTATCCTGTAAACATGACTATAACTACCCTGCTATACAATCAATATATATATCATACTAGTGGCCACGCCTCACTGGTGGCCTAATTAACCTGCAATCCGCGGTTCGCTCAATACCGCTTCAGCTCAATCCAGTGTATAGATATGTCAGCACTTATAATGTAAATATTAATACCATATTGACCGTACGTCTCAATACGTACGATCTATCCTATTCACATGCAACAAGCACACATAATATATATCCATATCATATTGACCGTACGCCTCAATGCGTACGATCTATCCTATTCACATGCAGAAGTATATATACTCAAACATATATCCTAGTCTTCCCCAAACTGGACCCTGTCTTTAAGTACATGTGAAGCCGACAATTCTAGAGCAAGTACATATCAAAAGCTATAAATGTATGTATACAACTCTTACAACTTTAAAATATATACAACAAGTGAAATCAAAATAACCAAAAGGTGTCCACCCACGCGAACAAGTGCGTAAGGATGGTCTGATGTCCGTATCACTACCCAGACGTCGATGCCTGCCCGATCTCTATATCTGAAACATTGAAGTAGAGGGAGTGAGTCAAACAGACTCAGTGAGAAGCTTCCCATCCTCGGCGTAGCGGCGGGTATCACTATAGTTGGGGAAGGGGGAAACACCCACAATCACATGCGCATGAAAGTCCAATTTGTCAAATGTTATATTACGATGAGGCAATATTAATATAACATTAAAATCAAAGATAAACCTACGGATCATGCTTTTCTATCATGCTTCTCTTAATCAAACAATCATAATTAACATATCATATGAAAACTGTAAATCAATCAACTGACCCTAGTGCCAGGCTAGGGCAATGGCCTCAACGGGCAATTTCTCTTAATCTTTAACTGACCCTAGTGCCAGGCTAGGGCAATGGCCTCAACGGGCAATTGTTTTAGTCTTTTACTGACCCTAGTACCAGGCTAGGGCAATGGCCTCAACGGGCAAATGCTTTACTCTTTAACTGACCCTAGTGCCATGTTAGGGCAATGGCCTCAACGGGCAATATTTTCTGACTTGTTTCTCTTCCCGAGCCTTCAGCTGGGATTCTGACTCTATCTACCCATTATTATCCTAGACTGACTTTACCTAGGTAGTGTGAACCTCCCTATGACTCACTAATCAATTTATGAGATCATTTTAATCCTTATGTAATACCCAAACCCTTGATTAGATCATAACCAAGCTCTAAGTCCTTTCCTAAGTTCAATTACCGTAAAATGTGGACGTTTACTAACTACTTCTATACGATTTCTTTAATGAGTTTCTAATTAATAGGGTAAACCAAACCTTGGACTAAATCAACATCTTACCCCGTTGATTGTACTGTTCGGCGTACCTCATGTCATCACATGGATACCCTCTAGAACCTTTTTACCTGTAGTCAAACACACATATACAAATACTTTCATGGATAACAATTTAGGAACAACAATAACATGTTAACCACTAAACAATTCTTACAAATAGGCAAGTAGGCAAACCACATATCCACATCCTCAAACAACCCTGTAGGGCAAGGATGGGAAACCCCTCACCTAGACGGCTTCCTTGCGCTTGTCCTGGAGTAACTCCTGCTCCGGACGAGTCGTGGTTTCCTAACGAATGCATTCAAGTGGTTAACATCTCATCTATATGAAATTCATATGCATACTACATGCTCATGCCTAGAATGCATCTAGACGTTGCCAAGAACCGAGTCCTTGGTCTTATCCATCTTCCCTCTCTTCTATGAGAGTCTCAAGTGCCTTGCACTTGGTTTCATACAACCGTCGTTCACCTTGAGTTGCTTTTGGGGCCTTGGATTTGAGTTAGTAAACCTCAACGTGCTTCTAAGCCATCCTACTTAAGGTTACCTGATAACGGTGTACAGGGAATTTAGAATTTCAAGAAGTTGGGCGTAGCTTATTCCGTAAGTCTCTATTCTTGAGGGATAAGAAGACATTTGAAATGGTTTTGATCCGTAAAAACATGGTTGACGGTGTCCTAAGATGTTTCGGATAGAAAATAGGAGGTTCGGACGCCCCGGATTGGCAAAAAAACGACTTTTGAGCATGCTGGACAGGGGCCCGGCGCTATAGCGCCTAGCTACTGCCCAATAGCTCTTGGTGAACCAGAGAAATGGCGCTATAGCGCCTGTGTTGGTGCTCTAGCGCCGGTTTGCAGCATAACAATTCGTTTGCTGTGCTGTGGGCCGATTTGAGCTCGTTCCGGCCCGCTTTTGACCCCGGCTTCGACTCCGCACCTCACAGGTTTTGTTCCCCTACAATCCAACGACATAAATCCAACCCTAACTACTCAAATCCAAGCCCGATTCCAAATTTATAAACGAATCCCCAAACTGGGAATATTTAGAATTTTAAACTCCAAACCCTTTCAGATTGAATTCGGCTAAACCCGAGGGTATAGCCTCGACTATTACCCCAACTAAGTGTTCAAGAACACTTCCTAGGTTTCAATCTACCCTTGAAACAACCCAATCGAAGGTGGATTGGAAAAATCCCTAAAATGAGGAAATTTGGGGTTTTCGAATGAAATTGGGGTTACCAACCTTTGATCCGATTGGTGGAAGGTGTAGGAGACGTCGTACCCGAGCCCCAGTGACTTTTTCGGCGTCGGCTAGCTCTCCCCAGTCACTTTTTCGGCGAACCCCAACCCTTCCTCTTCTTCTTCACGTCCTCCCTCTCTCTCTTCTCTCTCTCTCTCTTTCTTTCTTTCTTTTTCTCTTCTTATGCGTGCCTCCCCCCTCTCACTTTCCTATACTTATTTCTATTAGTTCTTCCCTCTACTTTTGTCAACTACACGGCACCCACCAAAAATAAATAAATTAATATATATATATATATATATATATATATATATATTTATAATAATAATAATAATAATAATAATAATAATAATAATAATAATGATTAGATAGTAAATATCCCCCACTTAAATCCTCCTCTTTCCAATTAAAATTTTCGTTTTCTCTTATATCCTAAATTAGATACCCAAAAATATTTTCTACTCCCCTTTTTCCTATTTAATTCAGGTTTCCAATTTCTTAGGTCCTGAATTAAATCCAAAAAAATTATTTTCTACTTCTTTTCTTCCCTTTTTCATTTCATTTTAAACTTCGAAAAATTTCCCGGGTATTACAGCATTATTGAAATTGTAGCACTTGAGAGTAAAAACTTAACAATATGAACACCAAGACCAAAATTATGGCAACTATGCAAGAAGTCTTCTCACTCTGCAACTAAATCTTTTGATTACCTATCCTTAAGGTTAAGCAACACAAGTATATAAACCATTACTCATTGTATCATTACAAAAGTCATACTGTGACACCCCTGAAAAACAGAAGAGGGGCAATCGACACCAGATTCAAGGAAGAATTTCATGGTCCGGCAAGCCAATCAACAGAATAGAACGAATACAATTCCTAACATTTCCATATTAAAACATAAGAGTATTTAAATGAGAGATTAACATTCTCAGCTAAAATTTTGACATCTCTCAATTATATAACTGCTCAATACCCAATACAACATCCTTATTAAAGGACTTTTCTCTCAACTAATCAAAGACAAAGACTAGATCATAACAATTTCAAATAAGATTTACAAAATAACAAGGACCCTACCTGTGATAATAGAAGTTATCTAGAGGTAAGAAAAATACTGCTTGGAAAGAAATAAGAATAACTACGGCCTACGAACAAGAGTAAGCTTACCAAATGAAATGTCTTGAACTATACAGAGGGCAATGAATTTGATGCTACGCTTTTATCTGAAAAAAATATGAAAGGAGGGATGAGTTTTAAAACTCAGTGAGCAGATATTACCTACCATAATAGGGAAGGGAACAAACCTACATGCACGAGTTTTTTGCAAACAATTTTATACATAGTTTCTAAAAGCAATATAATGGAACAACAACAACAATGATAATATAACCTTTCTAAAACTAAATTAATAGTACTTTTGAATTTTATCAATGCCATATAAAAGCCAATTAGGGAAATCAGATTCACAGAACCAATTAGAATAGACAAGAGCAACAAGGCTCACGAAAACATATCCAGTTCACGTGTGTTGGCCGGCACACGGGGCTAGCAACACTCTTGCTAGCTGGGTTCCAAGGTACACCAAGGGCTAACGATACTGCATTAGCTGTAGGGTTCTATATCAGATGGCTTCCCAAAAATCATTTAGATAAGTAGAAATATAAATATACTAAAATATTTCTAACTATCAAAATCAAAGAGTCGAAAATACTTATAAATCAATAATCACAAATAATTAACTGCAACAGAAGTGCATATAATAAATCATACTTTCAGTGTATAACACTTATTTCCAACAGTCAATGTTTCAGAGAAGTCTTACATCCATTGAATCATTTCAAATTCAATCCAAGGTGAGGACAAATTTATATAATGCAAAAATATGCCATAATTCAGAAAAAAAAATGTAGAGAATAATAATTATACAAATACTTCAAAAATGATTTAACTTATAATGAGTCCATCACCTTGTGCTTAATTTCACAAAAAGAGCAGAAAACAATGATGAAACGGTCAAGTATACTGAATTCATTAATTAGAGATCAAATGAGAGCAATAAAACTTTAGAAATTCGGTTTATTCTCCATTCTAAACTAAAGGCTATAATGAAATAGAATGCAGGTAGGCAAGAAAAGTGTATAGTAGGCATAATCCACTCACAAAGTATGCAGACTGAGAAAATAAGCTCCAAGAGCTCTCCAGTCCAGCTCCCAAATTAAGAGCATCCTCAAAGCTACCTAAATTGTAAAGATTATACACGTAATGTCATTCTTACCTTCAATAAAGTATCAATACCTCTCATTCAAATTCTCCTTATTGTTTACTAGGATCCTTGATCGCTCACTTTTTGCAAATTCAAATTACTTCCAATCGAGGTTGCAATCGGTCGTCACGGTTGTGATCAAATAAAAGCCTCAAGTAGCATAGGGTGCGACCCAAGGGTCGAATCTCTCACGGAATCTTCGTATTAACCTGCAGTTGGTTAGTATCTCAAGCAAGTAGGTATTTGTAGAATAAGTAGGTAGTCAATGGTTTAATGGGTGAAGAATATTATGAAGCAGGATCCCAAGAAGAATAGAACCAGACAATCATGGCCAATCAAAAAGTATTCACGTATAATTAATTCATTCAAAATTTTTCATATTCATGATAATCATGGATTCCGAAAGCCAATCTAATTATGAATGTTATCCCCGACCGGGAACATCAATAACATGCATCAAGAGATTTTATAATATTATTAAACAAATAAATGTCCGACTGAGTCAGTTAATTTAATCTAATATTATCGCAATAAGAGGTACAAGCAATCAAGAACCCGAAGAATATATTTATATTGAATTTCGGAAGCCAGAAGTCATTAATACTTTTCCATATAAATCAAACTTTTACTAATTCGTTATGAAGAATCTAGTACCTTGTACACGTTCGTTCATGGTTGAATGTAGCAAGATAATGACAAACAAAACATAGCAAATATAATTATAATACGGAAAGGATAAATACAAACATAATGAAAGTAATAAACCCTAATGAAGGACCAGCGGCTCATGCCTATGCTAGTTCTTCTTGGAAACCCAAGAATGTAGTACCCGGGAAATTTTTTTCAAAGTTTAAAATGAAATGAAAGGGAAAGAAAAGAAGTAGAAAATAATTTTTGGATTTAATTCAAGACCTAAGGAATTGGAAACCTGAATTAAATGGTGAAAAGAGAGTAGGGAATATTTTTGGGTATTTAATTTGGGATATAAGAGAAAATAAAAAAAAATTTAGTTGGAAAGAGGAGGATTTAATTGGGAGTATTTTCCATCTTTTCTTATTGGATTTATTATTATTATTATTATTATTATTATTATTAATGATTAAGTATTTATTTATACATTTTTAATTAATTATGTTAAAGTGGGGTGGGGGTGCGTCACATAAGGATTAAAGGAGAAGAACGAATGATTTAAAAGAAAAGGAAGAGGATGGAAGGCACGCATAAGAAGAGAAAAAGAAAGAAAGAGAGAGAGAGAGAGAAAGAAGAGAGAGAGAGAGAAGGAGGAGTGGAGTTAGGAAGGAGAAGAAGGAGAAGAGGTTGGGGTTCACCGGAAAAGTGACCGGGGAGAGCTAGCCGACGCCGGAGAAGTCACTGGAGCTCGGGTACAATGTCTCCTACGTCTCCCGCCAATCGAATGAAAGGTTGGTAACCCCAATTTCATACGAAAACCCCAATTTCTTCATTTATAGGGATTTCTTCGATCCACCTTCGATTGGGTTGTTTTGAGGGTAGATTGAGACCTACGAAGTTTTCTTGAACACTTAGTTAGGGTAATAATTGAGGCTATACCCTCGGGTTTAGCCGAATTCGAATTTGACAGGGTTTGAGGTTTAAAATTCTAAATAGTCCCAATTTGGGGATTCGTTGATAAATTTGGAATTGGGCTTGGATTTGAGTAGTTAGGATTGGATTTATGTCGTTGAAATGTAGGTGAATAACACTCGTGAGGTGCGGAGTCAAAGCCGGGGTCGAAAGGGGGCCGAAACGGGCTATGTTTTTAAGAATCAAAACCATTTCAAACGTCTTGTTGTCCCTCAAGAATAGCAACTTACGGAACAAGCTAAGCCCAACTTCTGGAATTTCTAAATTTCTTCTACACAAACCTTAGGAAGCCTTAAGTAGGATAGCTTAGACACACGTTGAGGTTTAGTAACTCAAATCCAAGGTCCCAAAAGCAACTCAAGGAGAGCGATAGCGGTACGAAACCAAGTGCGAGGCACTTGAGACTCTCATAGAAGAGAGGGAAGACGAATAAGACCAAGGACTCGGTTCTTGGCAACGTCTAGATGCATTTTAGGCATGAGCATGTAGTATGCATATGAATTGCGTATAGATGAGATGTTAACCACTTGAATGCATTCGCTAGAAAACCACGACTCGTCCGGAGCGGGAGTTACTCCAGGACAAGCGCAAGGAAGCCGTCCAGGTGAGGGGTTTCCCATCCTTGCCCTACAGGGTTGATTGAGGATGTGGATATGTGGTTTGCCTACTTGCCTATTTGTAAGAATTAGTTAGTGGTTAACATGCTATTGTTGTTCCTAAACTATGATCTATGAAAGTATTTGTATATGTGTGTTTGACTACAGGTAAAGAGGTACTGGAGGGTATCCATGTCATGACATGAGATATGCCGAACAGTAGAAATAAGGGGGTAAGTTGTTGCTTGAGTCCAAGGTTTGTTTTACCCTATTAATTAGAAACTCATTAAAGAAATCGTATAGAAGTTGTTAGTAAACGTCGACGTTTCACGGTAATTGAACTTAGGGAAGACCTTAGAGCTAGGTTATGATCTAAACCAAGGGTTTGGGAACAATATGAGGATTAATACGATCTCTTAATTGATTAGTGAGTCATAGGGATGTTCACACTACCTAGGTAAAGTCAGTTTAGGATTGTAATGGGTAGATAGGGTCAGGATCCCAGCTAAAAGCTTGGAAAGAGAAACAAATTAAAACAATTGCCCGTTGAGGCCATTGCCCTAGCATGGTACTAGGGTCAGTTAAAGAGTAAAGCATTTGCCCGTTGAGGCCATTGCCCTAGCCTGGCACTAGGGTCAGTAAAAGACTAAAAGATTTTTCCGTTGAGGCCATTGCCCTAGCCTGGCACTAGGGTCAGTTAAAGACTTAAAAAAGAAATTGCCCATTGAGGCCATTGCCCTAGCCTGGTATTAGGGTCAGTTAAGTGATTTACAGTTTTCATATTATATGTTAAAATGTGATTGCTTGTTTACGAGTAACATGATAGAAAAGCATGATCAGTAGGTTTATCTGTGATTTTAATGTTATATTAATATTGCCTGATCGTAATATAACATTTGATAAATTGGACTTTCATGCGCATGTGATTGTGGGTGTTTCCCTTTCCCCAGCTGTAGTGGTAACCGCCGCTACGCCGAGGATGAGAAGCTTCTCACTGAGTCTGTTTAACTCACTCCCTCTGCTTCAATGTTTCACATACAGGGATCGGGCATGCATCGACGTCCGGATAGTGATACGGACATCAGACCATCCTTACGCTTTTGTTCGCGTGGGTGGACTCCTTTGGTTATTTTGATTTCTTTTGTTGTACATATTTTAAAGTTGTAAATGTTGTAAATATTTACAGCTTTTGACGTACGTGCACTCTAGACTTGTCGGCTTCATATGTATTTAAAGACAGGGTCCAGTTTGGGGATGAACTAGGATTTATACTTCTACATGTGAATAGGATAGATCGTACAAATTGAGGCGTATGGTCAACATGATATGAATATATATTATGTGTGTTTGCTGCATGTGAATAGGATAGATCATACGTTGAGTGCTGATAAATATATCTATACACTGGATTGAGCTGAAGCGGTATTGAGCGAACCGCGGATTACAAGTTAATTAGGCCACCAGTGAGGTGTGGCCACTAGTATGATATATATATATTGATTGTATAGCAGGGTAGTTATAAACATGTTTACAAGATAAGGCTTACGGGTTTAGAGGTAAAAATCTATTCCCGTCCCGGTCACGTACTCCCGATTTGGGGTCGTGACAAAGAAGAACTTAGCCACTCATATTCTCTCTACATTCCAGACTATATTAAAATATGGGTATCACTGAATGCATTTCCAACATTGTGAGACGTCTATTTATATTGCTACGGGGCATCCTATTTGAGTAGGAATAGGATGGAGATAACTATTAATTGGTATAGAATTTAATATTTGAATTTAAACCAATTTAAAAGCATCTCCAACTCCTTTGATGACTGGGATTCTCATTAAGTTCGCTCCTTAAGGTTGTTGCCGCGTCATTGCCCTGCCAAGCTGAAGTACTCGCTGTGGCGAGCTATTTTACTCGCCATAGCGAGCTGCGCACTCCTACTCACTGTGGCGAGCTGTATTACTCGCCACAGCGATGGCTCCGTCCTTTTATTGTTTTGTTCTCTCTCTGGGCCTTGCTACTAGTTCTTGCTTTTGGTTCCGGTTCTTGTACTTGGAGTATGTTTTCCCATTGATCCCTGTTAAGCCTGCAATACTCAACAAACATCAAACACACCTATCCAATATTCCACGGATTTTGCAGATAATCAAGAATATCAATAAAATAGTGCATTTTATGGGTAGTTTATCACATTTTTGGCTCTACTCCTTATGTCAAATTATTCAACTTTTTTGGTGCAAAATCATATGTTTTTATCTATAATTTATGCTATATAGCACAATAAAGTTAGGTTTGATTTTGAGTGCGATCGATCCTTTTAAAATCCCTAAATGCTAAAAGGTCTAAAATTTATGGGTTTTATGTTGTGGCCTTAAGTTTAGTATACCCTTTTCACTTTAATCTCTACTTTATAACACTTTCTTTAGAAGATGACTTTTAACCCTTCTAAATTTTCTCCAACATTCATTCTAGAATACTATTGGGATCAGCATTACTTTAAAAATTTAGATATACATTTTACAGTAATCACACAACATTTGTAAAGTTTTCAGTTTCGTCCTTTAAACCCTCTTGATTTTGAAAGTAACCTCCAAAGACCTCAAACAATTTTCTAATTTGTATGAGATACTCCTTATAACTAAATATTACTAAAAAGAACAGAATTTATAAAATATTCAGTTATTACCCTTATTTTCGAAAAATTCAGTTTGGTACCTTTTCCACAAATGATTTGATTCTTTTTTTTTTTTTGCCATTTCTCTATCCCATTACTCCCATTATCCATATCAACATATCATGAATATAAGGAACACAAAAATACCCAGTATATAAAAATATCAGATAAGCCCCAACTGAAAAAAAACACTTTAAAATAGCCCTAAAAGTCTAGATCCAAACCTACAATCATCTCACAAAGTTATTAGCATTCATACTCACCTAAAATGGAGTTCAACCTTCACCCAATCTCCATTTTGAGCTAGAATTCAAAGAGAGAGAAAGAAGGCATCCATGAGACAGAGACATTGAGAAGTGAGAAAATGTTGAGCACAAAGATAGTTGTTGCCGATGATGGTCGGTGGCTGGCGGTGGCGTTCCAGTGACCGTGAAAGTTGCCAAGGAGGTTGAGGAGGGGATGGGGTTTGTAATATGAAGAAAAGGAAAGCAGAGAAGAAAGTGAGGGGAGAAGGTTCGGGAAGTAGAACAAAAGAATGAGAAAAAGAGAGGAAAGAGAAGAAAACGAGAAAGAAAATGAGGGGAAAATACATATGTAGATATTTTTAGGTATCTAAGATTTTTTTTCCTTCAAAAATTTTTATAAGAATAATGATAACTCCTGTAACTCCATAATATTCCCTCCTACGGACACGTGGCACTGGCCTTCTAGAAGCTTAACCAGACCATGGATCAGTGACATGTGGCACCACTCGATGGTCTCATACGTGCCTACACCCATGCTTCCCCACATACTCTCCCGCATTAGAGACGTGGGAGAAGCTCAAGGATCATGGGTCGAGCACTATGCACAAGAACGTCGGTCGACCACGTCCTTCCCTTCATCAAGTATAAATACCCCTCACTTGGGGTACTTAAGAGGGAAAGAGAATAGAAGAACAGAACAGAAGAATCATCACCCAAAGTATAATTGACAGAAAACAGAGTACACTTACTCTCTCAATATACACTCATTCTCCAGCTCTAAAGCACCATTCAGAGACCCTTGTTCTCTCATCCTCTACATATGAGGTACCTCCACTGGTGGCTCGCCTGCCCGGAGCAATATACACGTCCTAGCCGCACTCGGCCTCCACAGGTAACACTCCTGCCTAATGGCTCCTATGGACGTTCTTTCTTCAAACTACGTGGACTTTGATCCCTTTACAAGGGTACGTAGGCATCTAGGTCATCGCCTAAGGACAAGTCCCGCAAGGTTATGAACCCTTGAAGTCCTTATTTTCAATTATGAATTGTCTAAACAAAAAATGGCAGCTACATTGGTGCCCATCACGGTCCTTCTCAGACCACAATGCCTTGCGCATTCTGCTGCTAAACGACAATTCTTTTTCGGGGAGTAGGAGTATACATCTAACACTCAGAAACCCATCCTTTGTTTAAATCTCTTAAAAGGCAGTACTCGTATGGCCAACAACAGTAGACCCCTCAAGTCGTCACACGACCGATAGGACGTCACCGGCAACAACCAAAACAAACGGCAACGAAGGGCACAACTCGTAGCCTTTGGAGAAGTAGACGACACAAAGGAGATTGATGAACCAATAACCATCACAACCAGCATTGTAGGATATAAAGTCAAAAGGGTGTTGATAAAACCCAGATCGGGTACCGACGTGCTTTTCATTGAAATGTTGGAAAAATGCATAACTACGAGGGTCAGCTGGTGCCAGACGCAGGAACTGTTATTGACTTCTCATGTCGAGCTGTTAACACATGCAGATCTTCACAACCTGGCTCGCCTTGGGAATCCCCCAAGGGTCGCTCACACGAAGTTTAACTTCACTGTATCAACAGCTTCATCAGCATACAATGCAATTTTGGGTCGCCCGACGCTTAACAAGCTCAAGGTAGTCGTATCCACTGCCGACCTGATATTAAAATTCCCCACACTTGGAGGAATTGGAGAAATGCGAGCAGATAAGGAAGAAGCCCTCGCGTGCTACATATCAGATATGTCCAAAAGAGACAAATCTGAAGCTCACACTTCAAACGAAAGGAATGCCCAGAAGTGGTAGACTTATGGGATGAAATACCGGGAGCTCGCCCACAGGCCACGAAAGATCTTGTCAATGTTTGCATGGACGAAGGAAATAGCAGAGAGATCTAGGTAGGAGCACTTCTGGATTAAGCGACCAAAGAACAACTTCATAATCTACTCATGGAGTACAGGGATATGTTTTCTCGGAGCGCCGCGGACATGCCCGGGATAGATCCAGTGCTAATATGTCATTCCCTGAATACAAAAGACGGCCCCGGCGTTATCCAGAAAAAGTGGCACTTCAGCGAGGGAAGACAACAAGCGATCGACGAAAGAGGTACAGAAGCTGCTGGACGCCAGTTTCATATGAGTGTCACAGTATCCTGAGTGGCTCTCTAACGTGGTCATGATAAAAAAGGCCATCGGAAAATGGTGAATGTGCGTGGATTTCACCAACCTAAATAAGGCCTGTGCAAAAGACGCATATCCACTTCCTAACATTGACAAACTGGTAGATGGAACCCCGTGACATTGTTTTTTGAGTTTCTTAGATGCCTTCTCAGGGTACAACCAGATTCAGAAGAACTCAAAAGACCAGGAGAAGACCTCCTTCATCAATGACAAAGGAGTTTTTTGTTACAAAGTCATGCCTTTCGGACTGAAGAACGTGGGTGCAAGCTACCAGAGAATGATGCACATAGTCATCAAAGATTAGATTGGAAAAAATCTCGAGGTCTACGTCGACGGCATGGTGGTGAAGTCCCTGGAAGTCGACCAACATCTACAACACCTAGAGGAAATTGTCCTAGTCCTGACAAAACACCAGATGAAGCTGAACCAACAAAGTGTATTTTTGGAGTATCAGTAAGGAAGTTCTTAGGCTTCATGATCACGCAAAGAGGAATCGAGGCAAACCCAGAAAAATGCACGGCCGTCCTGAACATGGAACCTCCTCGTTCGATCAAGAACGTGCAAAAGCTCAACGGAAGACTGGCGGCCCTCAACAGATTATGATTAAGAATGGCTGATCAATGCCTCCCTTTCTACAAAATCCTGAAAGTTGCACCGACATTCCAGTGGACGGAACAATTTGAAAAGTCCTCTCAAGACCTCAAAGCATACTTGGCTAGGCCCTCGGTACTGGAAAAAATCAAAAAAAGGGGAAACCTTGGTGTTGTACTTAGCCACCACCGACCACGTAGTAAGCTCAGCCCTGATATGGGAAGAAGGAGCTGAGCAATACCCAGTGTATTACACAAGCCATGCAATGCAAGGAGCCAAACTATGGTACCGACGAGTGGAAAAACTAGTACTTTCCCTCGTCCACTCAGCACGGAGACTCCGACCTTATTTTTAACAACACACGATTATTGGTTCGAATCGACCAGCCCCTACAACAAATACTGTAGAAGCCAGACTTAGCTGGGAGAATGACAAGTTGGGCCGTAGAACTTTCTGAGTTCAACATCAAATACGAGCGAAGGCGGGCTATCAAAGCCCGAGCCCTAGCAGATTTGATTGCCGAAATGACTTCATCAGAATGCCAAAAGGGGGACGCCCTAGCAGAGGAAACAAAGACTGATGTGACGTGCGGGCCGCAACTAGAAAAATCCCCATGGCTAGTCTATGTAGACGGCACTTCAACGAGAAATCCGCGAGTGCCGAAATCATAGCCAAAAGCCCCGACGGAATCATAGCCCTGAGCTTCATGTTCCCAGCCTCGAATAATCAAGCTAAATATGAAGCACTCATAGTCGGACTAACGCTAGCTCATGACCTGGGCGCCTCAAAGGTCAAGCTATTCAGCGATTCACAACTAGTGGTTGGATAACTTAACGGGGAATTCGAGGCAAAGGACGTTAACATCACCAAATATGTTGGGCGCACCAAACAAGAAATCAGCAAGTTTGATTCCGTCTTGATCATACGGATACCACGAAGCCAATACATAAGATGACACCCTCTCCAAATTAGCCACCACGCCAAGTCAGTCAGGCCTAAAAAAGGTCATACGAACGACATTGCAAGCACCCAGCATAACCCCAAACATGCTACTGATAGCAGTCGATGCCTCCTTGATGGCTTTAATAAAGGCATATATGAAAAAGGGCACGCTACCCGAAGAAGGGGAACTAGCCAAGAAGATAATGAGGGAAGCGGCTCGATATTTTATCTGGGGAGAAGACTTGTACAAAAAGGGGTTCTCATCCCTACATCTCAGGTGTATTCCACCCAAAGATGCAAACTACGTTCTCCAAGAGATCCACAAAGGCGTATGCGAAACCTATCAATTCACGGGTGCCCTCTGCAAATAAACACTTATGCTGACATTTTGCTGGGTTAGAGATTTGAGTTTAGGGTTTGAGTTTTTTCATTATGTTCTTCTAAAAACAACAATCTTTGATGGTATAAGACACAAGAAATTCGTGGAACATGTTTTTGTCAAAAACTGAGTTTTTGAATCTGACCTTGCTCTGTTTAAACGTGTTTTTTGAATTCGTTCCTCGACGGATTTGCATGATATTCCACATCCATATGAAAGCTAACATCCTAGGCTTTCTAAATTGTATTTTTCCAAAATATTCCAACGGTTAGATCTTCTGGAAATTGCCTCGAAAGTCAGCGGTTCTGTTTTCTAAACTGATGCGGAATTTTTGTATGATTGGCTACTGTTTTTAATTTACTGCTCTTAAATGGATCAAATCCTTTCTGTAATAAATTGATACTTAGAATATTTTATCTCTAAGCTTGATTTAGAAAGAAGAATCAAATAATTTCGTTAAGTATGGAAGGAGATATGACCATTTCAATGAAGCTTGCCAAATGTTGCATGCTGTTTTGAATCTGATCTTGCTCTGTTTAAATGTGTTTTCTGAATTCGTTACTTAATGTATTTGAGTGATTCCAAAGCCATATGAAAGCTAACATCCTAAGATTTCTAAGTTGTATTTTTACTAAAAAGTCCAACGGTTAGATTTTCTGGGAAGTTTCTCGAAATTAGCGGTTCCGTTTTACACACTACCAATTTTCTAGTTTTTGAAAAGTTGTTATTTCTTCCTTAATTTGAATGGTTCCTTTCCCTTCAACTAAAATGAGTTTAACCAACTTTTAAGTGTCATTTCAAAGATCAAACAAAATCCTAGATAAAAAAATTGTTGGTTTGTTTGGGTTCCAAATGAATTGCTTACACTTTTTAAATGAAATGAGAGATTGCCCAACGGTTGGATTTTTTTTTGTGTGGACCCATGGTGAAAATGAGGAGTTTCCATATTTGGCAAAATCCTTCATTGAAGGAGCTTGGAGAGTGAGCAAGTGGCAAGACTTGTTTACTTAAGCATAAATTGTTTTTAACTTAAAAAGAACTCTAAATGATGACCTTAGCTTAATAAGGGGTTTTGGGTTAGCCTTGAATGTAGTTTTAAGTTGCTATGTAATTATGAATTTATAATATGGTGGAAAGGATTATATGTGATAGGACCTATGTGGTGAAATAGAAGTTGATGTATGAAAATTGATATGGATTGAATTGGTTGTATGTGATAGGATTCAAGTACTTCCTTGGAGACAAGAGTGCTCAAAGGGAATGTTAAGTAAAGTGACCAAGGTGAGGGCTCTTTCATCTTTGCTCCTAGGGTTGTATGCTTATGTGGATTACATGAGTATGCATATTCTCTGCTTGTCTGGCATGTGTTAGCTAGAGGTATAGAATGTTAAAAGAATGAAAGAACTAGAAAATAGATTGTGGAAATTAGCTTGGATAGGAAGACATAGGAGTAGAGTATAATTGTTTGTTATGATTGGTGTGTTACAAATCCAACTCATACACTCCGGAGGCATGATGAGTATTTTATTAAATCTTTTCCACGACGGTGGCAAGAGTCCTTGTACGGAAGGGCTAAACTTTATTTTGAAAACTCGTCACGACGGTGACTTAAATTAAAATCATGCAAAGGGAGTTATTGGTGGGTTTCGGATTTGGTTATGCTAGCAATGTGAGACATCGACTAGAACAACGTCAGATGGCACTTGAGACCTCAGTTTTATAATCACCATGACGATGGTCATTGCCCTATCCTGGCAATAGGGTCAGAAAGGATTTATATTGCTATGACGATAGCTTGAGGCTTAGAGAGTGCATCTGGACGGGTATATGAGTTATATCCTGTTGAGAATACTTGTACATATTAATAAGGAGAAGAATTGTTGATCCTTCGGGAAAGATACAAAGAATCCTATTAATATGTGAGACTAAAGTAAGGAGACACAGGAGGAACCTACGGGTGAACCGTGAGCCTAGCCTAGTAAAAGAGAAATCATCCTGTGGAGTTGGTCCAAGGTGTGTCAGTGGCCATGCTTCGAGACGTCCTGTCGTGCCCGCCATGTGGCCTGGTTGGGTAATGGACGAGTGGGCTCAAGCTATTGCCCCACAGCAAGGGGTCAGGACGTGCCACGTGGTGGCTACGTATCAGTTGTTTGATAGATAGAAGTTGATTGTGTTTGATTAATAGAATTGTCACAAGGTAACTAGTACCCAAGTGAAGGGGTTAAGTATTGTTTGATTAACAGAATTGTCACGAGGTGACCAGTACCCAAGTGAATGGGTTAAGTATGCTTTGCCACGTGGTGGCCAGCAACCCGAGTGCACGGGTTCGAGGTAGAAAAGCCATGTAGTGGCTAGTAAATACCCCAGAGTGGGGGAAGTTAAGTAGATGTATGTTATAGTATCTGCGTGTACTTAAAGAATTGTCTGTGTTTGCATATTATTGCTGATTGTGCAGCGGAGTGGTGACGTACAGGATTACGTCATCATAACATCTTGTTTTATTCAGATATGCTGAACGTGAGAAGACCGGTAAGTAAAAGCCGGCACTATATGTTACGTGTTTAATTGTTGATTGATGACGTGGAATAAACTGCTGCATGTTTACAGTTATTAAATGCATGTGAGTGTTTGGGTGAAATTTCGGTTGTTGTGTGATCACCAAGAATGTATGCTAACAACAGTAACTAGTTGTTTTTGCATGTGGTTGTGTATGACTCCCAAACCCAGCGCTATGGTACCCACCTTGTGCCGGGGATGGGAGAGTCCTCACTGAGTCGCGTGGTCAAGACTCACACCTCATTTTTACTACACAGAGACAGGTTAAGTACAAGTGGAAGAAGTCTCGGTGGAACGGGGGTTGAACAACAGTTTTCCAAGACCCACAACTTGTTCATGTGGGTGAATAAAGTGTAATTGTAATTTAATTTACTTTATTATTGTATCATAAAGTAAAGGGTAGACGTACCCAACTATATTGTATCACTAAATCTAGAACTGTCAGCTTCACACACCTTAAAGATCAGGATCCGTTAGATTACGATGCAGGGAAAACTTATTTCCAAAAATATATATATACATATATCTATTGCATGTGAATAGGATAGACAACATCTTCGGATGTGTAGCCAGTACACAAGTTATATATTATGTATGTTTTCCTATATCTATATCCTGAAGCGGCACTGGCCGTGGATTTGCTTGCCTAGGATAGGCCACCATTTCAATGTAGCCATGGTATTATACTACATGTGGATGTGTTTTCAAAGATAGATATTCTGTCAATTAGGTGATAAGGCTTACAGGCATATGGATATTCCCTGTGTCTGTGCCGGTCACGGTCCTCTAAACGGGGGTCGTGACAAACTTGTTATCAGAGCCTGGTTATTCTTTAAGGGTGTGAAGCTAACTAGTAGTCTCGGGTGTCAGTTGGGCTATCCATTACGAATCCGAACATAATGGTAGTTCCGACAGGCACTTGTGAGGTTGCTCAGGATATTGAGTCATAAATTCTTTCCAGTCATCGCTTTAGGCATAGAATTTGTATGTGAAATTCTATGCAAAGCATATAACCTGTACAGTACACAAGTGCCAATGAGCACTAAGTCATAAGGTGGGGTTGCAGTGACCCCGGGAACCTTAGGACACCATAATAGGGAAAGGAGACATCCATGGAGGATGCTATCTAGACACAGACACATTTGGGTGAATTGTAGGCAGGAATGCGCTACAATGTGTGATTGTTGCAGGTGTCAAATGAGACGATGCGTCTGCTTTGTTAGCGGCGCGTTGTGTGCTATGGTATAGGCACAAGTGGTTTGATTATAGTATGGAATGCATGTAGAATAGAAATATGCAATGAATGGTAGTTCAGGTTAGGAATGGTTTGTAAAGTGGAAGAAAAGACACGCTTGACTTGTAGAAAAGAAAGTAAGCCCATGGGGCGATTGAAATGGAATGTTACGGACAAAAAAAAAAAAGAAAAAAAAATAGGGCCATGAGGCATGAGATCGACAGGAAGATGACCAAGTGAATGGGTCACGACTGTGCGGTATGCTATGGCTGAAGGAAGTGAGTTGTCCTTCCTAGAAAGTAAATAGAAAAGAGGTGGTGTATGCCACACTATAGAAGTACAAGTCTACGGACTAGAAAAATCAGGATAGGGTATATGGAAGGGCAAGGTGGCCGAACCATATGCCGTAGAGATAGATGTTAAGAGGTAGAGGCATATGTAAATGTGTAGAGCGTGACCATATGCCGAGCAGGAAACAGAGTAAATGGTAAGGCACAGGGAAGGAGCCTAGTCCAACCCTGCGCTCGATCCATGAACTGCTTGTTCCTTAAGCAAACAAGGGTGAAAGGAAGGGATTAAGCCTAACCAAACCCTCTTGGGTTGCTTAAGGAAGAGCATAAAGAATAGGATATTGAGCACATGAGAAATTTTTGTAAAAATCTTTTTTTGGTCTTTCCGGATGAGAGATTTTGAAAGACCCTCAAACTTTTTTTTTGAAAATAAAAGGGATAACCATTGGAAGGCAAAATTTCATGAAAACTCTTTCTCAATTTGAGTCATTCCAATTGGTCAAACCCTAACCAATTACGAAAACCTTAGGCGTCATTTTCTAAGAAATAAACTTGAATTAATTTTTAAAACCGTAGGGTGCCTAAGAAAACTAACTTATGTGACCAATACCCTACCAAACAATAGTCCTTTTACAGGTAAGCTGTATAAGGATGGTAGATGTAGTTGAGAAATCACTCGCTTGGAGTGATTAAAGTTGAGTAGACATCGAAAAGCACTAGAGAGTGCTAAAGTGTCAAGGGAGTATACAGGTAAACCTAAGGGTTACCAATTAAGGGGGCCATAGGGTGATTATGGACCCGAAAGTATTAGACCAGAGCAGGTCTAGAAGTGGAAATGGGCGTAGACCTTCGGGTACCGTCCAGAGATAAGAAAATGAGTGATGTTGAGGTAGATAGCTCTCGAACGAGATAACATGGGAGATAAACCCCAAAGGGACTCGTGGAGGCCCGAGGGGAGAGAAAGTAGACAGGGATAAGTAGTCCCATAAGGGGGGAAGAGCGGAAGCCTATGGGACCCCATAGGATAAGAGTCAAGTAGGAGATGGAGAACCAACTACTACTGTAAGTGTATGTATAGTACACATATTGTAGTGGACATAGCTAGGTAAGCTAATTCCACAGGTTAGTGAACCGTAAATCCATTAGTCTGAAGCCTGTGTATGGGTGGAGACTGAGTGGAAAAACCAAACGTATCAATGGCCATGTGGGTGCCATAAAGGGAAAAATTAATTGTAAGGACGATTAATCGAGAAGGAGAATTTAGTGAGTAACAAGTATTGAGAAATACTCGAAGAAAGAGTACCACGTAGGTACGAAATGAGAAGAAGAGAGTGAATACGGAAATGGAGTCGGGTAAGCATCGGGGGATGCGAGCCAAATGATAAAACAGGTATGCTACCATTGGGGGCGATTGGAACCCAACGGGTAACACACTTGCAAGAGGCGGTATATGTTCGTGAACATACGCCACACCGTAAGAAAGGAAAGAGTCAAACCGTGGGAGCGGATCCCGTTTGGTCAAAGGGAATAGAGCATGCTCGGAAAGGTTCATGCTGGAGTTGACGGATCAAATATTCCAAGTAGGAATACAGGATCTAAGTGAGTTGAGGATTCCGAGTGGGCCAAGTTGGGGGTAAAAGCCAACGGAAACCTAATGAGTAGAGTTAGCATAGGATGTGCAACTCTAACTGGACTACCCTGAGGATGGTAGAGATCCACAGTCATAGTTGTGTTAAGCAAGGTCTTCGGATATGAAGACCGAACCGAGCCTGAGGCAGAGTAATGAGTATGATGGTAAGGAGGAGACTGATGAGTTTCCATTATAAACAGAAATGACTACAAGTAGTAGTCAGAGAAGAGTCTAAGTCAGTCAGACATAGGATGTCGACAGGAAGTAACCTGAAGTGGTTATGGAAACCACTAAGGGTAAGTGTAGGAGTCCGGAAAAGAAAGGGAAACACGAGTCATAAATGTAAGATCCTTTACCGTTTGGTGGAGAAACGGTAAGTGTAATACATAGTTGTGCTAGTGTCATGGCATGTAGCTTCGTTAGGACACGAGTAAGGTAAACCGAGTCGGTAGTGAGTGTAACAAGCTCGGAAGGGTTGGGTACACTTATGACAAAAAAAAAGTATAAACACCTACGTAGGGTGTATGCCGTGTAAGCAGTAAGTCTAGATGTAGAGTAGAGGGTGTAGTAAAATGTAAACGGACTTTTTTGGAGAAGTCGTTTATAAAGAATATATCGAGGGAATAGCAGCAGAAGGGTAGCTGCTTGGTGGTAGAGGACACTTAGGTACGAGGACTCCGATGCAGGGGAGTACTTAAGTCAGTTAGAGTATATAGAAATAGGACCTAGTGTGCTATGCAAATAGCTAGTGTCTTGGCGTGTTCCAAGACGGATATAAGAGGTCACTACGAAGGTAGCTAGTCGAACAAGCAGATTGAGTCAAGGTAAGTCTCACTAGAGAAGGCAATAGTTAACTCCTCGGAGGACTAAATTGGAGCATGGCATGTGGTACGTGCCAGACACTCCATTGTGAAATTAGTAGCACAAAGTGAATTGAAACTAGGAAAGTTAGGTATCCTCGGGGAAGGATACGACGACAGATGGAGTCTGTCGGTTAACACCTCGCGGAGGGGTGGTTAACTATGAAACTAGGAATACAAACGATCACAGAAAGAAGATGTAGAGACTAGATAGAGACCTTGAGTCTCTAGGAAAGAAAGATGAACCGTAGGGTAAGACGGTAAAACTTTCACGTTGAGAGGAACCATAGATGAAATTGAGCCAAGGGAGGGCAACAAGCCAACAACCCCACGAAGGAGATGAAATTCGGGGACCGAATTTCTTAAGGGGGGAAGAATGTAATACCCCGGAAAATTTTGAAGATTTAAGAATGATTTATTTAAAATTGTTTTTTGAGGATTAAAGATATATATATATATATATAGAAAAAAGTATGAAAGTTAAAAGGAACCGGGGACTAAAACGAAGGAAAACGTAGAGTTGGAGGATGGAGGGACTAAAGTGAAGAGAAAACTTGTTTCTCCCCACTTACACCCCTTCCACGCCACTCACACACACAATCAGAAAAGAAAAAGAAAGGAAAGGAGAGAGAGGGGGAGCTAGGGCTTGGATGAGGGAGTAAATCCGGCGAGCCGGAGCAAGGATTAGGAAGCCGCCCCCAACCTTCTCTTCATCTTGTTTTACTCTCTTGAGGTAGGTTTAGTAATCTCCTCCATCTATAAGTTTTCTCATCCTCACCATTTCTTGATTTTATGAACAATGGAGGCTCAAACTTTGCATTCTTGATGTTATGAACATTTCTATTGGATATTTTAATTGTTGGTTATGCTGAGATTTTGCTGGGTTAGAGATTTGAGTTTAGGGTTTGAGTTTGTTCATTATGTTCTTCTAAAAACAACAATCTTTGATGGTATAAGACACAAGAAATTCGTGGAACATGTTTTTGTCAAAAACTGAGTTTTTGAATCTGACCTTGCTCTGTTTAAACGTGTTTTCTGAATTCGTTCCTCGACGGATTTGCATGATATTCCACATCCATATGAAAGCTAACATCCTAAGCTTTCTAAATTGTATTTTGCCAAAATATTCCAACGGTTAGATCTTCTAGAAATTGCCTCGAAAGTCAGCGGTTTTGTTTTCTAAACTGATGCGGAATTTTTGTATGATTGGCTACTATTTTTAATTTACTGCTTTTAAATGGATCAAATCATTTCTGTAATGAATTGATAATTAGAATATTTTATCTCTAAGATTGATTTAGAAAGAAGAATCAAATAATTTCGTTAAGTTTGGAAGGAGATATGACCATTTCAATGAAGCTTGCCAAATGTTGCATGCTGTTTTGAATCTGATCTTGCTCTGTTTAAATGTGTTTTCTGAATTCGTTACTTAATGTATTTGAGTGATTCTAAATCCATATGAAAGCTAACATCCTAAGCTTTCTAAGTTGTATTTTTACTAAAAAGTCCAACGGTTAGATTTTCTGGGAAGTTTCTCGAAAGTAAGCGGTTCTGTTTTACACACTTCCAAGTTTCTAGTTTTTGAAAAGTTGTTATTTCTTCCTTAATTTGAATGGTTCCTTTTCCTTCAACTAAAATGAGTTTAACCAACTTTTAAGTGTCATTTCAAAGATCAAACAAAATCCTAGATAAAAAAATTGTTGGTTTGTTTGGGTTCCAAATGAATTGCTTACACATTTTAAATGAAATGAGAGATTGCCCAATGGTTGGATTTTTTTTTTATGTGTGGACCCATGGTGAAAATGAGGAGTTTCCATATTTGGCAAAATCCTTCATTGAAGGAGCTTGGAGAGTGAGCAAGTGGCAAGACTTGTTTACTTAAGCATAAATTGTTTTTAACTTAAAAAGAACTCTAAATGTTGACTTTAGCTTAATAAGGGGTTTTGGGTTAGCCTTGAATGTAGTTTTAAGTTGCTATGTAATTATGAATTTAGAATATGGTCGAAAGGATTATATGTGATAGGACTTATGTGGTGAAATAGAAGTTGATGTATGAAAATTGATATGGATTGAATTGGTTGTATGTGACAGGATTCAAGTCCTTCCTTGGAGACAAGAGTGCTCAAAGGGAATGTTAAGTAAAGTGACCAAGGTGAGGACTCTTTCATCTCTGCTCCTAGGGTTGTATGCTTATGTGGATTACATGAGTATGCATATTCTCTACTTGTCTGGCATGTCTTAGCTAGAGGTATAGAATGCTAAAAGAATGAAAGAACTAGAAAATAGGTTGTGGAAATTAGCTTGGATAGGAAGACATAGGAGTAGAGTATTCAGAGCATTCAGATATGGAAGACTAAAAACAAAGACTAATAGAAACTATTAACAAAATAAAAACTTCTAAAATTCTACTGGTGTGGTTTCCTCCGCCACACTTGTCTCACGGCATAATAAACTAATAAAACATATCAAAACTGTGAATAGAAGATAAGAGTTGGAAGTATTTCAGCTGGTGATAAAACATATCAACCTGGCCTTTCAAGGGGGTTTGAAATTCTCTTTGAATAATTTTAGCTGGTGATAATAGGCTGCATGCATAGTTCCTTCCTTGTCATAGAATATCTCCACGACCCTGCAGTGATGAACTTTTGCAACGGTGAAAGGTCCAACAAACTTCATCTTTCTTGTTCCATCCTTCGCACCGCTACATTCTACTATCTTCATCACCTTATCACTAGCTTTGATTAACTTTTTCTTGGCCCAATTATCAGGTGGCTTCTTTAATTCCACGTCAACCTTTCCAATAATGGATCAGGTTCATGCCGATCCGACTTAGCCACTAGACCATGATGCTTATAACTCACACTCTTTCGTGCATCGCAAGTAGGAACAAAATCAACTAAATGCTCAGAAGCGTGAGAATGATTAATAAAATGAGAGCATGAAGAAGGGTTAGAATTTTTCATGTTAGTGATTGGGCTCGGTCAGCTCATCAGATAGCAGAATAGTTGGAGTGCGGTGACTTTGCTCTTCAACTTTACTTCCGACTTCCAGTCTTGCTCCTACCCTGCTTGAACACCTGGAACATCATTACACGAGCCCTTCTCGGCCTCACAGTCAAAAATCAAAGAAGAAGAATTTAAAAAAGGAGAATGTTCAATGAAAGTAGGTAAATCATCTAATGGAGGACTAGGATGATCAACTCCATGAACATATAATGGATTATCATACGAGGGGAGATCAAAATCATGCAATGGATTACTATACTACGTATCCACTGCTTTTACACCAAAAATATTATCCTCTCATGGGTGTTTCATCGTCTCATACATATTAATCATCACCTACCTCCATAGAAATAGTGCCTTCTTTCATGCTAATTGTGGTATTAGCAGTCCTCAAGAAAGGGCCTCTCATTGCTTTCAAAGCTTTTTGCTTGCTCGTTTTCTTATTGCATTTTTCCATGGCTAACGAAGATGAAAGTGAGTATTGTCTCCTCCTCCTTCTTCTTGTTTCTTATCTTCTGCACTTTTTTCGCCTTTTTCGGAATTAGGGTTTTTCAGGATTCTATCCCTTCGACTTCACTGACTTGGCGGGCCTCTCCCCTCCTCCTCTTCCTTTGAGTTGTACCTGGGATGGTAACCAGAGTAGGGAAAAGAGAGCAAGACAGGTTTCTTCTCCCGACCGAGAAAGGGTTACCGGAGTTCCCATTGGGGCACCTGAAGGAGGTATGAGAGTGGAGGGTAAGCAAGGCTAGGGTAACACCGTCAGGGGCCGTTTTCAAGGGAAAGAGGTTTTCCAAGGGAAAAAAATAGGAAAGAGAGAAGGAAAGAGGGAGGGAACCCGAAAGAGAGAGAAGAGGAGCCCAAGAATCTTGCTGGAGCAGACTCCCGGCCTCCTTCTTAAGTTCCTCTGTCTTCGAGGGGGCAGCTGAGGATTACTCCAGTGGTGACTGGAGTAGCTGCTTCGATGGAGGGTAGTTTTTCGCCTCCAGAGTCAACCCATCGCTCACGATTGAGGGTGATTCTATCAAGCTCTACCTCTTCCGTTCTTCCGAGCCTGTGGCTCAGGCTTCTTCTGGGAGTGTTGAGGAGCCGACGAGCAAGAGGGCTCGAGTGGAGGGAGCGGTAGAGCAAATTGATGTTGTTGTTGTTGAAAGAGGGGCTGAGGCTCCAACTGAAAGGTTGGCCGTCGCGGAGAAGAGTGCTATAGTGATGGCCGGTGGCCATAATTAGCCCTTGCTGGGGCAATAGATATGAATGCTGAAGGCGTTTCTCTACGAGCTTTTGAGGGTGCTGCTAATTCTTTGGCTGACTTCCCCAGGCTGGAAATATGTGGCAGGCGCAAGTGGTGAGTATTTAAATTTGAATTTTCTGCTTTTGAGCGTAAAACGTCAGCATAATAATT
Source organism: Senna tora (assembly GCA_014851425.1). Classification (NCBI taxonomy): domain Eukaryota; kingdom Viridiplantae; phylum Streptophyta; class Magnoliopsida; order Fabales; family Fabaceae; genus Senna; species Senna tora. The sequence continues at coordinate 26,776,691 of CM026269.1, forward strand.
TCAACGTAATACTCTTCGCTTCATGTAGGATGGGCTACGCTCGATTCGGGGAAAGCTGCTTTCAATTCTTGAATCCAAGGACAATGCTCTCGAGCGTTCGCAACAACAGCCCGAGGAGGTGTGTGGGCTCTTAGCGATAAGGGATAAAGAGTGCGAGAGCAAGGGTCATGATTTGAAGTCTTTGACTCATGAGGTTGCCCGCCTTCGGGCCGAAAGTGGCCAGTTTATTGAGGTCAAACTTCTGCGGTCAGGCTTGGAGAGGGCTCGCGAGGAGGTAGATGCTCTCCGGGAGGATGCAGAAAAGCGTCTGCAGGAACTACATTCTCTTCGCGAGGCTTTGAAGAATACCGAGGCCTACGTGCATGAAAATATGGTGGGTTGGCCTAGATTCTGAGAGTAGGATTGGGGACGCAGCTGATCATCAAGCAGAGATGTTAGCAGAAAGGATGTACGGGATGCTGCTTGCAGTTGAGCAACTGACGCGTTTCCGTGGGGAAAGGTTTTCTACTGAGTGGGTGAGCTCTCTACATCCCTCCTTGGAGCTTTTCGACGGCGAGCCCAGGGGTCGGCTTGCGACTGATCTTCCCGTGGACCTTGCTCGTCTTTGTCGGCTGGCCGAGCGTCCTTTGACTCATCATCTTCTTTTTGTGACTATTGGATGTGTCCCTAAGATTGGAGCTACTTCTCAATCAATGACTGAGAGCGTGGTGAGGGAGTTGTCGGGAAAGGTTGGCGACCCTGAGCCCAGCGAGCGCCCGATTAATGTTGACCTTGGGGATGCCCAAGAGTATATTATTTTTTGTAGCGTCTTTTTTTATGCCAAGTGTAATAGGCGATTGCCTTACTCGATACATTAATGAAATGGAGACATTAATGAAATGACTCTTGTCTAACATGCATTTATTTGCTTTGTCCTTTTACTTCTAGGTAAAAAGATTGTTATACAAGCACCGTGTGATCAAGACGATTTTGCATGAGTTGTGTAGTTTTGCTAGCATAGTTTGTGTACGAATGTTTGTTTAGGGCTCCATGTAGAGTTCTTAGGTTCTCGAGAGGTTACTGGGACAAGTGGCACCATCTCATGGAGAATCTTTGAATAATCTTGGTAGTTTTCCAATTATCTAACGGGGGCGGTCGGCCCCTTTTTGTCTTAAAAGGGCTTTATCGCTAGTTTTGACTTTGCAAACTTGGTTATGACTCATGCCTTTATCAAAAAGGAAGTTTCGATTAACTGTAAACAAAGTGGTTTCATTAAAAAACCTATAGACTTTAGAAGGTCTGTTCTAAGAATGATAATTTGAAAAGACAAGGATGCCAAGTAGGCGAAATGCAAAGTTCATTAAAGAGTTCAAGCAGGGACTCTATCTGGGCTGGCGGACTTCTCAGGTGCTACTTTAGATTCTTTGCCTTCTGTGGGATTCTCGTCCGGTTCTTTGGGGCCAAGGCGAGCAACCTTGATGGTCTTTATCAGGTTAGCTGCGTAGCATGCTCACGCTAGTTTCTGGTTCCTTGCAATTTTTCTAATTTTGTGCACCGTCGGGAACTTCATGGTAAGTTGTGCCGTGGACACAATAGCTCTGAGCTTGTTCAGGGATGGTTGCCCTAGAATAGCATTGTATGCTAAGGGTTCCAAGACAACGATGAACTCTATGTCAAGGCTTGCTACCTTACGTAGAGTGCCAACTAATGTGTGCAATGTTATGATTTCTTCTGCTGGGACTTGGGCTCTGGAGAAAACGATGAGTGTGCTGGGAAACGGCCTCATGCTTACCTTGCTTAAGCTAAGTTTCTTGAAGGTATCGAAATATAGGAAGTTCGTCGAGCATCCTTGGTCTATCAGGACTTGCATCACCTCATAGTTTGCTATAACTGCGGTTATGACCATGGGGTCATCGTGGGTTAGCCCTGGTAGGTTCGAGATGTCTAATGTGATTGCATCTTCTTTGGGGTCTTCGTCCTTTTTACTTTGCTTGGAAATGTAGTTGAGGGCGAGTATGGAACGCTCTAGTCTCTTCTTATTTTGGGGTTGTGAGACAGTCCCCTTTAGTAACCCTCATGCGATGACTTTAATGACTCTGTGAGAGGATTGTTGCTCGGTATTGTCTGCTCCACGCTGGTTTTATCTGTGTCCTTAACGTACCTGCCCAGCTGCCCTTTTCGTATTAAGTCCTCGATTTGATCCTTAAGGTGTATACAATCGTTAGTCTCGTGATCGTAGTCCTTGTAGAACTGGCAGTATTTGGACTTATCTACGGGCTTTCCCATTTTCCGTCTCTTGATCTGAGGAGGGAAGATGAGCTTATTGGAGTGATAGATTTCTTCTGGGACTCCAACGTGGGACTTGTTAAGAGGTGTGTAGCTGGCGAACCGTCCTCTGAGGGTGAACAAGGTCGCGGGGGCGAGCACTTTCTGTTATTCTTCTAATTTTAAGTTTTATTGTTAGTCGTTCCGTTTTCTTTCTTCTTTTCTGACAGCTCCAGGTCATATATGGTTAGCAAGAACTTTTGCATTTTGTCTTTTGCTATCTGGGCGTTCTCCTCTTCAATGAACCACTCTTCCCTATCCATTAGTTTTTGTACAATGGATACTGGGCATCTGTTGAGCTCACCGTAAAGTTGCTAACACTTGGGGCCTTGTTTGATAACAAAGATGGAGACCGCGTCTTGAAGGCCCCTGACTTAGAGCGAAAGTTTGGTGAATCGTGCAAAGGTTATAATGTTTCTCCTTCTTCTTAATGAAAACCAATGAAGGGATCTTCGTTTTTCTTGCACTCTTTGATGCTAGCGAACTGGGTGAGGAATTTTTGAGCTAATTGCTCAAAACTGTGAATCGAATTCATAGGCAGCAGAGAGAACCATCTGAGGGCCACTTCTTTCAGGGTAGATGAGAAGACTCGGCATTGTTGTCTGTTAGTCATGCCGAGTATCGACATTGCTGAGTTGAAGGTGTTGAGGGGGTCCCACGGGTTGGTCTCTCCCCCACAGGGTTCTATGTGAAAATGCATCTTGAATCCCATGGGCACATGTTTGTTCATGACTTGTTGGGTGAAGAGGTGTTGACCTCTCTCTTGGAAATCAAAATTGGGCCAATGTTATTGGCTTGAGTAGACCGCGGGTGCACCGTAAAGAGCATATGGATTGTAAGCGCTTGCCCATGGCATGTGCAGGTAAAAGCCTGGTGGATAGTTTGGGACAGGGGGTCGTGGATAGTTAGTACGCGGATGCACTACTTGTCCGGCGACCATTGTTGGTCAAGGTTGGATTATTGGTGGTGGAGCTGGCGCGATGAGCGATAGTAGGGCACCGATGGCAGATTGGTTGTTTCTGATACTAACATGTTCGATGGACCTGCGGGTGCTGGTGCACTGTGTAATGTTGTTGGTATCTAAGCGCTTATGCTTGCTTGAGCTTGCTTTGCTTTAGGTGGCCTACATACATTTCTTGTTTGCGTTAGCGCATCAATGCTATCTTGGCTTCTAGTCATGCTATTTCGTTTTCAAGCGTGGTTCTCATTGGGTCCACCGGTCTTTGGCTACTACCAGGCGGCACAGGTTGTGTGGCATGCCGTTAGGATGTTGTGAGCATATTTCCTCCCTTGTCGATGGTGTTTGGGTAATGTTTTCCGCGATAGTCACTTGGGATGTCATGACACTTTGTGGCTGATTTGTGATCGAAGTTCTTGCCTGCACTGTAGTGGTGTCTGTTGTTCCTTGTCTGTTTCGCATACTGCGTCTCAAAACACTTGCGTCAATCGTGGCAGTGGGTGCATTTGAGTCAGCCATTCGTGGGAGCTACCTGTAGAGAGATTTAAACAAAGAATGAGTTTTTGAGTGTTAGGTGTATACTCCTACTCCCCGAAAAAGAATTTCCGTTTAGCAACAGAATACGGAAGGCATTGTGATCTGAGAAGGACCGCGGTGGGCACCAATGTAACTGTCATTTTCGGTTCAAAAAATTCATAATTCAACATAAGGACCGCAAGGGGTCATAACCTTCGGGGACTTGTCCTTAGGTGATGACCTAGGTGCCTACGTATCCTAGTTAAGGGATTAAAGTCCACGTAGTTCGTTGAGGGAACGTTCATAGGAGCCGTTAAGCAGGAGTGTTACCTGTAGAGGTTGTGTGCGGCTAGGACATGTATATTGCTCCAGGCTGGCGAGCCACCTGTGGAGGTACCTCGTATGTAGAGGATGAGAGAACAAGGCTCTCTGGATGGTGCTTTAGAGCTGGGGAATGACTGTATCATGAGAGAGTAAGTGTGCTCTGTTGTATGTCAATTAGACTTTGGGTGATGATTCTTCTGTTCTGTTCTTCCGTTCTCTGTCTTTCTTAAGTCTCCCAAGTGAGGGGTATTTATACTGATGTGGGGAAGAACGTAGTCGACCCACGTTCTTGTGCATAATGCTCTACCCATAATCCTTGAGCTTCTCCCACGTCTCTCACTACAGGAAATGTGATTTTTAGTGACGCTTGATTTTGTTATTTTGTGGCGGTTTAACCGCCAATAAATGACATTTTGTGGCGGATCCCAAACTGCCACAAATTGACGTGTCGCAATGTAATTTTTTGACGGTTCCAATCAACCGTTGGAATAAATGCCACAAAATGAAAAGTATATTTCCTGGCGGTTTGCAGCTGTCGGAAAATTCATAGGACTTTTCTGACGGTTTTAAAACTGTCACAAAATGAAAAGTGCTTTTTTGATGGTTTCCTAACCGTCGCAAAGTGAATGGTAAAATTGTGGTGGTTACTGCCTGCCAGAAAATGGACTCTAAATTTGTGACGGTTTTTAACCGTCAGGAATGTCATGTTTTATTTATTTTTAAATATCACATATTTTTAGAAAAAATATATATTTGACTAATAATATCATATATTAATGCATATAATGCTCAAAACAAATACAAGTATTTGTATATAATACTCAAAATAGATACAAAAGTTATTATCATAGGTTTCTTTCCTTTAATATTCCCTATCACTAAAATATTTGTTTATAAAACCAAAATACCAGCTCATTAATTACAAACTGCCATAGCATATCAAATTAATTAATCAAGTAAATGCTTATAAGACAGTAACACTTCAATTTTAAAATAACATTAACATAGCTGTCCAACACAACACTCTCACAAGCAAAACAACAAACACCTAAAGTGCATAGAGACAATGAAAACACAAATAATACTATTATTACTCATTTGATCCCTTTCTTCTCTAACATCAAGTTAATGAAATGGCATGCATATCAAATCAATGGTAGTGTAACAATGATTGAACTGGACAATACAATTAAGGCAAACATCTAAGGTCACAATTTTCATGCCAGTAGGGGTAGAAATTGATAAATCATATGGCAAGACGTTAATAGCCATCCCTAACCTCTTAACACAATCATATGATATGAATGAGTGGCTAGCACTTGAATCAAACAATGCATTCACAAGACAATTGTTAATTTTAATAATACCTTGGATCATAGAAGGAGATTGGCTAGCCTCTTGCTGTGTTAGGGCAAAAACTCTCCCTTGGTTATGTGATTTGGAAGGGACAGTCACATCTTTTTGTTGAGAACAATCCCTCGCCATATGGCCTGGCTTTCTACATCTATAACATACACCTTGCCCTGCTAGAGATGATCTAGTCACTACAAAAATAAAGGTCTTCGGTGGCGACTTTTGTCGCCACCGAAGACCAAAAAGTCATTGGCGGCGACATTATAGTCGCTGCAAGGTCGCCGCCAATAGTCGCGTTGCAGAAGACATTCTGCATCGACATCTTAGTCGCCACCAAAGACATATTTTTCGCAGCGACAAATGTCGCCGCCAAAGACATGTCTTCAGCAGCGACCTTTTAGTCGCCACCAAAGACATGTCTTCAGCAGCGACTTTTTAGTCGCCACCAATGACATGTCTTCAGTAGCGACATTTGGTCGCCACTAAAAGCAGTTATCGAAACTCCAACCGTCGGCCAGACCTCCGACGGCCGGCGACGACCACCTTGTCGGACCTCCGCCGGCCGACGATCACCACCACCTTATATTTTTGAAAAATGGCGCATGGACGGATTCGAAGTCGGGACGTGATGCATGGTAATTTCTGCAGCAACCACTAAGCCATATATCACCTTTTGTTATATAATGTCATTCTAATATATTTATTATATATATTTGTCTTTAATCTCAAAGACATGTCTTCAACAGCGACATTAGTCGCCACCAAAGACATGTTTTCAGCAGCGACTTTTCAGTCGCCACCAAAGACATGTCTTCTGCAGCGACTTTGGTTGCCACCAAAGACATGTCTTCAGCAGCGACCTTTTAGTCGCCACCAAAGACATATCTTCAGCAGCGACCTTTTAGTCGCCACCAAAGACTTGTCTTCAGCAGCGACTTTGGTTGCCACCAAAGACATGTCTTCAGCAGTGACCTTTTAGTTGCCACCAAAGACTTTTCTTCAGCAGCGACCTTTTAGTCGCCACCAAAGACATGTCTTCAGCTGCGACTTTTGGTCGTCGCTGAAGACTCTTTGGTGGTGACTTACTTAATGTCGCGACCAAAGGATTTTTCGGTGGCGACCCTTTGTCGCCACCAAAGGGTCTTTTGTGATGACATTTAAATGTCGCCACGCAAGGGTCTTTTTTGGCGACAGTTTTGTCGCCACCAAAGGGTGTTTGGTGGCGACTATCAAATGTCGCTGCCGAAAACTCCTTTTCAGCAGGGACTTTTCTTGTCGTCGCAGAAAGTCCTGTTTTTTGTAGTGAGTGCCATGTTGTTTGCCACACCGAGGACAAATAGGGTTTTGGAAATTGGTTTGTGTGGTAGGAGGTCTCTTTTCCCCTTGGAAATTACCTTTTTTGTTCCATGGACCTCTACCATTTTTCTTGTTATTTTTATCACTACTTCCCTCTTCTCTTGGCTTCTTTAATTCAAAAGAAGCCTTAGGTGTCGACCCCATCTTCTTTAGATTGTTCTCTGTGGTCCTGGCAATTTCTACTAACTTGTTAAAAACTCTGATTTCTTGGGGAGCCACTCTGTCTCTTATCTCTAGTTTGAATCCCCTTTCAAGCTTCTCTGTTTTACATGGCTCATCATCACATTTCTTCAAGTATGAGGAGTATCGTGGCAATTGAATAAATTTTGCTACATTTGCATCTACTGACATATCTCCATCCTCTTGCTTCAAGTTGATAAACTCAGTTTCTTTCTGATCTTAGATGGATATAGGGAAATATTTCTCATAAAACTCTGCCAAGAAACTTTCCCATACATTCCTCACTTGCAAAACTCCCTTAGTATTTCGCCACCAATGTTCTGCTTCATCAGTAAATGTAAAGGTAGCTAGAATAACTTTTTTATAATCAGTAATTTCTAGGATCTCAAATATTTTCTCCATTTTCATGAGCCATGTCTCTCTGCCTTTTGCACATTAAACTTGCCATCAAACTCAAGTGGATTATACTTCTTAAATTGACTGAGAGCTTGTGTATTGGTGAGCTGTGACTGGTTTGGTGGTGGAGGGACTTTTGCTTGCTCATGTAAGCTTGTGGAGTAACTTCAGGTTCATTTTCATTATCTCTTTCTATATTAACACTACTTCCTTGCTCTTTTTCTTGTTCTCTTTTAGCTAGGATTTCATTCAATTGTTGAATAGTTTGTTGTTGTCGCATGATCAATTCTAGTTGTTTATTCATCCTAGCTGTTAGAGCTTGTACAAAAGCTGTTATTTGTTCTATAGGGTCACTCCTACCTCTTCTTCCACTTCTAGCATCCACCATTGCTTGAAAAGATAACCAAAATTCAGTTTTCAATCACCACATATATCATTTCATGTCCCAATTCATTTATAACATATAAACATATTCATTTCTCAAGTCAAAACCTAAATCATGCTTCTAGATAACTCAAGAACATATGTTTTATGCCTAAACCTTCGCTCTGATACCAAAAATGTAATAACATGATACTTATCATCATTTAAATGATGCTACATAACATTTCTCATGAATTTGGAGCAAAACAAGTAAAAAAGTATCAAAACTTGATGGAACTACAAAATTCTGGATGTTGGTATTGTTCCTTTGGTAAATTAACCAACTTTGTAAACCCATAATTTACTCTATGAGGTTGCAAAAATTATAAACTTTTTATGAAATATATGAGAATGTGATATCTATATGAATACCAAATGGCAGCTCAAAATTCGCACGTTTGGTCCCTTAAACATTAGCAAAACAGTAGCCATTTGAAATGGCTTGACAGCAGACCACAAATGGGAAAAAGCTTATCAAAACCATATCAAATGAGCTCCAAACGACATGAAACTTTCGATATTATTTGAAAAGGGTCTTATGTTTCCACATATAAAATTTTAGCCATAAAGTCCTTCATTTGGTACCTCAACATCTATGTGAATTTATAAAAATCATAAACTTTTTCTGCATAATTTCCTCAACTTTAGGTCTGCCAAAAGGGTACCAATAAAACTCCGAAATTAATGAAATTTTGCAATCATAAACTTTAATATATATAGTTTTATTCTGCCAAATTTCATCAATTTTGGGGCTCATTAAATATGATTTTCATATTTTCCTTTGTCCCTCACAAGGAAACTCAAAATTTCATCCTTTGGGTGTCAACATGCCAAAATTTGAGATTGACCTATTCCAACCATGTTTATGCCTTATATGTCCTTCTAATGCATAATAAAACTTGTCCAAATAACCAAATTGAAATTTCTAATATGGTTAGATGAACTTTTGTAAACCTCTTGGGAATGCTACTATTCATGCCTAAGCATTCACATGTCTTGCTAGAGGCATCAATTCCTTCACATTTCTCACCATTAACACATCTCCTATAGGTCAAATAGTATCATTCCATACCCATTTAGTCATAACATAGCCTAGTTACCAAATTCATACCTCAAGTTCCTTCAAAGTAACCACTTTCTAGTGAGTTGGTTACCAAGGGAACTTGATTCATATATCTAGCTACCATAGTTAGCATTAGTATAATTTACATTATGTTTACGTATAAGTCATCCACATCTACATCTTGCTCAAAAGTATACATTAGTTACATCAAAATGAGCAAATCCTCTTTCTACTTATATGATTTTCCTAAGTTATACATCGAGAAGATTATGGAGCCACATCTTTTTGCTTTCCTTTACTTGCTTTACCCGAAAATTTTTGTAGAATTTCTTGTTAAGAGATAAAGTCTCAGTAGCTAACTCCACATTCCAAAAACACTATGGCGTGCATGGGAAAATAAAGCATACAACAGTATCTCAAACACAATTCATGTTTCATGCTAAAATCATCATGTAAATATTTGAGTTATGGCCAAAACTCACCAAATAACATATAAGGGTAGGACTTAACTCATCCAAACCCTTCGTTACATCATATTCCTCACATGAGTTAGGGTAGGACTTAGCTCATGCAAACCCTTCAATACATCATACATCTCACATGAGTTAGGGTAGGACTTAGCTCATCCAAACCCTTCTAAACATCATTCATGTTACATAACCTAGGGTAGGACTTAGCTCATCCAAACCCTTCATAATATCATACATCATAAGCATATAGAATATCAAATATGCATACCACAAACACACACATAGCATATAAGGAATGGAAAGTAGCTACCTTACACTCAAGCTTCTCTTTCTCTTAGCTTTTCTTGGCAATGGCAAGATTTCCTTCCCACTTTATCTTTAGTTTAGCTCACTTGAAAAAAACAAGTCCCTAAATTCACATGGAATTTATTATCAATCTTATCATAATTTTGACCCTTAAAGTCATTACTTTCCTTGTCTTGACATAATGGTCTATAAGTGGATTAGTTCATGAAGCTAGCATATTTCAATTCTTTTGAGCTATGAAGGACTTCATATGACTTAATTCATGAATGTATTCCTTAAAAAATCATATTTATCAATTTTTCCATAAACCTTATCTTTTCATATTTGACATATTTGAAGGTTTTTTGGAGAATCTAATTAAAGACTAACATATTTGGCTATTGAAGAACTTGTTCAAACATCTAAGAAACTTGTAAGAACCTATATTTCATTCATCAAAGCTTTTCCTCTTAAACCCTAATTTTATTACGTTCAAGTTTAACCCATTAGCCATGCTTTTTCCTTGAGATATACATGTAGTTTTTCATGGCTAACATACATCTTCTTCCCTTTGCTATTGCTTCTCCAAATTAGTGCTTCACTACGCACGAATTTGTCCTTCAAAATCTGAGTTTGGGGCTGAAAATGAGATGAAAAGACAGGTCTTGAGGAGTATAGTAACTTTGCTAACTATGAAGAGATGAACAAAAGTGAAGTTTTTTTTACCCTTTTTGGCTTTCTTTCCCTTCTTCTTCTCCAAAGCTTCTACAAACTTCTTGCTCTTTCTTTTCCAGCCAAAAATGGTGTGAGAATGCTGAATGGAGAAGAAAAAGGAGCTTCTTGTCTTATTAGGCCTAAAGTTGTCAAAAATTTCAATTTTGCCATTACAAATGGCTATTTTGTCCTTAAACCATATTTTTTCTTTCTTAAATTCAAAACTGCTAATTAAATTCCCATATAAGTAAATTTGGGTATCAAGATATTGCTCGTGACCTCTAAATAACATAAATATGCTCACAATAATTTCTATCGGGTAAAAATTACCATTTTACCCTTAATTTCCACCTTTAATAAAAATTATTGTAGAACCATTTTTAAAACATTTCAAAGAAGGTGCAAGAAAATATTCCTTGCGCCGCTACCCTAGGCTTCTCTGCTAGGGCTAAGGTGTATAGTGCTATCTGCTCCGGTCGCCAGTCTTCAGGCTCGGTGGCTGGCTTTCTTTTTCTCTGAGTGTAGAATAGGTGTCCTTCGTGATAGGTAGTGAGGGTTCGGAAGCTTGACTTCCTGACCAAAAAATCTCATTACCTAAGGATCCTATTTGAGTGGAGAGTAAACCATGGTGCGTGATGCAAACTCTTCCCTTTCTAAGGGAGGGACCTGCATTCAAAATCATGGGGACTCAACCACTATTCAATCTCAGCACACAAGCTTGGATGAGGATGTGTTAGTTGTCTATAACGATGAGGATGTGCAAGATTCTATAATCAAGTGTCAGAATAGCTTGATCGGAAAAATAATCACAATGAAAAAAATAAACAAAGTCCCGCTGGAAGCTGCCCTAAGCAACATTTGGGGATCTCCAAAAGGATTTAAAATCGAAGAGCTGGAGAGTAATACTTTCTAATTTTTCTTCGATGATGAATCAGAGATGGACAAGATCTACAAGGGTGGCCCATGGATCTATAGGAACAGCTGGATAATCTTGCAGAAATGGACAAGAGAATGGCGGTCAGCAAATCTGGATTTTGAGCATGTGAGCATGTGGGTCCAATTCTGGGGAATGCCGAATCACTGCAAGAGCCTGAAATTGGGTCAGAAGCTAGGTGAAATTCTAGGTAAGGTCCTAGAAACTGGATTTTATGAATTCTATAATGAAAACAGCACAGTTATTAAGGCTAGAGTCCTTTTCAATATTAATAGTCACATTAAAAAAGGGGCAAACATAGGCAATACTACTGATGGTATTCATTGGGTTAACTTTAAATACGAGAGACTACCTCAGGTTTGCTATTTTTGTGGTGTTGTTGGCCACGATGAGGATAAATGCCCTTCGGCTTGTAGTGGAGATAACTCAGCAAATACTAATAGAAAATTGGGACCATGGATCAGGACAAATCAAAGTGGGAAAAGGGTCAATGATGCAAACCAAAACCGCAATGCACAATATATTAATGGGGGTAAGGATGGAGCAATTACCAAGATAGATTCGGAAGGTTTGCTGCCTAAACTCCATGCCCTCTCTGTGTCAGATCATCAGCCAATGCTGGGTGAGGAACAAGCAAGCAGTATGGAGATTATGCAGATAAAAAGACTAGAGAATGTTGAAGAAAGAACTGGTCCCCCCCCCAATTCTTGATAATACTGCTGACAAAACAGATGTGTCCCAGATGCCCAATCCTGCTGATGCCCTGATTGTCAAAGAGAAGGGTAATGTTAAGACATGGAAACGTATTGCTAGACAGCTGAAGGAAAACATCAAGCCAGAAATACATGACAATACAAACAAAAGAGGTAGAGAAGCTCTCGAGGAGATCACCAACCAAAGTGTTTCCCCAGATGACAATGAGGAAACAAAAAAGCAGAGGTTTGATGAGGAGATCATTATGTCAACTTTGCCAACGGTGGAGGCTGCGAGGCAGCCCCGCCGACAACAATGAAAATCTTAGCTTGGAATTGCCGAGGTCTCGGGACGCCTCGAGCAATTCAATCGCTAAGCCTTGCATTAAGGCAACATGATCCCGATGTGGTTTTTCTAAGCGAGACAAAGAGAACTAAAGGTGAGGTGGACCTTTTGAAAGGCAGAGTCATTTATCCAAATTGTATCTGCTATCCTTGCGAGGGTAGAAGGGGTGGTCTTATTTTGTGCTGGAAGAATGAGTTTCAAATTGATCTCCAATCTTTTTCTAAATACCACATAGATGTGATGGTCCATGAGGATGCAAAGACTCCGTGGAGACTTACAGGCTTCTATGGGGAACTGGTGACTGCAAATCGATATCTGGGGTGGCAAAAGCTCAGACAAATAAAGAATTCCAACCATGGCCCATGGATGGCTATTGGAGACTTTAATGAAGTCCTTTTCCAGAATGAACAACTCAGTAGTACCCCCAGACCTCTCCCCCCCATTGTTTTGTTTCGGGAAGCTATTGATGACTGCAACCTTAATGACCTGGGGTTTGAAGGCCCGTCTTTTACCTGGTGCAATAATAGGGATGCTCCGCATACTACTCACGTTCGTTTGGACAGGGCTTTTGGCAACCCGGGATGGAAAGACCTCTTTCCAAATTTCAGACTTCAACATCTAAAAGCTGGGGAATCGGACCACTTACCAATCATGTTGGATTTGGATTATCAGGTCAGGCAAAACAGAAATCAACCATCAAACAACAAACCCTTCAGATTTGAGCAGATGTGCCTGAAACACGTTGACTACGATTCGGTGGTTAAGGCAGCGTGGTGTGACACTTCTACCCGGGGTTTATCGCCCCATATCAAGCTTAGTAGAACAGCTGAGTCCCTCAAGAGCTGGAAGAAGACTACTTTCGGTCACGTGGGCAAAAAGATCAAGGATCTCTAAGAGAAGATCACCTAAGTGTTTGATGGACAAAACTATTCTGTTTCTATGGACCAGAAGAGAGACCTCCAGAAGCAGCTGGATACAGTTCTGGAGATGGAGGAGCTTATGTGGAAACAGAGATCTAGGGTGCAATGGTTGAAAGAAGGAGACAGAAACACCCGTTACTTCCACTCTATGGCTTCCCAACGAAAACGAAAAAATGATATCAGAAAACTCAAGAATGTCCGGGGTGAATGGATTGAGGATGATATGGGGATGGAGAATTGTGTTGTTGAGTATTTTGAAGGTCTGTTCACATCATCTAATCCCCCCCTTTCAGCAGTACCATGGGTCAGATTCAGCAAAAGGTAACTGCAGAAATGAATGAGACTCTTCTGGCTCCATTTTCCAAAGATGAAATAAAGTCTGCAATCTTCCAGATGGGACCCACAAAAGCCCCGGGTCCCGATGGCTTCCCTGTGTTGTTCTTCCAAAAATATTGGGATGTCATCAGGGATGAGGTAACCAATTGATAGTGGATCTCCTCAAGAACGAAGCCCCTTTCAGTGAGATTAACCACACCAGAATAGTCCTTATTCCAAAGCTGAGGAACCCAGAGAACCTCACCCAGTTTCGTCCAATAAGTCTTTGTAATGTCTCCTACAAGATCATTTCAAAGGTTCTTGCCAATAGGCTGAAACTTGTCCTTCCTCATATCATTTTTGATAACCAGAGCGCTTTCGTCCCCAATCGATAGATCATTGATAATGTTTTGATTGCTTACGAGCTGATGCACGGTCTTAAGAACAAGCGCTACAGAGGGAGAGGCTTTCTAGCCCTTAAGCTCGATATGAGCAAGGCATATGACAGAGTTGAGTGGGCTTTCTTGCGAGAGACTATGTTAAGCCTGGGATTTCACACTAGATGGGTGGAGCTGATTATGAATTGCATCTCCTCTGTTTCCTTCACAGTGAGACTTAACGGGAACGATTGGGGAAACTTTAATCCCAAGAGGGGCCTCCGTCAGGGGGACCCCCTTTCACCTTATCTATTCATTATTTGTGCGGAGATGTTTAGTTCCCTTATTCAGCAGGCGGAAGACACGAATGTCCTTGAGGGGGTGAAGGTTTACAAGGAGGCACCGAGTGTGTCCCACTAATTCTTTGCTGATGACAGCCTAATTTTCTGCAGGGCTTCTGAGGGAAATGCTGAGGAAATCAGAAGAATTCTAAGGGTTTATGAGCTAGCCTCTGGCCAGATGATAAATACTGACAAGTCGGCAGTATTCTTTAGCCCAAATGTCAATGAGGAGCTTAAAAGGAGAATCCTGGAGACCATAGCTGTTCGCCAAGTGGCGCTATCTGAGAGATACTTGGGTTTGCCTACTTTGGTGGGGAAAAACAAGAATGATTCTTTCAAGAGCATCAAAGACAGGGTGTGGAAGAGGTTGCAAGGGTGGAAGGAGAAACTTCTTACGAAGGCGGGGAAAGAGATCCTTATCAAGTCAGTGGCACAGGCTATCCCAACGTACCATATGAGTTGCTTCTTGCTTCCTAAGAACCTCTGCCATTCACTAAATATGATGATGGCACGTTTCTGGTGGGGTCAGAGTGGGGGAAACAACAAGATTCTTTGGGTGAGTTGGGAAAACCTTACCATACCAAAACACCTTGGTGGCCTTGGTTTCAAGGATCTAGAGGCCTTCAATCTTGCGCTCCTTGCCAAACAGGGGTGGAGAATTTTTAACCAACCTTCAAGTCTACTGGCCCGTATCCTAAAGGCAAGATATTTCCAGAGGGGATCTTTTTTCGAAGCTAGTATAGGGTATAACCCCTCATTGACCTGGAGGAGTATTATTGCTAGAAGGCAGGTCCTCAACCTGGGCATTGCTAGGCGAATCGAAAATGGTGACACAACTAAGATCTTACTGGACCCATGGATCCCGAATTTTGCCCCCGACCAGGTTAGAAGCCTATCAAACTTCACGTGTGAAGATAGCACTGTTAGTCTTCTGGTCTCTAACACTTCTGGGTGGGACCGAGAGCTAATCTGCGATATGTTTAATCCCACCCTCGTAAGGCCATTCTCAGTATCCCTATCAGTAAGGCGAACAGAGAGGATAAATAGTTCTAGAGTAAGACCCCTAATGGTGTTTACACAATCAAGTCAGGCTACAAGACCCTAAAACTTAACACATCTACCCCTGCTGATGTTTACGACTGGGTGGCTAACTACCAAGAGATTTGGAGGAGTATTTGGAAACTTCAGATACCAAATAAGATTAAATATTTCCTATGGAGGGCGAACAGAGAGATCCTACCTGTTTGTCAGAGATTGAATCAGAGAGGCATCCATGTGGATGAGATGTGCCCTGGGTGTGGCTGTGAAGCAGAATCCGTAATTCACACGTTGATTGGTTGTGATCGCCTTGCTCCTTTTTGGTCTACAGTTGATTTCCCCCTTTGCACTCGAATTTGAAGAAGACCTGAAATTTATCGATTGGTTTGCTTGTGCAATGACCCAATGGGATGAGAAGCAGTTAGAGCTCTTTGCCATCTCTTCATACCAGATTTGGAACCGTAGAAACAAAGCTAGATTGGGCTTACCTCACCCATCTCTTGATCAGATCCGTGTCTCCTCGCAGGCTCTGTGGTCGGAAATCCAGGATATCTGTGTCATCCCACCTGCTCCCATCAGATCTAATCCAGTACAGACGGTGTGGATGCCCCCAGCGTTTCCTTATATGAAGATCAATGTTGACGCTTGCCTCAAGCAGGGTGTTCACGCAGGCCTGAGGTGTGTGATTCGTAGCGACCGAGGTAGAGTGCCGGCGGCGATGGCGAGAAGATCTGCGGAAGAGGCGGCGATCAATGTTCTTGAGGCTTCGACGATTCTCATGGGGATGGAGTTTGCAAAAGAGCTGAGCTGCCCCAAGGTTGTGATCGAATCTGATGCAGCGGTGGTGGTAGCGGCGTTAAACAAGGAAGAGGAACCGGCTTCGATGGTGGGCTCGGTTATTGCTGATATTTTGAGTCTTAGGGATTCTTTTCAATCAATCTCCTTTTCTTGGGTCAGCCGTACCTGTAACCGGGTAGCACATAGGTTAGCTCTGATTGGAGCTTCTTCTGACTCGTGTAAGGTCTGGCTTGAAGACCAACCTGTGGAACTGATGGATGTACTTGCCCTGAAGGGCTTTTGAGTAATTTTATAGTTCCACTTATAAAAAAAAAAACATTTCAAGGTCATAAATGGATTCGTTGAGGTCTATATCATCTTAAAATGACCTTATTTTGCTTTACTTTACCCAAATCCTTCTCTCTTTTTTTTTTTTGATAAATGACCCTAATCCTTCTTAATTTATCATTTTCTTTGATTATAGAATTTGGGTCATGCACAATTAATGGTTAAAACACAAATTGACACACAACAAGCCAAGTGGAAGACAAAATTTCAATAACCAAATTAATTAATAGGTAGTTTTATTAACTAAAGGTTCTAGAGAGTAAATATTGCTAACTAGCTAAGTTTTAAGTGAGTGAAATTAACTTCTAATAAGGGGGAAATTAACATATTAAAAAAATGAAGAAAACACATCAAGAATATCAGTATAATGAATGACAAGTCAATGAAAAACATTATCTTCTAATAAGGGGGAAATTGGGATTACATAAAACTAATTTTAAGTTTTAAGTGTGTTTGTCTAAGGGTGTATAAGAAACATTACTACCATCACTATGGCATACAACACAAGAAAAAAAAAAAGAGATCAGAGACGATGCACAATAATCACACATTATTATCATAACTTATCAATAACCTTCAATCACTTAATCTAAAATAATCACATCAAGAACCACAAGAAGGAGCAAAATATGAACAAGTGACTTCCACTATTTAAAAATAAAAAAAAAAGTTGTAAGTTTGGGAGAAGAACAATCTTAAGCTTGAAATTATCAATCTACAGAGCAAACAAGAGGAATTAAGACAATTAGGAGAGGAAATATACGTACTTTATACTAGCTCGGATTAAAAGACAAAAGTCACAGTTTACACCTTTAAAGAAATGGAAGGCTAAACTTGGGCTAAGTGCATCAACCTAAATCATGCACTAAGAATCTAGCGAAATCTTAAGCCATAATGATCTAATATAACACCACTTTGGATAGTTTCTTTTCTAGAATAGCAACAATTAGGTCCACCTTTTTTTATCTAAACTATGGTGAGCAATCCAAGATATGACACCACTTTGGATAGCATATTTACCGTATCATATGCTTACAAGAGCAGAACATAAATTTACTTAAGCTGTCAACTACAACTTTCAATTGTATAAGCGTCAAATTAAAGATTAAAACATCTCACCAATATTAGGCTCCAATTTTGCAGTATTCAAGTCAGAGACAAACTCGCTGATAGACTCTTCTGTCCCATTCTAGACAAAACAACAACTTTACATAAATCAGCTGTAACTTTAGAGTTCTGACAACATATTAAAGGAGGAAACAAGCAACCGTGAAATAAATGTCAACATAGTCTATAGTTTTATAAGAATTAATTAATTAAACCATTGGAAACATCGTTCATGTTTATATTAAGTAGGTGTGAATTGGAAAAATTTAGAACAAAGTAATACAAAAACTGATTACCTATCTCAAAAATATTTATTAAACCATGAAGGAAAAAATTACAGCCAAGATAATTTTGACATGAAGCTTTGTTTCCCTTATTTGATGAAAATCTAGAAAGAAGAAAAGAAACAGGCAGTAGGAGATACTTACACACTTCCAGTTGCCACCAACAAAGAACTGCAACCACAATGACAAGAAGAGATTAAGATACCAAGTAGCAACATTGACAACCAGAAAAATTGAAACCACAAAAAAGCCAATGAGATGTAATAAAATGATTTTTGTGAATTAAATAGACGGTTGATTAATCACAAATCACTTTCTAGCTAATTGAACCATTTTAATCCAAAAGCTTAAGCCTTTAAGTTAAGACCCATTACTAGTTTCTATTATAATCACAAATCACTAACAGTACACCCCCTCACACAAAGGCTTTTTGGACTAGAAGTACTCACCATACTTTGTACTAAAAGTCTAAAACTTAATTTTAATTAAGAGGAAACGAGGCAACAAATATCAAACTCTAACTAAACCAAACCACTTGCTGATAGCGGCTGTGACAGTGAGCATTTCAACCCGAAAGCTTAAACTTATACTCCATCAAATCTACAGGTTCATTTGATACTTCATATCCCCAAAAAACAAAAGCCACAATACTTAGAGACAAAAGGGGATAAAACATAGTAAAAGAGTGAATGAGTGAAAAAGAGGGTTTGGGTAATTTTAGTTAATATGGGGTTGGGAATGGATGACAACACACTCAAATGTTCAATGCCGTCCTTGCACACAAAAATAAGAGGCAGAAACATAACCCAACAACATCTAGTGTCTCTAGTCTATATTTTAACATTGAATGACATGTTTGCAAGTCACAATGGAATAGTGGAAACTAAACAATAAAATCCATCGTCTAGGCTCTCAATGGCATTCTTGCAAGTCAAAGAAAAAGACCCTAAACAGAAATTAGCATTTCAAATCATCATTTACCCATTCAACAACATTTACATAAGCTAAAAGGAAAGAAAGAAGCAATTCAAGTTTTGAAAGCACCTCAAACCATTTTTTTTTACGATTTTAACCATCCAAATTAGCTCATAATAGCAACAGAAATGTCAAAACACATCATTCAGCACTTCAAAACACTTCCTTACCATCTAAATGGCATTTTGCACGCTAAGAGTAAAATCATAACTCACATAAACACTAAAAAAAATGAATTGGTGAACAAAGCAAGAGAAGAACATTTCAATGCAATGAACCCAACAATGCTTCAAAAAATGCCATGATCTAGAAAAGAAGAGAAAAGAACAAACAAGAACGAAGTAAGGGATAAGAAACTGACCTCTCTCAGGATAACAATCGAAACAAGAACCAAACCAAACAAGAACGGAAAAACCAAATAAGAATCGAAACAAGAAAAATCAAAGAAAAATCAAATAGGAGTAAAAAAATTAAACAAGAACCGAAC
This sequence comes from Senna tora, assembly GCA_014851425.1. Classification (NCBI taxonomy): domain Eukaryota; kingdom Viridiplantae; phylum Streptophyta; class Magnoliopsida; order Fabales; family Fabaceae; genus Senna; species Senna tora. Next base: position 26,795,974 of record CM026269.1, read on the forward strand.
AAGAACGGAAAAACCAAATAAGAACCGAAACAAAAAAAATCGATTAGGGAAGAATCCATAAGACAAAAACAAATACAAGACAAAAAATGGCAGCGAACGGAAACAAGAATCGAAGAAGTCGTACTAGTCTCACGGCGCTATCGTTACCTCTTCCACCGTCGAGAAAAAAGAAGCGAGAAAGAAACCAATGTGCTCTTCGTCGGCATTACTGCTATCTCTCACGGCGCCAAGTTCAAACGATAAAGAAACCATTGTGTGTTTGCCTTTTTTTTTCACGGCGCCCTTATTTGAAGCAAACCAAGGTTGATTTTGATGGATGATAAGAAGAGGAGGGAAGAAGAAAAATTTAGGAGGGAACTTTTGGTTTTTTTATTTGTTTAATAGGTTTGGTTTTTTTTCAACATAAAAAAATAGATTGGGTTTTGACGGACATAAGAGGAGGGAAGAATAAAAATTTATGAGGGGATAACTTTTGCCACAAAAAAATGAGACAATAAAATTTGGCCCAAAAAAATTAGGAGGGAATAGACTTTTTTTTAGTGTTTGATGATACCATCTCTATAAATTTATGACGTCCCATTTTTGACGGACCCATATCTGTCATTATCTTTGGCAAAGTTATACAATTACTATCGGATTTATCCATCAAAATTCTGTCATTAATTCAGCGTTTTTCTGACGAAAATTTGTCTGTAAAAAATAATCCGTCAGAATTTAAAATTTTTCTAGTAGTGTGGTGAGTCAAATGGCTACCACTGCTTTTGGAGATGCTTCTCCAGAAAATTTTGTCTTGGACCCTTCGCAAGCTATGCAAGGGCCGTTGGGGGAGGAGGTGCCCCCCATTGCTCTAGTAGCGCTTGGTAGGCATTTTCCTGTATACCTAAACGAGAGGGCTACTAAGGCAATAGATATGAATCCTTTTGACGTTGCTTTACAAGCTTTTGAGGGTGCCGCTAATTCTTTGGCTGACTTCCATCAGGCTGAAAATATGTGGCAGGCACAAGTCGTGAGTATTTAAGTTTCAATTTTCTGCTTTTAAGCATAAAGCCTCAGCATAATATTTTCAAAGTAATACTCTTTGCTTCTTATAGAATGGGCTTCGCTCGAATCGGGAAAAAGCTGCTTTCACTTCTCAATTCCAGGGACAGTGCCCTTGAGCATTCGCAGCTACAGCTTGATGAGGTGCGCGCGCTTCTGAGGATAAAAGAGAAAGAGTGTGAGGGCACAGGTTTAGGGTTAGGGCAGAAAGCAATCAGCTTGCTAAGGTCAAGCTTATGCGGTCGGACTTGGAGAGGGCTCGTAGGGAGCTAAATGTTCGACAAGAGGATGCGGAGAAGTGTCTACAGGAACTATGTTCTCTTCACGAGGCTTTAAGGAATGCTGAGGCCTGTGTGCATGACACTACAACAAAACACAAATTTACCCACGGAATATTTTCCGTGGGTAATCCGTGGGTATTCCGTGGGGAATCCGTGGCAAAATGGAAAAAAATAACAAATTTTTTTTCTTGAAAATTAGCCACGGATTTAGCCACGGAATAAATTCCGTGGCTAATTTCAAGACATCACCCACGGATTTAGCCACGGATTTACAATCCGTGGCTAATCCGTGGGCAAATGGTCAATTTACCCACGGATTGTAAGTCCGTGGCTAAATCCGTGGGCAATTTTATGAAATTAGCCACGGAATTTATTCCGTGGGTAATGTCTTAGAATTAGCCACGGACTTACAATCCGTGGGTAATAATCCGTGGCTAATCCGTGGGTAAGTGGTCAATTAGCCACGGATTTTCAGTCCGTGGGTAATCCGTGGGTAAATGATTTATAATTTTAATTTTAATTTTCAATTGAAAAAACATATATTTCTCTCTTCTAAAATAATACATAATATTACTATTGTTCATAGATTATATTTATTGGAATCTTAATTTATTATGATTTTATTTTATTAAAAGTAACAAAATTATTCTTTTAAAAAAAATTATATTATTAATCATATTTATGTAAAACATTTTATACATTTGCTGAAGTATATAATAAAACTAATGGATTTAACATAAGCTAAATTTCATGTAATTTTAAAATTTAATTTTTAATACATGTGAAAAACTAATTCTTTATATTATATGATTTTAGGGACTAAAAAAACAAAAAAAAAAATCTATAATCCATATGTTAGATGTATATTTATTAAATATTTTACACTAAATAAACAAAAGATGACAATTGGCTTAGTGGTTAAGTCAATTGCAACCATGCATCATGTCCCAGGTTCGAATCCTCCCAAGACCATTTTTAAAAATATAAGGAGGAGGTTGCTGGCCGGCCGGCGGTGGAGGAAGTCACCGGTCACCGGCCGGCGGAGGAGAGGTGATGAATTATCTTGAAAATTGCTAATACAAGGCTCAAATGGGTGACAAAGGGAAATGTAAATGGGGTTTGTGTTTGGGAAAAAGGTGAATGAAATGAATGCCTTAGTCATTTCTATCAACTAATGCATGTAAAACTTGAATTAAGATTAAAAACAAGTTCTAGAACCGGCATGAGCAAACAAATTACACTCAATGATAATCAACGAAAAGAATTTAGTGTTTGGCTCAAATAGCTTTCCACAAGGCTTGACTCTCAAATTGGTCACTTGTAAAGCCAACTGGATACTAAACTTGGTTAACTTGCTTAAGTTGTAAAACAATGAAAGTGAGCTAATTGAGAAGTTGCAAACCATTTAGACTTAAGCAAGAAACCCAATGAACTCTAAAGCAAACCTAGAAAACACTTTATCAAAAAGCTAAATCAGAGGCAAGAATTAAGCATGGGTTTAGTTGGGTATTTGCAATTAAATTTCATGAGTTGCTACAACATGGGTTCCTCAAATACATAGGAATCAACTCATGAACATTATACAAGTAGATCAAGCATAATACCCTATTCAAATGCATCAATCATATTTAATTTAAGAAGTACATGCATTCCTCAAAAGGGATCCTTAAGCAAAATTCTTCCAACAAAAATCGAAAAAATTTAGTCTAACATGTATGTAAGCTATTTCCTGTTATCTAAAAACATGATAAGCATGGCAAACATCCCTCCCCACATTTGAATTAAGCATTGTCCTCAATGCGGAAAGGAGAACAAAAAGGGTAAGACAGATAGGGAGGAACAATAAAACAGTACAAACAGAAAAATAGCAAAACAAGGGAAGAAGAATGCATCAATATAAACAGCCCATCAGAACTCAGAATTTCCATGTGAAAGGTGGTGCAAAGGAGTCATCAAGAGTATTTAGTACTAAGCAGGCCATCAGTAGCCCGAGTTACTTAATGTTAGCGTATTTGGACCAAAACCTACTGACTACCAGAGACAAGAAAAGAAATAAAACAACACAACAACAAAAGGGAAAGCAAACAATGCAGATAAAAACTAAAACTAAAATTTTGCAGCTACATATTCATAATAAAACAAAGCCCATGCAACAGTGGAGAAGCCGAAGTAACCATGCCACCAAAAGCAAATCAACTCTCGTCCCCGAACTCGTCTAGGTTGAGAGGCATTGTGCCCCACTGGCGGCTGGATCCAAGCGAACTGTTCCCTGTGGAATGTCTATGTCCATAGGATGCGGATAGGAATCAAGTCGCTCATTAATGTGGCCCAACTGTTCTTTGAAGTGATCATGATCCCGCAGAATTCGCTCCTGATTTGCCAATATGCTAAGTAAGAGCTCTCGGTCAGACGGTTGTGCGGATGCCTCAGCAGTAGGATGAGCCTGTGCTTCACTGGTGCACGGGTCATCTGGATCAACCCTGCCTTTGCCAACTCTCTTATAATGTAATTGGTGCTTGGGTTTGAACTTGGCATCAGTATCATCTTCGGGGACACCAGCATTGAAGTAAAAATCACTTATCATGTGCGGAAATATTAAAGCACATTCCGCCCGTCCATTGTATGCAACTTTACACAAGCTCTTGTAAATGATGGCTTCCAATTTAACAGGCTGATTGGTCAAGAGGAGGCAAAGAAGAAGCGCTGTCTTTCGAGAAATCTTGGTCAAATATTTAGAAGGTTTGATATTACTGACTACCAAGATTAACCAGATTCGTGATGTAGCATTCATGTCACTACGCAAAATGTAGCCCTTACTTCCCTCTTGTGGGTCCCAACATGCACTCAATTCTTCTTCAATTTCATTCCAAGGAAAATTCTTGTCGTCATCTTTCAGCTCTTCATAGCGGCACTCGTTGACACAAGGAAGATTGTAATATGACCTAATCCCAGAAGCATTGAAAGTTTTAACTTGAACGTTCCTGAAAGTGATGTCCATATCTTTCGAATGCCTGGCATGGGTATAAAAGTGACGCACAAAGGTTTCATTTCCCAAATCTCTATGCCGAATCAAACTTTCAAGGCCACCTTGCTCAAGTTGACAAAAGAATTCGACTCTGTTGTTTGTTCGAAAAGCACGCTCGGGATGCAGATTGCAAATAAAAATTTGGTCACTGGCTTGTTTACGGGTCAACTTCTTTGGTGGCATGGTAGCTGCAACGGAAAATTCAAAATACAAACAAACAGCCCTAGGATATCAGCTAAACATAACAATCAGGAAAAGAAAGACAAAAAAAATGCTCTATCCAGTCCTAGGTTATACACAACCTAATCTACCAAACCTAGGGAAAAAGAAAAAATAAAAAGAGATGGAAAGTGAAACAAAACTAACCTAATCTAAACTAACAATGCTCTAGGACTTAATTAATTTAAACAAACTTAGACACTTTTAAAATTAAGCAAAAGTGAAATAGCGCTAACTATGTTTAAAAGTTTCCAGAACCTAATTATCTAGCTAACACACCAACACAACAAGAAACTAACTAATTAACTAAGATATGCAGATAAATAAGAAAATTAAATTAGATTAAACATAGGTAAATAAAAAAAACTAACTAAAAGTCAAATCTAAAAAAAAAGACTATTTATAAAAAAAATACCTAATGCTAGTCACAAGACCTAATGCCTAAATCTAACAAAATTTAACTAACTAAATAGATATTTCAGAAAATAAGAAAATAAAATTAAAATAATAAAAATAATAATAATAATAATAATAACAAGTAAATAAAAGAAAATAATAAATAAAAAAAATTACCTTGAGAGAGAGAGAAGGAGGTGGGGGTGGGTTTGGAGTGGGGAAGGGAAGGGTACGGGTGGGGGGGTTAGGAAAGATGGGATGTGGGGGTGTTGGGGTGTACGGTTTGGAGGGTTGGGGTGGGTTTGGAAGATTGATGGAGTGGGTGGAGGAGATTTAGGAAAGAGAGAGAAAGAGGAAGAAAGGGATAAGATTTCCGGCGAGAATCTCGCCGGAAAACATGGTGGAGGTGTGATTTTGGGGTTATGGAGGAGGGTGGGCACGGCTAGGTGAAGATTGAAGGAGTAGGGTTGGGGAAGAAGAGAATGGAGAAGAGAAAGAATGGAAAAGTGGAGGGGTTATGGGCTGGAGGGGTTGGAAGAGTTTGGAGGGTATGGTGGTTTGGAAGGTTGGGGAAGAAAGGAGGAAAGAAAAATGGAGAGGGAGCCCCCCCTTTTGCGTTGCTCACTATAGTGAGCAAGCTGCTCGCTATATAGCGAGCAGCAAGGCCCCAATTAATGGGGCCTGCTCGCTACAGCGAGCAGCAGGCCCTCTTAATGGGGCCTGCTCGCTGTAGCGAGCAGTAGGCCCTCATAATGGGGCCTGCTCCCTACAGCGAGCAGCATGCCCCAAATTAAAGGGCCTGCTTGCTAGCGAGCATTTTGCTCGCTGCATCGAGCAGAGAGCAAAATGGGGGGGGGGGTGGGAAATACCTAAATTGACGGGAAATACATAAGCTAAAATAAAATTTAAAACATTAACACAACTAATTCTTAAACATTCTAAATCTATTGGTCCAAATTTCTAACATCTTAATCGACCAAGATCATTCTAAATACTCATCACATGGTAAACTCAGAGATCCAATCAAACATCAAGCATGATCACATCATAATTTCATCATCTAGGGAGCGAAAAATACACGACAAAATAAACACGCAAGGAAACAAAGACATAATAAAGTAACTAAAAATACATATTTAATTAAGGAAAAAATTCTACATCTACCAACTACTGGGAGGTCTCTTCCCCACACTTATCTTAAGCAAAGCATGGTAAAAACAATCAAAACGCCACAAGATAGGAGAAGGGAAAGAGACGACCTGGCCCCTTATGGGGGCTTGAAGCTCTCCTTGTACAATTTCAGCAAATGGCCATTAACGAGGTGTGTTGCCCCGCTCACATATTCTTTTATCTCTATAGCACCATAGGGAAACACCCTTGTCACAGTATAAGGGCCGTCCCATTGAGTTTGCAGCTTCCCTTGTTTAAACTTGTAACGAGCCTTGAACTTCAGCACTTTGTCGTCGACATTGAAACTCTTCCTCAAGATTCCACTATCATGTATCTTCTTTGTCTTTTCTTTGTAGAGTCTCGAGTTTTCATATGCCTCAGTTCTTAACTCGTCCAGCTCTTGCATCTGAAGCTTTCTCTCCTCACCAGCTGCTTCAAGGTCCAAATTGCACTTTCTGACCGCCCAGTATGCTTTATGTTCGAGCTCTACTGGAAGATGACATGCATTCCCAAAAACCAACCGGTATGGGGACATACCAATTGGGGTCTTGAAAGCAGTTCGGTAAGCCCATAAGGCTTCTTCCAGCCTTAAGCTCCAATCTTTTCTTGAAGGTTGGACGATCCTTTCTAAAATTCTCTTGATTTCCCTGTTTGACACCTCAGCCTGGCCATTTGTTTGTGGATGGTAAGCAGTGGAAACTTTATGTTGGACACCATGTTTTGTCAACAGGTTATTGAAAAGCCTGTTGCAGAAATGGGTGCCCTGGTCATTGATGATCGCTCTAGGTGCGACAAACCTACATAGGATGTGGGATTTGATAAACTTGGACACAGTTTGGGCATCATCTTTCCTAGTTGGGATAGCTTCTACCCACTTTGAAACATAATCCACAGCCAACAAAATATATAAAACTCCATTGGACGGAGGGAAAGGACCCATAAAATCTATTCCCTAAACATCAAAAAGCTCACAGAAAAGGATAGGTTGTTGGGGCATCTCTTGTTTCCATCCTATACCCCCAAAACGTTGGCATCTATCACATGCTTTACAAAATTTTATAGAATCCCTGACTAGGTTTGGCCAATAAAACCCACTGTCTAAGATCTTTCTAGAAGTCTTTTTCCCACTAAAGTGCCCTCCACAAGACAAGGTATGGCAGGCTGAGAGGATGTTTTCTTGCTCTTCTTCTGGTATGCATCTTCGTATGACTTGGTCAGCACACAACCTCCAAAGATGCGGCGCATCCCAAGCATAGAATTTGGCATCGTGCTTTAGCTTTTGAACTTGAAATGTAGACATGGATGGAGGAGTTAGTCCACTAGTGATGAAATTAACAATGTGGCCGTACCAAGGCTCACGATGAGCAATGGTACATAATGAAGAATCAGGGAATGCATAAAAAATGGAATTAGAATTGTCAACTCCCTGAGTATCATTTGGCAAACGGCTCAAATGATCTGCTACGTGGTTCTCCGCTCCTGCTCTATCTTTTATCTCCATATCAAATTCCTGTAGGAGAAGGGCCCACCTAAGTAGCCTCGGCTTGGAGTGAGGCTTTGAAAAGAGGTACCTAACTGCTGCATGGTCAGAATACACAACTCTAGAATTTAACAAGTAAGGACGAAATTTTTCCAAGGCAAAGACTACGGCAAAAAGTTCCTTCTCAGTAGTGGTATAATTGATCTGAGCCGAGTCCAATGTCTTGGAAGCATAAGCAATCACCCTAGACATTTTGTTCTCCTTTTGTCCTAACATGGCTCCCACTGCAAAGTTAGATGCATCACAAGAAATTTCAAAGTGTAAATTCCAGTTAGGCACAGTAAGAATAGGTGGTGTCACAAGCCTAGCTTTAAGTTCATCAAATGCTACCTTACAAGCTTCACTAAAGTTAAACTCTGCATCTTTTTGAAGTAATTGAGACAATGGATATGCACTTTTGCTAAAATCCTTAATGAACCTCCTATAGAACCCTGCATGACCCAAAAATGATCTAATCTCTTTAACACATGTGGGGTATGGGAGGGAGGAGATTACTTCTATTTTTGCTTTATCCACCTAAATCCCTTTTCCAGAAATTAAATGTCCTAAAACAATTCCTTGATCAACCATAAAATGGCATTTTTCATAATTTAGCACAAGACCTTTTTCAGAACATCTAGCAAGAATTTTATCTAAGCTATCTAAACATGCATCAAATGATTCTCCATAAACTGTAAAATCATTCATAAATACATCCATGCATTGTTCAAGAAAATCAGAAAAAATAGACATCATACAACGCTGAAATGTACCAGGAGCATTACACAAACCGAAGGGCATTCTCCTATATGCAAATGTACCAAAGGGGCAAGTAAAAGTGGTCTTTTCTTGGTCCTCCGGAGCAATGGGTACCTGAAAATAACCAGAGAATCCATCAAGGAAACAGTAATAAGACTTACCAACAAGCCTCTCAAGCATCTGGTCAATAAAGGGTAAAGGGAAATGGTCCTTTCTAGTGGCGTCATTTAATTTTCTATAGTCAATACACATGCGCCACGAATTCTGGACTCTAGTGGGAATCAACTCATCCTTCTCATTTTTCACTATTGTGATCCCACTCTTCTTTGGTACAACCTGCACAGGGCTAACCCATTTACTATCAGAAATTGAGTATATAATACCCGCACTCAAAAGCTTAGTGACCTCTTTCTTGACCACATCTAAAATCAAAGGATTCAACCTCCTTTGGGGTTGCCGCTTGGGCTGCGACCCCTCCTCTAGCAGAATTCTATGTGTACAAATTGTAGGACTAATCCCTGGTATATCTGCTAAAGTCCACCCTATTGCTCCTTTATGTTTTCTCAAAAGGTTTAAGAGCTTCCTTTCATTCTCGTCAGATAACCCATTAGCAATGATCACTGGTAATTGGTTATTTGAATCTAAGAAAACATACTTTAGATTTGAAGGGAGCTCTTTGAGCTCTAGAGTGGGAGGTTGAATTACAGAAGGAACTAATTTTTGAACATCTAAAGTGGCAAGAGTGCTTCCCTTTAAAATTTCATTTTTACCACTTGCCTCAACTTCCATGCATTCAAACCTTGGTAGTATGTTCCCTTCTTCGGTTGACTCAGCCTCAACCGCGATCTCCTTTCTTTTACTATGTTGCCCTTAGAATAGGTGAGAAGGTGGAGAAGCAGCAAGGGGATCTTCACATGGCACAATGTATTGAACTTTGTTTTGGATCACCTTCCCCGCTTCATTGCTTGACTCACCTAAAAACTCAATGAATAACTTCCCCAAAGGGCCATCATAACTGCTCAAAGAAGAAAGAGAATACAAAGAATAACTAGTCACAGAAAATGTATCAGATTGAGGGGTACCATGTGTACAATCAACTGATATGTAGTTAAGACATGAGGGATCACCTCCACAAGAGCAAGTAGGTGGAAAATAATATAAAGAAGAGAATGAAGCAAGAGTGTCATCATCAGCATGCAAAAGTTCAGTGAATGAAAAATAACCATCAGAAAATGCATCAACAGTAGATTCAGAATTATCATCATCAAACTTATAACCTACATGTTTATCTTCCATGATTACATCTATTGCACTAACCCCAAGTAAAGAATAGTCCTCATATGCATGCTTCATGGCCTCATACATATTAAAATTAACTTTATGATCTCCCATTTCCACAGAGATCGTTCCTTCTTTCATGCTAATCAAAGTGTTAGCAGTTCTCAAAAAGGGACGACCTAAAATGAGAGTGGAATCTTGAGGCATTCCCGCAGCCATATCAAGAACATAGAAATCAGTTGGATTAAACAAATCCTTCACTCGGACCAAAATGTCCTCTATAATCCCATCAGGTCGCCTAATAGACCTATCTGCTAATTGTAAGATTACTGTAGTGGGTTGGAGTGTTTTAACACCTAGGGCCTGATAAACAGATTTAGGCATGACATTAATAGCAGCCCCTAGATCAAGTAATGCACCCCCTATAGTGACCTTACCAATAGTACATGGAATTGTGAAAGACCCCGGGTCTTGACACTTGACCGGGATTTGGGGTTTGAAAAGAGCAGAAACATTAGAGCTCACTTGAACTCTCTTATTTGGTCTAAATCTTCTCTTGTTTGTACAAAGCTCTTTCAAAACTTTTGCATATTTAGGAACTTTTCTTACCAACTCTGACAAAGGAATATTAACTTCTAACTTGGTAAATAAATTCAGTGCCTCTTCTTCAGTTTTAACTTCCTTGACCTTTTTACTTAGCAAATATGAATTAGGAAAGGGAAGATCACTTATACTTACCTCCTTACCTTTTTGGGTGGAGATGGCTTTGTTAATTGCTTCTTCCTTCTCCTTTTGTTCCTCTTTTTCTTTTGGTTCCTCTTGTTGCTCCTTCTTCTTTTCTTCAACTTTTTCCCGCAGTCTAGTTTCTTTGGAGCTCTCAGAAAACTTGAGTGGTGACAAAGGAGGACTTTCACAGACAATTTCTTCAATTTCTTCATCATCTTCCTTGTCTTCAAATCTGACCTTTATGCCGCTTCTAAGGCTTATGGCATTCAGTGACTTAGGATTGATCACTGTGTTAGAAGGCGTCGCTCCACTTGATCTAGCTTGTTCATCACTCTTATTGTTAGACAGCTGAGTGACAAATGAGTTCAGGTTGTCATGCTTTACTTCCATTTGTTCAAACTTGTTCATGATATTGGTGAAGCATGAGTCAACGTGTGAGGCGACGACCTTGATTTTATCATCAGTGATACTACGCTCTTGGTCAAATTTTGCACCAATATCTGAGAACCCTTTCACTAGAACCTGTTTAATCTCATCATTGCTTGAAGAGGATGCACCTTGACTAATGGGAACCATGGCATTGGTGGTGTTCTGTTTTGGTGCTTGGCTAGGTGAAGCTCCTTGAGAATTTGAGTATTGACCACCATAAGAATTTCCTCCTCTAGAAGGATAGTTCCCGTGACTTTGCCCACTGTTAAACCTTTGAGTATTCTGATTACCGCTATTCCCATATCTGAAGTTAGGGTGATCTCTCCAACCAGGATTGTATGTATTGGAGTAAGGGTCCCTTTGTTGGTATTGCCCAGGCCGTGCTTGATACATTGCATTCACATCTTCATGTGACCAGGGCAATCTACTGATATGTGCATAGGGGAATCACAGAATGTACAACTAGCGCTTACCATAGCTAGCTGTTGAGTTGGTGACTGTGGAGATTGGATGCTTAATCCATCCACCCTCTTGGCTAGTGCAGACAGTTCATGCACCACTTTCACCAATAATGGATCTCGATCTGCTGGAGATATCTCTTTTACTGCTCGAGTATCCCTCGTGTTAATGTTCTGTCTACTCAAGGCGAGCTTCTTGATCAACTCCATTGCTTCATCAGGGGGCATGTCTTCTATGGACCCATTAGCAGCTGCATTGAGCATTTTTGCATCTTCATCAGTTAACCCATAGACAAAAGATTGGACCAGGTGCTCCAGTGGCATTTGATGATTTGGACATTTTGCTACCATATCCTGAACACGTGTCCAATATCCATAGAATGTTTCACCCTCTTCTTGCCTTGAAGATGCAATTTCTTTTCTTGCTACGGCGACTTTGTTTGAAGGATAATATTTTTCAATAAAGTGCTTCTTCAAATTATCCCATGTTTGGTAAGCATCTGGGGTGTACCTTGGCAAACTCATATACCAAACCTTTGCCTTCCCTTCCAGACTGAGATGGAAAACCTTCTACATGACTTCTTCAAGTTTAGCCCCATCGGGCTTCATCGTCATGCAATGCATGTGGAGAGAGCTTAGATGTGTATACGGGTTCTCACCTGGAAGACCATGAAATTTTGGAAGTGAGTGCACAAGAGAACCTTTAATTTCAAAATCAGTAGTAAAAGTAGGAGTAGCACCAACCAAAGATTCAAAATTATCATCAAATTGATTCAATTGTTTAATAGACTTTTTAGGTTGATCTACCCCATTATTACCTTCTTCATTCCTTTCCCTATTGTCCATCCTATTATTTCCTTCTTCTTCGGCCATTTCTTCTATTGCTAGTTCTCTTTCTCTTTCTTGATTAGCCTTATTCACTTCCTTTTTGAGTTTTCTTATTTTCCTAAGAGTTCTTTCAATTTCTAAATCCAATGGAATTAGGTCTCCTCTAGAACTTCTTAGCATGCACTAAACAAACAAACAAAAGGAAGAAAACACACAGAAAAAGAGTAAAGCAATCAAACAAAAAGGGTGCAATCTAAATGCTAAAACAAGAATAAACTACTTAGAAACACAAAACTAAAAACACAAACGAAAACACAAAGACAATTAAATTAAACTTAAACTATGCAATTCCTGAAGGAATCACGCGAAGACAACCTGTTTCGTGAAAATCTAGCACAATTGCAAAAAGAACCAAAATGGCTCCCCGGCAACGGCGCCAAATTGATGGACGCGGCCTTGTCACGAGGCCGGCACCAATCAAATTAATGCTAGAATGTGCAGCTAGTGGCACAACCTAGGTCGAATCTCTCTCGCGGAGCCAATGTATTCAATTTTCAATTATGTAAGATGTTCACAAAAATATAGATGTCTTTAAGGAATTTTATAAACAGTTGGTGTGCAAGAAGAGTAAATGTATCTAAAAGAAACTAAAACTAAATCTTTTTGTGATTTTTCAATATTTCAAAGCAAGTAAAAGTGAGGTGAATGTGTTAAGATGGATATGCTTTGTTGGAGAATGCTTTGGGCTATCCTTGCTCTCTAAAAATTATGGAGTTAATCAATGATGAACCATTTTTTCTAATGTAGTTTAGTGACCACTAAACCTAGGTAAATTAATTGAAGAATGCAATTAGCCAACCGAACAATTAACAAGCCCAATCAAATACCATAAATGAAGCTAATGGGGAATTTAATATAGATAAGAATTCAACTCAACAAATACCATTGTCATTAGAGTAACTTCCACAATGAATCAAAACTACAATAAGATTTAACCAAATCCAATGTAATCAAAACCCACAATGGGAGAATGAAAATACAAATCACAAATCTATATCAATCCCTAATATCCAACTACAACCAAGTTAAGTTCCACAACCATGGAACCACAATCAATACAAATCCATCAAAATCAACCAGATAATAATGAATCTATAAAAAGAAGTAGATGGAAAACAAGAAAAACTCCCTAGTAAGTGCCAAAGCTCAAGCCCCAATCATCCTCCTCCAAAGCACTAGAAGTTTAGCCACTCATGGAGATGAAGAATGCTCCACCAAGCTTCCCCAAACCGTGCCCAGCCATGGATGATGATGAATGTTGCAGAAGAAATGAGTGAGAATGGAGGTGGAGTGAAGAAGATGAAGAGGGAATGGAAAATGGAGACTTGGAGATGAGAGGAAGATGAAAACTTGGAGAAAAGATGATGTGTTAATGATCTCCTTTAGCCTCCTCACTTAACCCTAATGTATTGGGGCAAATTAGGTCTGATTGGGGTGAGTGGGGCCCACCAATTCGGCCCAAAAATGATTTTCTGATGTAAAAATGCGGGCTTATCTGATGTCGCTCGCTAGGACGTGCGTAAGGTACTCCGGGCGGGCGAGCCACTAGTTGGAGGTTGCCTTAGACTGGGAGAGAGCAAGGGTCTCTCTGAGCTGCTGGGAGCTTTGCTGATGGAGATCCTCAGGACGGAGATATACTGGTTGAGGTAGAGCCTCTGAGGAGGTGGACCAAGCTCTAAGATTAAGAAGGAGGTGTATCGTATTCGGAAGGTTACACTTTACTTCTATGTGTTTGGAGTCTATCTGGTTGTTGAGTCCCCTGGGTGAGGGCCATTTATATTAATTGCGTAGGAAGATGTGGTCGACCCACGTTCCTGCTCGACGTGGGTTGACCCATGACGTTTGAGGGCATCCAATGTCTCTGGTGCGAGAGCTTAGGAGGGGAGACGTGGGTACCAGCCACGTATGAGGTGATTGGGGGTTGCCACGCGTCGCTAGCATGAGCTCCTGTTAACCTTCTAGAAGGCTAGTGCCACGTGACCCAAGGGGGGAATATTCTGTAGTTACAAATATCATCTATTTTTAATTCGTATTCTCCTATTTGTATCAATACTTTCTTTGTTGTTAATTCTAAAAGATGTATTTCTTTTCCGGCACTACTCATCTTTACTAGTACCTTTTTCTTTTTCTATATTTCAGTTGGTAGTACATTAAATTTTGTTGTTGTTATATTGGATCCTGTATCTATTAATAAATGATATTTTCTAGATTGGTATTTTTCATAATTCATTTTGACTAGTATATAATATAAACTCATTATTAAACTTTTGATATTATTACTGTCTAACAATTTATTGTCATTATTATTCTTTCTTCTTGAATTCTATAAGGTCTTACTTGGTGTAGAAAATCTTTTCCTAATATCAATTTTTGATTCCTTATTTCTATCTCTTCTTCTACCCATAACATTATTTTCACCATATCTTTTTTATTAAATCTTAGTATAGTGTTAGCTCGTGTTCCATCTTGATCTATTTGTGTATTATTATCAGATAATTCTAATTGTATAATACTTCTTTCACAATTTTCATATATTTGTGTTATTATTTCTTCCCATATTCCTTCTCTTTTAATTTCAAGGACTATATAATTTTTGTATTTTCTTTTGTTAAATCTATTTGTGATATAGGTGTTAATGGTATTTCTGCTAATCTATTTTTAACATAATTTTTCGAAGAATTTATTAATATATTAGAATTAGTTCTTATAAGTTTTCTGTAGAAATCAAAACTTCTTCTTGGATTTATATTTATATTTATTATTGGTTCTACTGGTGTCCCAATTTTTTATTGACCTTTGTCCAATATTGTTATTATATAATATTTGTTTATGTTGATTTTGTTCATATTCTTTAGTATTGTCTAATTCTAATTCTAAAGATTTAGGTATAGTAATTTGGTCTTGTTGTAATTCTAATTCTTCTAATACAGGCATAAAATTTTTGTCTATTGTTACTCTTCCTTTTGCTTTGCCATATATTGTATGTTCTATAGCAAAAACTAATCCTACCATTGTTGTAATACTTATTAATTTTGTATTAGGTCTAGCTTTTATATTTTTTTACTTTGTGATATAATAAAAGTGTTTGTTTTATATTTCCTTTTGATTTTGGTTTTCGTAAAATTTGTATTTACTGTAAATTTTAGTTTTTGGTATATTAGATTTCCACTTAATGCTCCAAGAATACTACTTGTTATTCTTCCATCCGGTATCAATAATTCAATTGGTGAATTTATTCCTTGCCTAAAATATGCTTTGACCATTAATTGTACTCCCGGTATATATATCTCAGTTATTTGATCCTTATAAGGTAATTTCAATATTTCATTTTCTATTAACTCCTTAGATATCATAGGTATTCTTAATACTCCTTCTACTTGATTCTATGGTTGCTTTCTTTTCTAAAACTGTACAATAAAATGTTTCTTTTTGTTTCTGTTTTGCTATAAATAATTTTGCTACCCTATCCATCAAGTTACTTGGTTCAAACTCTTTTGTTGATAAATCTAATCTTGTGCTTTAAATTTTATTATACTGATTATTATCAAAAGTTATTCTTCTTTCTACAATTCCTTTTTCTGTATTTCTATGCTCTTCATTTAATTTTATTTCCTCTTTTTCATCATAAATTTCTTTTCCTTTATGGCTTGTCATCATGTTTATTTGCATTTCATCTTGTATTTCTTCTGTTGGATATGTTGGGTTCTTTGGGACTAAATATCCGCCCATGGAGGAGTCCGATCAGGTCGAGTGATGACCCATTGTAAAGTTTGCGGAGAGACGAACAAAACGACACCAAGATTATACTCATCGGAGGTCACACGAGCCCGCACTCGTGACCCAAAGTAGGCTAGGTGATCATGATGTAAGCATGATGTTTTGTTCATATTTTCCATGTCTCACATTGCTTAATTAAATCAATGATGGGAACTCTCTCATCCTCTTATAAATAGGAGGCATTCCCCACCTTCACAGTTGCTCATTCCATGTGTTAGAAAAGGAGTCCCATTTGGGAAACTCCACATAGTATAATTTTTCTCTCTCTTAAGTCATTTTTCCGCACATCAGTCGTGGACACGGGGCTTTCCCTCTCATAGGTAAAGTCCTCCGTTTGGTGCGGCCCTTTTCGGAGTTCGTCGTTTGGAGGTCAGTCCTGGTGGAGTAGAGGCGCTAGCAAGATTTGAGGTTTTAGCGATGGCGTCCAGGTTAGTAGCTTTCGTAATGTTTAATTTTTGCCTGGATTTATTGGTATCAGAGCCTAGTTATGCTAGAGCTCTGTTCTCCAGGGATTGATGAATCGAAAAGTGTTAGAAGCATGGTTAAACCTTGTATGATTTTTATTTTTGTTTAAAACTTCAGAACATGCCTAGGTTCCCAGTTTTATTTATATGTTTTAATTTTGATCTAAAACATGTGTTAGATCATACATTGTAGGGTAGAGTCCTATGGATTGGTTTTTGAATTTAAATTTAATATATAATATTTTTTAATTCAAAATTGATTGGTAACCCAAACCCTAAACCTAGAAACATGTTTAGGTTCCCCTTTATTTGTTAAAGACCCCAAATTACAAACATATATTATTTTTTTTAAAGGTATGTATACCCTACATATTTATGTCCATGTATGCTACTGCTTTAGGGAGAAGGAAGGTTGACTGGCAAAGACAAACCATCGACGGTGGTCGGTCGGCCAGCGCCACCATCGATCGTGGTCGCCGGCGAAGATCCGGCGACCAGCGCTACCACGGGCCTCCAATGACGGTGGTTGGCCGGCGGAGCTCCGAAAACCAGCGAGCAGCAGCACTCCGGCGATTGGCGCCGTTGTGGGGCACCAGTGACGGTGGTCGGCCAGTGGAGTTCTGGCAGCCAGCATTGCCAGCTACAGTTGACGACCAGTAGTGCTCCAACGATTGGCGCCGCTGTTGACTAACGGCAACTAGCGCCGCCATTGACTTCCAGTAACCACCGCAGGTCATTGTTGACCAGAGGTCAACAATTGACCGTTGACCAGCGTCACACAGTCTTTTGTCGCACATAATTTCTCCATTCTAGCTCTTATTTCGATGATTTTTGAGTTATTTTTTCTTGTTTTCGCGAGACGAATCCAAAGATAGGAAGAAATTAGGGTAAATTGGAGTCTGAAGAGCGGTTATGGCCATCTCTTGACTCGTTCTCATACACAACAAGAGAGAGTGGGAGCTAGGGGAAACATGTGGCAAAATCATAACTCGATGTAATCGGTTATACACATAAGAATTTAAATAGTAAATGACTATTTAAATGATCGTAAGCATTGTAATCAAGTGGAAGTTCGAGATCGTGCTTGCGGCGACTTGATGTCCTTCTTGAACGCTTACATTGTCGGAATCCAAAAGGGATTTTGAATAGTATGTGACTATTCTATGAAAATTGTTGAGTCAGGCAAAAAAACGTGTGCATATATAGGCTCTCTGTGTGATGAGAGTGGTTGACCCTACTTCTCGAATATAGAGAATGACTATATCTACACTCGTTTGACATTGATTACAATTTTCCATAGTTGTGTGTTGTGTAATAAGGAGTTGTGTAATTAGTGTTAGCGTTTAGGATTAACTGATAGTGTAACTACAAAACCTGTAAATGTGGATCACATTAGAGAGACCGATTTGGTCAAACTATGGTTACTAAACTGAGGCATGTTACAATCAAGTTTGATTCCTCCAAGATTCGCTCTGACAAGAGCATGAAGATGTATCTAAGGGAGAAATCAAACATGATATGAGAGTGGGAGCAAGACTGGAAACTCTCCACTGGTAAATAGTGAGTTCAAACTGTTACCAAATCTCTTCACTCCTCTTGGGAGTGCATGTAGGTCATTCTAACCTCCACTAATACCATCAGGCTTCTTGATGATATTAAACATCACCTAGTGCTCAAGGAATGGTGGCATAAGGCTGCAAAATCCTTCGAGCATGTAGCCTAAGTGGCTAAACTTTCTTAGAGCTCTAGGCTCCAAGAACAAGGACAATGGGTCCAAGAGACGTGGTGCCAGGAAGAGAAAGGTTGAGTGTAAGGTAAGTAGCCTCAATTCAAAGGAAAAACAAAGGAGGAAAAGAAATTTTGGCCAAGATCAAATGTTGCTTGTGCCAACTCATAGGCAACTGTGTGCAAAATTGTTTGTAGTAATTCTTTCCCTCTCACCCATGAACATTGGTTTGTCAAGTTCCACCCTTTGCCCAATGGGAGGAGAAGTGTCCTCGTGGGAACAAAGCAATAATAAAGTTAAGAGGTTGGGCAACTACAAAGTGAAGTTCCGTAGTGGCCACTCTTTATCTTTATATATGTTATATGTTCTAGATACTAAACGGAACTTATTATGAGCTATTTTTCTGAGACAGAACTTAGGATATAATGTGATCTACATATTTATCATGACTCCTTACCTTAGCATTAATTTTTGATATTATGACAATGGTTGTGTTGGGATACACTTTGAATTACATTCCCGTCTTTCAACTAGTTGCTTTACTGTGTCTTCCTTTGTGGTTGATATAGTTGTTTAGAAAGTGCATGTGGGACGCAATTACGTATTAGCATAGGAGAATTTTTGAGGAAAAATTGCCAATGTTAGTTTGTAAATATTGCCTTACAAACAAAGCAACCTGAAAACCATTTAGTCACGAAATCAGAAATTCTGCTTTAGTCAAATTAGTCCACTTGGACATCAGTGGTCCAATGAGCGTGGTGGCATGGCAAGCAGCCCTGTGTTTTCTCACGATTACGTGGTGAAAATGGGATAGTTAGACAACTAACTATTCCACACACACTCCACAGCAAAATGAGTTGCTCCTAGAGTTGGTTAAGTTGATAATGGCTTAGGTGAACGTTCCCATTGGGGAGATGTCTTGCCAATAGCCACTTTCGTACTTAACCATATGCTCTTTAAATCATGTGAGTGATTCCTTATGAGTTTTAGTTGGGTAAAAGACCTGATTAGAGTATGCTGAAACCACGAGGGTATACAGCATACATGATCCTTCCTATAAGTATGGGAAGCTTGACTCTAGAGGTAGGTCGTGTCTTGGTAAGATAGTTTGGTCACTCAAAAGGATACGTCTTCATTAGCAAGAATGAAGACACTTCGGCCACATGATTTGACTCTAAGGATCTAATGATACTCAAGACTAACATTTTTAGCAAGGGTGACGGATTTTGGGATGTGCACCTTAATTGAAAGGAGATAGACTTACAACATGTTGAGAGGAGCGTATAGACGCACCTTCATTTGCTGAGTCTAGTGGGAGTATTGCTTATAAGGAGCATGTCTCCACAAAGCACAATCCAAGAGAAGTAATAGATGATCAAGTAAAGCCGAAGATAGTTTAAAGGGCTCTCTCCGACCCTACTAGTAAAAGGTGGTAAAAAATGATGGAAGAAGAAAAGGCGAAGTCCATAAGGACATACCAAGTATAAGACTTGGTGAATCTGCCCCGCGCCACAAGGCATTTTGAGAACAAGGGTGCTCTCAAAATTTAGGGGAGGCAGATGGCTCAATCGATCACTACTACGCACATTAAGTAGTGAAGAAGCTCACACAATAAGAATGTATCGACTATGACGAAGCCTTCTCGTCTGTTGTGTGGTCAAAGTCTGATTCTAGCTTTGGTCACCAGTTTAAGTTTAGGAGTACATCAATTGGATGTTAAGACCACTTTGTTGTATGGCAACCTAGGTGAAGGGATCTATGTGCACAAGCATGTAGGTCTTACGGCAAAAGGCTAGGAGTGCAAGGCATGCTGACTCTAGAGATCTACCAAGATCTTGCATATTCAAATAGAATCTTGGTAATTGACCACTTAGTACATTTCATTAAAGCTAAGATTATTGAATTACCCTTACACCGTATGTGGAAGACATATGGCTAGCTAAAAACAGCACAGAGGCTGCTTTAGCCACTTAAGGATGGCCATCCTTTCATCTTTTAAGATAAAGGAAATGGGTTAAACAGTGGGAGTCAAGGTTCATGGAGACTGCTCCAAGAATTGACTCACCCTGTCACAAGAATCTTATGAAGAAGAGATTCTTGGCTGATTCCATTTGAGGGGACATGAACCCGAGTGATGTGCTAGTAGCAAGAGGCAAGAGTTTGAGTCTTACTACAAGTCTTTAGACTAAGTCAGAGATGGAGTCATTGGATAGTATTCCCATATATGTAATTGGTAGCTTGAAGTACAATGTGGAGATTACTTGCTCCAACACGCCTTTTGTAGTCAGCTTGGTGAGCTGTTATCATTCAAACCTAGAACAGACACACTGTTTAGAGTGTTCTGAGGTACTTTTAGGGCGCTGCTGACAATCAGTTGTTTTCATCATATTAGTGACCCACAAACGGCAGGCCACACATTGATGTCAATTGGGTGAGAGACT
The DNA here is from genome assembly GCA_014851425.1 of Senna tora. Lineage (NCBI taxonomy): Eukaryota > Viridiplantae > Streptophyta > Magnoliopsida > Fabales > Fabaceae > Senna > Senna tora. Next base: position 26,816,568 of record CM026269.1, read on the forward strand.
TGGATGAGAGGACATCCACGTCTTGGTGTGCTTTCTTGCTAAGCAATGGGATCATCTTGCAAAGAGGCAAGTAATGATTATGCATTTCTCTATCCACAAGGGTCATGGAGTTCAATGCATGATCATCAGAAGAACATGAGGAAGTTTGGATTGGAAGATTGAAAGTCACTTATAGATCACAGACAAAGCTGATGACCTAGTGACATTGATCTCATAAAGTCAAACAGTTATGGTTTACACCAAAGAAAGCCTAAGTGCCACAAGAGAACGCAACACAACTTTGTATGAGACATCGTTACACTGTAGTTAACTACCATGTTGTGTAAATCTAAGCATCAAGTGACCGGAGAGAGGGTCATCACAGTATGACCTGTGATAGAACATTGGCTCTAAACCCTCGCAGACCTGCCGTGGTGGGTTGGCTGTATAGATATACAAGCCGTAATACTAGTGTTTTAGATACACAAGATTTCTTAGAACCAGGGCGATTTAACATAGTTTATGTCATGAGGACAATCTTTGTGAGAGCTCTGTTTCTACATCATAAGTAATGTGTGATGCCTAGGCATACCTTTATTTTGTGTGGATCAAGAAATAGAAGTACTTATTACACAATATATAAAGTATGTTGTACAGGCATGGAAGGTTGGCTCTCTTACACGAGCAACTGCCTTGGACACGTAAGTGGTGTGGGCCAAGATGAGACTTTGGTGCTTTTTCCTTGAACGCCAAAATGGGATATAGTGTGAATATCCAGAGGCAGTTGCGAAGCGCCGAGTATTAAAAAGGAAAACACCACTAAAAATTGATAATTCACCCTAGTAAGTGTACTAGGTTAGATTCGCTAAGATAATGAGGTCTTATGATCGAATTATGAATCCCCACTATTCATAATGCCTATATCCAGACATAAGTGCTCCCCTTGGCGCTATGTGAAGCGAGCGAAGTGTGGTAGCAAACTCAGATCAGATTCTAAGTGAGTTTGGACTAGGGTCTATGTGGTGTAAATGATTGAGGATTAAAATCAACATACACTCAAGAACACCACAACATGCGTTTGATACCGCATGTGCTTTAAGTACCGCAAGGGAAGCATGTGAATGAATCCTACTTCAATGCTTTGTGAGTCATTGAAAGGATACACCAATCCTTTCAAAGGGTACCCTTATGCACTTTGACTCTTTCATGAAGAGATAATGTAGTGCATGCTACTTTGATAACCTTCCAAGAAGTTACGGCAAAATACGGCCCGATGGAGGACTGTCAAAAAAGCAGCTATCTTTGATTGAATTAATAATAAGTCCAAAGGAAGATTTTGTTGACATATCCATGTGTGATAGTATCCTGAGGTCGACCCATGATGTGATCCTATTAAGGTTCTCATGGATGTGGATACCTATCACAACTGAGTGTGGCTGAAGTCCTAGTCTTATTGTTGACTTAGAGGGAACCTATGGCACTATTTTTCGGTTAGACATATGGTCACGTCATCAAACACCTTAGTTGTAGCATCATTTATAGTTGGGCCCTAACAGGCTTCTATTATAAAGCTCCCATACATTGTACCGAGCGGTCACGACTGACACGGAGTATGAAAGAAGACGACGAGAGAAAGAAAAATAAAGAATTCGTTTGTGATAAGGATAGTGATGGGCCTCCCACCATGTGCGAGTGGGAGCATGTTGGATATGTTCGGTTCTTCGGGACTAAATATCCGCCCATGGGTGAGTCCGACCGGGTCGAGTGATGACCCGTTGGAAAGTTTGCAGAGAGACGAACAAAACGACACCAAGATGACACTCATCGGAGGTCACAAGAGCCCACACTCGTGGCCCAAAGTAGGTTAGGTGATCATGATGTAAGCATAATGTTTTGTTCATATTTTCCATGTCCCACATTGCTTAAATCAATGATGGGAACTCTCTCATCCTCCTATAAATAGAAGGCATTCCCCTCCTTCACATTTGCTCATTCCGTGTGTTGGAAACGGGGGTCCTGTTTCGGAAACCCCACATAGTATAATTTTTCTCTCTCTCGCTTGAGTCATTCTTCCGCACATCAGTCATGGACACGTGGTTCTACCTCTCGTAGGTAAAGTCTTCCATTTGGTGTAGCCTTTTTCGGAGTTCGTCATTTGGAGGTCAGCCTTGGTGGAGTAGAGGCGCTAGAAAGATCCGAGGTTTTAGCAATGGTGTCTAGGTTAGTAGCTTCTACAATATTTAATTTTTGCATGGATTTATTTTCGTTTTTTCTTTTTGGTCCCTGAGTCAGGTCGGGTCATGTGGATCCGGGCCTTTCCCAACATCTTCATAATCTTCTTCCGATTCGGATTCATCAAATTCTATTTCCTTTTTTAACTTATATATTTCTATATCGGATCCTTCTATATATCTCACTTCCCATACTCTCATAATATTCTATTGGTTCTGAATCATATTCCATTGTCTGCTCTAATATATTCACTGTTTTCTTGTTTTGTCTTTCAAAATACAATGCTGCTCCGCAATAATCACTGGATGCATCGGTATAGATTATCCATTTGATATTATCATCAATTGGAATATTTAATTTTGGTAAATTTTGACATAATTGTTTGATTCGATTACCAATATTTTCTATATTATCATCCCACATTCATTTAATGAATCCAAGAATGAATAAGAGAGTTGAAGAAGATGAAGAGACATAAAGTTCTGCCAAGATTCTCTGTAACATTTAATAATGTAATACATGTAATGAATAAATGTATGAAAGTGGGAAAAGAAGAGAGGACATATAATGGAGGTGTCATAAATAATGGAAACATTGTAGTAAGTCAGTGACATATATCATAATAGGGGCATGTCATAAAAAAGTAATTCTACATAGTAATAATAGGTATTTTGTAATTATTAGCTTACACACCAATATAAATAGGTGTGAAATGTAGTTTGAAAATCATCGAAGTTGAATGCAAACAAACTTTTCTCACATTGTGCTATTTGTGTTATTGTATTGTGAGTGTGAGTGGGCTTGAGTGAACAAATTTTCTTTAAAGAAAATTTTACTTTGAAGAAAATTTTATTATCTTGGAGAAGAAAAGTTTGAGAAGATTCAAATAAGGAATGTCTAACTAAACCTCTTTAGAGATTTTAGGGGATCCCTCTCTTCAAGAATGATGGTCCTATAATAGAGGATTTCATCATGAATATGATTATAAATGAACAAATACGCCTTTAGTAGGACACGAAAGAAGGTTGAGCTACAGTAAGCTGAAGGAGGAAGGCCTGTACATATGAATATGTACTTTAAAAGACCTCTATATGAAAGATCCCCTTTATCATATTCATGATCTCTCCTAGTTATGGAATACAAATTATTACTATGTAGAATTACTTTTTTATGACATGCCCCTATTATAACACATGTCACCCACTTACTATTATGCTTCCATTATTTATGACACCTCCACTATATGTCCTCTCTTCTTTTCCCACTTTCATACATTTACTCATTACATGTATTACATTATTGAAATATTGCAGAGAATCTTGGCAGAATTTTATGTCTCTTCATCATCTTCATCTCTCTTATTCATCTTGGATTCTTTTTTCTCATTTCTTTCTCTTTTTGTCGGCAGGTTAAATGATGTCTAGTACTATTTCTGGTTCTTCATATTCCTTCTTGGCAGCACTTACTTCAGGAAAAAAATCGCAATTGTGGATTGGATATTCTGATAGTGCTTGGCAGACCTTTCTTCTTGTTTTTTGGTCATTTTCCATTTTATTTAGCTTAATTCTTTTATACAGAGTATATATGTGTAGTTGGTCTAGAGAAATAAACACATTGTTTTTCATTCGAGTTTAATGTCCTGTTCATTTCTTGAAATAGAATATGAAATTCTTGGGCTCTGATAGTTGATATCTTATATTGGAAATCTTCATCATATTCTATGTCTTCTTTTAATCCTTCTTCATGGTAGAAAGGTTGCTTAGTTGTACCAAACTTAATTAATTGTATTGGATGATAAAACTTATCTGGAGTTATTTTTGCAATAGTTGAATAACAACGGACATATACTTGGTATTGAGTTATAATAATGTTTTGCTGCCTCTTGAAAAGATTTGGGCAACTCAGATAATTCTATCATACTATTTGAAGGGTAAATAGTCTGGATTAATCCATAAGAAAATAATGTTTTAACAAGTTTGGGATTTGTATTGGGGTGTATAATGGCCTTGTTAAAAGCATAATGAGATAAGTATTCAACAGTTTTACTTTTTAACTGGCAGTGATTAAGAGTACTAATAATTTTTCTGAAGAAATCATAATGTTCTTTTTGCTTAAGCAGGTCATTTGGTGGGCTTGGCTGGATATTTCTATTAGAAGTGGATACTGAGGAAGAAGATTATATAGTTATGGGCCTTTTTATCTTGGTTTGTTTGGGCTTTGATTATGTAAGGACCCTATATTTAAAAGTAATTGACAACTTGAAAATTTGTTTAGAGCACTTGTAAATCTCAATAGTTATTCAATAATAAGAATTAAGTAACAATATTAAAATATGTATATATTTATAATGGAATGAAGGACTTAATGGCAAGGAAGTTTTCTTTGAGTGGGGAAAAGTATGATCGTTGCCAAAAGATATAAGACATAAAAGTAGCGTCCTTTTCACTTTCTTCTTCGATTCTTATCTTAGTTTCTTCTTCCCATCATTCCACACTGTTGGAATATTTTTAAATTGAAGAGATGTGTTAATTGAAGAGTCATGTATTTATGTTTATTTATTTGAAGAGTTGGGAGTTACAAATTTAAAAGACAAGACTCTTAATTTAAATTAATAGTTGTGACTCTTAATTGAAGAGATATTATACCAAAAGGTATCTCTTCAAAGGCATCACTTCATGGTCTAAATAAACCACTCACCATTCCATAATTCAAGATATCAAATTCATTGCCTTTGTCTTTGAGTGCACACAAAGATTAAGACAAACTATCACTTTGTAAATACTATTGTTTTCTTGGCTTGAGTATTGGAAGTGCTATCCATACTCTAGGGTCTTCATTGTATCCTAAAGGAAATTTGTCGGTCTACCCAAGTAGCACCCTATATAAGATAGTAATAGGTGGGGGAAAATTAAGCCTAAAGGAAAGTGCTATCCACGCCTTGAAGACATTGTGCATCACTTTCTTTTCTTCTTCTTCTTCTTCATTTCTTCTTAGTTTCTTCTTCAAAGAGTCAATGCCTCCAACGATCTTTAGGCTTAATTTTTGCAAATACAAATGGCTTCTTTGAAGGAATTGACTACAAATTTTGTGAAGTTAGAAAGATTTGAAGGAGGCAATTTTCTAAGATGGCAAAGGAAAATGAAATTCCTACTAACAACTTTGAATGTGGCTTATGTCTTCACTACTACCAAGCCTCAAGAAGGAGAGGAAGAAACCATTGCTGCAATCAGAGAGAGACAAAAGTGGGAGAATGATGACTATATCTGCACTGGACATATCCTCAACGGTCTGTGTGATGCTCTCTTTGATGTTTATCAAGATTCAACCTCTGCAAAGGATCTTTGGAACAAACTTGAGGCAAGGTACATGCAAGAGGATGCAACAGGTAAGAAATTTCTTGTTACCCGCTTTAATAATTATAAGATGATTGTGTTGTATGTGTAATTCAAAGTCCCACATTGGTGGGGTGTGTGGAGTGAGTGGGTGAGGAGCATATATAAATAGGTGTGAGTTATATAGGTTCCAACACACACATAAGAATACTAGCCTATAACCATTGGGTGAATTAGGTTTTGGGTATTTTTATGTATTGAGAAAGGTTTGTAATTTTTCCGTTCAAAAATTACAAGTAGTAAAGTTTGTCCCAGTTGGGGTCGTGGTACTAGGTCTTGAGGCACCGAACAATGTTAAAGTTTTTGTGTGTTCTTCTTTCTCTTTTCCTTATATTTTTGTACGGGGCCCAACAAGTGGTATCAGAGCTTTGGTTCTGGCTTAGGGAGGAAGAAGGGAGAAAGAGCAAGAGGAAGGAGTCGTCATCATCCAGTCAGCGCCACGTCAGCAATTTGGAGAGAGGTTGGTTCTGGCTTATTTTCTCATTGTTTTCAAGTCAAATTTTCTTTTGAATTTGGGTTGTTTGTGGTGCTGGTTGGTTGACTGTGTGAGTGGAAGTATTTAGCACAAGAGTTGGGTTAAATACAATGAACACCCTGAAGTTTGAAGTTTCGTTGTTTGATGGGAGAACGGATTTTACACTGTGGCAATGCACGATTCAAGATTATTTGGTCCAGCAGGGTCTTGACTTAGCATTGCAGGATGAGAAACCAAGTGAAATGAAAGAGTCAGATTGGAGTACAATTCAGAAAATGGTTGTTAGTACAATTCGGTTGGCACTAGCCCCACAGATAAAAGTGACTGTGCTGAAAGAGACATCACCAAAGAAGTTGTGGGACACGTTGGAAAGCAAGTTTGAGTCAAAGACATTGACCAATCGACTGATGATGAAGATGGACTTGTACTCATTGAAGATGGAAGAGGGAGGTAATGTGACTAATCACATTAAAAAATTTAATGAGATGGTATCTAGACTGTTGAATGCAGGGGAGACTATTAAGGATGAAGAGCAAGCGCTGCTTCTCTTAGCTTCACTACCACAATCCTTCAAGCCTCTAGTCCAGTCAATGCTAGCAGGAAAGAGCACACTGAATCTAGATGAAGTGATGAGTACCTTGAAGGAGAGTTAGAGGGTGATGGGTGGTGAAGAGTCTTTCAGGGACAGTCATTTACTAGCAATGGATAGTAACAGGAAGAAAAAGAGTGATCAACTTGGAAGAAATTCTCGATCGAGAGACATGAGCATTGTTGAGTGCCATTACTGTGGACAGTTGGGTCACATGCAAATGAGAAGTCCAGACTTCAGGGAGGACTTGCAGAGCATTAAGGGGAAAAGGGGCAGATCGAAGGGAGCTTCTTCTGCTAATGTGGTTTCTTATAAAGATGAGTTAATCTGAGGATGTTAGAGGATTCTGCAGCAAGGGAGGATCGTTGCAGAAGAAGTCAGAAAATTAATAGGAGAGTTTAGCTTTTTGATAGAGAAAAATAATGTAGGACTTTGGATTAAGGGAGGATTTGTTGTATGTGTAATTCAAAGTCCCACATTGGTGGGGTGTGTGGAGTGAGTGGGTGAGGAGCTTACATAAATAGGTGTGAGTTATATAGGTTCCAACATACACATAAGAATACTAGCCTATAACCATTGGGTGTATTGGGTTTTGGGTATTTTTATGTATTGAGGAGGGTTTGTAATTTTTCCGTTCAAAAATTACATGTAGTAAAGTTTGTCCCAATTAGGGTCGTGGTAATAGGTCTTGAGGCACCGAACCACGTTAAAATTTTTGTGTGTTCTTCTTTCTCTTTTCCTTATATTTTTGTGCGGGGCCCAACAGATTGATGGAAAGTCTATCATAGAGCAAATGCATGCAATTGAACATATTTTAAATAATTTTAAATAACTTAACATGCATATGGATGAGTCCATTATTGTCTCCTCAATCATAGACAAACTTCCTTCTTCATGAAAAGATTTCAAAAAGAATCTCAAACATAAAAAGAAAGATATTTCTCTTGAGCAATTGGGAAATCATCTTCGTTTAGAAGAGGAATATAGAAAGCAAGATGTTGAAAAAGAAATCAATGTTTAAGAGAAGGTACATATGGTGGAGGAAGGGCATTCCAATAGAACCTCAAAGAAAAGAGGTAAGGATAAAGACAAGTCTCAAGCACATGATGGTCATAAGAACAAGAAAATGAAAGGTAATTGTTTCTTTTGTGGAAAGGCTGGCCATTTCAAGAAAGAATGTTGTTTCTTCAAAAAGAAGAAAGATAGAGATAACAAGTCATCAACAAAAGAAGTCAAATTTGTGGCAGTAATTTCAGAGATCCACTTAGTTGACAATAATGAGTCATGGTGGGTAGACTCTGGTGCAACACGCTATGTGTGCAAGAATAAGAACTTCTTCAAAACATTAGAAGAAGAAGACGGAGATGTGCTTTACATGGGAAATTCTTCAAGTGTCCAAGTTAAGGGCAAAGGGACTGTAGAAATTGAATTTACTTCTGGAAAAATTGTTACTTTAAAAGATGTCTATTATGTACCAGAAGTTAGGAAGAATTTAATTTCTGTACCCTTACTTAATAAGTTTGGGTTTAAATCTGTATTTGAGGGAGACAAGTTTGTTCTCACCAAGGGTGGAACATTTGTAGGCCAAGGTTATTTCTGTGAGAACATGTTTAAGTGTAATATTGCTAAAATTAATAATAATGTTTATAGTTCTGCTTATATTGTTGATTTTGGTGATTTATGGCATTATCGTTTAGGTCATGTTGTTTTGGTAAAATTAATAACATGATGAAACTTGATATGATTCCATAGACTACTATTAATCATGACTCTTGCAACACTTGCATGTTGACAAAAATAACAAGAAAAGAGTAATCTCCATAAGTTATATAAGATCTGAATTAAATCTTGAAGATCCTTTGACGAAAGGTCTGACAAGGGATATGGTGTTGCAAACATCAAAGGGGATGGGTTTAAAGCCCTAAAAACCTTGATTACCAATAGTGGAAACCCAACTCACATTTGACCATCATATCAAGTCTTGAGTTCAATGGTGAAAGTACACTATTAGAGTAATTGCAAGTACTTGACATTTATACATCCCAAGGTTGAAAAGTACTTGGTAACCATGAGATTAAAAGGGGAAGGTTGAGCTTTAATTTGGCTCTTAATAGACTTGTTAGCATATATTTGCTGGAGCATTAATCATGGTGATGTTCTTGACAAGTCTACCTATATGAGAATGAAGTGGGGCCGCTTCTAGGAGTCTAAGGGCTTGACTCTAAAAACTCTCATGAAAAGGATACGGATACAAGGCCATAAACGTGTCAATTTAAGTGGCATACAATGGTCTGAGATCTCATGCGTAAGTCATGTACGCCTGTTCATATGGAATAGTTGGTTCAAAGCTTAGTCTACCATATTATTTCGGATGGGTGAAGACATGGCTTACTTAGGTAATTGTTCAAATCCTTGAGATACCTTTACTAAAAACATGAGATTTCCGAAGTGATAAGAGTTTGGGTTCATTTTAAAAATGATGGATGATTGTTGGAATATTTTTAAATTGAAGAGATGTGTTAATTGAAGAGTCATATATTTATGTTTATTTATTTGAAGAGTTGTATTGTAATATCCGAGATATTAATTTTTATTATTATTATTATTAATTTATTTTTCTTTCAGAATGAAAAATAAATTAAATTAAAGAATTAAAGAGTTCAAATAAAATAAAGGAGAAAATATTAGGGACCATATGAATATTTTTCTAGGACCTAAACGGAAAAAAAGAAGAAGGAGGATATAACAAGTAAATAAGTTTTTCTAATAAAATAAAAAGATTTATATATATATATATAATAAATGTAGATAATAAAAAAAATAAAATAATATATACATATATATATATATATATATATATATATATATATATATTAAAATATATGGGGGGCCACGTGACCCCCCATCACATTTACACACTCACAATTAAATATATAATAAAAAATAAAAAAAGAAAGAAAAGGAAAGGCAGAAGCAAAATGTGACCCATCCCCTTCAATAAAACACACCCACACATTTAAGGGAAAAGGGAAGCAGAAGCAGACGCACGAGAAAAGGGGGAGACGGACCTAGCTAGTAACACCAAGATGGAGGAGGGGCAAGCCACGGCGGATTCCACGCCGGAAACGTGCGCCGGTGACCGGAGAGCTGACCGGAAGTCTTTTTCAACACCCACAAGCCTTCTAGCCGATTGATTCAAGGTGAGAAAGCCCCAAACTCCCAAAACCCCAATTTCTCCAATTTTTGGTATTTTAGGAATTCTTCAAATACTTCTAATGAGGGCATTTCGGGGTTTAATTTGAGCTTAGTGGGTGTTATTGAATGCTTGGGGAGGTTCAGAATCCAAGTTAAACAATAGGAATTTGACCGGGTATGGAAATTAGGAAAATTGGGTTAGGGAATTGCTATAAATTCGAAATTGATAATTCGATGCATGTTTAGGCTTGGATTGGAGTAGTATAAGTGTTATAAATGCTGGAAATAGTCAAGGGAATAAAGCCCGAGCATTTACCGTCACAACCAGAACCCAATCCGGTGAAAAAGAGGCGAAATACTAAGCCACAGTACTGTAAAGAGCTGTCCGGTGGGTTGGACACCTCGGTCTAAGTCCGTGGTGGACACCTAAGACCCATTAAATTGGTCCCAAGGCTCTAATTATACCCAATTATATTTTTATATATAATTAAAAAGGTAATAATTAAGCTTTTACTCAGCGAATAAGGGAGACGGTGGAATGAGTAAGCTAAAGCCCCTTTTAAACCGTAAACTTAATTCTTTTATTAGTTAAATACCCATATAAACACATGAAGGGAAATTTAGACAAGTGGAAATCTCTAACCTAAGCAATTAGAGGTTCTAAATGGCTCGAAAGTGTGAAATTCGAATATGGGGCATTCTGGACTTTCAGAAAGAGCAAATAAGACAACTTAACGAACTAAATAATTAGTTCTTGGAAAATATCTAGAGGGTGCATAAGCATTAGCATGACACGTGCATGGTACATGCTTAATTACGCGTTCTAAATTTCTTAAATATAATGTGTATAGGGCACCGCAGAGTGATTGGAGCTTCAGGCACTCCGAGGACAGATCAGGAGGGCTAACGAGGTGAGGGGCTCTCCCGTCCCTGCCTCACAAGGTTGGATGACTACGTGGAAAATGTGGTTCGCTCTATTTTTTGCAAATTGATATATGGAATATATTTATATGAATAAATTTGTGTTACGCGTGTATGATTTGCAAGTAAGTAGTCAACATGCAATAATATATGTGCTTATATAATTAATCACAAGGTGTATATGTGCTATTGTGGCTCACCAAGCCTTATATGATACCGTGGGTAGGATTGAGTCGGAATTTCATATGTGAGGGTTCATTAGTATTAGAAACCCATTTAAATTGATCATCGTGCAAAGGTTTTAACCATATGGTACATTGAGGAAAATGAACCTAGGTTGTTAAGTGTGAGTGAGAGTGATGCATAATTGAAAAGGGGGAAACTAGGCCTAGCTAATTCACACGTGTAATATTCAGTTAGTTATTAATGTGGCGTCTTTCAAGGTCGAATAGGTTATTTGAACTTGTTTAGGTTAGTTCGGGTAGATCGAGTCGGTTATCCTTGTCGGGCAGACAGAATTCAGTTAACAGTAAGTATGCCACATAGTGGCCATTGGCTTGGTTTAACCGGGGTCAGACAAGTTGCCGTCTATTACTCTAAGCGTGCCTTGGAGTCAGAAAGTTCCTAGTTTGATCAACTAGGTTCAAATAAGACATTACCTTCGGGCCAGTATTTCTCTTAGCGTAACGCGGGAGACAGAAAGTGAATGCATTCGGGCTAGTATTTCTCTTAGCGTAATGCAGGAGACAGAAAGTGAATGCCTACGAGCATAATTATGTATGACTTATGAAAAGATATGATATATGTTTATGATTGGTTTACATGCAGATTAATAAACATGTTAGGAGCATGAATTAGGATTTTTAATTGTAAATATGATATATTGATTGCCTGATCATATTAAAGGTCACAATATAAATCTGTTTCATGCGCATGTGGTTGTGGTTGCTCCCTTCCCCCAGTTGTAGTGGTACCCGCTGCTACGCCGGGGATGGGGGAGCTTCTCACTGAGTCTGCTCGACTCACCCCCTGTTTACATGTTTCAGATACAGGTGGTTCAGGAGTTGGAAACGCGTCCACTTCTTCTCAGGGAGGCGGACAGATCTGAGGACCGTACGCTTAGTCCGCGTCGGTAGTTATTTTGATTCTGTATATGTATATATGAATCCTTTTTGGGCGTAGCATTGTACGTTTACATCTGCTGTGTATATATACATATCACACTTGAATTCTAGCATTGTCGGCTTCATACAGATTAAAGTTAGGTCTTGGTGATGGGAATATAGGCTATGATATAATATATATCATGTATATACGTATATGACTTCTACATGTGACTAGGATAGGTCACACGCATTGAGGCGTGTGATCAATACTTAAATTATATGTATGTGTGATTGAATACCTGTTTGTGTGAAAATATGGCTTTCGCATTTGAATATGTAAACTATATGCAAGCGTGTGATTGAATATATGTATGACTGTACACAGGATTTCTGCATGTGAATAGGATAGATCACACGTCCTGAAGCGCGTGATCAATATGTATAATATATATACGTGTGAGTGATTATGTGTATATGTATAGACTGAAGCGGCGTTGAGCGAGCCGTGGATTGCACGCTACTTATGTCACCGGATATGGATGGCCATAAATACTATATATTGTTTGTATTAGAAATGGGTAGTTATAAACATGTGAAATTGCCAATCAGGGATTAGAGACTTACGTGATAGGAGAAATCTTACTTCCCGTGCCGGTCACGGACGTCCGATAGGGGGTCGTGACATGTATTATAAATTAATTAATTAATTTATATGAAAAGGTGTGTAGGGAGTTACAAATTTTAAAGACAAGACTCTTAATTTAAATTAATAGTTGTGACTCTTAATTGAAGAAATATTATACCAAAAGGTATCTCTGCAAAGGCATCACTTCATGGTCTATATAAACCCCTCACCATTCCATAATTCAAGATATCAAATTCATTGCCTTTGTCTTTGAGTGCACACAAAGATTAAGACAAACTATCGCTTTGTAAATACTATTGTTGTCTTGGCTTGAGTATTGGAAGTGCTATCCATACTCAAGGGTCTTCATTGTATCCTAAAGGAAATTTGTCGGTCTACCCAACTAGCACCCTATATAAGATAGGAATAGGTGGGGGCAAATTAAGCCTAAAGGAAAGTGTTTTCCATGCCTTGAAGACATTGTGCATCACTTTCTTTTCTTCTTCTTCTTCTTCTTCATTTCTTCTTAGTTTCTTCTTCAAAGAGTCAATCCCTCCAACACACACCACTGTCGATCACGCCACCACCATCGCTAACAACCACGCCGGCTACGCAACCGCCACCACAAGCGACTCTTCCCCCAACGATTTCTCTCTCTCTCTCTCTCTGTCTCTCTCTATTAATGTTTTAGCATTTAAATGGTGAAGGAATGAAGTTTAAATCCTATCTTTGGTGAGTTTGAAGCTTCTACCTTCCATTTTGTCATACCTTGTTAATATTTATTCCTTAAATTCATCTTTTTTGCTTTATTTGGCTTGTTAGTGGATTATGTTATATGCAATTTATAATGAAGGTTAGTTTGTTAGTTAAACTCTTTTAGCTTAGTGAGAGTTACCTTAAAATTTCATTAAAATCCTTGGTCCTTTTTGAATCCATTGTGAATAGGTAAAATGAGATTAAGTGAATTTATGATAGGTATTTTAGTTGAGAGAAGTTACAATATATATATATATATATATATATATATATATTATAAACATATAATTAATCTTATTTAGTGGGAACAAAGTATGATTGACTTGTTGGGAGATTGAGGGAAGGTAGCATAATCAACATTTCTCTTGTATGTGTTATATTTAGTCGCCATATGAGATTTCTAAAAGTTAAATAAGGTGATTATTACAAAGAACTTTGAATTTCTATCCTTGTTCTATGGAATAAGTTGACAAGTGATAACCTTTTGTAGATCACTATCTAAGCAAATGAAAAGTGCATATAACTGTATAAGTTATGTGGGGTTGCTAGATCTTGATAAATGGAATGGGGTGACTTTCTTTTAAGTACTCTTCTTGTGGTGTATTGCAATCGAAGTGTGAACATGAATTTTAGGTATAAAGTGGTAACACACATGCAACATTTCATACAGCCCTATTGCACTTCGACAACCCCAATTTAGAACTCTTGTTCCTTATCTTCTCGGTAATTACTTATTAAATGCAACAAAATGGGTTTATGATTAATGGAGTTTTTAGTTGTTGTTCTAGTAATTGTGTGTGCCTTTAGGGAAGAAACTATGGTCTTAATACTTGTTCTATAGATATTGTTATAGGTTCACACTTTTATAGGAATAAAATCTAATGATATAGCTTATAAATTCGTATGCTCAAATGTTTTGTTATCTAAGTCGAGACTAAAAAAAGAGAGACTAGGTGATGATCCTTATATAATCATTGTGGAGATTCATTGCAGAAATTCTATTGATAAGTTGGACTTTGATGAGTAAAAGAAATGACATTTTCCTTTAGCATGCTTTTGAAAAAGATTTAGGCATAGCATATCTAATTCTTGTTTATAATGAAGGTACAATAAATGATTCTATGTTTTCTTTTTGGCTGAATGTCCTTTTTGATAGATAAACCATAAAGTTTAAGAATATATTTATGTGTGGCAAGATATGTGGTATTTTTGTAGCTTAGACTACTGGTTGTAATATTGTGGCTTACGCATGCCGAGCGCAATAAAATTAATTTAAGAATTTTTTTCCTACTTTCAACCAAACACAAATTTGTATATAGAGCAAGTAGGGTCGAACCCACAGGATTGGGAGATTTCTAACACTTTAAAATAATCAAAATGTAGCGAAGGAGAGTTTAAGGTAACCAAAGGGGGGTTTTGAAGTTGGTTAAACAAAATTGAAATGAAAATTAAAGTAAACACAAGTGATAGTGAGTGTGATTCGAATAATGAGAGTTCCCTAGATTATGGTTAATCCTAACACTTCAATTATGTTGTTTGATTCTTTCTGACAATTGAATTCAATATGCGAATATTAGTCTTAGTCCCTATTATCGTTGGAATGGTTTTTCAATCTTATACAAGCCCTAACCTAATATTCGTCTTCTCATATGTCTATGTAAAAAATCAAAATAGAGAGTTGCATTAATTTGTTCAAGCTAATTTTGACTTCGTTAGGCCCCCGGGTATATGTCTATCATTTGGGCTAATCTAGTTAACTATCCAATTAACTAATCTAGACCTAATGGTATTCAGTTCTGGGACTAAACCTAAGCGCCTCTTTCAAGGCCACCGAAATCCTCTAAGTTACCCTAAGAGGTGATTAGGCAATTAGGGTTAAAGCACAAATTGAATAAATATCGAATATTTTGAATTCAACCATAAAAATCGTCAAACAAGCATAATATTCATGTAGGCAACCATAACCCTAGGATAGAAAAGCCTAGCCTAGCATTGCCACAGAAAATACAATCCTAGAATTAACATCAATGTACAAAAGAAGAGAGAAAAAGAAGAAAGAAGAAGAAGAAGGAAGAAACTCCGTCTTCTAGCTTAAATCGGCTCCTTCCTCGACTCTAGATCACCGAAAATCACTCCCAAAGATGTTTCTCTCAAGCCCTAGCACAGTCTATGGCTCCCACAAGTCGTTTACGCTTCGAATAATGATTTCCCAGCTCTTAGATCACATTTTATAGCTGTAAAACACAGTTTCCCATTCTGCCCCTGCGAGATGCTGCTGCAGCAGCAACTTTTTGTTTCTACACTGCTATTTTTTTTAATTTGTTTGCAAATGCTGCTATAGCACCATATAATGCTGCTGCAGCATAAACTCTCTATTTCCATCTTTTTTTTGTAGCTCCAATCTTCATCAACACTTCCTATTGTCCACTCCAAACATGTCAATCTTGCTTCATTTTGCTTTCTAATGCTTCCTAAACTTCCTAATAGTATTGAACCTTGTTGCTTTAGATCTTTCTTACCTGAGAATAATAGCAATGGATCAACAATGTATTCAAGAAGCATCAAAATTCAATTAAATCAACTCAAACTATCCACAACTCATTAAAATTATGCAATGCTTCACTAGACACCAGAATATCATAAAAAACACTGAAAACCAATCAAGGTGTGGCTAAAAGATAGTTAAAATACTAAGAATGAGTCTAATAAATGCCCCCGAATAACACTACTTTATAGAGTTATCAACACCCCCAAACTAAAGCTTTTGCTCATCCTTGAGTAAAGTAAAAATCAAACCAAGAGTTTATAAAAGGCAAATGCTCAGTTCTCAACAGTATTAAGGATTATCCAAACTTGCATCCTCGGAATTCACATCATCAAAACATCATAGCTAACCAGAAAAATGTAAGTTCATGTTACACAATGCAAAGATTTACGAGTAACGCAAGTTTCTTTTCTACTTCTGGAGTGTATGTGTGAAAATAGTCTAGCAATCATCTCAAACAAGAATTAGTAGTCTAGAGTAACATGTTCCACAGTGTATATCATATTTTAACTCTAGGTACTTCATATGCTTACCTTTCTACCTTCTCTCCACTAATGTAGGCATCACACAATTCAAAGATCATTAGGTCTTTTCAGCTTGTAATGTGGCCTAGGGTAATGGGTTAACAAATGAAGGGATAGGATATATATCAAAGTCAAGAGTTAGCCATATGATAGCACAATCACCACAAGGAGTTTTTCAACTTTTCAACAAGCTTTCGACACTACTTTTCTTTATGACTTTTTTTTCATGCTTTTCATGTCAAAGTTGCCTTTTTGGCACCCTTTCTGTTTTTGTTTTCTTTCTTTCTTTTTCTCCTTTTCACTTTTGTCACACAATCTTTGATTGTGCTTTTCTTCACTTTTCCTTACTCCCCTAGCTTGACATGTGCTCAACTAACCTCTTGAAGGGTATATCATTGTTTTTCAGGCTAGACAGGTAGGCTCATGCATGTTATTTTAAAAATTCATCATGAATTTTTTATGAAGCTCATAATAGGGTGCTAAGGATAAAATGATTCCAGGTCAGGCTTGAAAGGCTCAAACGCAGAAAGAACGTGGCTAACTCATTTCCCTAAATCATGCAATACCTAGGATTTCGCCTCAAGAAAATATAGCGTAAGTTCTAGAATCCTAGTTTCAAAATAAGCATACAAAGCAAATCATGTAAGCTATCCTTCTAATTCAGGCAATCAAATCATGCTAAACTACAGTGTGCACATAATTTTTTCAGAAGTAATAAAGAAATAAGTTTTACTCATAAACCTAAGAATTGAATAACATAAATCGAAACCTTCCAATCGACTATGAAGTAAATAGGCATGACGTATCTCTTCATTGGAGTTCAACCAATTATAAAACCGAAAGAAAATAAAGCATAAGCCAAAAAATTTCAAATTTTCTATGATTTCACTCTAAACTGAACGGAAGCAAAAGTTTAGCAAAAGTTAGCAAAATTTTGCGTTCCCACCCCAAAACTAAATATCAAACTTTGTCCTCAATGTTTAGACTATCAATACCCAGATGGAATGGGACATAAGAAAGGGCCAAAAATCTACGTACTTTAAAAGGTCAAAAAGTCATAAACTAAACTAAATCAATTAAAATTATGCCATTTGCTGCAGTTACTCAATTAAACTAATATCATTAAGTGATCAATAAAATTAATACCGATATCCAAGCATACTAATGACTACCAGTATGACCAAATAGTAGAAAGGCAAACAATAAAAATAAAAAGACAGAAAAACAATAAATAGAACGGATGTAATACCCCTCATATTAGGAGTAGGTGAGCATTTGAAAACTAAGAAGTTAGCACAAGCTCTAATTAATTCTTTACAGATACTGGATAGAAATATTAATATATGTGTGTACAAACTACTTTTAAATGTAAAAACAAATATATATATATATATATATATATATATATAACAAATAAAATATAGAGAAGGACCCAATTGAAAGGATATTTTTATGCTAGGGTCTAAATTGTAATTTTCGCAAAATGTCTCAGATTTTTACTTTTCTCTTCTCGAAGCTTCTTCACCGCGTATCTCCTCTGTTTCTTCTTTTCCTCCATACAATCCATCATTTGTTCTTTCTCTTCTTTTCTTTCTTTATATATATATATATAAGAATACCACAATCAACCACTCATACCCCACTTCTACTGAGATGGCTACCGAATGGATGGAAAAACCGACTCCATTTTGTTTTGTTGCTGGATGGTGTGGGTTTGAGGGGAAGATCAAAATTGCTTTGGTTGCTATTTAATTGTGAGTTTCTTCTTTCTCTTTTATTTATATTTTGATGGTATAATAGTTTGGGAAGGGAAAATCTTAAAATTTCTTGTTAGGCCATCCAATTTCTATATCTTTGAAGCTACTGAAGAATTTGGGGGTTTCTAGGATATCTTTCATAAGGTTAAATTAGTCTAGTATTTCACTTACCTTCATCATGTAATTGTAACCTTAGTCTAGAATTGATTTTCAAAACCCATATGGTAATGTAAAGGTAATTAGGGTTTAGAATGTGGATTAGGAAGAGCTTTGATAAGTAAGTGAAATCTTTAATTATATAACAAAATGAGAAATTTGATAAAAGGATTCTTGTCATGAAATTCTTGGTAAATTTAATATGAAGATTTGGGAATTTAGAAAAATTTGTTAAATAAATTCTTAAATTTTATTCTATTCTATTATTCATATTTTTTATTATTATAATATAAATTTATGTAGTTGACTATAAAAATTTTGGTAGGTTAAGAGGATATTTATTTGAAACAAAATTTGTATAGATAGAAGTAGGAAAATGGATTTGTAAGTTTGGATAGTGTAAATTAAGAATATAGTAAATAAACTGAATGGGGAGTAGTAGGGGTTCCTAAAACCATCTAATAAATTAATTTGAGTTAAATTCCATTATATATTAAAAATTGGGTGATTGAAATTGAGTCTTCATTATGCTACTAGGTTTTCTGTAATTGATCTCCTCGTGTGAGAGTCACCGTTGAAGTAATGGACTACTTTCGGTTAGTTTGATATGTTACGGTGAGTGGATAATGCTCACTATACAAATTTTATTACCTACTTTGTGTTTTATTTTATAATTTAAGCCTATTAGTCTAGTATGGGGAACAAACTAACTTTGTAACGTTTTCTCTCATTTGATCTTCAATGATGAACTCTATGTACCTCATTGGTATTTTGACGACCGCGATCATTTTTTTTTCATGAATATTGTTTATAAGGTGATGGGTCATAAGTTAAATTTATTTTAATTATTTATGATATTTTATGTGATATCCGAGATGTTAATTTTAATTAATATCATTTTTATATAATATATTTTTCTTTCTAAAACAAAAATAAATTAAATTAAAGCTTGAAATAAAATGAAGAAGAGAAAGAAATAGGGAATATATATATATATATATATATATATATATATATATATATTAGGACTTAAAAGAAAGGGGAGTCAAAAAGGATGGGGAAAAGTCAGGATTTAACAACAAATATTTTTTTCAGATTATGTTTTATTTTTGGGGGTTAAAACCGAGCCTCCCATCTCACTTAGCAGCCAAACGAAAAAAAAAAGAAGGAGCAGACGCGTGAGAATAGAAGCAAGCCGAGCCGCAGCGTGAAGGAGAGGGAGCAAGGGGCTCGACGGGTTCTGGTCGGTTTCACGCCGGTGAGACCATTCCGATGTCGGAGTTGGTGACCGGAAGCCTTCTTCAACCCTTAGCAAGTCTTCTATCCGATTAGAATAAGGTAAGAAAGCCCCAATCTTTCAAAATCCCAATTTCTCCAATTTTAGGAATTTTTGGAATTCTTCAATTACTTCTAATTGGGATATTCCGGGGTTAAATTCGAACTTACTATGTGTTATTGAATGCTTAGTGAGGTTCAGAATCGAAGCTAAATCGTAGGAATGGACCGGTTGTGAAAATTAGGAAAATTGAGCTAGAAATTATGCTAAATTCGAATTTTGCTGGTTTGATGCATGAATAGGCTTGGATTGGAGTAGTATAGGTGTTGTAGTTGCTTGAAATATACAAGGGAATAAAGCCCGAGTATTTACCGTCTCAACCGGAGCCAAATCCGGTGAAAAAGAGGCAATATACCAAGCCACCGTACAGCAAGGAACTATGCCGTGGGCTGAACACCTCGGTCTAGTCTGTGACGGACACCTAAGACCAACTAAATTGGTTCCAAGGCTATGCTTATACCCAATTATATTTTTATATATAATTAAGGAGGTAGTGGTTGAGCTCTTACTCGGCAAATAAGGGGAAACGGTTGAACGAGTGAGCTAAGGCCTCTTTTGAGCCATAAATAAATTCTTTTATTAATTAAAAGTCCTTATGAACACATGAAGTGGAGTTTAGCTAAATTAGAACCTCTAACCCAAGCTTTCAGAGATTCTAAATGGCTCGAATGTGTGAAAGCCAAGTATAAAAACATTATGGACTTTCAGAAAGGGCAAATAAGACGACGTAACACACTAAGTATCAAATTCTTGGAAATATCTAGAGGGTGCATGAGCATTAGCATGACACGTGCATGGTAGATGCTTAGTTACACGTTTCTAAATTGCTTAAGTACATGTGTATAGGGCACCACAGAGTAATTGGAGCTTCAGGTACTCCGAGGACTAATCATGAGGGCCAGGGAGGTGAGGGGCTCTCCCATCCTTGCCCCACAAGGGTTGGATGACTACGTGAAAATGTGGTTTGCTCTATTTTAAGCAATTATTATATGAAATATATAATCTGAATGAGTCTACGTTACGTGTGTATGATTAGTAAGTAAACAGTGGACATGCAAACCAAATATGTGCTTATCTGATTAGGCTCATGTCGATATATGTTAATATGCTTCATTGAGCCTTATATGTTACAGTGGGTAGGATTGAGTCATAATTTCATATGTTAGAGTTCAGTAACATTAGAAACCAATCACATCGACCGTCACTGTTAAGACCTTGTTCGTATGGTATGTTGAGGAAAACTGAACATAGGATGTTAAGTGTGAACGAGAGTATTGCATAATTAACAAGGGGGAAATTAGGCCTAACTAATAAACACGTATAATATTCAATTAGTTATTCATAAAGTGTCCTTCAAGGTTAAACATGTTAGTTGAGTTTGTTTAGGGTAGTCCGAGTAGATCGAGTCGGTCGTCCTGGTTGGACAGACGGGATTATGTCGTTAGTAAGCATGCCACATAGTGGCCATTACCTTGGTTTAACCAAGGTCAGAAAAGTTGCCGGCTATTACTCTAAGCGTGCCTTGGAGTCAGAAAGTTCCTAGTGTGATCAACTAGGTTCAAACATAAGATTGCCTTCGGGCCAGTATTTATCTTAGCATAATGCGGTAGAAAGCAAGTGAATGCCTACATGTATAAGTATGTGTTAACCATGGAACCATATGATATATGTTTATGATTGATTGACGTACGGAGTAATAATTACGTTAGAAGCATGAATTACGGAATTTATTACAAATATGATATATATTAACTGCCTGATCATATTAAAGGTTACAATATAATCCGTTCCATGCGCATGTGGTTGTGGTTGCTCCCTTCCCCCAGCTGTAGTGGTACCCGCTGCTAAGCCAGGGATGGGGGAGCTCCCCACTGAGTCCGTTCGACTCACCCCCCTGTTTATATGTTTCAGATACAGGTGGTTCAGGAGTCGGGAACGCGTCCACTTCTTCTCAAGGAGGCGGACAGATCTGAAGATCGCGCGCTTAGTCTGCATTGGTAGTTATTTTGGTTATGTAATTATGTTGTGGTGTATATATATATATATATAAATCCTTTTTTGGCCAGCTTTTGTACTTATACAACAGCTGTGTATATATATATTATACTCGAACTCTAGTTTTGTCGGCTTCGTACAGGTTAAAGTTAGGTCTTGGTGTTGGAAATTTAGGCTATGATATTGTATATATCATATATATATCTATGACTTCCGCATGTGACTATGATAGATCACACGCATTGAGGCGTGTGATCAATATGTAAATTATATATATATGTGTGTGTGTGTGTGTGTGTGTGTGTGTGTGTGTGGTTGAATATATGTTAATATGGAAATATGACTTCTGCATGTGACTAGGATAGATCGCACGCATTGAGGCGTGTGATTAATATGTAAACTATATGCATGTGTGTGATTTAATATATGCATGACTAGATACAGGACTTCTACATGCGAATAGGATAGATCACCCGCACTGAAGCGCGTGATCAATATGTAAACTATATGTATGAGTGAGTGTATATGTGTATATATATAGACTGAAGCGGTGTTGAGCGAACCGTGGATTGCGAGCTACTTAGGTCATCGGAAATGTATGACCATATATATTATATATTGTTTGTATTAGAAATGGGTAGTTATGAATATGTGAAAATGTTAATCAGGGATTAGAGGCTTACGGGATAGGAGAAATCCTACCTCCCGTGCTAGTCACGGACGTCCGATAGGGGGTCGTGACATTTTATCTTTTTGCACATTGGTTAGTTCATTGTATTATTTACATTTGTCCTCATCTTGATTTGAGACAAAAAAAAATTTGATGTGAAGTTTCTTTGAATTATTGATTTTTCGGAAGTATTTGTTCAGTTTTGTAAGAAGGATTATATGAAAGTTTGACCTATGCACATCTGTATCAATTGAAGGTTTATGAGTATTGATTTACTTCCGACTATTTGATTTTTTTAAAGTGAGAAAGGTTTTATAAATTATATTTATATTTATTTACATGATTTTGTTTGGGAAACCATCTGATATGGAACCCTACAACTAACATAGTATTGTTAGCCCTTGGTGCACCTTGGAACCTCAGCTAGCATGGTGTTGCTAGCCCCGTGTGCCGGCCAACACACGTGGATTAGATCTGTATTTGTGAGCCTTTTTGCTCATGTCTGTTCTGATTGGTTCTGTGGATCTAATTTTCCTATCTGATTTTGACATGACTCTATTAAGGTTTCGAAAGACACTTGATTTGGAAATAATATTTCTTTTAGTTTTAAAAGTTCATATGTTATTATTATTTATAATATTTTCTTAGAAAATACAACCGTGAAATAGTTTGTGAAAAACTTGTGCGTGCAGGTTTGTTCCCTTCCTATTATGGTAGGTGTTATCTACTCACTGAGTTGTAAAACTCACCCCATTTTCCTTTCTATACAGATTTAGCAGGTTCGTAGATGGTCGGATCAAGTGTGATACTATTAGATGGAGAGCCACACATCGTCCGTGTTTGCATGACCGGTATCACTTTGTTTTCTCTAGAGTTGCTTCATAATTCCACAGGCAGGATCCCCGTTTCAGTAGGAATTGTAATTAATATTTTAATAGTTAAAGGTTGTTGAATTATGTGAAATTTGAATGCTTTGGTAAATAATGCTAGTGGTTAGGCTAACAGGTTCATGAATTTTTCCTCAAATTTCATGTCGGTCATGAGCTCAATTTGTGGCCGTGACAATGGAATTAAAAAGAAAACGAAAAGGGAGTTGTAATATAGAAGCGTCCAACTCTGGCAAAGGTAACAGCAAATAGTAAGATCAGGACCTGAAACAGATAGGAACTCAAGAAGCTCAGTAAATTCAAACATTTAAAATAAATAAAATGAAAGCAAAACAAAACAAAATAAATTCAAAATTGCTTGGGTTGCCTCCCAAGAAGCACTTAGTTTAACGTCCTCAGCTTGACTACTAATTTTTTTTAGCTCAGCCAGGATCAAATAGAGCACAGAGGGTTGATGTAGCTTTGCAAGAATGCCAAGTTCTAGTGTCCCTGCAAGTTAAGTTTTCCAGCAACTCTGGTGTAAAGGATAAGTCTTGGTTTATAAGGTGTGGAGATTTAGATTTATTGCACCAAGGCGGTGCCTTTAACATTGTAGGACACCCAAACTAGTCAGCAGCATCACTCTCAATTAAATATTTCTGTAATTTCTTCCCTGGGTCAATTTGATTGTTGTTTGGATTACCATTTACATCACTCACCCCTTCTTTTACTGCTTCAACCTTACAGGATTTTTCATTCTCCTTAGGTGATTCGATTGAGTTGAACATCTTAAATACCACATGCTCATCTTTGACCTTCATAGTCAATTCACCCTTTTGGACGTCTATCAGGGAATTACTAGTGGCTAAGAATGGCCTGCCCAAAATGATAGGCGCATCTCGCTTGACCTTATAGTCCAACATAATGAAGTCTTCAAGAAAGATGAAAACTTGTCCACTTTTACCAGTACATCTTCAATGTTTCTATCAGGGTAAACGATGGATCCATCAGCTAAATGCAAAGTCACGGTGGTTGGATGGGCTTCACCCATTCCCAATTTATTAATGATTGATTTGGCCGTTAATTGACACTTGCCCTAGGTCACATAGTGCTTTGTTGTATTAGCAGTTCCCAATTGAGCAGGGTATAGTGAAACTACCTAGGTCCTTTAGCTTTTGTGGCAACTTTTTTTGCACTATGGCGCTACACTCTTAAGTAAGTGTAACATTTTCAAATTCCTTAATTCTACGCTCTTTTCTTTGACTAGATCTTTCATTGCTTTGGCATAATTAGGCATCTCCTCCAAAGCTTCCACCAACGGGATGTTGATGTGAAGTTGCCATAATATTTCCAAAACCTTCTTAGCCTGCTGATCAAGCTTCTGAAGTGTCTGAGGGTATGGAGGTGGTTTCTTGGGTTGATCAGTCACATTTTCAGGAGTCTTATTAGGTGCTTTCTTTATTGGTTCCTCAACCACCTCTTGTTCTATAGCCTTAACCTTTTCAGCAATTTCAGGGTGTCCCTTAGTTTCAGTTTCACTACCCACATATATGGCAATAACATGCTCTTTACCCTCTCTCTGTAGAATTTGCACGGTAGCACTTGGGGAATTTTCGTGAGGTCTATTGCTTAAGGCAATGGTCAGTTGGCCAATTTGTGTCTCTAAATTTATTAAGGAAGCAACTTAACTCTGAATGATTGAGTCTGTCTTAGACATATACTGCATGAACATGTCTTCCAAACTGGGCTTCTTTTCATAATGAAACCCGGGTGGGATATTAAGTCATGGTCGAATTGTCCTGCACCCTAGTTATCTCTCCATCCAAAGATGGGATGGTTCCTCCACCCTGGGTTATAGGTGTTTGAGTAGGGGTCATATCTTCTATGTTTCTGAAATTCCCCTACAACCTTGACTTGATATTGCGTGTTCTATTGAAGAAAAGGACACATGTCTGTGGGGTGCCCAGCAGTTGCACATATCCCACATACTTTAGCTGGCTGTGTATGAACTTGCTGAATTGGACCCAAAACCAATTTAGAGACAACATCAGTGAGTTGATTGAGTTTAGCTTCAAGAGATGCAATAGCGGTTAACTCATTTACTCCATCTTGTCTTTCCCCAAATTTTCGTGAGCTGGATGCCACGATTTCAATCAATTGTCTAGCTTTAGTAGGGGTCTTTTCTGCAATTGAACCATAACTTGCACCATTTATCGAGCTCCTCGCATTAGGTAGCAAAGTTTCATAGAAGAAATTAATGAGGGCTTGTTTACGTATACAGTGCTGAGGGCAACTAGCACAAAGCTCCTTGAAACGTTCCCAGTAGTCAAAAAGAGTTTCTGTCACGACCCCCTATCGGACGTCCGTGACCGGCACGGGAGGTAGGATTTCTCCTATCCCGCAAGCATCTAATCCCTGATTGACATTTTTACATGTGCATAACTACCCATTTCTAATACAAACAATATATAATATGTATGGCCATCCATATCCGGTGACCTAAGTAGCGTGGAACCCACGGCTCGCTCAACGTCGCTTCAGTCTATACATATACACATAATCACTCACACGTATATATAGTATACATATTGATCACGCGCTTAAAGGCGGGCGATCTATCCTATTCAAATGCAAGAGTCCTGTATACAGTCATACGTAATTCAATCACACGCTTACATATAGTTTACATATTGATCACACGCCTCAATGCGTGTAATCTATTCTATTCACATGCAGAAGCCATATTTTCACACAAACAGGTATTCTATCACACATACATATAATTTACGTATTGATCACACGCCTCAATGCGTGTGACCTATCCTAGTCGCATGCAGAAGTCATATATTTTATACACATTATATATATCATATCATAACCTATGTTCGCCATCACCAAGACCTAACTTTAATCTGTATGAAGCCGACAATGCTAGAATTCAAGTGTGACATATATATACACACAGCAAATGTAAACGTACATACGCCACGCCCAAAAAGGATTCATATATATGTATATATACATCAGAACATGTATACATAATCAAAATAACTACCGACGCGAACAAAGCATGCGGTCTTCAGAGTTGTCCGCCTCCTTGAGAAGAAGTGGACGCATTCCCGACTCCTGAACCACCTGTATCTGAAACATGTAAACAGGGGGTGAGTCGAACAGACTCAGTGAGAAGCTCCCCCATCCCTGGCGTAGCAACGGGTACCACTACAGCTGGGGGAAGGGAGCAACCACAACCACATGCGCATGAAATAGATTCGTATTATGATCTTTAACATGATCAGGCAATCAGTAAATTATATTCACAATTTAAAATCATATTTCATGCTTCTAACATATTTATTTATCCGCATGTAAATCAATCATAAACATATAACATATGGTTCCATAGTTAACATATACTTGTCCACGTAGGCACTCACTATCTGTCTCCCGCATTACGTTAAGAGAAATACTGGCCCGAAGGCAATTTCATGTACGAACCTGGTTGATCACACCAGGAACTTTCTGACTCCAAGGCAAGCTTAGAGTAATAGCCGGCAACTTGTCTGACCCCGGTTAAACCAAGGTAATGGCCACTATGTGGCATACTTACTGTTAACTGAATCCTGTCTGTCCGACCAGGAAAACCGACTCGATCTACCCGAACTAACATATTCGACCTTGAAAGGCGCCCTATTAATAACTAACTGAATATCATACGTGTTCTTTAGTTAGGCCTAGATTTTCCCCGTTTCAATTATGCAACACTCTCACTCATATTTAACAACCTAGGTTCATTTTCCTCAATGTACCATACGGTCAAAACCTTTGCACGATGATCAATATAAATGGGTTTCTAATATTAATGAACCCTCACACATGAAATTCTGACTCAATCCTACCCACGATATCATATAAGGCTCGGTGAGCCACAATAGCACATATACACCTTGCGGTTAATCATATAAGCACATGTACTATTGCACGTTGGCTGCTTATTTGCAAATCATACACGTGTAACACAAATTTATTCATATAAATATATTCCATATATCAATTTGCAAAAAATAGAGCAAACCACATTTTCCACGTAGTCATCCAACCCTGTGGGGCAGGGATGGAAGAGCCCCTCACCTCGTTGGCCCTCCTGATCAATCCTCGGAGTGCCTGAAGCTCCAATTATTCTGTGGTGCCCTATACACATATATATTTAGGAAATTTAGAATGCGTAACTAAGCATCTAAAAATGCGCGTGTCATGCTAATGCTTATGTACCCTCTAGATATTTCTAAGAACTAATTATTTAGTTCGTTATGTCATCTTATTTACTCTTTCTGAAAGTCCAAAATGTCTCATATTCGACTTTCACACTTCCGAGCCATTTAGAACCTCTAATTGCTTAAGTTAGAGATTCCCACTTGTATAAATTTCCCTTCATGTATTCATACGAGTATTTAACTATTAAAAGAATTAAATTAACGGTTCAAAAGAGGCTCTAGCTTACTCATTCCACTGTTTCCCTTATTCGCCGAGTAAAAACTTAATTATTACCTTTTTAATTATATATAAAAATATAATTTGGGTATAATTAGAGCCTTTGAACCAATTTAGCGGGTCTTAGGTGTCCACCACGGACTTAGACCGAGGTGTCCAACCCACCGCACAGCTCTTTACTGTACTGTGGCTTAGTATTTCGCCTCTTTTTCACCGGATTGGGTTCCGGTTGAGACGGTAAATACTCGGGCTAATGCGACCAGGGAAAGCACAAATAGTGGCCATAATTTATCTCCCGAAACAATTGTATTATTAAAAGCAAGAAGAGTCAATCAAATTAAAGCCGCCAGATAATAGTAAAAACGTGAGTAAGACATTTTGGGCTGAAAGTGGAGCTACACAACATGTTTTGGGCTTGAAAACATTAATTTGGAGAGCTTGGACCATGTATTATACATGTGGAGACTTGTTTAAGCCTAGATCTTCTTATTTTGGGCTTAAAATGCTTATTTTAATTTGGGTTAAATTTTTGTGCGAAAATCATTATATTTAGGCTTTATTATTTAAAGTCCATTAGTTTTTTTTAGGCAATTATTTAAAATTTAGTGTTTTAATTATATTGGGTTTAAGTATGATTGTTAGAAATACCCAATAGTTTTATTTTAAAGTTATGTTAGGATTTAGGGTTTTAATTGTTTTAGGATTCTAGAGTTTTTTTTATTGGAGTATAAATACTCCTTTTCTATCTTGTATTTGGAAGCTAAGTTTTGAATTTTATGAGAATTTAATTATTCATCTTGAGAGTGGATTCTCTCTAGGGTTCTTCATTGAACTAACAGACTTATCAAGGATTGATCACCCTTCTGGCGTCTTTTAACACTTCAGGTGCTTGTTCGTTCGAGTTCAAGGGTTCAAGTGGATCATTCGACCTTTGTTTAGCTTTCTTGGAGTACGTATATTTCAGATTGATTGTGGGTTCGTGGGATCAATCCTCAGTGGGTTCGCATCACGGGCTTTATTCCCTTGTATATTTCCAGCAACTACAACACTTATACTACTCCAATCCAAGCCTAAACATGCATCGAATTATCTATTTCGAATTTTTTTGCAATTTTCTAGCTAAATTTTTCCTAATTTCCATACCCGGTCAATTCCTACGGTTTAGCTTCGATTCTGAACCTTACTAAGCTTTCAATAACACCCACTAAGCTCAAATTTAACCCCGGAATGTCCCGATTGGAAGTATTTGATGAATTCCTAAAATACCCAAAATTGAAAAAATTGGGGTTTTGAAAGATTGGGGCTTCCATACCTTGATTCAATCGGATAGGGAGCTTGTGGGTGTTGAAAGACGAGGTCCGGTCACCTTCTCCGGCACCGGCGAGTCTTCTCCGACCAGAAACCGCCGTCCGTGCGTCTCCTTCTCCTTCTTGGTTTGCTTTGTGCGTGTGCTCCTGTGTTTTTTTTTCTCTGCTCGTGATGCTTCTGCTTTGCTTTGCTTTCTCTTTTTCTTTTGTTTTTTTATATATTAATAAAATAGAAAGGGGGGTCACGGCCCCCCATATATGTTATTATATATATATATTTGATATGTATGTTAGTGAAAAGGGGGGTCACGGTTTGGCCCCCCTTTTTTTATAAATAATATATATATATATATATATATATATATATATATTTTATTATTTTATCCTCTTTTCCCCATCTTTTTTTTATTTCCACTTTCTTTTTTATCCTAAAAATTTTATATACTCCATATTTTTCCCTTCTTCATCATCATTTTTTTTTATTTCAACTCTTTAATTATTTAATTTAATTTATTTTTCTTTCTGAAAGAAAAATAAATTATATAATAATGATAGTAACTGAATTTAAATATCTCGGATATTATAGTTTCATGTGTGCATTGCTTGATTTCGAGCAATTCCCATCTTACACTATTGACCCTGGAAGCGGGATAGTACCTCTCCATAAAAGTTTTCATCATTTGTTCCCAAGTCGCGTTGGAACCTACGGGTAGATAGAACAACCACTTCTTTTGTCAGGACCCTCACTCGGAGGCACGTCACCGACACAGATAGAGGGGATAACCCTGAACCTGTTAGCCTTAACACTTAATTCATTCGAAATATCTACCCCGGCATTCAAACAAATATTAATCACATGTGTGGCTCACAGATCATGTGTGGCCTATCTTACACCTAGAATCCACAGCCAATAATGCTTCAGTTTATATATATATATATATATATATATATATATATATAAGTAACATACGTTGTCACATACTCCAGTGTGTGACATATACTTTTCACATGCAATTCTGTTTACATCATACCTATAATTCCCAAAATGAATCCTGTCTTTAAGTAAGTGGAGCGGACAATTCTAGAGTTTAATAATTATAATGGATAATCATTCCACCATCGCTGACCACCGTGTCGGCGACGCAACCGCCACCACAAGCGACTCTTCCCTCAACGATTTGTCTCTCTCTCTCTCTCTCTCTTAGTGTTTTAGCATTTAAATGGTGAAGGAGTGAAGTTTAAATCGTATCTTTGGTGTGTTTGAAGCTTCTATGTTCCATTTTGTCATACCTTGTTAGTATTTATTCCTTAAATTCATATTTTTTGCTTTATTTGGCTTGTTAGTGGATTATGTTAGGGTTTCAAATTAGGGATTTTTAGAGTGTGATCTCTAAGCTTAAATGGAGATATTGGGGAGGTTTCTATACTTTCTTGATTGCTAAATCTAGCTTCCAAATGAAATTTTAACTACGGTTAACCACAATTGTAGTTAATCAATAAGAAAAAAAACATTTATTCTCCTTTTTTTTCTTCCAATTTAGCGTTGACCCTTGATGCGGAAAAGCAAAAACTCTTCCCTTTGCCCTGCTTCCCTAAAATTGCTCTAATTCTCGAACTTCAAGCTTGTTCCATGATGCGCTGAAATCTCTTCGATAAAACCCTAGAGGCTTGTTCGTGCGGATTGTGGCAGACGACGGTGCGTGATTGGCGGCAGACGCTGGTGCATGAACCCTTACTCGTGATGGTTCGATGACTGGTAGGTTACTCTAGAAGCGAACCCTAGCGAAGAGGGAGGTGAGAAGAAGTCACAGTGTCACGCATAGAAACTCCTCTTCTCTTGCGTCCTCCTCCGATCCATTCTCTCTCTACTTGGTTTGCTTCTAAAACCCTACTGATTGGGATATTTGATTGATGTCTTTGACTATTATTGCTAGTTTAAAGCAGCTAATTGGAATTCCTCTCAAGTTTACTATAGCTAAATCATTGTTTGTTCGGATAAAATTATGCTTCTAATACTAAATTTGTTTAGCCTGTGTATTTCTTGTTCTATTTTTACTTTCATTTGAATATGATGTGAAGCCAAAAGATGTAGACACAAAAGTGAAATTGAGAATTTTATTCTTCAAAACAAAAACTACGGTCAGAAATAGGTAATTAGCAACCTTCAGTGGATTTCATCACACATATATATAGAATAAAATGCATCATTTTTTAATAGTAACAGTAATTAAAAAAAAGGCCTAAGAGAATTGTTCTTTCCATGTAGTGGTGGAACTTTTCAAACACAGGTTTCCAGTAGCATGGACGTTTTTTCAGAGACAGAGATGTGCATATCAAGGAAATTAGCTATATGTATGTCATCTTCTTTTTTTTCTGAAAAAAAAGAGGATCTATTTGGTAATATAATTTAATTTTAATTTTGATATATAATAGGAAGTAGACTAAGTAGTTGTGACTGTAGAGTGAAAATGAAATAGTGTGTACCATATTTGGTTTGTTAGTTTGGGTTAAGAATTAAAAGTAGAACATTTTTAAGACTTGAGTTAGAAGAATAGGATCTTTTTTTCTTCAGATAATGGTTTTACAGCTTCAACTTAAGGTGAGAAGAACTCAAAAGGTTTGCTCTATGTTTTTTCTTTTCATGATTAATTGTATATTTGTTTAGTTATTGAACTTTTTATTCTTTGCTAAGGTCTTTCTGTATAAAATCTTATGTCTTGCGTGTGTGCTTTTTGGAATTTGGTTCTGAAAATAAAGCTGCTAAGTTTGGACAATGCTGCAGTTTCTCAGTTTTACCTTTGTTTCCATGTAGGAGTAAGTAGTGAGTAGTGACATAAAAGAATAACTAACAGTACACTACAAACAAGCACATTTATCCAAATCCAATGGTGGACTAATCTAGAAAAGCTAGGTTATATATCTTTAGCTTTATTGATTTATTCTTGTGACACTTTTTTTAGACTTTACCATTTACCATGGGCCTAGAATTTTTTTAACTATTTTTTCCTGCCAGAAAATTAGTAATGCTCGACATTAGTATTGTTTTTGTTTTTTAGACTTGTAGATCACTTGTGTAGACTTTTTTAGATAAGTACTTATAATTTTGTTCGGCCCAATGTAGTAAAAAGGTTGAAGTTATTTATTATTAAATTATAAGGTCCATCTTTATTGTTTTTATTTTTTAGTAAGTTATAATAACTTTGGTACTTCACTTATTTAATCCTTCAACCTCTCACTCATCACAAGTTATAACTTTGGAAGCAGTTATACATTACTTACTATTCATGTCTAAGTACAAGTTTGGAAAATGATATGGACTTTATCAGAGTTTCAAAAATTTTAAAACTTGAAAATGCTCATCTTAAATTTAAGTTGTATCAATTTGTCCATACATTGAGATTAGGGATTTGGCCCTTAATTATTAAAATTATGGAATTATACCCTCAAAACAAACTAATGTCCGTTTTCGTGGCACGCAATAATTTAAATATATGGTAATAATGAGACAAGTTATAAAAGTTTCAAAAATCATATTTTAAATTACACAAGAATAAATTATATAATTTTAAAATAACAAATTAAAGGGCTTTAGCTCATGAATCTTCAATTGCATATATAATGAAAGAAATGTAATATCTGTATTGAGAATTGACTATTGCTGGTGCTTTTATTAATTGTTGTGTCTCTGTGTATGTGTTTAGGAAACAAAGATATATATCATGTATCATTCCAAATGCCCCATTGTAAAGTTCAAGAATTGAATCACCAAATGCTTCAAAAAGTGTATGGTAAGATTGTGTGAATCAAATGGATAGTTTTTTAGGAATATGATATTATTTCTTTTTCAATCATCAATAGGATTTGATTTTGATATTTTTGACAATAACCGAACCAATTCACCTTTTGTTTCAAGATAGTGATTTCCAAATTATTAGTCGTTTTAAATGTATATTCCAGGAACTTGTGCCAAACAAGGTGACACAAACAATTAATATTTTGTTCCATTCTATATATGTTTCTATTAGTTATGCTTGGTGAAATATGAGATTGCTAATGTTCTCCAGAATATAATATTGCCATTTTGATATACTTCCACATTTTCTCAACGTGTCTCAATTACCATACAATGAACCAAAATACAGTGTAAACCTTATATATGATGAGATATCTATTTCTGGTGATCTTGGATTCCCGTTATATACATGTTTTTTTAAATCTAAATATAATTATTGCTAAGCTCATCATTAATGATATTTTTAGGTGAGTTGCTATGGAGGAGAGTCTGAATCAGATGTGAGACACAATATATAGCCTTTTTCATTCTGTAAGGCCGGGGAGAGCAGGAGGTAAGAAATGAACTTCAAACTTATAACTTATTTTATTCATCAGTAGTTGCTGTGTTTAGCATAATTTCTCTTTATGTTAATTTCTGGTTTAATTCCAGGTTTGTGGTGTCCGTGAAAAGCGTGCAGATGTATGTGGTGTTCGTGAACTAGTCAATTTAACTAGTCTCATGAGTATATATATACAATTTCATAATTCAATAGTTAGATGATAATTAAGTACCAATGGATAGGTTATGTATGATGCTTCAGAAGTCAGACGTCATACAGGGCGGCAAGCAGAGGCAAGTTCTTATTTGATGGTAATTATATTATCTTGCTTTTACTTATTTGCTTGTAATTTTTTAAAAATAATATAAACCCTTGTTTTAGGGTCTTCTGATGTAACAAAATGTTCTTGCCTTTGTCAATTTATCAATTTAGTTATTCCCTTTGTCTTTGTCAATTTTTCATTGGGGATTGTTATTTACTTAATCTTTCTCCAATGCTAATTGAAATTTCTTTCTATTTTAGAATGGACTAGATATAAGGTAGAAAAGTCAAAGAAGCAAATAAGGAAGAGAAAAAACAGAGCCAAAAGATTTGTGTAGTAAAGAGGTTAGTTTAATAGATAACCATTATAATTCTTTGGTATTTTTTTATTGTTTAATTCTTTGGAAGAGAAAATTTTTCCTTATGGTCCCTTCATATGGTTCTCTCTCTCTCTCTCTCTCTCTCTCTCTCTCTCTTGATGTCAAAACATGTCTAGATAAGAAATTCTCTAATCATCTCAGTTAATCTGCTTGAACAAATAAAGCTAAAATGTTCAACAAATAAGAATACAGATATCTCATAAGCTTGCTCGTGTTTTTGAATCACCACTCTTACAGGTAATGTAAATTGTAAATTATAAAATTTTGAATTATTTATTATGTAGTAGTTATATATTTTCTCATTTCTTATAGCTGTTTGATATGGAATTACATAAGCATCATCACCTCTAGCATGTTGAAGATCATAAAAAACAAGTCACAATCCTTGAAGTTCAATCTTGAATATTTTGCTTTATTACGTTATTAAAATTATATAGTTGTAGTTGCTAAATGTATTGGTAATCATATTGTAAAATTTTTACTATTAACACTTGTTCAAATGCTGATTATGAATTATAGATATGTATGTTGGTTGTAAAATATTGAGTACATTTATGTACAAATGAAATTATTTTGGTTCAATATTTGTTTTGGTTCAATCAATATATGTCTTTTAGGAAAATTAAAATTATTGATAAAATAAAATAATAAAAAACAGTCAAGCGACATTTTAAACCGTCGCCAAAAAGATAAATAAATTGTCAATTGGTCAAAGATTAGCGACGGTTAACACCGTGGTTGTATTGCCGGCAGTTGGGTGGTGCTTTAGCGACGTTTTAACCGTCGCAAGATCCTATTGTTGCTGCTGACGTTTCTGTCAAGCGCCGTTATAATATATCCCGACGCCAAGTTCAACGACTGTAATATCCGAGATATAAATCTTATTATTGTTATTATCATCATTATTAATTTATTTTTCTTTGGGAAAGAAAAATAAATTAAATTAGAAAGTTGAAATAAAATGTACAAGAGAGAACAAATAAAAAAATTAAAATTTTACCTATTTTCTAATGAATGGAAATGTATTTAGGACTTAAAAGAAAGGAAAAATGAAAAGAATAGGAAAGAAATGGGATTTAACAATAAATTAATAAATTAACTTATATTTTTAAATGGGGGGGGGGCTGAAACCGTGAGTCCATTTTAATTATAATTAAATAAATAAATGATAATAACAATAATATAATAATAGAATATATATGGGGGGCCAACCGTGACCCCCCTTTTCACTAACACACGCACACTTAAAAAAATAAAAGAGGAGCAGCAGCGTGAAGCACAAAACCAAGCACTCACACAACGCACCAAATCGAAAAGAGAGAGGAGGCAAGAGCTTGACGGAGGGTTTGGCCGGATTTTCACTGTAGACACGGCTCCGCCGCCGGAGATAGCCACCGGACCTCTCCTTCACCTCCATCCAACCTTCTATCCGATTGAAATCAAATAAGAAAGCCCCAAACTCCCAAAATCCCAATTTCTCCAATTTTGGGTATTTTAGGAATACTTCAAATACTTTCAATCGAGGCATTCCGGGGTTAAATTTGAGCTTAGTGGGTGTTATTGGATGCTTAGTAAGCTTCAGAATCAAAGTTAAATTGTAGGATTTGACCGGGTATGGAAATTTGGAAAATTTAGTTAGAAAATTCCTATAAATTGAATTATTGCTAGTTGGATGCATGTATAGGCTTGGATTGGAGTAGTATAGGTGTTCTAATTGCTGGAAACATACAAGGGAATAAAGCCGGGTATTTACCGTTTCAATCGGAACCCAATCCGATGAAAAAAGGAGGCGAAATACTAAGCCACCGTACAGTAAGGAGTTGTGTGGTGGGTTGGACACCTTGGTCTAGTCAGTGGGGGACACCTAAGACTCGCTAAATTGGTTCTAAGGCTCTAATTATACCCAATTATATTTTTATATATAATTAAAGAGGTAGTAATTAAGCTTTTACTCGGCGAATAAGGGAGACGGTGGGATGAGTAAGCTAGAGCCTCTTTTGAACCGTGAATTTAATTCTTTTATTAGTTAAATACCCATATAAACACATGAAGGGAAATTTAGACAAGTGGAAATCTCTAACCTAAGCAATTAGAAGTTCTAAGTGGCTCGAAAGTGTGAAAGTCGAATATGGAGCATTCTGGACTTTCAGAACGAGCAAATAAGACGACGTAATGAATTAAATAATTAGTTCTCGGAAAATAGCTAGAGGGTGCATAAGCATTAGCATGACACGTGCATGGTAGATGCTTAGTTATGCGTTCTAAATTTCTTAAATATAATGTGTATAGGGCACCACAGAGTGGTTGGAGCTTTAGGCACTCCGAGGACTGATCAGGAGGGCCAATGAGGTGAGGGGATCTCCCATCCCTACCCCACAGGGTTGGATGACGACGTGGAAATGTGGTTTACTCTATTTTGTGCAAATTGATATATGAAATATGTCTATCTGAATGTATTTGCGTTACACGTATATGATTAGCAAGTAAACAGTAGACGTGCAAACTATTTATGCGTTTATATGTTTATTCTCAAGTGAATATGTGATATTGTGGCTCACCGAGCCTTATATGTTACCGTGGGTAGGATTGAGTCAGAATTTCATATGTCAGGGGTCATTAATATTAGAAACCCATTTAAATTGATCATTGTGCAAAGGTTTTGACCGTATGGTACATTGAGGAAAATGAACCTAGGTTGTTAAATGTGAGTGAGAGTGTTGCATAATTGAAACGGGGGAAATCTAGGCCTGACTAAAGAACACGCATGATATTCAGTTTAAACTGAGGTCAGACAAGGTGCCGGCTATTACTCTAAGCGTGCCTTGGAGTAAGAAAGTTCCTAGTGTGATCAACTAGGTTCGAACATGACATTGCCTTCGGGCCAGTATTTCTCTTACCGTAATGCGGGAGACAAAAAGTAAGTGCCTACGCGCACAAGTAGGTGTTAACTATGAAACCAAATTATGTATGTTGATTTACATGCGGATTAATAAATATGTTAGGAGCATGAATTAGGATTTTACTTGTGAATATGATACATTGACTGCCTGATCATGTTAAAGGTCACAATATAAATCTGTTTCATGCGTATGTGGTTGTAGTTGCTCCCTTCTCCCAGCTGTAGTGGTTCCCGCTGCTACGCCAGGAATGGGGGAGCTCCTCACTGAGTCTTTTCGACTCACCCCCCTGTTTACATGTTTAAGATACATGTGGTTCCGGCGTCGGGAACGCGTCCACTTCTTCTCAAGGAGGCGGACAACTCTGAAGGCCGCACGCATAGTCCACGTGGGTAGTGCATTTTGGTTTATGTAAATAAATCAGGATGTATATGTATATATGACTCCTTTTTTGATGTAGCTTTTGTACTTATACAACTGCTGTATATATATATATATATATATATATATATATATATATATATATATATCGAACTCTAGTATTGTCGGCTTCATACAGATTAAAGTTAGGTCTTGGTATTGGGAATTTAGGCTATGATATAGCATGTATCATGTATATATATATGACTTTCGCCTGTGATTAGGATAGATCATACACCTTGGGGTGTGTGATCAATATGTAAATTATATATATGTATGACTGAATACCTGATTGTATGAAAATATGGCTTCCGCATGTGAATAGGATAGATCACACGCATTGAGGCGTGTGATCAATATGTAAACTATATGCAAGCGTGTGATTGAATATATGTATGACTGTACACAGGATTTCTGCATGTGAATAGGATAGATCACTCTCCCTGAAGTGCGTGATCAATATGTATGCTATATGTACATGTCAGTGATTATGTGTATATGTATAGACTGAAGCAGCGTTGAGCGAGCCGTGGATTGCACGCTACTTAAATCACCGGCTATGGATGACCATAAATACTATATATTGTTTGTATTAGAAATGGTAGTTATAAACATGTGAAAATGTCAATAAGAGATTAGAGGCTTACGGGATAGGAGAAATCCTACTTCCCGTGCCGGTCACGGATGTCCGATAGGGGGTCGTGACAAACTTGGTATCAGAGCTTGGTTATCTTTAAACTGTATGAAGCTATAGGTATACCCGGGTGTCGGTTTACGCCTCATTGTGAACTCGCGCGCAACGTGGGAGTAAAAAGGCACTTATGGAAGTACCTAGGAAATTGAGTCAGCCTTTCTTTCTACTCTCTTTGATATGAAATATCATTGATATACGTGTACTCATTAGGTGTGGTCCTTGTGCAGTATAGGGATGCCACCAATCACGAGACAGGCTAGGGGTGGAGGGAGAACTCCTTCTTAAATTGATCGAAAATCAGTTCGGGAGGAGGGAATGCCCACCCGAGGCCGAGGTAGAGGCCGTACCCGAGGCCGAGGTAGAGATCGTGCTCGAGGTCGAGGTAAAGCACAGGGAAGAGGGGAAGAGAGGAGACAATCACCGGAACCTCAAGTAGAGACAGGTGCACCTTCTGTGGCAGAAATGCTCACGGCAGGATTTCAGGAATTAAGAGAAGAGATGACGAGACAGATTCAGAGAGAAGTACGCCGGTTAGTAGTCGGCGAGGAAGAACAAGAGAGAGTTCCTAGCAATCAAGAGATGGAGGTTGTTGAGGAAGAGGACAGAGAATGGCAACAACCATAGGAAGTGCCTCGTGAGCTGCAGGTAGCACCCAGAGAGCTGCCAATTTCAAAATTTCTGAAGCTTCATCCACCCACTTTCTGCGGAACTAATGAGAAAGAGGATACGCTGTACTTTGTGAGAGACATAGTTAGAATTGGGCACATGCTGAGGTGCTCAGGGCATGAGTTAGTGGAATTAGCTTCATTCTAGCTGAGGGGAGCTGCTAGAGTATGATAGAGTCCATACAGACGAGGTATTCAAGAAGGGTGGCACCGATGACCTGGGAAGATTTTCAGAGGGAATTCCTGGGTCGGTTTCTATCTGAAGGCACTAAAGATGCAAAGCGTCAGCAATTCAAGGAGTTGTGGATGACGCCTAACATGATTGTGACGGAGTATGAGTTACTTTTTACGGAACTGGCTCAATTCTCACTTGAGTTAGTTCCTGATGAAGAGGCGAGGATCAAGAGATTCATACACCGTCTCACGGAGCCGTTGTTTAATGCTTTGCTACCCCAGAGAAGACAGTTTGAGACTTTAGCTCATGCCGCAGACTGTGCCAGAATGATTGAAACCAGGAAGAGGTACGGGACGACGGTTGATCACAAAGTCAAGTTGATTACGGGCAGTGATAACCAAGGAGGTGGAAGTAAGAAAAGGAAGACAACAGGTGGAGGTGCAGGATACTCAGGGTCCGCAGGAGGAAAATCCTCAACTACCACCCATGAAACAGGTACAAGAGGTAATATTCAAGGGGGACAGAGAATGCAAGGGGGTGGAAGTGCCGGTAAAACAACGCCCCAGTGTGCGACTTGCAGCAGATTTCATTTTAGAATATGTCGGAAACTGACAGGTGGGTGTTATAACTGCAGTTAGGTGGACCACATGGCTAGAGAGTGTCCAAAGAGACAGGAAGGTACAAGTGTGAGAAGTAATCCGACGCCGAGGGGTACACCTATTTCAGCCCCACCAGTAAGAACCGTATCACCACAGGCAGCAAGTACAGGTACAGCTAGAGGCCGTGGTGCAGGATCTAGTGGTAGTGGGCCAGGGGCAGTAGGTGGAGGACAAGCGCGGGTATTTGCACTTTCTCAGCAGGACGCTAATGCATCGAATGCGGTTGTGATAGGTACCCTTATTGTTTGCTCTCTTGAACCACGAGTCTGATTTGATTCCGGCTCCACTCATTCTTATGTGTCACATGCATTTGCCTTTAAATTCAACAAAAGTCCATCTAGAATGAAAGAAATAGTACTGGTCTCTACTCCAATGGGAGAATCAGTACAAGTAGAGTATGTGCACAAGTCTTGCATTGTGGAGGTCGATGGTCATGAGACTGTGGTAGACCTTCGATTGTTGTGTATGGTTGATATTGATGTGATCCTTGGAATGGATTGGTTGTCGTCTTGCCATGCGGTTGTGGATTGCAGGGCTAAATGTTTGAAGTTTAATATGCCAAACGAGGAGTCTTTTGTGATACGGGGTGACGGAGCTGCACTGTATCCAAGCTTGATCTCGGCTTTGAAGGCATC
This sequence comes from Senna tora, assembly GCA_014851425.1. NCBI lineage: Eukaryota > Viridiplantae > Streptophyta > Magnoliopsida > Fabales > Fabaceae > Senna > Senna tora. Next base: position 26,856,602 of record CM026269.1, read on the forward strand.
CAAGTTACTTGCTAAGGGATGCAAAGGGTATTTGGCCTTGGTCCAAGATACCACGAAAGCAGTACTTTGACCGACTCAAGTACCGATAGTGCAAGAGTTCTTGGATGTGTTTCCAGAAGAATTATCGGGGTTGCCACCCGATCGTGAGATTGAATTTGAAATTGAGCTGCAACCTGGCACTCAACCTATCTCCACACCACCTTATCGGATGGCTCCAAAAGAATTAAAGGAGCTACATACACAATTGCAAGAATTGCTTGACAAGGGTTTTATAAGACCCAGTTTTTCTCCTTGGGGTGCACCGGTCCTTTTTGTAAAGAAGAAGGACGGATCTTTGCGGTTGTGTATCGATTACCGAAAGTTAAACAAGGTGACGATCCGCAATCAATACCCACTGCTGAGGATAGATGACCTATTTGATCAGTTGCAGGGTGCGAAGCGGTTTTCTAAGATTGATTTGTGATCTGGGTACCATCAATTAAAGATTCGGGAATCAGACATACCTAAAACCGCATTCCGGACCCGATTTAGACATTACAAGTTCTTAGTGATGTCTTTCGGATTAACTAATGCTCTTGTAGTGTTCATGGACATGATGAACAGGGTCTTCAAACCATTTCTGGACCGATTTGTCATCGTCTTCATTGATGACATCTTGGTTTATTCTAAGAATTCTGAAGAACATGCAGAACACTTAAGATTAGCCTTGCAGAAGTTGAGAGAAAAGAAATTGTACGCCAAGTTCTCTAAGTGTGAATTCTGGCTTGACAGAGTTGCCTTTTTGGGTCACGTGGTATCATCAGAGGGAATCCACGTTGATCCAAGTAAGGTAGAAGCGGTGAAGAATTGGTCCCAACCTACCTCTGTTACTGAAATTCGCAGTTTCTTGGGCTTGGTTGGATACTATAGGAGATTTGTGTAGGATTTCTCTAAGGTTGCTGCACCCATGACTAAGTTAACTCAGAACGGAGTGAAATTCATATGGGATGATAAGTGCGAGTAGAGTTTTCAGAAGCTGAAAGATAGCCTCACTACCGCTCTGGTGCTGACATTACCTGAAGGCACATGAGGGTATTTGGTATACTGTGATGCGTCGAGGATGGGGTTAGGGTGTGTCTTGATGCAGCACGGCAAAGTGATTGCGTATGCATCGCAACAGCTGAGGAAACATGAGAAGAACTACCCGAATCACGACCTCGAAATGGCGGCTGTAGTATTCGCTTTGAAAATATGGAGACATTACTTATATGGTGAGACTTGTGAAATTTATACAGACCACAAAAGCCTCAAATACATTTTCGAGCAGAAAGACTTGAACTTAAGACAGCGTCGATGGTAAGAGTTTTTGAAAGACTATGACTGCACGATCTTGTATTATCCAGGAAAGGCTAACGTGGCAGCCGATGCCACTACTAGAAAAACAATGTTTAGTGACCGCCGAATCGGTCACAAAACAGCAACACCGGTCACTAAATTGAAGTTTAGTGACCGATTTGTGACCGACGTCGGCGGTTGGTATTTCGTTAGTCACTAGAAATTTGTGACCGCAGCGCAGAGTCGGCGGTCACAAATTTAGTGACTGACTGGCGGTCACAAAAAAGTTAGAAATTATCAGACCCTCTTGTAGTCACAAATCGGTTACAAATTTGCTGTCACAAAGCGGTCACAAATTTGTGACTGACGTGTGGTCATAAATGGTTGGAAATTTTGGGGACCCTCCCAGTCACAAAGTAAGAAACCCCTCGGTCAGAATTCAGTCACAAATTTTGTGACTAAATCTATCTCTAGTCGCTAATTTGTCACAAATAACAATTTAATAATAAATAATAATTAAAAATAATATAAACCACTAATATATATATATATATATATATTCAAAGTGACACCTAAAAATACTTGTATCTTAGACATATAAGTCAAATAATCTCATGAGAACAAAATACAAGTCTAAAACAATCTCATGAGAAACAAAATACAAGTCTAAAATAATCTCATGAGAAACAAAAAGAAAATAAGTTGTTTAAGTGAAAATGTAAATTCTCCACTACTAAACAATTTCATGAATGGCATTGGGAATATGCTCTTCATCTAGAGAAGAGTCTGGTAAAGAAGTTGCCTGATTTGGATTTCTCAAGACATGATACATGAACATATCTTCCAAACTTGTCCACTTGTCTTGCCTCTCCCTTTGTGTCTTTTTTGCATACTTTGCACGTTTTGTCCACCCATCCCTCCTCCACATATGCCCCATCCACTGGTCCATGTAATTAGCACACACCCATAACTAAGTATTGTGTCTTCAAATGAAAGCTACAAATTGAATGAGAAAATTACATCTAATAGTAGCAAAGCTAGAGTACCTTCAACGTAAGATTTGAAGAAATCCTTGTATGTCCCACCAATTTTCCGTCTAAGATGAAAAGGTGCCTATTAACTACCTATATCTATTAATTTCAATAAAGCTGTTGTGAGGAAGATGAAAAACAAAAGAACAAAAAATATTTATTCCTTGCTTCTCACTTTGATCGAATTAGTAGGTATCCTCTAATATAATGGATGTAGGTTGATATATTTGTCACATGTCAAAAGTTTAATTTATAGACTAAAAACTGAAACTTAAGTTAAAGTTAAATGATTAAAGTGAAGGTAATCAAATTGAAAGGATGAAAATGAAATTTAAGACAAAGTTAAGGAATTAAAGTAACACCAATAATCCAACTAAAGGAACTAAAATAAAACTTGAGAAAATTAAGGGACTTAGGTGACACTAATCAAACTTAATATATAACTTATTATGTTTGTATAAAAGTAAATTTGTTAAGATATATATATATATATATATATATATATATATATATATATATATTATTTCTTTATAAATTTGGCATGAGAATTGAATTATAGAGAAAGAAAGAAGCAAAATGAAGGGACAGGGAAGTGAGAAGTGAAACATATATCTATCAAGTTCTCATTCATCTACATGACAAGATTCATTAGATACAGTTTATATAAGATATAGAGAAGAGATTTTATAAACAAAGCAAGGAAAAAATAGAATGAGGTAGGTAGTTTAGAAGAACGGTGGAAAAGGTAGCATTGTGAAGGATGAATATAATTAATTAGGACCCCAGCAGCTCAAGTACATAATAGTTCTAAGAGATTCCTCGGCCTGTTTGACCAAGTTTATTGCACCTGTCTTTCAATTCCAATATGTTCATTTCTCTGTTTGTACAGAGAAATGAGCAGATTGGTATTGAAAGAACCAGATGGTTCTGGTTCTGCAGTGTAGAACACTACAGAACCAGATTCTACAGTGTAGAACCAGAACCATCTGGTTCTGCAGGTCATGATTTTGACTTGGTCACATGCCACTCTAAATAAATTCCCACTTCATATATATATATATATATATATATATATATATATATATATATATATATATATTATAGAGCAAATGCAGAGATCAAGGTATATCATATACCTTATTGGCAATTGGACCACTTGCAAGGTAAATGGAAACCATAAGCCACTTGGGCATCAATTCCTGTATAATAAAGTGAAATATTATTAAGGTACTAAAATAAACTAGTGAAACAAGTAATGAAGTAAATAGAATTAAAACAATTTTGAATTCATACCAAAAAACTAGTGCATTAGTATTTTACTAAAATATTTTGCAGCCTTTTTCAATATACCAAATATAACAATTCTTCACGGCAATTTGAATTTAGGGGAAACGAAGGAACCAAACCATAATATATTATGGAAAGACTCAATTATGGTGCAGACACTGACCCTTCATCCTTACCTTATAAGACTTTCCTAAATCCTTAATACATCATAATGCTCCCCTTCATTCTTACCTTGCAACTAGACTTGTTCATGAGCCGAGCCAGACCGGGCTTGGGCTTAAGCCCATGGGCTTCACGTATATGGGTTTGGGCTTGAGCCCAAGCCTATATGTTTTACTACCCATTACAATGGGATAGGTATTTACCCAAGCCCATGGTGACAAGTTAACATCTAATAGTCATGTCACCCAATTAAATAATAATTAATATTAAATATAAATTAAATATTTAACAAAAATGAAAATTTAAAAATTAAATAATAGATTGATCAATAATTATAAACACGTATCCTTCTTTAACTACCACCCACCTTTCATGATATTAATCAAACTTACAAATCCTTACTTTAAGTAATTTCAACAAACTACGTAAAGTTTTAACATAGGAAGAACAATTCACCTTTTTCTTTTATTACCTCTATTTAGTTCCCATATAACTCAAGTGTTTAAGACTCAACCATAATTTGATTTTTCAGCATTTGAAATCATTAACTATTTCTCTGTTTTGGGTAGGGGTGGCAATGGATATGGGTATTTCGGGTATCCGCGGGTACCCGTCCGAAAAAGTATCCGATATCCATCAGATATCGAATATCGGATATTTGAAATACCCATCGGATATTGGTCGGATTAGGATATTAGCCTCGGATACCCTATATTCGTCCGATTAAATGGGCGGATAGGGTATCTGATATCCGATATCCATTTTTATATAATATATTAATTAAATATAAAATAAAATATATTATAAAATAATATATATATATATATATATGTTTAAATATATTAAATATAATATAAAATAATATATATATATATATATATGTTTAAATATAAAATAATATATATATATATATATTATAAATTATAATATTAAATATTAAATAAAATATATTTTATTAAATAAAATTTTATGGTTCAATTAAAAAAATCAGTATTATTAATTTTAATTTATAAAAATTATCTTTATTTTTTAGAAAATTTAACTTTTTTATAGTAATTTATTTAGTGGATGGATATTGGGTAATGGATATCGGATAATTTAGTTGACTATAGGGTACCCAGTATCCTATATCCATTATTTTTTTCGGGTATTTCGGATATCGGGTAGTTTCGGGTATTTCGGGTATCGGGTAGTTTCGGATACGGATATTGAAAATGTAATTTTTTTCAGATTCGGTTAGGGTTCGGGTATTGGGTGTAATGGGCGGATTCAGATTCGGATAGTGAAAAAATGAGCGGGTACCCGCCCATTGCCACCGGAAACTAATCTCAATCATGCTTGGAAATTACATTAAACATATATATATATGCAGAAGATTTGTACGAGATGTAAATCACATGGAGTAGGAGTACCTTAATTAATTAAACTGCACTACGGCCTATCTAGCAAGCAAGCTAAGCCTAGAATGATGTTTAACATTGCATTCCTCATGTTACAATTACTTAGCAAAGGGGTAGCAGCAAACTATGCCTTTAAACCCACTTGAACGTCTGCGTTTCAAATTAGGAATGCCCATCGGAGATCTTGAATGGGACAAACACACTTCAGCTTCATCGCCTCTCTGTCTCACCGAAAACGAATTAAGCGACGAAGAATACACTAACGACCACGAAGACGAGGAGGAGGATGAGCGAGATGACGATGACGGCGACACGTGAGGCTTCCTCAGCAAAATGGATGAAAATATTCGGTGAAATTGGAAGGCCACAAGAGGCGAACGAATAATAGGAAGAGGCGTGAGCTGCTTAGGAGTCCCTGGCTGTGTCTCCCACAAGAGGCGAACGAATTTGTGGGCAAAGCGTAGATGGTAGAGTCAGGGCATTGAGTGAGAGAAGAAGAGGATCAAATTTTTTTCTTATCGAGCCAATTTTTTTTTCATTTGGGGCTGGAATCTTATTTTTATGAATTTTTTTTAGTCACTAATTTTTTTTATTAGGTGTTTTTGTGACTATAAATTGACTGATTATTAACTATTTAGTGACTGATAATTTGTAACCGACATTTCAGTCACTAATTTTAAGAGTTTTAAGAATTTAGTGACTGAATTTCAGGTCAGTTGAAAATCAGTCACTATTTGATGATTTTAGTGACTGATTTTAGGTCGGTCACAAATGGCGGTCACAAATGGCGGTCACTAATTGCAGTTTTTCTAGTAGTGTGCTCTGAATTGGAAATCCATGGGCAGTCTTGCTCATATAAGTGAAGAAAGAAGACCGTTGATCAGAGAGTTGCACGAGCTAGAACAAACGGGGAATCAATTTGAGATTGGGAGTACTAACTCACTTTTAGCTCATTTGCAAGCTAAGTCCTCTCTGGTAGAGGAGGTGAAGGCAAGACAGGAGGAAGATACCGACCTCAAGCAAATCAAGGATACTGTAACTAAAGAGAAGGGGGACGACGTCCGATTCTCTATTGATGATTTCGGAGTACTTTGGTTGGAGGGACGGTTGTGTGTCCCTATGGTTGATAACTTGAAAGAAAGAATCCTTGAAGAAGCACAATGGACAGCTTATACAATCCATCCGGGAGCTAATAAAATGTATCATGACCTGAAACAGTTGTATTGGTGGAATGGCATGAAGAAGGATGTTGCAAACCATGTAGCCAGGTGTTTAGTGTGTCAGCAAGTCAACGCTGAACACCAGAAGCCCGCCGGAACATTACAACAGATAGAAATACCTGAGTGGAAATGGGAGAGGATAACTATGGATTTTGTAACAGGGTTGCCAAGATCACAACGTGGATTTGATTCGGTTTGGGTGATAGTGGATCGCATGACTAAGTCCGCGCACTTTCTGCCAGTTAAGACCACTTATGGAGTGAGTCAATATGCACAGATTTATCTATCAAAAATCGTTAGATTGCACGGTGTGCCAATGTCCATAATATCTGATAGAGGGCCACAGTTCACTTCCAGGTTTTGGAAGTCATTGCAGGAAGTGTTGGGAACGAGAGTTGATTTGAGTACTGCATTCCACCCACAGACTGACGGGCAATCAGAAAAACCATTCAGATTCTTGAAGATATGCTTCGGGCATGTATTATGGATTTCGATGGAAGTTGGGAAAGATTTTTACCTTTGGCTGAGTATGAATAGAATAACAATTATCAAGAAAGTACCCAAATGGCACCTTTCGAGGCTTTGTACGGTCGTAAATGCAGATCCCCGATTAGGTGGTTCGAGGTCGGAGAGGCTAGTCTAATCGGCCCAGAATTGTTACAAGATGCCTTGCAAAAGGTCAAGTGCATTAGGGAAAGTTTGTTAACAGCTTAGAGTAGACAGAAGTCCTACCCAGACAATCGGAGGAGAGAACTCGAATTCGCCATTGGTGAACAGGTGTTTCTGAGGATATCACCGATGTGAGGCGTGATGCGGTTCGGTAAAAAGGGGAAGTTAAGTCCTCGGTATATCGGACCATTTGAAATCCTAGAATGAGTTGGAAATGTGGCATACCGGTTGGAATTGCCTACGGAGTTGGAGGGGGTACATCCTGTCTTTCATGTATCAATGCTTCGGAAATATCTTCCTGATCCCTCGCACGTAATCCAATCGCAAGATGTGCAACTAACCGAAAACCTGACATATGAAGAAGAGCCAGTGGAAATCTTAGATCGGCAGTTGAAGAAACTCAGAACAAAAGAGATTTCATTGGTTAAAGTTCTGTGGAGAAATCACTCGACCAAAGAAGCTACATGGGAGGTCGAGGGTGAAATGCGCAAGACGTATCCTCATCTGTTTCAAGGCTAAGGTTAGTAGTTTATTTGAAATTCAGGGACCGATTTTCTTAAGGGGGGAAGATTGTAATATCCGAGATATAAATCTTATTATTATTATCATCATCATTATTAATTTATTTTTCTTTGGGAAAGAAAAATAAATTAAATTAGAAAGTTGAAATAAAATGTAGAAGAGACAAGAAATAAAAAAAAATTAAAATTTTACCTATTTTGTAAAGAATGGAAATGTATTTAGGACTTAAAAGAAAGGAAAATTTAAAAGAATAGGAAAGAAATGGGATTTAACAATAAATTAATAAATTAACTTATATTTTTAAATGGGGGGGGGGCTGAAACCGTGAGTCCATTTTAATTAAGAATAAATAAATAAATAAATGATAATAATAATATAATAATAGAATATATATATATATATATATATATATATGGGGGGCCAACCGTGACCCCCCTTTTCACTAACACACGCACACATTAAAAAATAAAAGAGGAGCAACAGCGTGAAGCACAAAACCAAGCACTCACACAACGCACCAAATCGAAAAGAGAGAGGAGGCAAGAGCTTGACGGAGGGTTTGACCGGATTTTCACCAGAGACACGGCTTCGCCGCCGGAGACAGCCACCGGACCTCTCCTTCACCTCCATCCAAACTTCTATCCGATTGAAATCAAGTAAGAAAGCCCCAGACTCTCAAAACCCCAATTTCTCCAATTTTGGGTATTTTAGGAATTCTTCAAATACTTCCAATCGGGGCATTCTTGGGTTAAATTTGAGCTTAGTGGGTGTTATTGAAAGCTTAGTAAGGTTCAAAATCGAAGTTAAACCGTAGGATTTGACCGGGTATGGAAATTTGGAAAATTTAGTTAAAAAATTCCTATAAATTGAATTATTGATAGTTGAATGCATGTATAGGCTTGAATTGGAGTAGTATAGGTGTTCTAATTGCTAGAAACATACAAGGGAATAAATCCGGGTATTTACCGTTTCAACCGAAACCCAATCCGGTGAAAAAAGGAGGTGAAATACTATGCCACCGTACAGTAAGGAGCTGTGCGGTGGGTTGGACACCTTGGTCTAGTCCGTGGGGGACACCTAAGACCCGCTAAATTGGTTCCAAGGCTATAATTATACCCAATTATATTTTTATATATAATTAAAGAGGGTAGTAATTAAGCTTTTACTCAGCGAATAAGGGAGACGATGGGATGAGTAAGCTAGAGCCTCTTTTGAACCGTGAATTTACTTCTTTTATTAGTTAAATACCCATATGAACACATGAAAGGAAATTTAGACAAGTGGAAATCTCTAACCTAAGCAATTAGAGGTTCTAAGTGGCTCGAAAGCGTGAAAGTCGAATATGGGGCATTTTGGACTTTCAGAAAGAGCAAATAAGACGACGTAACGAACTAAATAATTAGTTCTTGGAAAATAGCTAGAGGGTGCATAAGCATTAGCATGACACGTGCATGGTAGATGCTTAGTTACGCATTCTAAATTTCTTAAATATAATGTGTATAGGGCACCACAGAGTGATTGGAGCTTCAGGCACTCCGAGGACTGATCAGGAGGGCCAACGAGGTGAGGGACTTTCCCATCCCTACCCCACAGGGTTGGATGATTACATGGAAATGTGGTTTACTCTATTTTGTTCAAATTGATATATGAAATATGTCTATCTGAATGTATTTGCATTACGCGTATATGATTAGCAAATAAACAGTAGACGTGCAAACTATTTATGCGTTTATATGTTTATTCTCAAGTGAATATGTGATATTGTGGCTCACCGAGCCTTATATGTTACCGTGGGTAGGATTGAGTCGGAATTTATATGTGAGGGTTTATTAATATTAGAAACCCATTTAAATTGATCATCGTGCAAAGGTTTTGACCGTATGGTACATTGAGGAAAATGAACCTAGGTTGTTAAATGTGAGTGAGAGTGTTGCATAATTGAAACGGGGAAAATCTAGGCCTAACTAAAGAATACGTATGATATTCAGTTAGTTACAAATATGGCGTCTTTCAAGGTCAAATATGTTAGTTGAGTTTATTTAGTTTGTCTGGGTAGATCGAGTCGGTCATCATGATCGGACATACATGATTATGACGTCAGTAAGTATGCCACATAGTGGCCATTACCTTGGTTTAAATTGAGGTCAGACAAGTTGCCGGCTATTACTCTAAGCGTGCCTTGGAGTCAGAAAGTTCCTAGTGTGATCAACTAGGTTCGAACATGACATTGCCTTGGGGAAGTATTTCTCTTAGCGTAATGTGGGAGACAAAGTGAGTGCCTACGTGCACAAGTAGGTGTTAACTATGAAACTGAATGATGTATGTTGAGATTGATTTACATGAGGATTAATAAATATGTTAGGAGCATGAATTAAGATTTTACTTGTGAATATGATACATTGACTGCCTGATCATGTTAAAGGTCACAATATAAATCTGTTTCATGCGTATGTGGTTGTGGTTGCTCCTTCTCCCAGCTGTAGTGGTTCCCGCTGCTACGCCAGGAATGGGGGAGCTCCTCACTGAGTCTTTTTGACTCACCCCCCCTGTTTACATGTTTAAGATACATGTGGTTCCGGCGTCGGGAACGCGTCCACTTCTTCTCAAGGAGGCGGACAACTCTGAAGGCCGCACGCATAGTCCACGTGGGTAGTGCATTTTGGTTTATGTAAATAAATCAGGATGTATATGTATATATGACTCCTTTTTTGATGTAGCTTTTGTACTTATACAACTGCTGTATATATATATCGAACTCTAGTATTGTCGGCTTCATACAGATTAAAGTTAGGCCTTGGTATTGGGACTTTAGGCTATGATATAGCATATATCACGTATATATATATATATATATATATATATATATATATATATATATATATATATATATATATATATATATGACGTCCGCCTGCGACTAGGATAGATCACACGCCTTGGGGTGTGTGATCAATATGTAAATTATATATGTGTGTGATTGAATACCTGATTGTATGAAAATATGGCTTCCGCATGTGAATAGGATAGATCACACGCATTGAGGTGTGTGATTAATATGTAAACTATATGCAAGCGTGTGATTGAATATATGTATGACTGTACACAGGATTTCTGCATGTGAATAGGATAGATCACTCGCCCTGAAGCGCGTGATCAATATGTATGCTATATGTATATCTGAGTGATTATGTTTATATGTATAGATTGAAGCGGCGTTGAGCGAGCCGTGGATTGCACACTACTTAGGTCACGGGATATGGATGACCATAAATACTATATATTGTTTGTATTAGAAATGGGTAGTTATAAACATGTGAAAATGTCAATCAGGGATTAGAGGCTTACGGGATATGAGAAATCCTACTTCCCGTGCCGGTCATGGACGTCCAATAGGGGGTCGTGACAGCGACGGTTAGCCAAACCGTCGCTACATTTTTAGCGACGGTTAAAACCGTCGCTAGGACCAAAAATAACTGTCGCCAAAAATTTGTTTTTTTGTAGTGGGTGATGCCTACTTTATCTCCTTTTTACCTACCTTTAGTAATTTTATAAATTTTAGCCCATTAGACTAGTATGGGGACTAAACCAATTTTACAAGGTTTTCTTCCTCCTTTGATATTTAATTAATGAAGGTACTTCAATGACAATTTAACCATAAGTACAACCACTTCTTTTGTCAGGACCCTCACTCAGAGGCACGTCACCGGCACAGATAGAGGGGATAACCCTGAACCTGTTAGCCTTAACACCTAATTCATTCGAAACATCTACCCCAACATTCAAACAAATATTAATCACATGTGTGGCTCACAGCTCATGTGTGGCCTATCTTACACCTGGAATCCACAGCCAATGCTGCTTTACTTTATATATATATATATATATATATATATATATATATATATATATATATATATATATATATTATGTGTGGCCTATCTTACACCGAGAAACCTTACATCCCTGTATCAAAGAGAGCAGTTACATTGTAGGTGTAATTGTTTTGGAGGATTAATTGTAGGGGAATATACCATTTTTAAATGGACACTCTAGTGATTAAATTTAGAAATGCGTCAGGAAGATCTTCTTCTTGTCCTTCTTCATCATTTTCTTTGTTGATTACAGGGTTTTCTTGGTGCTGGATTTGGTTGATGATTTGTGAGTGTAGATTTTGGGTGGTTTTTATTTCTTTTATTTCACTTTTTAAGCTATTTATTTCTTTTTGTAGGTCTGTAATTGTAACAGGCCTTGGTTTGCTATCAAAACGTTTAATAATTTTGGTAAAGTCATATCTTTTGGGCTGTTGGATTGGAATACTGGTTGAGGTAGACGGAATTTCCGGATGTTCTTTTAATTTGTTAAGGAATTGGATGTTTTCCTCATTGGTACTAAAGGAATTAAGTGCTCAAGAAAGGATATTTTCTTCTGTGTTTATAACGTTGATATAGAGTGGTTTATTTTCTTCTATAAGATTTGCTGCAGCACAACCGCAGTTTTCCCCTTCGGAGGAAGATTTAGATGAGATATCATCTTCAAGAATGTGATTAATATCTTGGTCAGACTCTTCAAATTCTTCTTCAGAAGATGTTTGAGTCATTAGATTGATTATTTGTTCCTTTACAAGATCATCTAATTCGAGCATCCTGATTTTTCTATTTGGTCTGCAGTATTTGGCCATATGGCATTCTTTACCACACCTAAAACACTTTATTTTAGTTTTGGGTAAATCTATTGGGGTTTTGGAAGAAACATGTTTTGACAAGTTCCTAGGGTTTCTATTTTTGGGAGTCCTATAATAATTTTTTGTCTTTTGGTAATTTTTATGTTTTTGGTAATCCTTTTGTTCTCTGTGTTTGGGCTTGGGCTTCTTACAAGATTGAAAACCAAATTGTTCACAAAAGGACCCTAATTCTCTTCTATTTTGGGCCTTTTCTTTGTTAAGTTTGTGTTGTATTTTGTCATCTTGACATATTTTAAAGGCTATTTTTTGGACAAGAGCAATTAATTGCCCATAGCTAAGGTTTTCATAATGGATTTGGTTGTCTCCTGACATGTTTCTTAGTTTTTCTCTGACCTTATCTCCTAAGGAAGTAGGTAGGCCTGTAATGAATTTTTCTTTCCACAACGGGTGGTTACTATCTTCCCTAGTATAGACCCTTATTAGGAATGTATCTTTGTACCACCTAAAGTCTGCTAAGGTTTTGCACCTAAGGTTTGATAGTAATTCGGCAGATTTATCTCTCCATTAGGAGGGATCTCCTATAAAATCTTGGGTAATTTTATAGATGAGGGTATTAACAGCATCTGGTATTGGTTCAGCATTGTTGGTTACTATAGCACCATCGCTTGTTGTTTTGACTGCACTCATGATTTGGGTCTTTTGTTCTTCTGAAAGGTAAAAGTCCCACCAACCTTTGAGTTGGCCAGTGAACCCGGCTATAAGGATTTGAGCAATGGAGTGCTCATCACAATTGTGGTATATAGAATAGGCTGTGCTGACCATGGTCATTTGTTGGAGAAGCTCTAAGATATTATTTTCTACTAGCCCATCTATATTCCAAGCATAAATGTGGCTTGCATCAAAATGTTTTGGAGAAAGGTTTTTCTCTTCTAATGCTATATCCGGATAAGTGGCTCTCGGATAGTAAAGCTTTGTGGAATGCTTCCAATTGGGAATAATTGCATTAATCTGATTTTGAGGAATTTCTTTTGGAAAATCAAGGTGATTGATTCCTAAAGGAATTTCATTAGAGGAAGTTCCTGATGCTAGGGTTTTGAGAGGAGCTTGGATGAATATATATATATATATATATATATATATATATATATATAAGTTACATACGTTGTCACACACTCCAGTGTGTGACATATGCTTTTCACATGCAATTTCGTTTACATAATATATATAATTCCCAAAATGAATCCTGTCTTTAAGTAAGTGGAGCTGACAATTCTAGAGTTTAATAATTATAATGGATAATCGTTCCACCATCGCTGACCACCGCGTCAACTATGCAACCGCCACCACAAGCGACTCTTCTCTCAACGATTTCTCTCTCTCTGTCTCTATCTCTCTTTCTCTCTCTCTCTCTCTCTCTCAGTGTTTTAGCATTTAAATGGTGAAGGAGTGAAGTTTAAATCCTATCTTAGATGAGTTTGAAGCTTCTATCTTCCATTTTGTCATACCTTGTTAGTATTTATTCCTTAAATTCATCTCTTTTGCTTTATTTGGCTTGTTAGTGGATTATGTTAGGGTTTCAAATTAGGGATTTTTAGAGTGTGATCTCTAAGCTTAAATGGGGATATTGGGGAGGTTTCTATACTTTCTTGATTGCTAAATCTAGCTTCCAAATGAAATTTTAACTCAAAGGTTAGCTTAGTAAAGTTATGATAATTTAGTAATTTAGTAAGAATATGATAATATAGTATAAATGAATTTTTGGAATCAAATAAAAAAATCATGGAATAGAAATATAGTAAGTTAGAGCTTGGACTTAAGAAAACTTGAGTTGGTGTTTAAACTTAGAAGGAAAAATAAAGAGTTTGAAGAACGATGTTATAGTTACCAAGGGATTTGGATTGAATAAGAGAGATTAATAATTTCTTTGAAGGTGTGAGTAATATTTTTATGGTGTTTATGACTTTAGGAACCTTCGTGGATGCATCTAGTTGCGAAAGTCTTGTTTAAGAATTGTGGAGCATATCTTCTATGCTTGGTGATGGGTAAGTGGGTGATGCCTACTATATCTCCTTTTTACCTACCTTTAGTAATTTTATAAAGTTTAGCCCATTAGACTAGTATGGGGAACAAACCAATTTTACAAGGTTTTCTTCCTCCTTTGATATTTAATTAATGAAGGTACTTCATTGACAATTTAACCATAAGTATCAATTCCTTCTCATGACTATTTGTTCTTTCTGAGATTTTAGTATTATATTGTATCCTCACCTTGATTTTCGATTCAAGTGAAACTTCTCTAAAAGGTTTTTGTTGGAAAATATTTATCTATTAATCGCGTTATCAACTGTCTGTGCTTCTGCTTCAATTGGAGGATTTGATTTCTCATTTTGACCATGAGATTTAAACATGTAAAGTAATATGGTAAATTGAAATTAGTATATATTTAACATATATTTTTGGGAAAGCCATCTAATATGGAACCTTGCAGCTAACGCAGTATCGTTAGCCCTTGGTGCACCTTGAAACCCCAGTAGCAGGGGTGTTGCTAGCCCTATGTGCCAGCAAACACACGTGGATTGGATCTATCTTCGTGAGCCTTGTGGCTCATATCTGTATTTGTGAGCCTTGTTGCTCATGTCTGTTCTGGTTGGTTCTGTGGATGTGGTTTTCCCTATATGATTTTGATATTATATTTCTATTAGAAAATACAACCGTGAAATGGTTTGCGAAAAACTCGTGCGTGCAGGTTTTTTCTCTTCTTGATATGGTAGGTATTGTCTACTCACTGAGTTACAAAACTCATCCCTCTCTTTTCATTTTTCAGCTACAGGTGTAATTTTGATACATCTCCCTAGTGTGGTTCGGGCATCCGTGTTCTTGGTGAGCCTGCTTTTGTCCGTGGGATATAACATACTTTGATTCTTTTTCTGTCAATGTTTTTCCTCTAGATATCCATTGATCAGAGGCAAGATCTTTATTCTTCACTCGTTATATTATAGATAATTGTATAATGATTCTGGATTGGTTGAGAGTAGACTTTTCTTCTTGTTTTTTTGGTCATTTTCCATTTTATTTAGCTTAATTCTTTCATACCACAATCTAAAATGTTTTTCGTTCTTTTCAATTTTTCCTACAGAGTATATACATGTAGTTGGTCCAGAGAAATAGACACATTGTTTTTCATTCAAGTTTAATGTCCTGTTCATTTCTTGAAATATAATATGAAATTCTTGGGCTCTGATACTTGATATCTTATATTGGAAATCTTCATCATCTTCTATGTCTTCTTTTAATCCTTCTTCATGGTAGAAAGGTTGCTTAGTTGTACCAAACTTAATTAATTGGATTGGATGATAAAAATTATCTAGAGTTATTTCTACAATAGTCGAACGGACATATACTTGGTATTGAGTTACTATCCTATAATAATGTTTTGCTGCCTCTTGAATAGATTTGCGCAACTTAGATAATTCTATCGTACTATTTGAAGGGTAAATAGTTTGGATTAATCCATAAGAAAATAATGTTTTAACTGTAATACCCGAGAATATTTTAACTAGCATCATTAATTAAATTAAATTAATTAATTTAAAAGAGGAAAATGAGATGAAAAATACACTAGCCTATCACTTATTATGTTGTAAATATAAAATTTTTAAATCCTAATTTTTTTATATATTTCTTTTCTTATTTATTTTTATATATTTTTGTACCAAATTTTTTTTATTAATATGTATATATATTAATTTACTATATAATTATATATATGATATAAGAAAAGAGGAATAAAATAGAAAAGAAAGGAAAAGAAAGCAGATTGTGAAAGGGAAGGGGTCGACGGAAAGAACACGGAGGGAGAGAGGGGTGAGGCGTTGCTGGGTAGCTCGACGGGAAGACGCACGGGCTGAGCTACGGGAGACGGAAGTGGCCGGACGTGCGGGGAAGCCGGAGCTCGTCGCCGTTTAGGGTTAGAGAGAAAGCAAAGGGAGAGGGCTTTCTCGTCGGAAAACGCCGTGTCCTCTACTCCATATCGTCCTTCTAATCGGTTGAATCGAGGTGAGAAGTCCTGAAACTCTCAAACCCCAATTTTATCAATTTTAGGGATTTTTGGAAAGACCCCAATTGATTCAATCTGAGTATTCTGGGTCCTAAATTGAAGTATTTGCATGTTAGGAAGTGAGTTGGAAGCCTAGGAACCGGAACTAAATTGATGGAAATTTATCCGGGTTGGAAAAATTGTAGGAAAATGTGATTGTTAATGTTTAAGAGTGTTATGGGCTGATTTGGGATGCATTAAGAGGTTGAATAGCAATTATATAATTGTTAAAACTATTGGAATGTACGAGGGATTAAAACCCGAGTACTCACCGTCTCACCGGAACCCAACTCGGGGGAAAAAGAGACAATTTTCCAATTTTACGCGTGTCCGGATATGTGTATTCATGTGTAGGTAAAGTGTTCAAGGTTATTTTGGTAAATGGAAATTTTGAACAAGTAGGATTTATGACTCTCTTGAGTCGTAAATTCAAGACTTGGGTAATGGGAGCTTCACATGAATACATAGAGGTGGAATTGGGTAAACTTGGCATTCCCAAATCAAGGTTTCCGAATAGGGTGATTAAGCAAGGGTTGGACACGAATAGAAGCATGCTAGGTGTTCCGAAAACTGGTTGAGGGCATTCCGAGCCAACAACTAGTCTATGGAATTAATTAGAGAGAACTTCAGCATTAACGTTACATGTACACGATAGTGGTTGAATTTTCAAGTTTCTGAATCTCTCAAGTATATGTGTATAGGGCACCATAGTGTGAGTGGACCTTCGGGCACACCGGGAGCCGATCCGAGGTGCCAAACAGGTGAGGGGCTTTCCTATCCTTGTCCTATAGGGTTGACTGCGGATATGGATATATGGTTTGCCTTCTTGCCTACTTGTAGGAATTTTATAATAGATAACAAGCTATTGTTGTTCCTAAATTGTAATATATGTGATAACGTGTTGTATGTGTATATGTGAACTGTAACAGCAATGGTGGCTCAAGGAGCCTTATATGGAAAGAAGGTCCTCGGGACCTAGATGATATCGGGGGTAGGATCGAGCCAATTTTATTTGTGAGGGTCTTGTGGTACTAGAAACCAACCTCTTTGATAACCATCTGAAAGGGGTGATTGTGTATGTAAATCCTTAAAGAAAATGAACATAGGTGACCTTGCCTTAAACCGAGAGATTCCGAATTAGAAAACCACTTGGAAATTTAGAGTCGCCTAAGAAAAGAGAAATGAGTAAGTAGTGGTCCATAGGGGTCATTTAAGGTACAACGTGGGAACCGAGCCTATCACAAATAGTTCGGGTAGATTGAGTCAAACCCACATAAATACAGAGTATATGAGTACACCACATTGTGGCTATTGCCTTGGGCAAATCGAGGTCAGATGAGTCGCCGGCTATGCTCCAAGTGAAGTCTTGGGGTCAGGTTAATGTTCCAAGTAAAGTCTTGGGACCAGGGGTTCCTAGAATGATCAACTAGGTTCCCATATTGCTCACATGAGATATTGCCTTCGGGCCAGATTCTCTCCTAACGGAGATATGCCTTCGGGACAGTTTATGATTACGGTTAATTGAATACGAGTGACCACTTGGAATTATATGTTAAATCATGATATGATGTATCTATGAATTTGAACGTATGTGAAACCATGCTTTAAATTCTATATTGTGAATATGATATATGCTAACTGCCTGACCACTTAATATATGGAAATTTAAACCTGTTATATGCGTATGTGATTGTGATTGGTTCCCTTTCCCCAGTTGTAGTGGTACCCGCTACTACACCAGGGATAGGAGAGCCTCTCACTGAGTCTGTTTGACTCACCCAAATTTTAAATGTTACAGACACAGGTGGTATAGGCATCGGGAGCGCATCCACTTCATCTCAGGGAGGCAGACAGACTTAGAGACCGCACGCATTGTTCGCGTGGGTAGTTCTGATATGTGTATTTTTTCAGGATATATATATGTATCTGATTCTTTTGGTATAGCATTGTTTTGTACAGTTGCTATATATACATGTATATGTCACACTCTAGAATTGTCGGCTTCATACAAATTAAAGATTGGTCTTGTTGTTGGGGATATAGGTTATGATATGATGAATGTCATGTGTATATATCTATGAATGTGACTTCCGCATGTGAATAGGATAGATCACACGCACTGAGCGTGTGGTCAATATGTAAATTTATATATATGTGTGACTGAATACTTGGTTGTGTGAAAATACAGCTTCCGCATGCGAATAGGATAGATCACACGCATTGAGGCGTGTGATCAATATGTAAATTATATGCAGGTGTGTGATTGAATAAATATACTTGACTGTACACGGGAAATTCTGCATGTGAATAGGATAGATCACCCGCCCTGAAGCGCGTGATCAATATGTATATTATATGTACGTGTGATTGGCTATGTGTATATGTATAGACTGAAGCGGCGTTGAGCGAGCCGTGGATTGCGTGCTACTTAGGTCACCGGATAGGGATGGCCATATATACTATATATTGTTTGTATTAGAAATGGGTAGTTATGCATATATAAGAATGTCAATACGGGATAGGAGAAATCCTACCTCCCGTGCCGATCACGGACGTCCGGTAGGGGGTCGTGACAAACTTGGTATCAGAGGCTAGTTACTTTAAACTGTATGAAGCCATAGGTATGATCGGGTGTCGGTTTACCCCTCTTTGTGTACCCGGGCACAACGTGGGAGTAAAAAGGCACTTGTGCAAGTACCCAGGAAAATTGTGTCAGCCTTTCATTCTACTCTCTTTGATATGAAATGTCATTAGTATATGTGTACTTATTAGGTGTGGTCCTTGTGCAGCATAGGGATGCCACCTATCACGAGACAGATTAAGGGTGGAGGGAGAACTCCTGCTGAAATTGATCGAGAATCAGTTCGGGAGGAGGGAATGCCCACCCGAGGCCGAGGTAGAGGCCGTACTCGAGGCCGAGGTAGGGGTTGTGCTCGAGGTCGAGGAAGAGCACAAGTGAGAGGGGAAGTGTCACGACCCCCTATCGGACGTCCGTGACCGGCACGGGAGGTAGGATTTCTCCTATCCCGTAAGCCTCTAATTCCTGATTGACATTCTTAAATATGCATAACTACCCATTTCTATTACAAACAATATATAGTATATATGGTCATCCCTATCCGGTGACCTAAGTAGCACGCAATCCACGGCTCACCCAACGCCGCTTCAGTCTATACATATACACATAATCAATCACACGTACATATAATATACATATTGATCACGCGCTTAAGGGTGGGTGATCTATCTTATTCACATGCAGAATCCCTGTGTACAGTCAAGTATATATATTCAATCACACACCTGCATATAATTTACATATTGATCACACGCCTCAATGCGTGTGATCTATCCTATTCGCATGCGGAAGCCGTATTTTCACACAACCAAGTATTCAGTCACACATATATATAAATTTACATATTGACCACACGCTCAGTGCGTGTGATCTATCCTATTCACATGCAGTAGTCACATTCATATATATATATACACATGATATTCATCATATCACAACCTATGTCCCCAACAACAAGACCAATCTTTAACCTGTATGAAGCCGGCAATTCTAGAGTGTGACATATACATATATGCATATAGCAACTGTACAAAACAATGATATACCAAAATGAATCATATACATATATATCCTGTCAAAATACATATAACAGTACTACCCACGCGAACAATGCGTGTGGTCTCTAAGTCTGTCCGCCTCCCTGAGATGAAGTGGAAGCGCCCACAATGCCTATACCACCTGTGTCTGTAACATGTAACATTGGGGTGAGTCAAACAGACTCAGTGAGAGGCTTTCCCATCCCTGGTGTAGTAGCGGGTACCACTACAACTGGGGAAGAGGAGCCAATCACAAACACATACGCATATAACGGGTTTATATTTCCATATATTAACTGGTCAGGCAATTAGCACATAATACATTCACAATATAGAATTTAAAGCATGGTTCTACATACATTTAATTTCACACATACAACGTATCATAGTTTAACATACCACTTCATGTGGATATCCATATTCAACTAACCGTAATCATAAACTGGCCCGAAGGCATATCTCCGTTAGGAGAGAATCTGGCCCGAAGGCAATATCTCACGTGAGCAATATGGGAACCTAGTTGATCATTCTAGGAACCCCTGGTCCCAAGATTATACTTGGAACAATAATCTGACCCCAAGGCTTCACTTGGAGCGTAGCCGGCGACTCATCTGACCTCGGTTTACCCAAGGCAAGAGCCACAATGTGGTGTACTCATATACGTTGTATTTCTGTGAGTTTGACTCAGAACAAGAGACTCAATCTACCTGTACCACCCGTGATAGACTAGGTTCCCGCGTTGTACCATAAATGACCTCTATGGACCACTACTTGTTCATTTTACTTCTTCTTAGGCATTTCTAGATTTCCAAGTGGTTTCTAATTCGGACTCTTGGTTCAGGACAAAGTCACCTAGGTTTATTCTCTTTAAGGACTTACATACAAAACCACACCCTTCAGATAATATTTACTCGATCCTACCCCCGATATCGTATAGGTCCCGTGGACCTTCTTTCCATATAAGGCTCCTTGAGCCACCATTGCTTTTACAATTCAAATACACACATATAGCGCGTTTTCACATATACTGTAATTTAGGAACAACAATAGCATGTTATCTAACATGTAATTCCTACAAATAGGCAAGAAGGCAAACCATATATCCATATCCGCAGTCAACCCTATAGGACAGGGATAGGAAAGCCCCTCACCTGGTTGGCCCCTCTGATCGGCTCTCGGTGTGCCCGAAGTTCCACTCACTGTATGGTGCCCTATACACATATACTTGAGAGATTCAGAAGCTTGAAAATTCAACCACTATCGTGTACATGCAATGCTAGTGCTCATGTTCTCTCTAATGAATTCCATAGACTAGTTGTTGGCTTGGAAATGCCCTCAACTAGTTTTAGGACACCTAGCATGCTTCTAATCGTGTCCAACCCTTTCTTAATCACACTATTCAGAAACATTGAATTTGGGAATGCAAGGTTACCCTATTTCCACCTCTATGTGTCCATGCGAAGTTTCCATTGCGCAAATCTTGAATTTATGGCTCAAGAGAGTCATAAATCCTATTTGTCTAAGACTTCCATTTACTAAAATAACTTTCAATACTTTACCTACGCATGAATACACATATCCAGATACGCGTAAAATTAGGAAAATGTCTCTTTTTCCCCGAACCGGGTTCCGGGTGAGACGGGAATTACTCGGGTTTTAATCCCTCGTACATTCTAATAATTTTAACAATTATATAATTATCACTCAACCTTTCAGTGCACCCCAAATCAGTTCACAACACCCTTAAACGTTACCAATCATATTTTCCTACTAGTTTTCCAACCCGGATAAATTCCATCGATTTGCTTCTGATTCCTAAGCTTCCAACTCACTTCCTAACAAGCATATACTTCAATTTAGGACCCAGAATACTCAGATTGAATCAATTGGGGTCTTTCCAAAAATCCCTAAAATTGATAAAATTGGGGTTTGAGAGTTTCGGGACTTCTCACCTCGATTCAACCGGTTAGAAGGACGATATGGAGTAGAGGAGACTCCCAGCTACCTTCCCCGGTGAAGACACGGCGTTTTCCGACGAGAAAGCTTTCTCCCTCTTGTTTCTCTCTCTAGCACAACGAATGCGACTACGGCTCCGGTGGACATGACTCCGGCCACCACCGTGCTCAGCCCGTGTGTTTTCCGTTGACGTTGCTCGCCCAGCTCTCTCTCGCTTCCGTAGCGTTCTTCCCTCTTCCCTCACGCATTTTCTTCCTTCACGTTAGCCTTCTTTGCTTCCTTCACACTCTGCTTTCTTTTCTTTTCTTCCCTTATTCCTTTATATAATATATATATATTAATTTAATATATACCTATCACTTAAAAAATCTGGTATATAAGAATAAATAGAAAAGAAGTATATAAAAAAAATTAGGATTTACACTAATTGGTATTTTTAAAAAAATATATATATGCAGTAGGATGATGTGTATTTTTATCTCACTTTCCACTTTTAAATTAATTTAATTTAATTTAATTAGTGATGCCAGTTAAAATATTCCCGGGTTTAATTAGTGATGCTAGTTAAAATATCCTCGGGTATTACAATCTTCCCCCCTTAAGAAATTCGGTCCCTGAATTTCAAACAAAATACTAAACTTAGTCTCGAAATAGGTGAGGATACGTCCTGCGCATTTCACCCTCGACCTCCCATGTAGCTTCTTTGGTCGAGTGGTTTCTCCACAGAACTTTAACCAATGGAATCTCTTTCGTTCTGAGTTTCTTCAACTACCGATCTAAGATTTCCACTGGCTCCTCTTCATACATCATATTTCCGGTTAGTTGCACGTCTTGCGATTGGATTACGTGCGAGGGATCGGGAAGATACTTCCGAAGCATCGATACATGAAAGACAGGGTGTACTCCCTCCAATTCCGTAGGCAATTCCAACCGATACGCTACATTCCCAATTCGTTCTAAAATTTCAAACGGTCCGATATACCGAGGACTCAACTTCCCCTTCTTACCGAACCGCATCACGCCTCTCATCGGCCCGTGCGTTTTCCGTTGACGTTGCTCGCCCAGCTCTCTCTCGCTTCTGTAGCGTTCTTCCCTCTTCCCTCACGCGTTTTCTTCCTTCACGTTAGCCTTCTCTGCTTCCTTCACACTCTGCTTTCTTTTCTTTTCTTCCCTTATTCCTTTATATATATATATATATATATATATATATATATATATATATATATATATTAATTTAATATATACATATCACTTAAAAAATCTGGTATATAAGAATAAATAGAAAAGAAGTATATAAAAAAAAATTTAGGATTTACACTAATTTGTATTTTTTTAAAAAAATATATATGCAGTAGGATGATGTGTATTTTTATCTCACTTTCCACTTTTAAATTAATTAATTTAATTTAATTAGTGATGCCAGTTAAAATATTCCCGGGTTTAATTAGTGATGCTAGTTAAAATATCCTCGGGTATTACAAGAAAAGAGGAGACCGTCACCGGAACCTCAACCCCAAGTAGAGAGAGGTGCACCTTCCGTGGCGGAAACGCTCACGGCAGGATTTCAGGAACTAAGAGAAGAGATGACGAGGCAAACACAGATGGAGGTACGCCGGTTAGTGGTCGGCGAGGAAGAACAAGAGAGAGTTCCTAACAATCAAGAGATGGAGGTTGTTGAGGAAGAGGATAGGGAATGGCAACAACCACAGGAAATGCCTCGTGAACCGCGGGAAGCACCCAGAGAGCTGCCAATTTCAAAATTTCTGAAGCTTCATCCACCCACCTTCTGCAGAACTAGTGAGAAAGAGGATCCGCAGTACTTTATCAGAGATGTGGTCAGAATTGGGCGCATGCTGAGGTGCTCATGCCATGAATTGGTGGAATTAGCTTCATTCCAACTGAGGGGAGCAGCTAAAGTATGGATAGAGTCCGTACAGACGAGGTATTCACGTAGAGTGGCACCGATGACCTGGGAAGATTTTCAAAGGGAATTCCTGGGTCAGTTTTTACCTGAAGGCACCAAAGATGCGAAGCGTTAGCAATTCGAGGAGTTGTGGATGACGCCTAACATAACCGTGACGGAGTATGAGTTACTTTTTACAGAACTAGCTCAATTCTCACCTGAGTTGGTTCCTGATGAAGAGGCGAGGATCAAGAGATTCATACACCGACTCACGGAGCCGTTGTTTACTGCTTTGCTACCTCAGAGGAGACAGTTTGAGACTTTAGCTCAAGCGGCAGACTGTGCTAGAATGATTGAAACCAGGAAGAGGTATGGGACATCTGTTGATCCCAAAATCAAGTTAATTACAGGCATTGACAACCAAGGGGGTGGGAGTAAGAAAAGGAAGACAACAGGTGGAGGTGCAGGATATTCAGGGTCCGCAGGAGGACAATCCTCAACTACCACCCATGAAACAGGTACAAGAGGAAATTTTCAAGGGGGACAGAGAGAACAAGGGGGTGGAAATGCCGGTAAGAGAAAGCCCCTATGTGCGACTTGCGGCAGATTTCATTTTGGTATATGTCGGAGACTGACAGGTGGGTGCTACCACTGCGGCCAGATGGGCCATATGGCTAGAGAGTGTCCAAAGAAAAAAGAGGGTACAAGTGTGAGAAGCAATCCGACGCCGAGGAGTACACCTATTCCAGCTCCACCAGTGAGAACCGTACCACCACAGGCAGCAAGTACAGGTGCAGCTAGAGGCCGTGGTGCAGGATCTAGTGGCCGAGGGTTAGGGGTGGTAGGTGGAGGACAAGCGCGGGTATTTGCACTCTCTCAGCAAGATGCTCATGCATCAAATGCAGTTGTTACAGGTACTCTTATTGTCTGCACTCTTGAAGCACGAGTCTTATTTGATTCCGGCTCCACTCATTCCTATGTGTCGCATGCATTTGCCTCTAAATTCAACAAAAGTCCATCTAGAATGGATGAGACAGTACTGGTCTCTACTCCAATGGGAGAATCGGTACAAGTAGAGTATGTGCACAAGTCTTGCATTGTGGAGGTCGATGGTCATGAGACTGTGGTAGACCTTCGGTTGTTGTGTATGATTGATCTTGATGTGATCCTCGGAATGGATTGGTTGTCGTCTTGCCATGCGGTTGTGGACTGCAGGGCTAAATGCTTGAAATTCAATATGCCAAACGAGGAGCCCTTTGTGATACGGGGTGACGGAGTTGCACCGTATCCAAGCTTGATCTCGGCTTTGAAGGCATCCAAGTTACTGGCAAACGGATGCAAAGGGTACTTGGCATTCGTCCAAGATACCACGAAAGAAGTACTTTCCCCGACTCAAGTACCTGTAGTGCGAGAGTTCTTGGATGTATTTCCAGAAGAATTGTCGGGGTTGCCGCCAGATCGTGAGATTGAATTTGGAATTGAGCTGCAACCTGGTACTCAGCCTATCTCCACACCACCTTACCGTATGGCTCCGAAAGAGCTGAAGGAGCTTCATACACAATTGCAAGAATTGCTTGAAAAGGATTTTATAAGACCCAGTTTCTCTCCTTGGGGTGCACCGGTCCTTTTTGTAAAGAAGAAGGACGGATCCTTGCGGTTGTGTATCGATTACCGAAATTTAAACAAGGTGAGGATTCGCAATCAATACCCATTGCCGAGGATAGATGATCTATTTGATCAGTTGCAGGGTGCGAAGCGGTTTTCTAAGATTGATTTGCGATCTGGGTACCACCAATTAAAGATTCGAGAATCAGATATACCTAAGACCGCATTCCGAACCCGATGAGGACATTACGAGTTCTTGGTGATGTCTTTCGGATTAACTAATGCTCCTACAGCATTCATGGACATGATGAACAGGGTCTTTAAACCATTTCTGGACCGATTTGTCATTGTCTTCATTGACGACATATTGGTTTATTCAAAGAATTCTGAGGAGCATGCGGAACACTTGAGATTAGCATTGCAGAAGTTGAGAGAAGAGAAATTGTATGCCAAGTTCTCCAAGTGTGAATTCTGGCTTGACAGAGTTGCCTTTTTGGGTCACGTGGTATCATCAGATGGAATCCACGTTGATCCAAGTAAAGTAAAGGCAGTGAAGAATTGGCCCCAACCTACCTCTGTTACTGAAATTCGCAGTTTCTTGGGTTTGGCTGGATATTACAGAAGATTTGTGCAGGACTTCTCTAAGGTTGTTGCACCTATGACTAAGTTGACTCAGAAGGGAGTGAAGTTTGTATGGGATGACAAGTGTGAGCAGAGTTTTCAGAAGCTGAAGGACAGCCTCACTACCGCTCCGGTGCTGACCTTACCTGAAGGCACAGGAGGGTACGTGGTATACTGTGATGCGTCGAGGATCGGGTTAGGGTGTGTCTTGATGCAGCATGGCAAAGTCATTGCGTATGCATCGCGACAACTGAGAAAACATGAGAAGAATTACCCGACTCACGACCTCGAGATGGCTGCTGTAGTATTCGCTCTGAAAATATGGAGACATTACTTATATGGTGAGACTTGTGAAATCTATACAAACCACAAAAGCCTCAAATACATTTTCGAGCAGAAAGACTTGAACTTGAGACAACGTCGATGGTTAGAGTTGTTGAAAGACTATGACTGCACGATCTTGTATCATCCAGGAAAGGCTAATGTGGTAGCCGATGCTCTGAGTCGGAAATCCATGGGTAGTCTTGCTCATATAAGTGAAGAAAGGAGACCGTTAATTAGAGAACTGCACGAGTTAGAGCAAACGGGAAATCAGTTTGAGATTGGAAGTTCTAACTCACTTTTAGCCCATTTGCAAGCTAAGTCCTCTTTGGTAGAAGAGGTGAAGGCTAGACAAGATGAAGATAATGACCTCAAGCAAATCAGGGATACTGTAACTAAAGGGAAAGGGGACGACGTTCGATTCTCTATAGACGATTTTGGGATACTTCGGTTGGAGGGACGGTTGTGTGTCCCTTTGGTTGATAACTTGAAAGAAAGGATCCTTGAAGAAGCACACCGGACAGCGTATACAATCCATCCGGGAGCTAATAAAATGTATCATGACCTGAAACAGTTGTATTGGTGGAATGGCATGAAGAAGGATGTCGCAAACTATGTAGCCAGGTGTTTAGTGTGCCAGCAAGTCAAGGCTGAACACCAGAAGCCCGCCGGAACATTACAAGAGATAGAGATACCTGAGTGGAAATGGGAGAGGATAATGATGGATTTTGTAACAGGGTTCGCCAAGATCACAACGAGGATTTGATTCGGTTTGGGTAATAGTGGTGGATCACATGACTAAGTCCGCACACTTTCTGCCAGTTATGACCACTTACGGAGTGAGTCAATATGCACAGATTTATCTATCAGAAATTGTTAGATTGCACGGTGTGCCCAGTGTCCATAATATCTAATAGAGGGCCACAGTTCACTTCCAGGTTTTGGAAGTCATTGCAGGAAGTGTTGGGAACTAGAGTTGATCTGAGTACTGCGTTCCACCCACAGACCGACGGGCAATCAGAAAGAACCATTCAGATTCTTGAGGACATGCTTCGGGCGTGTATTATGGATTTCGGCGGAAGTTGGGAAAAGTATTTACCTTTGGCTGAGTTTGCGAACAATAACAGTTATCAAGCAAGTATTCAAATGGCACCTTTCGAGGCTCTATACGACCGTAGATGCAGATCCCCGATTGGGTGGTTCGAGGTCGGAGAAGCTAGCCTAGTCGGCCCGAATTTGCTACAAGATGCCTTGCAGAAGGTAAAATGTATAAGGGAAAGATTGCTGACGGCTCAGAGTAGGCAAAAGTCTTATGCAGACAATCGAAGGAGAGAACTGGAGTTTGCCGTTGGTGATCAGGTGTTCTTGAGAATATCACCGATGAGAGGCGTGATGCGGTTCGGTAGGAAAGGGAAGTTGAGTCCTCGGTATATCGAATCGTTCGAAATCTTAGAACGATTTGGGAATGTAGCATATCGGTTGGAATTGCCTACGGAATTGGAGGGGGTACACCCTGTCTTCCATGTATCAATGCTTCGGAAGTATCTTCCCGATCCCTCGCACGTGATCCAATCGCAAGACGTGCAACTAACCGAAAATATGACGTATGAAGAGGAGCCAGTGGAAATCTTAGATCGACAGTTGAAGAAACTCAGGACGAAGGAGATTCCATTGGTTAAAGTTCTGTGGAGAAACCACTCGACCGAAGAAGCTACATGGAAAGTCGAGGGTGAAATGCGCAGGACGTATCCTCATCTATTTCGAGTCTAAGGTTAGTGTTTTGTTTGAAATTCAGGGACCGAAATTCTTAAGGGGGAAGATTGTAATACCCGAGAATATTTTAAGTAGCATCTTTAATTAAATTAAATTAATTAATTTAAAAGAGGAAAATGAGATGAAAAATACACTAGCCTATCACTTATTATGTTGTAAATATAAAATTTTTAAATCCTAATTTTTTTTATATATATTTCTTTTCTTATTTATTTTTATATATTTTTATACCAGATTTTTTTTATTATATATATATATGTGTGTGTGTGTGTGTGTGTGTGTGATATAAGAAAAGAGGAATAAAATAGAAAAGAAAGGAAAAGAAAGCAGATTGTGAAAGGGAAGGGGTCAACGGAAAGAACACAGAGGGAGAGGGGTGAGGCGTTGCTGGGTAGCTCGACGGGAAGACGCACGGGCTGAGCTACGGGAGACGGAAGTGGTCGGATGTGCGGGGAAGCCGGAGCTCGTCACCGTTTTGGTGCTGGAGGAGAGAGAGCTCACGGGTTAGAGAGAGAAATCAAAGGGAGAGGGCTTTCTCGCCGGAAAACGCTGTCTCTTCACCGGGGAAGGTGGCTGGGAGTCTCCTCTACTCCATATCGTCCTTCTAACCGGTTGAATCGAGGTGAGAAGCCCAGAAACTCTCAAACCCCAATTTTATCAATTTTAGGGATTTTTGGAAAGACCCCAATTGATTCAATCTGAGTATTCTGGGTCCTAAATTGAAGTATTTGCATGTTAGGAAGTGAGTTGGAAGCCTAGGAACCGGAACTAAATTGATGGAAATTTATCCGGGTTGGAAAAATTGTAGGAAATGTGATTGTTAGTGTTTAAGAGTGTTATGGGCTGATTTGGGATGCATTAAGAGGTTGAATAGCAATTATATAATTGTTAAAACTATTGGAATGTACGAGGGATTAAAACCCGAGTACTCACCGTCTCACCGGAACCCAACTCGGGGGAAAAAGAGACAATTTTCCAATTTTACGCGTGTCCGGATATGTGTATTCATGTGTAGGTAAAGTGTTCAACGTTATTTTGGTAAATGGAAATTTTGAACAAGTAGGATTTATGACTCTCTTGAGCCGTAAATTCAAGACTTGGGTAATGGGAACTTCACATGAATACATAGAGGTGGAATTGGGTAAACTTGGCATTCCCAAATCAAGGTTTCCGAATAGGGTGATCAAGCAAGGGTTGGACACAAATAGAAGTATGCTAGGTGTTCCGAAAACTGGTTGAGGGCATTCCGAGCCAACAACTAGTCTATGGAATTAATTAGAGAGAACTTGAGCATTAACGTTACATGTACACGATAGTGGTTGAATTTTTAAGTTTATGAATCTCTCAAGTATATGTGTATAGGGCACCATACTGTGAGTGGACCTTCGGGCACACCGAGAGCCGATCCGAGGTGCCAAACAGGTGAGGGGCTTTCCTATCCTTGTCCTATAGGGTTGACTGCGGATATGGATATATGGTTTGCCTTCTTGCCTACTTGTAGGAATTTTATAATAGATAACATGCTATTGTTGTTCCTAAATTGTAATATATGTGATAACGTGTTGTATGTGTATATGTGAATTGTAACAACAATGGTGGCTCAAGGAGCCTTATATGGAAAGAAGGTCCTTGGGACCTAGATGATATCGGGGGTAGGATCCAGTCAATTTTATTTGTGAGGGTCTTGTGGTACTAGAAACCAACCTCTTTGATGACCATCTGAAAGGGGTGATTGTGTATGTAAATCCTTAAAGAAAATGAACATAGGTGACCTTGCCTTAAACCGAGAGATTCCGAATTAGAAAACCACTTGGAAATTTAGAGTCGCCTAAGAAGATGAGAAATGAGTAAGTAGTGGTCCATAGGGGTCATTTAAGGTACAACGTGGGAACCAAGCCTATCACGAATAGTTCGGGTAGATTGAGTCAAACCCACAGAAATACGGAGTATATGAGTACACCACATTGTGGCTATTGCCTTGGGCAAACCGAGGTCAGATGAGTCGCCGGCTATGCTCCAAGTGAAGTCTTGGGGTTAGGTTAATGTTCCAAGTAAATTCTTGGGACCAGGGGTTCCTAGAATGATCAACTAGGTTCCCATATTGCTCACATGAGATATTGCCTTCGGGCCAGATTCTCTCCTAACGGAGATATGCTTTCGGGCCAGTTTATGATTACGGTTAATTGAATACGGGTGACCACTTGGAATTATATGTTAAATCGTGATATGATGTATCTATGAATTTGAACGTATGTGAAACCATGCTTTAAATTCTATATTGTGAATATGATATATGCTAACTGCCTGACCACTTAATATATGGAAATTTAAACCCGTTATATGCTTATGTGATTGTGATTGGTTCCCTTTCCCCAGTTGTAGTGGTACCCGCTACTACACCAGGGATAGGAGAGCCTCTCACTGAGTCTGTTTGACTCACCCAAATTTTAAATGTTACAAACACAGGTGGTATAGGCATCGGGAGCGCATCCACTTCATCTCAGGGAGGCAGACAGACTTAGAGACCGCACGCATTGTTCGCGTGGGTAGTACTGATATATGTATTTTTTTCAGGATATATATATGTATCTGATTCTTTTTGTATAGCATTGTTTTGTACAATTGCTATATATACATGTATATGTCACACTCTAGAATTGTCGGCTTCATACAGATTAAAGATTGGTCTTGTTGTTGGGGATATAGGTTATGATATGATGAATGTCATGTGTATATATCTATGAATGTGACTTCCGCATGTGAATAGGATAGATCACTCGCACTGAGCGTGTGGTCAATATGTAAATTTATATATATGTGTGACTGAATACTTGGTTGTGTGAAAATACAGCTTTCCGCATGCAAATAGGATGGATCACACGCATTGAGGCGTGTGATCAATATGTAAATTATATGCAGGTGTGTGATTGAATAAATATACTTGACTGTACACAGAAAATTCTGCATGTGAATAGGATAGATCACCCGCCCTGAAGCGCGTGATCAATATGTATATTATATGTACGTGTGATTGACTATGTGTATATGTATAGACTGAAGCGGCGTTGAGCGAGCCGTGAATTGCGTGCTACTTAGGTCACCGGATAGGGATGGCCATATATACTATATATTGTTTGTATTAGAAATGGGTAGTTATGCATATATAAGAATGTCAATCAGGGATTAGAGGCTTACGGGATAGGAGAAATCCTACCCCGTGCCGGTCACGGACGTCCGGTAGGGGGTCATGACATTAACAAGTTTGGGATATGTATTGGGGTGTATAATGGCCTTGTTAAAAGCATAATGAGATATGTCTTCAATAGTTTTACTTTTTAACTAGCAATGGTTAAGAGTACTAATAATTTTTTTAAAGAAATTACAATGTTCTTTTAGCTTAAACTGGTCATTTGGTGGGTTTGGCTGGATATTTCTATTAGAAGTGGATACTGAGGAAGAGGATGATATAGTTATGGTCCTTTTATCTTGGTTTCTTTCTTAGTTTGTTTGGGCTTTGATTATTTCTCTTCAAGGGATTATTAAGTTTTTTTGAGGTTGTTGGGCTTTAATTAGATTGGCTATTTCATTAGCCATACTTTTTATTTCTTCTTTAATAAGAGCATTTTTATTTTTTATTTCTTCTTTAAGAAGAGTTATATTATTTTTAATATTATGTATTTCAATTTGAACATAATTACTTAAAAGATTCATATTCATTTCAACAACATTTACTTTTGAGTATATTTGTTCCATAGAAATATATTGTACTTGGCTAGATAACTGCCTTGATAAAGTTGGATTAATAGTTTGGGAATTATTTAATTGAGAAGGAATTTCTTCTGTCATTCCTTTGTCATTACTTGGCTATTTACTTGCATTCATCTGCTTAAAAAATCAACAATTAAATTGTTAGTTCCTTTAATATATTCTACTTCATAATCATAATAAGCCTTGATTTCCATCTAACTAACATTTTATTACTTAATTTCTGAGTTCTTAGTCCCTTATCTAAGCATTGTTTTACTTCGATATTATTTGTTCTTATGAGAAAAATTTTATTTACTATAATTAATTCAAATTTTTCTACTGCTGTTATTATAGCCAAAAATTTCTTCCCATTTGAATGGTATTTACTCTGACTTTCATTAAATTTTCCACTACTTTATCTAGTAATTAATTCTTCATTGTTACTTTCAAAATACAATGCTGCTCCCCAATAATGTAATACCCCGGAAAATTTCGAGGATTAAAGAATGATTTATTTAAAATTTCTAGGACTTATAAAAAAATGATTTATTCTGAGGCTAGGAATTAAAACCTTAAAAAGAATATAGGAAAAGTATGAAGGTTAAAAGAAACCGGAAAGGAATTTTTTTTCAAAGATTATAATAGCCTAGAAAATTTTTTGAAGTTTAAAATAAAATAAAAGGGAAAGAAAAGAAGTAGAAAATAATTTTTAGGATTTTAATTCGGGACCTAAGAAATTGGAAACCTGAATTAAATAGGGAAAGGGATTAAATTAAAAATACAAAATTGTTATTATTTATTTAATTATTAATTAATTTATTTTTAATAATATTTATTTATTTATTATTTAATTATTTAAATATTAATTTTTTTATTTTAATAATATTTACTTATTTATTTATTATAATTATTTTATTATTATTATTATTATTTAATATGGGGGCACGTGGAGTAGGAACAAAAGAATATAAAGAAATGAAATGAGAGCAGAGAGCACGGATCGAAAAAAAAGAAAGAAGAAAGAAGAAGAGAGGAAAGAGAGAGAAAGAAAAATCGAGAGACAGGGAGGAAGAGAGAGACGGACGGAGAAGAAGACGGGAAGGACCACGGTTCATCGGAAATCCGTCGGAAACTCGCCAGAGAAGAGCTAGCCAATGCCGGGAAAAGTCACCGGAGCTCGGTTACAACATCTTCGATACCTCCCACCAATCGAATCAAGGTTGGTAACCCCAATTTCATTCGGAACCCTCAATTTATCCATTTTTAGGGATTCCTTCGATTGAGTTATTTCGATGGTAGATTGATGTCACGACCCCCGTTTAGAGGACCGTGACCGACACAGACACAGGGAATATCCCTATGTCTGCAAGCCTTATCACCTAATTGACAGAATAGCTATAACTGAAAAATACATTCACATGCATTATAATACCATGGCTACACCGAAATGGTGGCCTATACTAGACAAGCAAATCCACAGCCAGTGCCGCTTCAGGATATAGATATAGGAAAACACACATAATGTATATAACCTGTGTACTGGCTACACATCCGAAGATGCTGCCTATCCTATTCACATGCAACAGATATAAGTATATAAATTATATTTTGAAAACAAACTTTCCCTGTATCGCAGTATAATAAATCTTGATCTTTAATGTGTGTGAAGCTGACAGTTCTAGATTTAGTAATACAATATAATTGGGTACGTCTACCCTTTACTTTATGATACAAAAATAAAGTAAATTAAAATAAAATTACACTTTATCCACCCACATGAATAAGATGTGGATCTTGGAAGGTGTTACTCAACCCTCGTTCCACCGAGACTTCTTCCACCTGTACTTAACCTGTCTCTGTGTAGTAAAAATGAGGTGTGAGTCTTAGCCACGCGACTCAGTGAGAACTCTCCCATCCCCGACGCAAGGTGGGTACCATAGCGCTGGGTTTGGGAGTCATACACAACCACATGCAAAAACAACTAGTTACTATTAATTAGCATACATTCTTGGCGACCACACAACAACAGATATTTCACCCAACCACTCACATGCATTTAACAAATACAAGCATGCAACAGTTTAATTCACATCATCACTCAACAAGTAAACATATAACATATAATGCCGGCTTTTACTTACCGGTCTTCTCACGTTCAACATGTTTGAATCAACCAAGACGTTGTGGTGATGTAATCCTGTACGTCACTACTACGCTCTACAATCAGCAATCATATGCAAACACAGACAAGTTGTACCTACACATAGATACTATAGCATACATCTACTTAATCTCCCCCACTCTAGGGTATCTACTAGCCACTACGTGGCTTTTCTACTTCAAACCTGCGCACTCAGGTTACTGGCCACCACGTGGCAAAGCATACTTAACCCATTCACTTGGGTACTGGTCACCTCGTGACAATTCTGTTAATCAAACAATGCTTAACCCATTCACTTGGGTACTAGTCACCTCGTGACAATTCTGTTAATCAAACACAATCAACATCTATCTATCTATCTATCTATCAAACAACTGATCCATAGCCACCAAGTGGCACGTCCTGACCCCTCATTGCGGGGCAATAGCTTGAGCCCACTCGTCCGTTACCCAACCAGGCCACATGGTGGGCACGGCACGACGTCTTGAAGCATGGCCACTGTCACACCCTGGACCAACTCCACATGATGATTTCTGTTTTCTAGGTTAGGCTCATCGTTCACCCGTAGGTTCCACCCGTGTCTCCTTACCTTAGTCTCACATATTAATAGGATTCTTTGTATCTTTCCCGAAGGATCATCAATTCCTCTCCTTGTTAATATGGACAAGTATCCTCAACAGAATACAACTCATATACCCGTCCAGATGCACTCTCTGGACCTCAAGCTATCGTCATAGCAATATAAATCCTTTCTGACCCTATTGCCAGAATAGGGCAATGACCATCATCATGGTGATTATAAAACTGAGGTCTCAAGTGCCATCTGATGTTGTTCTAGTCGATGTATCACATTGCTAGCATAATCAAATCTGAAACCCACCAATAACTCCCTTTGCATGATTATAATTTAAGTCACCGTCGTGACGAGTTTTCAAAATAAAAGCTTAGTCCTTCCGTACAAGAACTCTTGCCACAGTCGTGGAAAAGATTTAATAAATTACTCATCATGCCTCCGGAGTGTATGAGTTGGATTTGTAACACACCAATCATAGAAAACAATTACACTCTACTCCTACGTCTTCCTATCCAAGCTACTTTCCACCACATATTTTCTAGTTCTTTTATTCTTTTAGCATCCTATACCTCTAGCTAACACATATTAGACAAGCAGAGAATATACATACTCATGTAATCCACATAAGCATACAACCCTAGGAGCAAAGATGGAAGAACCCTCACCTTGGCCAACCTTCCATGCAATCCTCTCCTGTAACTTTAGTCTCCTCGGAGTTCCTATTGCACTCTATTGCGTACCGTTGTTCCTATAAGAACAACATTTACTTCATTAAAGTTATTACTTAACTCGTTATTTTTCTTTCCATTACTCTCACATGTAGTCCATGGTTGCCACAGAGTCAAGCTCTTGGTCTTATCGGACTTCTCTATCCCGACTTATGCGTATCCTTCCTCGGAGACTTGACTTACTCGAATATAACACTCTACTTGAGTGTTTCACATACTTGGATTTGAGTATTAGACCTCTATCTAACTTGTATTTGCATCTAAGGAAGCTTATCTAGCTTGGTTGGAAGGAATCCTAATTTTAGGAAGGTCTAAGCATTCTGATCCAACTTGTGTTCCTACTTGGGTCCTAAGAAATCTAGTTTCTAAACCTCAATACACCTCTAATTCTTCCTACTTAAGGCTTCCTAATAATTATGAAGGAATAAAATTACCATTTTAGAATTTGGACTTCATTGTCCCGCAAGTTTCCATCCTTGAGACACAAGAAGGTACCTAAAATAATCCTTGATTATTGGTTGCATATTTAGAATTATTCTCGGGTGTTTGAGATCAAAAAGTTTAGGACCAATCCAAGGTCAATTCCTAAGCTATCAACAATTTACCCAATTTGGAAAAAATTATAATTTCAATAATATCAATTTAAGCCTATTTACTTAAATCCAAGCTCAATCCTAATTATCAACAATTTTTCCCAATTTGGGAAATAATTATAATTTCAATAATATCAATCCAAGCCTATTTACTCAAATCCAAGCTCAATCCTAATTATCAACAATTTTCTCCAATTTAGAAATAATTATAATTTCAACCCAAAATCCTTCCAAATTCGAATTTGGACAAATCCGAGAATATAATCTTGATTCCTACCCCAACTAAGTGTTCAAAACACTTTCTAGGTCTCAATCTACCCTTGAAACAACTCAATTGAAGGTCAATCGAAGAAATCCCTAAAAATGGAGAAATTGAGGGTTTAGAATGAAATTGGGGTTACCAACCTTTGATTCAATCGGTGGGAGGTGTGGAAGATGTTGGAGTCGAGCTCCGGTGGTCGTGGCCAGCGTCAGACCGCTCTCCTCCGGCCGGTTTCCGGCGAACCTCCTCCTTTCTTCTTCTTCTCCATGCACCACCCTCTCTCTCTCTTCTTCCTATTTCTTCCTCTTCTTTCCCGTGCCCCTTCTCTCTCTCTTTTTTCTTTGTATTTCCTTTCTTTCTTCTCTCTTTTTCCTTTCCTTTATATATATATATATATATATATATATTTCTTTTTTTTGCTTAATATCTCTACCTAACCCAACGACATCCCCCTTCTCTTTCTCTCCTTTTTTTAATAATTAAATAAATATAATTAAAACTAAAATAATTAATAATTAAATAATTAATTAATTAATTAATAATTAATTAAATAATAACTAATATTATTTTAATTTAGTTCTCACTCCTATTTATTTTAGGTTTCTAATTTCGTAGGTCCTGAATTAATTCCAAGAAAAATATTTTACTTCTTTCTTTCATCTTTTATTTTATTTTAAACTTCGAAGAATTCCCTGGTTCCTTTCCGGTTTCCCTTAACTTTCATACTTTTCCTATATTCTTTTTTTAAGGTTTTAATTCCTAGCCCCAAAAGAAATCATTCTTAAATCCTCGAAATTTAAATAAATCATTCTTTAATCCTCGAAATTTATCGGGGTATTACATTTTTCCCCCTTAAGAAATTCGGTCCCCGAATTTCATATCCTTTGTGGGGTTGTTGGCTTGTTGCCCTCCCTTGGCTTAGTTTCATCTATGGTTCCTCTCAACGTGGAAGTTTTACCGTTTTACCCTACAGTTCATCTTACTCGCCTAGAGACTCAAGGTCTCCATCTGGTTTCTACATATGTTTTTTGTGATCGTTTGCAGTTCTAGTTTCGTAGTTAACCACCCCTTCGCGAGCTGTTAACAGATAGACTCTATCTGTCGTCGTATCTATCCCCGAGGATACCTAACTTTCCTAGTTTCAGTTCACTTTGTGCTACTAATTTTTGCAATGGAGTGTCTGGCACGTACCACATGCCATGTTCCAATTTAGTTCTCCAAGGAGTTAACTATTGCCTTCTCTAGTGAGGCTTACCTTGACTCAATCTGCTTGTCCGACTAGCTACCTTCGTAGTGGCTTCTTATATCCGTCTTGAAACACACCAAGACACTAGCTATTTGCATAGCACACTAGGTTTTATTTCTATAAACTCTAACCGACGAAGTACTCCCCTACATCAGAGTCCCCGTACCTATGTATCCTCTACTACCAAGCAGCTACCCTTCTATCAGTGTTCCCCCGATATATTCTTTGTAAACGACTTCTCCAGAAAAGTTCGTTTACATTTTACTACCTCCTCTACTCTACATCTAGACTTACCGCTTACACGGCATACACCCTACGTAGGTGTTCATACTTTATGCCATCAATGTACCCAACCCTTTCGAGGTTGTTACACTCACCACAGACTCGGTTTACCCTACTCGTGTCCTAACGAAGCTAAATACCATGGCACTAGCACAACTATATATTGCACTTACCGTTTCTCCACCAAACGGTAAAGGATCTTACATTTATGACTCATATTTTCCTTTCTTTTCCGGACTTCTACACTTACCCTTAGTGATTTCCATAACCACTTCAGGTTACTCCCTGTCGACATCCTATGTCTGACTGACTTAGAATCTTCTCTGACTACTACTTGTAGTCATTTCTGTTTATAATGGAAACACATAAGTCTCCTCCTTACCATCATACTCATTACTCTGCCTCAAGCTCAGTTCGGTCTTCTCATCCGAAGACCTCGCTTAACATGACTATGACTGTGGATCTATACGATCTTCAGGTTAGACCACTTAGAGTTGCACATCCTTTGCTAACTCTACACATTGGATTTCCGTTGGCTTTTACCCCAACTTGGCCCACTCAGACTCCTTAACTCACTTAAATTCTATATTCCTACTTGGAATACTTTATCCGTTAACTCCAGAATGAATCTTTTCCGAACGTGCTCTACTCCCCTTGACCAAACGGGATCCGCTTCCACGGTTTGACTCTTTCCTTTCTTACGGTGTGGCATATGTTCACGAACATATACCGCCTCTCGCAAGTGGGTTAACCGTTGAGTCCCAATCGCCCCCAACGGTAACATACCTGCTTTATCATTTGGCTCGCATCCTCCGGTGCTTACCCGACTCTGTTCCCGTATTCACTCTCTTCTTTTCATTTCGTACCTACATAAGTTTTCCTTCTCGATTAACCGTCCTTATGGTAAATTTTTCTTTCATGCCACCCACATGGCCATTTATACGTTTAGTTTGTCCACTCAGTCTCCACCCATACACGGGCTTCAGACCAACGGATTTACGGTTCACCAACCTGTGGAACTAGCTTACCTAGCTTTGCCCACTGCAATTTGCGTACTATACATGCACTTATGGTAGTAGTTGGTTCCCCACCTCCTACTTAACTCTTATCCTATGGGGTCCTACAGGCTTCCGCTCTTCCCCCCTTATGGGATCACTTATCCCTGTCTACTTTCTCTCCCCTCGGGCCTCCACGAGTCCCTCTGGGGTTTATCTCTCACGTTGTCTCGTTCGAGAGCTATCTACCGCAACAACATTCATTTTCTCATCTCTGGATGGTACCCGAAGGTCTACACCCATTTCTACTTCTAGACATGCTCCGGTCTAATGCTTTCGGGTCCATAATCACCCTATGGCCCCTTAATTTGTAACCCTTAGGTTTACTGTATACTCCCTTGGCACTTTAGTACTCTCTAGTGCTTTTCGATATCTACTTAACTTTAATCACTCCAAGCGAGTGATTTCTCAACTACATCTACCATCCTTATACAGCTTACCTGTAAAAGCACAATTGTTTAGTAGGGTATTGGTCACATGAGTTAGTTTTCTTAGGCACCCTGCGGGTTTTAAAAATTAATTCAAGTTTATTTCCTAGAAAATGATGCCTAAGGCTTTCGTAAATGGTTAGGGTTTAACCAATTGGAATGACACAAATTGAGAAAGTGTTTTCATGAAAATTTGCCTTCCAATGGTTATCCCTAGTATTTTCAAGAAAAGTTTGAGGGTCTTTCAGAATCTCTCATCCGAAAAGACCAAAAAGATTTTAACAAAAATTTCTCATGTGATAAATATCCTATTCCTTATGCTCTTCCTTAAGCAACCGAAGAGAGTTTGATTGGGCTTAATCCCTTCTTTTCTCCCTTGTTTACTTAAGGAACTAGCAATTCATGGACCGAGCGTAGGGTTGGACTAGGCTCCTTCCCTGTGCCTTACCATTTACTCTGTTTCCTGCTCGGCATATGGTCACGCTCTACACGTTTACATATGCCTCTACTTCTTAACATCTATCTCTATGGAATATGGTTCGGCCACTTTGCCCTTCCATATACTGTATCCTAATTTTCTAGTCCGTAGACTTCTAATTCTATACTATGGCATACACCACCTCTTTTCTGTTTACTTTCTAGGAAGGACAACTCACTTCTTTCAGCCATAACATACCGCACAGTCGTGACCATTCACATGGTCATCTTCCTGTCGATCTCATGCCTCATGGCCCTGTTTATTCTTGTCTGTAAACTTTCTATTTCAATCGCCCCATGGGCTTACTTTCTTTTCTACACGCTAAGCGTGTCTTTTCTTTCACTTTACAAACCATTCCTAGCCTGAACTACAATTCACTACATATTTCTATTCTACTTGCATTCCATACTATAACCAAACAACTTGTGCCTATACCATAGCACACAACATGCCGCTAATAGAGCAGACGCATCGTCTCATTCAACACCTATAAAACAATCACACATTGTATTGCATTCGTGCCTACAATTGTGTCTGTGTCTAGGTAGCATCCTCCATGGATGTCTCCTTTCCCTATTAGGGCGTCCTAGGGTTTCCGGGATCACTGCCACCCCACCTTACACCTTAGTGCTCATCGGCACTTGTGTACTGTACAGGTTATATGCTTTGCATAGAATTTCACATACAAATTCTATGCCTAAAGCGATGACTCGAAAGAATTTATGACTCAACATCCTGAGCAACCTCACAAGTGCCCGTCGGAACTACCGTTACATCCGGATTCGTAATGGATAGCCCGACTGATACCAAGTTAGTCATGACCCCCGTTTAGAGGACCGTGACCGGCACAGACACAGGGAATATCCCTATGCCTGCAAGCCTTATCACCTAATTGACAGAATAGCTATTATTGAAAAGTACATTCACATGCATTATAATACCATGGCTACACCGAAATGGTGGTCTATACTAGACAAGCAAATCCACGGCCAGTGTCGCTTCAAGATATAGATATAGGAAAACACACATAATGTATATAACCTGTGTACTGGCTACACATCCGAAGATGCTGCCTATCCTATTCACATGCAACAGATATAAGTATATAAATCTATATTTTGAAAACAAATTTTCCCTATATCGCAGTATAATAAATCCTGATCTTTAAGGTGTGTGAAGTTGACTGTTCTAGATTTAGTAATACAATCTAATTGGGTACGTCTACCCTTTACTTTATGATACAACAATAAAGTAAATTAAATTACAATTACACTTTATCCACCCACATGAACAAGTTGTGGGTCTTGGAAGGTGTTGCTCAACCCTCGTTCCACCGAGACTTCTTCCACCTGTACTTAACCTGTCTTTGTGTAGTAAAAATGAGGTGTGCGTCTTAACCACGCGACTCAGTGAGGACTCTCCCATCCCCGGCGCAAGGTAGGTACCATAGCACTGGGTTTGGGAGTCATACACAACCACATGAAAAACAACTAGTTACTATTAATTAGCATACATTCTTGGCGACCACACAACAACAGATGTTTCACCCAACCACTCACATGCATTTAACAAACACAAGCATGCAACAGTTTAATTCACATCATCACTCAACAAGTAAACATATAATATATAATGCCGGCTTTTACTTACCGATCTTCTCACGTTCAACATGTTTGAATCAACCAAGAGGTGACGTAATCCTGTACGTCACTACTACGCTCTACAATAAGCAATCATATGCAAACACAGACAAGTTGTACCTACACACAGATACTATAGCATACATCTACTTAATCTCCCCCACTCTAGGGTATCTACTAGCCACTACGTGGCTTTTCTACTTCAAACCCGCGCACTCGGGTTAGTGGCCACCACGTGGCAAAGCATACTTAACCCATTCACTTGGGTACTGGTCACCTCGTGACAATTCTGTTAATCAAACAAGGCTTAACCCATTCACTTGGGTACTAGTCACCTCGTGACAATTCTGTTAATCAAACACAATTAACATATATCTATCTATCAAACAACTGAACCGTAGCCACCAAGTGGCACGTCCTGACCCCTCACTGTGGGGCAATAGCTTGAGCCCACTCGTCCATTACCCAATCAGGCCACATGGCGGGCACGGCACGACGTCTCGAAGCATGACCACTGTCACACCCTGGACCAACTCCACAGGATGATTTCTCTTTTCTAGGTTAGGCTCACGGTTCACCCGTAGGTTCCTCCCGTGTCTCCTTACCTTAGTTACACATATTAATAGGATTCTTTGTATCTTTCCCGAAGGATCAACAATTCCTATCCTTGTTAATATGGACAAGTATCCTCAATAGAATATAACTCATATACCCGTCCAGATGCACTCTCTGGACCTCAAGCTATCGTCATAGCAATATAAATCGTTTCTAACCCTATTGCCAGGATAGGGCAATGACCATCGTCATGGTGATTATAAAACTGAAGTCTCAAGTGCCATCTGACGTTGTTCTAGTCGATGTATCACATCGCTAGCATATTCAAATCTAAAACCCACCAATAACTCCCTTTGCATGATTATAATTTAAG
The DNA here is from genome assembly GCA_014851425.1 of Senna tora. Lineage (NCBI taxonomy): Eukaryota > Viridiplantae > Streptophyta > Magnoliopsida > Fabales > Fabaceae > Senna > Senna tora. The sequence goes on from CM026269.1 coordinate 26,898,900, forward strand.
TCACCGTCGTGACGAGTTTTCAAAATAAAAGCTTAGTCCTTCCATACAAAAATTCTTGCCACAGTCGTGGAAAAGATTTAATAAATTACTCATCATGCCTCCGGAGTGTATGAGTTGGATTTTAACACACCTATCATAGCAAACAATTACACTCTACTCCTATGTCTTCCTATCCAAGCTACTTTCCACCACCAATTTTCTAGTTCTTTTATTCTTTTAGCATCCTATACCTCTAGCTAACACATATCAGACAAGCAGAGAATATACATACTGATGTAATCCACATAAGCCTACAACCCTAGGAGCAGAGATGGAAGAACCCTCACCTTGGCCAACCTTCCATGCAATCCTCTCCTGTAACTTTAGTCTCCTCAGAGTTCCTATTGCACTCTATTGCGTATCGTTGTTCCTATAAGAACAACATTTACTTTATTAAAGTTATTACTTAACTTAACTCGTTATTTATCTTTCCATTACTCTCACATGTAGTCCATGGTTGCCACAGAGTCAAGCTCTTGATCTTATCGGACTTCTCTATCCCGACTTATGCGTATCCTTCCTCAGACACTTGACTTACTCGAATATAACACTCTACTTGAGTGTTTCACGTACTTGGATTTGAGTATTAGACCTCTATCTAACTTGTATTTGCATCTAAGGAAGCTTATCTAGCTTGGTTGGAAGGAATCCTAATTTTAGGAAGGTCTAAGCATTCTGATCCAACTTGTGTTCCTACTTGGGTCCTAAGAAATCTAGTTTCTAAACCTCAATACACCTCTAATTCTTCCTACTTAAGGCTTCCTAATAATTATGAAGGAATAAAATTACCATTTTAGAATTTGGACTTCATTGTCCCGCAAGTTTCCATCCTTGAGACACAAGAAGGTACCTAAAATAATCCTTGATTATTGGTAGTGTTGGATATATTAGGGTCTTCGGGACTAAATATCCGCCCATGTGGTAGTCCGATCGGGTCGAGTGAGGATCCGTTGGAAAGCTTGCTGAGAGACGAACAAAACAACACCAAGATGACACTTATCGGAGGTCACACGAGCCCGCACTCGTGGCCCAAAGTGGGCTAGGTGATCATGATGGAAGCATGATATTTTATTCATATTCCAAGTCCCACATTGCTTGCGTCAATGATGGGAGCTCTCTCATCCTCCTATAAATAGGAGTGACTCCTCACCTTTCTAGTTGCTCATTCCATGTGTTGGAAAGGGGGGTCCCGTTTGGGAAACCCCAAATAGTATAATATTTCTCTTTATCTTTTGAGTCATTCTTCCTCGCATCAGTCGTGGACACGTGGCTCTACCTCTTGTAGGTAGAGTCCTCCATTTGGTGCGGCCCTTTTTGGAGCTCATCGATTGGAGGTTAGCCCTGGTGGAGCAGAGGCATTGGCAAGATTCGAGGTTTTAGCGATAACGTCCAGGTTAGTAGTTTCCACGATATTTATTGTTGGCCTGGATTTATTTTCAGTTTTTCTTTTAAGTCCCTGGGTCGGGTGGGGTCATGTGGATCCGGGCCTTTCCCAACATTGGTATCAGAGGCAGGTTATGCTAGAGCTCTGTTATTCAGGGATTGATGAACCGAAAAGGTTTAGGACCATGTTTAGGTCTTGTATGATTTTTTATTTAAAACTTAGGAACATGCTTAAGTTCCTAGTTTTATTTAAATGTTTTAATTTTGATTTTAAACATATGATAGCCATATATTGTAGGGTAGGGTCCCAAAATTTTGAATTTAAATTATATGTGTTAATTTTTTTTAATTCAATATTGACTGGTAACCCATACCCTAAAACCTAGAAACATGTTTAGGTTTCCCTTTCAATATTAAAGACCCTAATATGCATGCATGTATATATTATTTAAGGTATGTGTACCCTACGAATTAGATATATACCTGTGCATGAATGATGTTGTTTTGGGAAGGAAAGGGGGAGGTTTTACTGGCGCGGCTGATGTAGCTTCCGGTGGTGGTCGGATGGCCGACTACGATTGTCGGCGCCGCCGTGAACCGCCATCGGCCGACAAGGGTTTGGCGGTCAGCGCCGAAGGTCCGGCGACCACCGCCGCCGCAGGTCGTCAGCTCTGGACCTCCGCCGCCACGGGTCTCCGGTGCCGGCGACCTCCGCGGCCGCAGGTCGCCAGTGCCGACCCGACCGAAGTTGCTCCAGCGACTTCTGCCGTCGTAGGTGTTCTGGCGATGGCAGCCGGCGGTACTCCAGCGACGGCGCCGTCGGATATGGCGGTCGGCCGATGTTGGTCCGACGCGGTGCCGCCGTTAACCGCCGACGACTACAAGGGGTCAACGGCGTTGACTAGCGTCACGAAGTTTTCTGTCGTGCATAATTTCTCCGTTTTAGCTTCGATTTCGACAATTTTTGAGTCATTTTTCTCGTTTTAGCTAGACAAATCCAAATATGGGGAGAAATTAGGGTGAATTGGAGTCTAAAGAGTGGATATGACCATCTCTTGACTCATTCACATACACAACGAGAGAGAAGATTTAAGCGATTTGTGATCGTTTAAATTACCTCAAGTGTTTATTCGAGTGGGAGCTAGGGGCAGCATGTGGCAAACCCATAACTTGATGTAAATGCTTATCCACATGGGAATTTAAATAGTAAGTGACTATTTAAATGATCGTAAACGTTGTAATCAAGTGGAAGTTCGAGGTCGTGCCTGTGGTGACTCAATGTTCTTCTTGATCGCTTACATAGTGGGAATCCAAAAGGGATTTTGAATAGTATGTGACTATTCTATGAAAATTGTTGAGTCAAGCAGAGAAAGGTGTACATTTATACGCTCTCTGTGTGATGAGAGTGATTGAACCCACTTCTCGAATGTAGAGACTGACTACACTCGTCTTGCGTTGATTACAATTTTCAAGAGTTGTGTGTTGTGTAATAATGAGCTGTGTAATTAGTGTTAGGGTTTAGGATTGATTGATAGTATAACTACAAAACTTGTAAATGTATATCATATTAGAGAGATCGCTTTGGTGACACTGTGGCCACCAAACTGAGGCAGCTTACAATCAAGTTTGATGCCTCCAAGATGTGTTCTGAGAAGAGAATGAAGACGCATCTAAGGCAGAAATCAAACATAATTTGGGAGTGTGAGTAAGCCTGAACACTCCCCACTCGTAAACAGTGAGTTCAAACTGTTGTTAGATCTCTTCCCTCCTATTGGGAGTGCATATAGGTCATTCCGACCTTCACTAATACCATCAAGTTTCTTGGTGATATTAAAACACCACCTAGTGCTCAAAGATTGGTGGCATAAGGCTGCAAAATCTATCGAGCACGTAGCCTAAGTGGCTAAAGTTACTTAGACCTCTAGGCTCTAAGAACAAGGACAATGGGTCCAAGAGACGTCGTGCTAGGAAGAGAGAGGGTAAGTGTAATGTAAGTAGCCTCAGTTCAAAAGGAAAGCAAGAGAGTAAAAGAGATTTTGGCCAAGGTCAAATGTTGCTTGTGCCATTCCATAAGGCACTATGCGCAAAAAATTGTTTGCAGCAATCATTTTCCTCTTACCCATGAACATTGGTTCATGAAGTTCCATCCTCTACTCAATGGGAGCAGAAGTATACTCGTGGGAACAAAGCATTATTAAAGTTAAGAGGTTGGGCAGCTACAAAACGAAGTTGCGTAGTGGCCATTCTTTATCTTTATATATGTTTTGTGTTCTAGATATTGAACGGAACTTACACTACAACATTTTAGGCGATCTACAACGGTTGAAAAGTGTTGCAGAAAGCCAAAAAACTGTTCCCTATACTTTAGGCAACAGTTTTTGCAACACTTTACTAGCATTGCATTTGTTGCCGTTGCTAGGTTTTTTAGGCAACAATTTCATATGCAAATGCAACACTTCTATAGGCAACGATTTTTATGGTTTATGCAACACTTTTAGGCTGTTGCGTAGTAAGTTTTAGGCAACATTTTTGAACTGTTGCAATCTAGAAACTGCAACACTTTCCCTTTTGTTATAGGCAATGCTTTTTTATGTTTATGCAACGCTTTTAAACTGTTGCATAATAAGTTTTAGTCAACATTTTAAAAATGTTGCAATCTAGAAAATGCAACACTTTTCATCCCTTATAAGCAATGCTTTATATTGACCTATTGCAATCTTAAAATGCACTATTCAAAGCAACAAAAAATATATGAACATATATATTCAATATTATATCAACACAAACTTATCAAAACACATACATATATAGGTGACGAAATTATAGTTATATACCTACCATCTACTAGTTGCATAGTTCATCCCAATCAAGTAAAATGTTACAAAACAATGTTATTACACAATTCAATGCAATACTAACAATTGATGTTTAATGTTTATCACTAACAACAAAAAAGCAGTATCAAACAAACTAAATTGAAATTGATGTTTCATCTTCATCATTGCATCCATCATCTCCTTCCTCTTCCTCATCTTGATCACAAGCATCATTATCACTAACGTCTCCAGGCAATCCATTTTCCTACATAGTATTACAAATGAGTATTTTGAGAAAACTCAAGTATGAAATTAATATTACAATATAAGATAGAAATACAAAGAATACAATATCAATTTTACCTCATCAGAAGCAATAGGTGATGTTCCTAATAAAGAAGACAACGCAGTAGCATCTATATTCAAATTAGGATTCCTTTGCACTAAATCTTGTATAAATGTTGTTAAGCCTTCCACTTTTTGTTGCATTTTTTTTAAGTTCATTGTCTTTGATTTCTTTCCTCATAACTTCCATTTCCACATTTCTCTTCAAAGTAGATAGAGTGACATTTCTTCCATAACAACGAACTTGGCCATGTTTCTCAACTCCAAATAGAGATTGGAAGGCTGAAGTTGTATCTTGTCCTGATGAAGTTAAAATTTCCAATTGATTCTACAAAGAAAATGGTGGATAATTGTCAAACCTATGTATATCAACATGATGTATATAGTCTTCTCTCTATATATAAAGACAAGTCATTAACCCATAGATTTACAAAAGACAAATAAACTTCTTACAATTTTGTTACTTGTTTCTGCATCTAATTGCTTTCGTTGGTTGCCTCTACGAGTTGTCACGAATATTTCTGCTTGAGAAGGAGAATCATGATTTTCCTTTGATGCACGCTATAAGAAATTATACAATTGTCAAAAAGATATAATTATTTATTTAGAAATAGATAAGATATTGTTTCACTTATTAATAAGCTTGAGAGAAGTTTACCAATCTCTCTCGAATTCTAGCAAAACTTGTAGGTCCTACTCTATGTGGCCACTTTTGCAATGCTCTATTTGTGGTGTTCATCTCACTTAATTTCTGGATTCAATATAAGATGTGTTACTAAATCTATAAAAAATCAAGCAAATGAAATTCATCTTTAAGAATTGTATTACCTTTACTTTCTCAGTTTTCCAGTACTTAATGAGCTTCTTGAATTGGATTTCAGGTATGCTTAAGGGACGATTCTTTAAACACTCTGCATCAGTCCTATACTTTGTAAAATGAGAGCTTTTAACTCTACACTTGTGTATCCTCCACGCCTCATTGATTGTTTTCATGACGTATCTTTCAGCTTGAGCGTGAAGAATATACTTTGACTACAAAAATAAAGAAAACGAAAATTAAAAATAATATTAATCATAAAGTAATTGAAAGAATCATAATAAATATATTTGAATAAAAAAATTGTAATCTTACATTGACATAATCCCAAATTTCTTCTCTCCTTGTCTTAAGGAGTTCCTTCCAACTATTATATGTCAAGGGACAATACACATGTGTCCTCGCAATAGTCCCTAAAAAGCTGCTGAAATTACTTAATGCTTGGTCACTTGGTCCTATTGGTTGCCAATTTGCATTGAAAATAATTTGTTCTCGTTCTTCAAATATTCTCCCATGAACCTTAGCACACAATGTTGGACCTCTAGTTTTTGATTTGTTTGATTCCACTTCTCCTACATTCACAAAATAATACAAATTGAAAATTCATAATATATATGGATTATATAAGAATAAAGTTTTATATAGAAGCAATTTACCTTTAGAACTAGCCTCTATGTTGCTTGGTTGTTTCTCTTGGATTTTTGGACCTTTTTGCTCCTCATTCTGGGTTTTATTTTGGTCACCTTCCACTTCACTTCCTTAAACTCCATTGTCTTCTTCATTACCCATGGCAACTTTTAGCCTAGGACTTTGACGTTTCTGAATATGCGTAAGTTGAATCTTGTTGTCCTTATGATGATGAGTTCTTGCACATTGTTCCGTATAAGAAGTCTTAGCTAGCTGGGTACTTGACTTTATTTGTGTTTCATTTTGGTCACCTTTACTCCATTTCTTTCAATTTGATTGTCTTCTTCACGGGTCATGGCAGCTTTTAGCCTAGGACTTCGACGTTTCTGCATATGTGAAAGTTGAATCTTGTTGTCCTTATGGGTATGAGTTCTTGCACCTTGCTGCCTATAAGAAGTCTCAGCTAGCTGAGCACTTGAATTTACAATGGAAGGCATAATGAATCGAGCTCTTTTCTTAATGGGACTTTGTCCTTGCCTGTTAGATGTGATGACAACAATCTTAGAACTTGAAAAACAAGAAACACATAAACTGAATTTAATTACATAACTTCAAAAAAATGTTTGGAAACAGACTAGGAGATCATTGATACCTTTGACTTTGAGAACCTCCAGGTTTATGAGAAAAAGCAAAGTCCTTGTATTGCATTTTAGGGAAAAGATATTAATTGAGAGCAGAGATCTCTACACCATGTAATTAAGCACTTTTAACTATATATAAATATACAAGTAAAGAAATTGATGACCAAAATATCCATCAATTTGCCACAGATGAGATAAAATTTTCTTTGGAAGTACTAATTTCTAATGCACTAATTAAAAGCTTAAAGAAAGAAAGATATGTGTGGTTTACTACGTACAAGGGAGGGATGGAATCTCTTGTTCAAATGACTCGGTGTCTGGACAATGCCTCTGGCTCTGGCTTTCAAATGAGAATAATCTGGAAGAGGAAAATAATATTAAGCAAATAATTAAATAATCTAGAAGAGGTAATTATTATTAACCAAATAATTAAATAAACTAAATCAGAATTTCTTATATATATATATATATATATATATATGTATATGCGCATGATATTAATTTCATAATTTGTAATGCAGTGAAGGTCGGTTCTAATGAGTGTACACTGTACATAACCAACCCTTCAAGATCAAGAACGAGCATATATTTAATAAGAAATAAATGTAATTAAATGAATAATTGTTTTTTAAAAAGTATAACAAGATATAGATATAGAACTTATCTCAGTTGTATAATATTAATGAACACAGAGAAAAAAAATTGAGTTAATTTGTTATAGTTTATAGAATTGTAATTATTTACTTGATATTATAAAAGTCGAGTCTCCTCTTAATTGTGGAAAGTATAACTTCAGTTTCTAGAGTATTTATATATATAATTTAAAATTGGGGTTTTCCATCTTTTCTTTTATAAATAATAAATTAGAAAGAGTTTACATAACACTAATTAAGTTAACATACTTAGGATGAGAAATTGACATAGAAAAAAAACGACGCATATATTTTCTTTAATAAGTAAATCTAAGAGCAAAGATATAAGTTAAGTGTACGTATATTTACTGATTTCTCTCAAATAAAATTTCCAAATACATGCTACATTATTGTTTAGAACTTGTGGTCTCAGAGTATTGTGCTATTGGTTTGACCCATAAGTCCACAACCCATTAATGGTATTGGACAATTAAGGCCCCATGCCTTACAATGAAAATGGTTAGAACTTAGAACTTAGAAAAAGTGGTCAAAAGATAACATAAGACGTTTTACAATGAGGCATTGGAGCTACCACAACTTTAAGTCTTTCTTTCGAAATTTAGCTACACATCAAATCAAACCAAATATATCAACTATATATATATATATACACCTGCATACACTAATCAAGTAACTCACAAATTAAGTCTCATTATTATATAATCATATCAGCAGAGCCTACTTATCCCAAAACAACCCCAAAAGAATCAAAACTCAAATCAATATTTACTGCAAAGAAGTACTCATTCTCAAAGCAACAATTACAAGCAAGCAGAAAATTCAGAAAACGATGGCCATGCCAGAATCTTCGAGTTTCAGCAGAAAATTTTAAATCTAATCTATGACTATGAGTTTCTTATATGAATATGTTGAAGAAAATATGAAGCAAAAGAGAAGGCAATAATAGAATCTTACAAGGAGCTTGAACTGATCTGAAATGGCTGATCTTACACACCTAGAGCCAAAAAATCCCAATGGGCACGAGAAATAGTACAAACCGAAGGAGATGACATTTAAAACACTAATGGAGACACCAAATAGCTTTTCGCCTTTCAGGGGTCATTAACAGAGTTCCTGGAAGACCAAAACAACCAAATTAGAAAAGGATGCAATCACCATGACCAAAACCCAAATAAAACCTACAAGTAGAATTCCTCACTTGAAGGAAAGATATTAGAGAAAGCTAGCCCAAGTAAGAAGTTTTAGCATATTCTACACAAACTTCTCCACAACGATCATAAGCAGTTTGTTTAACTGTTGTATAACAAAGTCTTCAGCAGGAAAATAATAATAATAATAATAATTAAAAAAAGAGTGGATGGGAAAAGGGGAACCAATAGTAAAGTCACTGTCTCACCAAGACCTATGAAAGATGTAAGGAGCTAAGTATTGTCTCAACAGATTATGAACTAAATGACTTTATACACTATTGTTCACTTGAGTACGAAAGATGTGATACTTGGTGTGTAGATCTTGATAGTAAAGATCTATCAATGGAAGCAAACCAAAATAGAAGCAGAGGATTCTTGAAAGTATATAAAAATAATTAAAGAAAAATTGTGTAAAAATGAAGGAATTGTAACTTGTATCATAGCAATTGTACTAATGTACTAGTAGTACAAGGCGATGTAATATATCCTTGATTTTGAATATTTATCTATCTATCTTTAATAGGGTTTGGGTTAGTAAAGGTGGTAGGGTAGGGTAGGCTAGAGTGGCCATGTACTGTGGGACTGATAGGTGAAGCCCTTCACACTGCAGACTTGTCTGGAAGTGTGCTAAATTATTAAAATAGCCACCAGGATATCCGCTTCACATTGCAGACTATTTATTAATGAACAAACTTTGAAGTAATAAAGCAAACCATTTTTTCAAGAACATCACAAGATCTAAAACTAAACCAGTAAAAAAAATTGTACAGAAAACCGACTTCAATCTCATTAACTGAAAAGGAAAATTCAAAATTTACCAAAACAGCACAATAAGAATTCTTATATAACCTGAAAATATTATTACACAAGCTGCATGTGAAAATTCATATAACCATCAACAGAAATCAACAGCTACATAAAGGATGTAACGACCAAACAACAGATAAAGTAAACAAACAAATGAGTACAAAAATTCATAGAACAAACTTCCTTCCTAAAAGGGAAAACATAGGCAAAAATAACTAGAATCTAACCCAACATAGCCAAAATTTAAAGAATGATAAAAAACAATAGTTACTACTAGCAAGGATTTGGAAGGCTTGGAGTGGTTGATTGCGGAGAAACCAAAGGGCTTGACATCAATTAGCAAATCATCATCTTCATCCACATCAGAATCGTCTTTGAATTGCCTAAAATCAGCTTCAAAATCATCGTCCAAATCGACGAGCCCAAACCTAGAGGGCTTCGACGAGAATCGCTTCTCGCGCTCGGTTTTTTTTTTGGAAAAAAACATTTATGAAATCAGACTAGTTGCGAGAAGAAGGCGGCGGCGGAAAGGCGGAAAGACAGCAAAAGACGGAGAAGAATCGATCTGGAAAAAGAAGAAGAAGATGATAACGATGCGAGATCTGTTGAGCGGTGGACGGCGAAGAGCTCAACTTCAGCAATCTATCTCTGGCAGCCGTGAATCTTTGGCCCGTGTTCGAGAGGCTTTTTGTCAATTTTTATGTATTATTTTTATTAATAAATTTTGTTTAAAAACACCACCAACAATTAATCATTATACTAATCTGTGCAACAACGAGGTGAAAAATTTTAATAGTTAAAAATATTGTTAGTCATATAAACTAAATAAATTAATATAAAACTCAAATTTTGAATTAAGAATGACTTTATTTGAAATAAAATTTCAAACAAAATATAATAAAATTCTAATGAAAGAGTCTTAAAAAGATTAATTTTAATTAATTATATATTCTAATAATTAATTTTAATTTTTTAAAAAATATTATCATAGAAATTAAATTAGAAAGCATTTTTCTATAATATTAGTATTTAATAACAATGATAGCTTGCTATATTTTTAGACAACATATTTTTTTTGGTGAAATGCAACATTTTATTATTGTTACAAATAGTGTTGCCTATTGCGTGAGTAAAATGAATTCTGCTTAAAGCATTACAACAATGTTGCAAAAATTGTTGCAAATAAGATCAAATGCAACAATTTTATCAATGTTGCATAAAAGTGTTGCCCAATGTTTCAAAATATTTTTTAGAGGATTGCAACACTAAATAAGCGTTGCCTACCATATCATATGCAACAGATTTTTAACTGTTGCCTTCCGAAATGGTGCTGAAACCTAAAAATGTTGTACTGTTATTATGAGCTGTTTTTCCGTGAGAGAACTTAGGATATAATGTGTTAGTTCTGATTTTATGACAATCAATGGTTGTGTTGTGACACACTTTGAATTACATTCCCGTAATTCAACTAGTTGCTTTACTGTATCTTCCTCTGTGGTTGATACACCTTTTTGGCAAATGCGTGTGGGACGTAATTACGTATTAGCAAAGGAGAATTTGTGAGGACAAATTCCCAATGCTAGTTTGTAAACCTTGCCTTACAGACAAAGCAACCTAAAAATCATTCAGTAATGAAATCAGAAAAACACGCTTTCATCAAATTAGTCCACTCGGACATCAGTGGTCCGATAAGCGTGGGGGCAAGGCAAGTGGCCCAGTATTTTCTCACAGTACGTGATGAAATTGGGATAGTTACAAAACTAACTATTCCACACACTCCACAGCAAAATGAGTTGCTCCTGGAGTTGCTTAAGTTGATAATGACTCAGGTGAATGTTCCCATTAGGGAGATGCTTTGCCAATAGTCACTTTCGTACTTAATCATATGCCCTTTCAAATTATGTGAGTGACTCTTTATGAGTTCTAGTTAGGTAAAAGACCTGATTAGAGTATGTTGAGACCATAAGGGTATACAACATACTTGATCCTTCCTATGAGTATGGGAAGCTTGACCCTAGAGGCAAGTAGCGTATCTTGGTAAGATAGCTTGGTCACTCAAAAGGATAAGTCTTCATTAGCGAGAATGAAGACACTCTGGTCACATAATTTGAGTCTAAGGATGTAGTGGTCCTTAAGACAAACTTTTCTAGAGCAAGGGAGACGGATTTCGAGATGTGCATCTTTATTGAAAGAAGGTGGACCTACAACACGTTGAGAGGAGCGTATAGACGCATCTCCAGTTGCTGAGTCCAGTGGGAGTAATGCTTATGAGGAGCATATCTTCCACGAAGCACAATCCAAGAGGAGTACTAAATTATCAAGTAGAGCCTTTGATAGTTCAAAAGGCTCTCTCCGGCCCTACTAGTAAAAGTTGGACTAAAACGATGGAAGAAGAAAAGACGAAGTCTATAAGGACATATCAAGTATAAGGCTTGATGGATCTGCCCCACGTCACAAGGCATTTTGAGAACAAGTGTGCTCTCAAAAGTTAAGGGAGACAGATTGGTCAATCAACCACTACTAGGCACATTAAGCAGTGAAGAAGTACACACAACAAGAAGGTATCGACTATGACGAAACCTTCTCGTTTGTTTTGTGATCAGAGTCTGATTCTAGCTTTGGTCACCAGTTTAAGTCTGGGAGTACATCGATTAAGATGTCAAAACCACTTTATTGAATGGCAAACTAGGTGAAGGGATCTACGTGCACAAGCACATAGGTCTCATGGAAAAAGGCCAGGAGCCCAGAATATGCCGACTCCAAGGATCTGTCAAGATCTCACATCTTCATCTAGACTCGTGGTAATTGACCACTTAGTCTATTTCAAGAAAGCTGAGAGTATTTCATTACCCTCACGCTATATGTAGAAAACATATGGCTAGCTAGAAATGACACAGAGGCTGCTTTAGCCAATTAAAGATGGCTACCCTTTCATCTTTAAGATAAAGGAATTGGGTTATGCAGGGGAGTCAAGATTCATGGAGAATTCTCCAAGAATCGACTCACTTTGTCACAAGAATCCTATAAGAAGAGATTCTTGATGGATTCTATTTGAGGAAACCTGAATCCGAATGATGTGCTAGTAGCAAGAGGCAAGAGTTTGAGTCTTGCTACACGTCTTTAGACTAAGTTAGAGATGGAGTCATTGGATAGTATTTTGATACATGTGGTTGGTAGCATGAAGTACAATTAGGATTGTACTCGCTCAACGTGTTTTTTTGTAGTCAGCTTTGTGAGCCATTATCAGTCAAATCTAGGTCAAACACACTGTTTAGAGTGTTCTGAGGTACTTGTAGGGCGCTGCTGACAATCGATTGTTTTCATCATATTGGTGACCCGCAAATGGAAAGCCACACATTGTTGTCGATTGGGTGAGAGACTTGGATGAGAGGAGATCCACGTCTTGTTGTGCTTTGCTAAGCACTGGAACCATCTTGCAGAGAGGCAAGTAAGGATTATGCATTTTTCTGTCCACTAGGGATATAGAGTTCATTGCATAATCATCAGCAGTACAGGGCAGTTTGGATTGAAAGATCTAAGTCACTTATAGATCACAGACAGAGCTGTTGACCTAGTGACATTGATCTCATCAAGTCAAGCAGCTATGGTTTACACCAAATAAAGCCTAAGTACCACAAGAGAACGCAACACAACGTTGTATGAGACATCGTTACACAGTAGTTAACTACCCTGTTGTGTCAGTCTAAGCATCAAGTGACCAGAGAGAGGGTCCTCACAGTATGACCTGTGATAGAGCATTGGCTCTATACCCTCACGGACACGCATTGGTGGGTTGGCTGTATAGAGATCAAGGTAATCAAGATCGAAATTTTAAATAGGATCGACAGAGGCATAAGATAGATTGAATCGTAAGATCGGATCGAGGATCGTAAGATCCTATCAATTTTAAAAAATAATTAATCTTTATATTTAATAATATATATTTTAAATAACTATATAAAACTATCAAAATTTCATGATATTTTCATAAATTAGTTCATAAGTCACCAAAGTGAAGGTATCTATACATCAATTCAACAAACAAAATATCAAAATTCATAGTCATAAATATCTAGGACTAAAGCTGCGTTTTGGGCCTCTGTTTTTTTTTAAATTAACTTATACGATCTTATGATCTTTTTTACGATCTTACGATCCTTTCTTACGATCTTACGATCAAGATCGCGATCCTATCTCGATCCTGAAATTTTTTGATCCTAAGCACGATCCAGATCGAAATTACGATACAAGATCGTGATCTTAAACGATCTTACGATCTAGATCGCGATCTTGATTACCTTGATAGAGATACAAACCGTAAAACTAGTGTTTTAGATACACAAGATTGCTTAGAACCAGGATGATTTAACATAGTTTATGTCATGAGGACAAGCTTTGTGAAAGCTTTATTTCTTGATCATAAGTAAAGTGTAATGCCTAGGCTTACCTTTATTTTGTGTGGATCAAGAAGTAGAAGCACTTATTACACAATATAAAAAGTATGTCGTACAGGCTTGGGAGGTTGACTCTCTCACACGAGTAACCGCCTTGGACACGCAAGTGGTGTGAGCCAAGATGAGACTTAGATGATTTTTCCTTGAACACCAAAATGGGATATAGTGTGAATATCCAGAGGCAGCTGAAAAGTGCCGAGTGTTGGACAGGAAAACGCCACTGAGAATTGATAAGTCGCCCTAGTAAGAGTACTAGGATGTGATCTGCTAAGATGATGAGGTCTTATGATCGAATTATGAATTCCCGTTATTCATAATGCCTGTAGCCAGACGTGAGTGCTCCACTTGGCGCTGTATGAAGCGAGCGAAGTGTGGTAGCAAACTCAGGTCAGATTCTAAGTGAGTCTGGACTAAGGTCTGCGTGGTGTAAGTGATTGAGGATCAAAATCGACATGCGCTCGAGAACACTACAACGTGCATTTCATACCGCATGTGCTTTAAGAACCGTAAGGGAAGCATGTGAAAGAATCCTTGCTTCAATGTTGTGTGAGTCCCTGAAAGGATGCACCAATCCTTTCAAAGGGGTACCCTTATGCACTTTGACTCTGTCATGAAGAGATAAGGTAGTGCTTGCTACTTTGATATCTTTCCAAGAGGTCGAAAGGAAGATTGTGTTGACATATGCATGTGTGATAGTATCCTGAGGTCGACCCATTATGTGATCCCTTTGAGGTTCTCATGGATGTGGATACCTATCGCAACTGAGTGTGGCTGAAGTCCTAGTCTTATTGTAGACTTAGAGGGATTGGACTAGCCATGTATATGAACACGTCTAGGGAATCCATGGCACTATTTTTCTGTGAGACATGTGGTCACATCATCAGACACTTGGGTTGTAGCATCACTTATAGCTGGGCCCTAACATGCTTCTAGTATAAGGCTCCCACATATCGTGCCAAGCGGTCACAACTGGCACGGAGTATGAAAGAAGACGACGAGAGAAAGAGAAATAGAGAAGTCCTTTGTGATAAGGATAGTCATGGGCCTTCCACCATGTGCGAGTGGGAGTATGTTGGATATATTAGGGTCTTCAGGACTAAAAATCTGCCCATGTGGGAGTCCGATCGGGTTGAGTGAGGATCCGTTGGAAAGCTCGCTGAGAGACGAACAAAATGACACCAAGATGACACTCATCGGAGGTCACACAAGCCTGCACTCGTGGCCCAAAGTGGGCTAGGTGATCATGATGGAAGCATGATATTTTATTCATATTCCAAGTCCCACATTGCTTGTGTCAATGATGGGAGCTCTCTCATCCTCCTATAAATAGGAGTGACTCCACACCTTTCTAATTGCTCATTCCATGTGTTGGAAAGGGGGGTCCCGTTTGGGAAACCCCAAATAGTATAATATTTCTCTTTATCTTTTTAGTCATTCTTCCGCGCATCAATCGTGGACATGTGGCTCTACCTCTCGTAGGTAAAGTCCTCCGTTTGGTGCGGCCCTTTTCGGAGCTCATCGATTAGAGGTTAGCCCTGGTGGAGCAGAGGCACTAGCAAGATCCGAGGTTTTAGCGATGGCGTCCAGGTTAGTAGTTTCCGCAATATTTATTTTTGGCCTAGATTTATTTTCGGTTTTTCTCTTAAGTCCCTGGGTCGGGTCAGGTCATGTGGATCCGGGCCTTTCCCAACAGGTAGCATATTTAGAATTATTCTCGGGTCTTTGAGATCGAAAAGAGGAAGTTTAGGACTCTCAACATCACCTCTAAGGCATAATTGGGCAAACCGAGCAGGGACCCGGCATGTTAACATCAAGGTTCAACCTTAGTAACCTCGGGCCTGCTCTTCACGGGTCTTGTTCAGCTAATATTCCGACCATATAATTTTAATAGGACAAATCCAAGCCTATCTACTCAAATCCAAGGTCAATTCCTAAGCTATCAACAATTACCCCAATTTGGAAATAATTATAATTTCAATAATATCAATCTAAGCCTATTTACTCAAATCCAAGCTCAATCCTAATTATCAACAATTTTTCCCAATTTGGAAATATTATAATTTCAATAATATCAATCCAAGCCTATTTACTCAAATCGAAGTTCAATCCTAATTATCAACAATTTTCTCCAATTTGGAAATAATTATAATTTCAACCCCAAATCCTTCCAAATTCGAATTTGGGCAAATCCGAGAATATAATCTTGATTCCTACCCCAACTAAGTGTTTAAGAACACTTTCTAGGTCTCAATTTACCCTCGAAACAGCTCAATTGAAGGTCAATCGAAGAAATCCCTAAAAATGGAGAAATTAATGGTTTAGAATGAAATTGGGGTTACCAACCTTTGATTCAATCGTGGGAGGTGTGGAAGATGTTGGAGTCGAGCTCCGGTGGTCGTGGCAGGCGTCGGACTGCTGTCCTCCGGCCGGTTTCTGGCGAACCTCCTCCTTTCTTTTTCTTCTTCGTGCGCCACCCTCTCTCTCTCTCTTCTTCCTATTTCTTCCTCTTCTTTCTCGTGCCCCCTCTCTCTTTTTTTCTTTGTATTTCCTTTCTTTCTTCTCTCTTTTTACTTTCCTTTATATATATATATATATATATATATATATATATTTCTTTTTTTTGCTTAATATCTCTACCTAACCCCACGGCATCCCCCTTCTCTTTCTCTCTTTTTTTTAATAATTAAATAAATATAATTAAAACTAAAATAATTAATAATTAATTAATAATTAAATAAATAATAACTAATATTATTTTAATTTAGTTCTCACTCCTATTTATTTAGGGTTTCTAATTTCGTAGGTCTTGAATTAATTCCAAGAAAAATATTTTACTTCTTTCTTTCATCTTTTATTTTATTTTAAACTTCGAAGAATTCCCTGGTTCCTTTCTGGTTTCCCTTAACTTTCATACTTTTCCTATATTCTTTTTTTTAAGGTTTTAATTCCTAGCTCCGGAAGAAATCATTCTTAAATCCTTGAAAGTTAAATAAATCATTCTTTAATCCTCGAAATTTTCTGGGTATTACAATTGAGACCTAGAAAGTGTTCTTGAACAGTTAGTTGGGGTAGGAATCGAGATTATATCTTCGGGTTTAGCCAAATTCGAATTTGGAAGGATTTGAGGTTGAAATTATAATTATTTCCAAATTGGGGAAATTGTTGATAGCTTAGGAATTGACCTTGGATTTGAGTAAATAGGCTTGGATTGGTCCTATTGAAATTATATTGTGGAAATATTAACTGAACAAGACCCGTGAAGAGCTGGCCCGAGGTTATTAAGGTTGAACTTTGACGTTAACGTGTCGGGTCCCTGCTGGGGTTGCCCAAATAAACTTTAAGGGTGACGTTGAGAGTTTTAAATCTCCTCTTTTCAATCTTAAACACCCTGGAATAATTCTAAATATGCTATCAAGCATCAAGAATTATTTTAGGTACCTTCTTGTTTCTCTAGGAGGGAAACTTGTGGGGCAGTGAAGTCCAAATTCTAAAATGGTGATTTTATTCCTT
The DNA here is from genome assembly GCA_014851425.1 of Senna tora. NCBI lineage: Eukaryota > Viridiplantae > Streptophyta > Magnoliopsida > Fabales > Fabaceae > Senna > Senna tora. The sequence goes on from CM026269.1 coordinate 26,916,182, forward strand.
CATAGTTATTAGGAAGCCTCAAGTAGGATGAATTAGAGGTGTATTGAGGTTTAGAAACTAGATTTCTTAGAACCCGAGTAAGAAAACAAGTTGAAACAAAATGCTTAGACCTTCCTAAAATTAGGATTCCTTCCAATCAAGTTAGATAAGCTTCCTTAGATGTGAATACAAGTTAGATAGAGGTATAATACTCAAATCCAAGTATGTGAAACACTCAAGTAGAGTGTTATATTCGAGCAAGTCAAGTGTCCGAGGTGACTAGTACCCAAGTGAATGGGTTAAGTATTGTTTGATTAACAGAATTGTCACGAGGTGACTAGTACCCAAGTAAATGGGTGAAGTATGCTTTGTCACGTGGTGGCCAGTAACCCGAGTGCACGAGTTCGAAGTAGAAAAGCCACGTAGTGGCTAGTAGATACCCTAGAGTGGGGGAGAATAAGTAGATGTATGTTATAGTATCTGTGTGTATATACAAATTGTCTGTGTTTGCATATAATTGCTGATTGTGCAGTGTAGTGGTGACGTACAGGATTACATCACCACAACGTCTTGTTTGATTCAAACATGCTAAACGTGGGAAGACCGGTAGGTAAAAGCCGGCACTATATGTTACATGTTTACTTGCTGATTGATGACGTGGAATAAACTGCTGCATGTTTACAGTTATTAAATGCATGTGAGTGTTTGGGTGGAATTTCTGTTGTTGTGTGATCACCAAGAATGTATGCTAACAACAGTAACTAGTTGTTTTTGCATGTGGTTGTGTATGACTCCCAAACCCAGCGCTATGGTACCCACCTTGCGCCGGGGATGGGAGAGTCCTCACTGAGTCGCGTGGTTAAGACTCACACCTCATTTTTACTACACAGAGACAGGTTAAGTACAGGTGGAAGAAGTCTCGGTGGAACGAGGGACAAGCAAAACTTTGCAAGACCCACAACTTGTTCATGTGGGTGAATAAATTGTAACTGTAATTTAATTTACTTTATCATTGTATCATAAAGTAAAGGGTAGACGTACCCAATTAGATTGTATTACTAAATCTAGAATTGTCAGCTTCACACACCTTAAAGATCAGGATAAATTATTCTGCGATGCAGGGAAAATTGGTTTTTAAAATATATATATATATACATATGTCTGTTGCATGTGAATAGGATAGGCAGCATCTTCGGATGTGTAGCCAGTACACAGGTTATATATATTATGTGTGTTTTCCTATATCTATATCCTGAAGCAGCACTAGCCATGGATTTGCTTGCCTAGGATAGGCCACCATTTCGGTGTAGCCATGGTATTATAATGCATGTGAATGTATTTTCAAAAATAGATATTCTGTCAATTAGGCGATAAGGCTTACAGGCATAGGGGTATTCCCTGTGTCTGTGCCGGTCACGGTCCTCTAAACGGGGGTCATGACAAATAATCACTGGATGCATCAGTATAGATTATCCATTTGATATTATCATCAATTGGAATATTTAGTTTTTGTAAATTTTGACATAATTGTTTGATTTCATTTACAATATTTTATGTATTATCGTCCCATATCCATCTACTCTTTTCTCCAGCTAATTTGGATATTTTAGAAGTTCGTTTTGCTAAATTTGGAATATAATTTCTTGCTTGATTTACTAATCCTAAGAATGATTGTAATTCTCTTTTTGAATTAATTTTTCAAAATTCCAAGACTTTCTTACTCATATGTTCTTGTAATTCTATACCATTTCTTGATAAATATTGTCCTACAAATCCTATTCTATTTTTTCTTAATTCTGATTTTTAGGTGTTATATTTATTCCTTTTTGTTCTCCTATGTCCATAAATCTATTCAGATGTTCTTCATGTATTTTTTCATTTTCAGAAAATATTAATATATCATCTATATATATTACTGCAAATTCTCTTAAAGGTATTAGTAATTTTGAAACATATAATTGGAATATACTAGACCTGTTATGGAATCCCATTGGTAGGACATTCCATTCATATAATCCTTCGGATGTACTAAATGTTGTATATATTTTACTTGATTCTTCTAATTTTATTTGAAAAAATTCTGATTTATAGTCAAATTTACTAAAAATCCTTTTTCTTTTTACTCGATTAAATAACAAATCCATTTTTGGTATGGGATATCTATTTCTTATTGCTATATCATTTAATTTTTTATAATTAATTACCATTCTAGATTTTCCTCTTTTTTCTTCATTATGTTTTATTACTATCATTGTTGGTGAAGAATATTCTGGCCTACTTGCTCTTATTAATTCATATTTTTATCATTTCATTTATATGCATTATAAATTCTTTTTTATCTTGTTCTGTCCAAGGATAAGGTTTACAGTTTATTTCTATACTATAATCTTTTAATTCTATTTTTACTAATAATTTGGATTTTTCCCAATGGATTAAGGGATTTTCACTATAATTTTCTTCTAATCTTTGTTCAATGGTTTTTCTATATGATTAATAACCAAGTTACTTCTACTAATTTCTATTGGTCTATCATTTTGTAGAAATTGTACTTCACTAGTATCTCTCTTTTTCCTAAATTTTTCATCTTTTCTTTTATATGGTATGGTTATTCTTATTGCCCATGCTTCATGTTTACATGGAGTAGTTAATATTAAGGATTTTAATGTAAAATGCATTGGCGTATATTTATGTAAAAATTCTATTCCTAAAATTATATCTGGTGTAGTTTCATTGAATTGATGGATATCATCTATTTTTAATTCGTATTCTCCTATTTTTATCGATACTTTCTTTACTCTTAATTTTAAAAATGTATTTCTTTTACAGCACTACTCATATTTACTGGTACCTTTTCCTTTCTCCATATTTCATTTGGTAATACATTAAATTTTGCTGTTGTTATATTCGATCCTATATCTATTAATGCATGATATTTTCTATATTGGTATTTTTCATAATAATTCATTTTGACTAGTATATAATATAAACTCATTATTAAACTTTTGATATTATTACTGACAATTTATTGTTATTATTATTCTTTCTTCTTGAATTCTATAAGGTCTTACTCGTTGTAGAAAATCTTTTCCTAATATCAATTTTTCGTTCCTTATTTCTGTTGGGACAATATTTGTCTATATTATAAATTAATTGATTTTGGTAATATTTTTACAAAAACACGATTTTAATATTTGAGATATCCTAATTTAATTGATGAAGTGTTAACTTGAATATTTTATATCAATCCATTAATATAAATGGAGATCTCGGGCTGATATGATAAAGTAATGTAAAATAAATGTTTTAGTTAATAAAGTTGATCTTGCACTTAAAGCTGATTGAATAGTGAAACATTGACTAAATATTTTAAGAAAGATTTTATCAAGCATTTAATTCTTGATCAAATCTAGTAATTCGTTTTTGATTGCATATAAAATGATTGTGCATTCATGACTACTTTCTCACATGTTTTATATGCAAATAAATCAAAGGAGAATTGAAAAAGGAAAGATTTGTTCATTAAGCTGATATTGTATTAAAGGCTGATTGAGCAGTGTATCATTGACCAAATACTTTAAGAAAGAAATCAAAATGGCTATGCAATGAATGAATGAATGATTAATTTCGGATTCTGAACCTTTAAGGAATAATTTCAATTGAATATACATTGTCCTTAAACGTGCTTATTGCTAACAAATCCGAGAAAGGAAATTAACTTGATTTCAGGAAAGTGGATATGAAGCAGATTGATTCATCATTAACCTACTTTCTATATTGGGATCTGCCAGTAGGCTGTCAAGCATTGATCCGAATCAAAAAGGAAGAAATCCTTATCAATCAAGATAGCATTGAAGAAGGGATTAAAGACCAACTTAAATGAAGATGATTTGCTGCATTGAAGAGCTCTCCAACATTCAAAAGCTTCAAGCCTATATAAACTCAAGACTTGGACAGTTGCACTTTAAGAGATTGATCTACAACCCTAAGTGTTCAAGAGAGTGTGATTCAGCCTCAAGCATTCATCCGAATTTATTTGTCTCTTAGTGAGAAGTTGGAGTCTGTAATTCTCTTTTAATTCACTTCTTAATCTCTTCCCTTTCTGTCTAAAGTCCGGGTAGGAACCTAGGATAAGGAGGTTAATTGATCAGTGGGCTACTGGTCAGGTTTTGGTTTTGGGAGTGTTGTAATTCATGGATTGGTTGTAAAAGCACTTGTGTCGATACAGTGAACCTACCATGACGAACTACGTGGACTTTGATCCCTTCCTAATGGTACGTAGGCAACTAGGTTCTCACCTAAGGACAAGTCTCCCAAGGTTACAACCCCTTGCGGTCCTTATTTACAAAGTAAAATTGTCTGAACCAAAAACGATAGTTACATTGGCGCCCACCACGGTCTTCTCAGACCACAACGCCTTGTGCACTCTGCCGTTAAACGGCACTTCTTTTTCGGGGAGTAAGAGTATCCACCTAACACTCAGAAACCCGCATTTTTACTTTTTCCAATACAGGACAGTACTCATATGGCCAGTGCCAACATATCCTCAAAATCTTTGCACGACCGGCAGAAGGACATCAATAGCTACCAACGCAAGAGACATAAAGCACAGCTCGTGACCTTTGAAGGCACGGGCAACACGACCGAGATGAACGAACCATTGACTATCACGGCCAACATCTCAGGATTTGATGTCAAATGCGTATTAATAGACCCCAGATCGGCTGCTGATATACTCTTCGCGAAGACCTTGGAGGAAATGCACAACTGCAAGGATCAGCTGACGCTAGACGAAGGAAATCTTGTCGACTTCTTAGGACAAGTCGTTGAGACACGGGGAACCTTCACAACATGGCTCATCTTGGGCGCACCACCAACGGTCGCCCGCGCCAAAGGTAGGTTCACTGTATCGACAGCCCCGTCGATATACAACGCCGTCCTGGTCGACCAGCCCTCAGCCAACTCAGAATAGTCATATCCACTGCTCATCTAATGATAAAATTCCCCACGAAGATGGGAATTAGGGAAATACGAGCGAACCAAAAAGCTTATGCGTGTTGCGTGACCAATCGTCCCGAAGGAGACAAGGCTAAGAATTACATCAGGAGCTCTCCCGTGATAGTGGACCTACGCGATGAAATCCCTGAAGCACGACCACAACCCACAGAAGACCTTGTGAGTATTTGCATAGACCAAACAAATAACAAGGAAATCCGCGTAGGAGCCCTCCTTGACTAGGCAGTCCAAAAGAAGTTCCAGGAGCTGCTTGCCAAGTACAGGGACGTATTCGCTTGGAACACTGCAGATATGCTGGGAATAGATCCCACACTCATATGTCACTCCCTCAACATTAGAGACAGCCCCGCCTTCATCCAGAAAAAAGGCACTTCGGTGAGGAAAGGCAACGGGCAATCAACGAAGAAGTGCAGAAGCTTCTCGACGTCAGTTTCATATGCGAATCACGGTACCCTGATTGGCTATCGAATGTGGTTATGGTCAAAAAGGCGAATGGGAAATGGCGGATGTGCGTAGATTTCATAAATCTGAACAAAGCTTGCCCAAAAGACGCCTATCCGCTCCTTAGTATAGATAAGCTAGTGGACAGAGCAGCCGAGCACCAAATGCTGAGTTTCCAGATGCCTTCTCAGGATACAACTAGATCCAGATGAACCCGAAAGATCAGGAAAAAAACTCCTTCATTGCAGACAAGGGTGTCTACTGCTACAAAGTCATGCCCTTCAGACTGAAAAACGCGAGTGCCACCTTCCAAAGGATAATGGACATCGTCTTCAAATATCAGATAGGCCGCAATCTTGAAGTTTACGTCGATGATATGGTGGTCAAATCCATGGAACTTGAACAACACTTGGCGCACTTGGAGGAAATCTTCCTAGTCTTACGAATGCACCAAATGAAGCTAAACCCGACCAAATGCGCCTTCGGGTATCAGCAGGAAAATTCCTGGGATTCATGATCACGCAAAGGGGGATCGAGGCTAATCCCGAGAAGTGTATAACCATCCTCAACATGAAGCCATCACGAATGGTGAAAGAAGTACAAAGGCTAAACGGGAGGTTAGCAGCCCTCAACAGATTCCTGTCAAGGATGGCCAACCGATGCCTTCCCTTCTACAAAATCCTGAAGACAACACTAGTGTTCCAATGGACCAAGCAGTGCGAAATGTTTTTCCAAGACCTCAAGGTTTACTTAGCTAAACCGCCGGTGCTAGCAAAAGCAGTTAAAGGAGAGACCCTCACACTATATCTAGCCACCACTAATCATGCTGTGAGCTCGGTGCTGGTAAGAGAAGAAGGGGTCGAACAATTCCCAATTTACTACACAAGCCATGCTTTGCAAGGAGCCCAACTCAGGTACCAATGAGTGGAGAAGCTTGTACTCGCCCTCGTCCACTCGGCCAGAAGGCTTCGGCCCTACTTCCAACAGCACATGATCATGGTCCGAATCGACCAGCCCTTGCGGCAGATACTGCAAAAGCCAGACTTAGCAAGGCGAATGACAAACTGGGCCATCAAACTCTCCGAATTCGACATCAAATATGAGCCCTAACGGTCGATCAAAGCTCAGGCATTGGGAGACTTCGTCGCCGAAATGACTCCGTCAGAACGCCATCAGGGGGACGCCCCAGCTTTAAACCATGACGAGACCATTGAGCCACAGCCAGAAAAATCCCCATGGCTAGTCTACGTAGACGGCTCCTCGAATAGGAAATCCACGAGCACCGGCATTATAGCAGAGAGCCTTGACGAAATCAAGGTGGAACAAGCCCTGCGCTTCATGTTCCCCGCCTCCAATAGCCAAGCTAAATATGAAGCACTCATAGCCAGACTAGCGCTAGCTCATGACCTAGACACCTCAAAGGTCAAGCTATTCAGCGACTCACAATTGGTGGTCGGACAACTTAATGGAGACTTTGAGGCGAAAGATGCTACTATCATCAAATACGTAGAGCGTGCCAAGCAAGAAATCAGCAAGTTCGAATCTGTCTTGATCACACGGATACCCTGGAACCAAAACACTCAAGCTGACGCCCTCTCCAAACTGGCCACCACACCGAGCCAATCGGGACTTAAAACAGTCTTACGAACAACGCTTCGCATCCCTAGCATAAACCCAGACATACTGCCAATAGCATTTGACAATTCCTGGACGGCTCCAATAAAATTATACCTTGCAGCAAGCACCCTGCCTACGGATAAAGAGCTAGCCCGAAAAATAAGAAGGCAAGTAGCTCGATACTTTGTCTGGGGAGACGACCTATACAAAAAGGGATTTTCATCCCCATACCTCCGATGCATCTCGATCGAAGAAGCAAACTATGTGCTACAAGAAATCCACGAGGGCATATGTGGCACCCATCAATCCGCAGGAGCACTCCGCAAGCGAGCCCTACGCTCTGGATTTTTCTGGCCCACAATGAGGGCAGACTCAGAAGGTTTGGTCACCAACTACGACCAATGTCAGCGACACGCCACATTCATACGCCAGCCACCTGGCGAACTGAAGCCCATCGAATCTCCATGGCCCTTCGACACATGGGGCATGGACATACTGGGCCCTCTTCCTCAGGGTCCATTCCAAAGGAAGTTCCTCATAGTGGCCGTCGACTATTTCACAAAATGGATCGAAGCTGAACCCCTAGCCACCATCGGCTCCCAAAACGTTCAAAACTTCCTCTGGCGAAACATGATAACTCCATTCAGCCCACCACACACATTGATCACCGACAATGGACGCATTTCGTCAACAAAAAATTCAAGAATTTCTGCAAGGATTGGTGCATTGACCACAGAACCACCTCAGTCGATTATCCGCCAACTAATGGGCAAGAGAGTTGGGTGGACGAGCTCTCATCGGTCCTATGGTCCTACCGGACAACGATATACTCGGAAACAGGAGAAACTCCTTTTGCCCTAACATATGGATAGGAAGCAATAGTTCCCGTCGATATCGGAGTCTCCTCAGATCGAGTGTTGAATTACTCTGATTGAAACCCAAAAAATCTATTAATCAGCCTGGATGCGGCCGAAGAACGTAGAGAAGCTATGGCGCTCAGAAACGTTGCCTACAAGCAGTTACTTGCACGAAAATACAATCGAGGCGTCCGACCTCGACAATTCGAAAAAGGTGACTTAGTCATGCGTACAGCAATAAACAATAGGCGCGACCGCCTGCACGGCAAGCTCGCACCTAATTGGGAAGGCCTATACAGGGTCATCAGAATCGCTTCGCACAACGCGTACAAGTTAGCACACCTGACGGGAGAGCACGTCCCGAATACCTGAAACTCTAGCAGCCTTAAGAAATATTTTACTATGTCTTAGTCCGAAGACAAGTGTCACGAATATTTCCCTATGTCTTAATCCAAAGACAGATGTAATACCATAAATCTAAATAAATACATAATGCAATGCGATTGACCAACTCTCGTACTTGAAATTCTTTTTACTATTCAAAAAATATATTTGCACACGGGGACTAGCGCCCCAAGAGTACACAAATGACAACGTAGACACACTGCGAAGTCTGAATCAAGAAGCATCCCGGCTTGAAGGATGCAGAGGCTCACCTGACCTCGAGGGATCCCTTCGAGGATTTGGAGCTACATCATAGTCCTCTATCCTGAATGGAGAATCTCCTCAGGCGTGAACGCGAAACTCTCCGCCAATGTTCTCCCAGGAAGGGTGCATCCTCGCCCTGACCTCTGGAGGAATAGAGATGCCCATCAAATCCTCTAGCTACGCTATGCCATTCTGCATCCCATTGTTTGCAAAGTGCAGGAAATCCTGACGACGAACTCTCAAAGAGTTAGCCTTGCTCTCCGCTAGCTCGTCACCAATCCGTGGCTAATTTTGAATAAAAAAATTTATTTTTTTCCCATTTTCCCACAGATTACCCACGAAATATATTCCGTGGGTAAATCCATGTTTTGTTATAGTGCATTATGTGATCTTTTTTAGGTTCTCATGGATGTTGATACCTATCACATTTGAGTGTGGCTGAAGTCCTAGTCATATTGTAGACTTAGAGGGATTGAACTAGTCATGTATATGAACACGTCTAGGGAACCTATGGCACTATTTTTTGGTGAGACATGTGGTCACATCATTAGATACTTGGGTTGTAGCATCACTTTAGTTGGGCCCTAATAGGCTTCTAGTATAAGGCTCCCACATATCGTGCCAAGCGGTCACGACTGACACGGAGTTTGAAAGAAGACGACAAGAGAAAGAAAAATAGAGAATTCCTTTGTGATAAGGATAGTCATGGGCCTCCCACCATGTGCGAGTGGGAGTATGTTGGATTCTTTGGGACTAAATATCCACCCATTGGGGAGTCCGGTCGGGTCGTATGATGACCCATTGGAAAGCTTGCTAAGAGACGAACAAAACGACACCAAAATGACACTCATTGGAGGTCACACAAGCCAGCGCTTGTCGCCCAAAGTAGGCTAGGTGATCATGATGTAAGCATATGATGTTTTGTTCATATTTTCCATGTCCCACTTTGCTTAAATCAATGATGGGAGCTCTCTCATCCTCCTATAAATAGGAGGCATTCCCCACCTTCACATTTGCTCATTCCATGTGTTGGAAATGGGGTCCCGTTTGGGAAACCCCCATAGTATAATTTCTCTCTCTCTCTCTCTCTCTTGAGTCATTCTTCCATGTATCAGTCGTGGACACGTGGCTCTACCTCTCGTAGGTAAAGTCCTCTGTTTGGTGCGGCCCTTTTTGGAGTTCGTTGTTTGGAGGTCAGCCTTGGTGGAACAGAGGAGTTAGCAAAATCTTTTGGCGATGGCGTCCAGGTTAGTAGCTCTCGCAATATTTATGTTTGTACCTGGATTTTTTTTCTGGTTCTTGGGTCGGGTCGGGTCATGTGGATCCAGGCCTTTCTCTACAATTAGCATCAATTATAAAATAAAGAAATAATTTTTCATAATTTTTTCAAAAAACATATACCTTAAAAAACACTTAATTTTACAAAAGGTTATAAATGATAATTTATAATTTAGATTTTTAGGTGGCGTTTGGTACGCTATGATCTCCTGTTATCTCAGATATCATAGTATCTTAGATAACATAGTATATGATACTATAGTATAACATACTATAGTATTTATAATGGTGGTGTTTGGTATAACAATGAACGATATCTCACATGTCAGACATGTAAGATGCACATGTTTGGTATTTTTGATGATTGTCATAACTTATTTTTTTAAACTTCCTTATTTACCCTTATATAATATCATGTGCTAAATATAGAACAACATCAAGGAATATAATTATTAATTTCTGCAAGCTTCCAATAGCAATCCACATGTTTCGCTCCAGATCAGAAAATAACATATCATTTTGGGATTGCCATAACATCCAACAATAATGATCAAGTAATTAAAATAATGATCTAATAAAATAATTTTAAATGTCTAAATAAAGAGTAAATTGTGAAATAACATAAAATCAACAAAAATTAAAACTAAGCCTATAACTAAATCATTAAAAATCAAAACTAGGCCTATATACATTATCATGTATATTATTAGCATGTGGTTGTTCTAACTTCTTCATCACAAACTTCCTCTTGAATGCGTCGGGTAAGTCAAAGTAAAATTTAACTTTAGCAGGATCTTTACATATTAGCTCTGATACAACCAACATCTCATCATCATTTAAATTTTCCATTTTTATAATATCTTCAACTAATTGCTTTTTTTTGCATCAGTACCTTTACCCATTTCTTCAAAGTAATTAGCTATTTTTCCAATGCACTCCTTACTTTCTTCATATGCACTCCCAAACTTCTTCACCTCATCAGCAATTGATTCAAATAAAGCATCATTGTCTCTTGATCTCTTTCTTGTTTTTTTCTTAGAAACATTACTTGTAGGACTATCACCGTCATCTTGGCCAATATCATTGGAAGTATTCATTGTTTCTTGCTCTATCAATGTTTCTTCTTTTTCAATCTCTTCTACTGCATCTGCTGGTGGTTCTGCTCCAACTCCAGTGGCTCGATCATTCCCAAAAATAGATGTTAAATCATCAAAATGAGGAAATTCTTTATTCCTTAAGCCAATTGCATTTTTATGTACCTACATTTGCTAAAGTTAAAACAAAGAGTATACAAACAAAGAAAACTACGTGACCTCTATATATGAATGAAATAAATATTGTTTCATGTATTCAACATACCTTTGTCCAGTCATCAAACACATCTTTGTCAACAACAACACACTTGTCCTTATCATTCCAACCAAATCCACTAGCTGCCAACATTTCAGCAATTGCACCATGCTGCTTTTTTAGAAGTCTCAACCTTCCATCAATGTGGGGATGGGCTTTAAGTCCACATCCAGGTAACTTTAATTCAAGAAGCTTTTCCACAGACAAATAAAATCCAGGCTTGGATTATCCATGTTCTTGCTTGCAATTTTCCTTTGCACATAACTCAAGACAACACTCCACTAGCTTAGCATTTTCAAGCTTTGACCATTGCCTTTTTGTAGGATCACCATCAGATATAGTTGTCGTTCTACATTTCTTAGTTGTTTTGGTGCTTGCATTTATTTCCTCCATAATTTACCTTGTTAATCAAATTCATAAAAACAAAAATTAATGGTTGTTCTATAGTTTATAGTTAGTTTGGAAAAGGAAAACACAACATAGGAAAACACAACACATGAAAAGAACCAAATTAAGATGTGATTTCATTTGAACAAACACAATTCTAGATATAAAACAAATGAACTTCAAATATAATTAAAGACAAACAAACACTTCCTACTAATAATTAGTGATGACGTTCCCTCCATCTATTGAAAATGTCATTTGTTAAGTTGTCCCTCCAATTATTCCAAGCTTCTGAGGCCTCCACATGAATTATTCGTTCTTCATCCTCTACAAATTCTTGTTCATGCTCATCATAAACATTGTCAATGTTGGCCTCTAAAGGATCTAAAGGCATTTCTTATCTAATGAAATTATGGAGAAGACTACAAGCAGAAATTATTCGACATTGAGACTTTATCGGATAATAAGATTTTGTTCTTAAAATTTCCCATCTTCCTTTTAAAAGTCCAAAACATTTCTCAATCACATTTCTTGCTGAAGCATGCTTCATGTTAAAACATTCTCTAGGTGTGGTTGGACGATTTCTCCACTCATTTAAATGATATCTTTGACCTATATGTTATATTAAAAGAAAGTTAACTGGTTGAGCATGAAAAGTTAAGGGTCACAATTATTATAGATTATAATATAGACATTGCCACACCTCGAGGAACCTTCAAGCCATTTCTTCTTGAAATTGCATTTCGAAGAACTCTTGAATCATGTGCACTTCCCTCCCAACCAGGCAAGACATATATGAATTGCATATCCTGACTACATACACCTAATACATTTGTAACAATTTCACCTTTTCTACTGCGATATCTTGGTTGTTCTGCTCGAGGTACATTAACCTTGATATATGTCCCATCTAGTGCTCCTAAACAATTCTAGTAGACAGAATGATAAAACAAGCCTTTTGTTAATTTAATTAAAGAAGTATATTGTCAAACAAAACATTATTAAACTGTCAATCCTATTTACCTTGAACCATTTCCACTTAATATCAGTTGAACCTTCTAAAACTGGAGTTGGTTTTCTTAATAATATGCTCTGAGGGCGTAGCACAACATTCAACACCGAGTGAAATTGTCTACTTATGGTCTCTCCTGATCGAGCTACTTGACGTTTAACAACCCTATTCTTGACATCATGTGCAATAATGTGAAGGAATATGGCAATCATTTCCTCTATGCCCATGTTCCTACTAGGTTTGAGCTTTCCTATTGTGCTTAATAAATGGCATAATTTGTGAAAAGCCCGCCTATCCATACGAGTATTATCAACACATAACTCGTCACTCTCAAAAATTATTTTTCGAAGGTTCAAAGATCTAATGTGATGCCTATCTAAATTATTTCTATTACATTGTTTTCTAACTCTACTAATGAGCAACAAGATGAGTACAAACAAGTAATACAATTCTGTCATCTTCATATGTATTACTAAAATAGTAACAAGTTCCATTTTGTTTGTTAGTGGCAAGCGTGCCATCACTGCAAAAAAATAAATAACAAAATAATAAAAAAAACTTACAATTAAATGCCAATTAGGGATTGGTAGCATATATGTATTGCAGCACAAGTCCATAAAGTTAATGAACAATGATAAAACAATACATCTTATCCATGCCATCACAGAGTCAATTCATCAAACACCTTAAAGTAAATAATTAGAAAAAAGAAGGGAGATATTTGTTGTAGAATTGAATTTCAATATAATCATATATATCTTAAAGAAAGAAAGAAAGAAAGAAATATGCAAAAGGGATTAGACATCCCACTATCAATTTCATTCCATACTAGCAATAATCTATTTATTACATTTACCTTAGCTTCCGCCTGCACAAAGCACTCTTTCTCAGCTTCTCTTGGTATGTGTAAATAGGATGTATAATTGACTATGAATATATATAGAAAAAAAGTGGCGCAAAGTGGTAAAAAGTGGCGGGTATGTGAAAAAAAAAAAGTGGCGGGAATGTGAGAAAAAAAAGTGGCGCGCTAGATAAAAAATTTTTGGGCCAAGTAAAAAATCTGAAAAAAAAAATGCGCTAAAGATTTCCAGGAGGTGTGGAGAAGAATATGGAAGCTAAATCTTCCTAAGAAGATAAATTTTTTTTTTTGGAGAGCTAATATAGGATAAATAATTAACAGATGGAGAAATTTGCAATTCACGCTTACAATGTGTGGAATCGAAGAAATACCTTTCGTTTGGGTGGAACTCCGACGCCGTTGGCTCAGATCGGCGAGAAATCGATGGCTCTGTGGAATGAGATCCAAGCCCTCAATCCTCCCTGTAGCGGTGCTCGTGCTCCTCCGTCAGAGCCGTTGAGGTGGGTTCCTCCCCCTTTTGCAATGATGAAGGTAAATGTCGACGCTAGCCTAGTCATCGACGTCAGAGCTAGGATCGGATGTGCTATTCGGAGTGACAGGGGTCGGCTTCTAGCGGCGATGGCAAGGAGAGCTCCGATGTGTGCGTCGATCGAAGTGCTGGAGCTCCGATATGGCAAGGAGATTTTTCTCTGTTTGACTAGAAAAGAAAAATTTCGACTAAGAAAATGTTTTGTAGCAAAGGAAAGTTAATAAAAAGAAAAAGAAAAGTACCAGAGGAGTTGGAATGGGAGATGAGAGGTGGAATAGGTTGATTGTTGGGAATGAAAGGGTGGGATAATGAATCTGCAAAGGGAGGCGGCGGCGGAAGAGTGTGGATGTACTTCACTTTTCACTTTAGGGTATTTTAGTAATTTCAATATTTCTACTTATAAAAAAATATATAAAAAAATAAAAAAAATATTTTTTAACCCTGTGATATGAGATGACATAGTTTTTGAGTTGTCATCAGATCACACCCTTTTGGTTGTGATGTGATAACAGGGTGTTATCTCAGATGTCGTCATGTGATGAGATCACAGCATACCAAACGCAACTTCCAACCCTGACATCTAAGATATTATGGTATGTAAGATGGCGGGCATAGGATCACAGTGTACCAAACGCCTCCTTAAAATACATGTTAAAGTCTCAAAGAAATCAAATGAGAAAATTGTTTGTTGAAGGGATGTGGTGTAAATTATTAGTCTTTAAAAATTGGGTAAATTACACTACCCTCCCTTGAGAGTTTTTTTTTTTGATATATCTCCCTTGAGAGTTTCTTAAAGTACAAATATGATAAAATATATCTTTGTTTAAAATTACAATTTTTTTTTATAAAATATGTCCGTTTGTTTAATCTAATCTATACTTTATTTTAAAAAATGTTGACATAATTTTGGTATGAAAAATTCAATTTTTTATTACATTAAATAACTTCATTGTTAAATTTTAATTATCATTTTTGTTAGCACCGAAATAAATTGTGAAATATAATAATATCTTTGAGTGAAAATAAACTATAGTCATTAATTTCTTTTAAATTAAATCACTAATTAATAATAATTATTTTTATCACATTTATCTTGCTACTCTATTTTTTTTATATTATTTCCTTGCCATTAACTAAGGGTATGTTTGATCGACAGAATGTGATGGGAATGAGAATGAGAATGAGAATGGAAATGGGTTTACTATGTTTGGTAGTAGGAAATGGAGATGGAATGGGGATGGGAATAAGATAAAAGTAGGTAAAATTTTCATTTTACCCTTATATTAAAATATTAAAAATAAAAGTAAGGGCAAAAAACATAATTTCACCACATTATATAAAGTAAGATATGTTTGGTAGAAAGAATTTGCAAGGGAATGTTGGATTACCTCCAACATTACAAAAAAAAAACAAGGCTTAATAGTCTAATATTAAGTAATTCTTTATGGTAAAAAAGTTGATAGTTATTCTTTACCATTGTTTCTAATAAGTATTCTTATTTTTCTAACCAGATTTTTTTTTTTTGCCAGAAAACTAATTCATTCAACTGAAGAAAACGAACCAACAAGAGTACAAACTACAGAACAAACCAAACAGAACAAAGACAAAAATTAACCAATACCATCCCTATCCACCCCCATACAACCAAAACCCATAAAATCCATCATCAAGAAACTGGCAAGAAGGGGAGGTGGGCAACAAACCCAATCCTTTGGAACCTCACCCTTAAGAGCCAACTTCGCTAGCCAGTCGGCAGCTTGAGAAGCTTGACGATTGATCCAAACCACAGAAGAGCCAGCAGACTTACCAAGCCCATCACCAATATCACAGAGAACAACATTCGAGGCCCAGTCACAACCAGCCCAGCAGCCACTGCCAATAGCCTTCACCACATATTCACAATCAGACAAGAACAAAACCTTGGACCACCCCTTCAAGCCAGCAAAACTTACAGCTTTCCTGATTGCAAAGGCTTCACAAATAAGACTAGAGGACGCTAAAAACCCGCCACTAGTACCTCCCACCACCTTACCCTCCAAATTTCTGAAAATAGCACCAAAACAACCCTTCATACCAACCTTATCAAAAGCACCATCCACAAAGCAAAGGAG
Organism: Senna tora; assembly: GCA_014851425.1. Lineage (NCBI taxonomy): Eukaryota > Viridiplantae > Streptophyta > Magnoliopsida > Fabales > Fabaceae > Senna > Senna tora. The sequence continues at coordinate 26,932,263 of CM026269.1, forward strand.
AAAGTCCTCAGAGGGAACCTTCCAATCAAAATTAAAGGCACGAGGAGTTGACTTCAGAGCTCCATCCTGACCACCAACAATCGAAGGCCTATCCCAGAACTCATTGGCAGCAATCACAGCCAATATAACCACCTTCAAAACATTAACAGCCACTCCCTTAAAAACAAAATCACATCTAGCCTTCCAAATACCCCAACACAAATAAGCCCAAAGAGACTTATCAAAGTCCTTCATACTAGAGATAATAACCAACATCTGCTCACACCAGACATCAAATCTACTAGTATCAAATTCAGAAACTCTAAGAGCAAGAGGGCACAAGAACCAAACCTTCTTTACCCAATCACAAAGCATAAGCATATGCTCAGTAGACTCAGGCTTAACCCCACAAATAGGGCAAAACATCGTAACATTGCAACCTCTTCTAACCTGAGCCTCACCAGTGGGAATGGCATCTGAGCAAACCCTCCAAATGAAATTCTTGACCCTGGGAATCACCTTCAAACCCCAAATCTCCTTCCAAAGCTTAGAAGGGATAACCCGAGAGCAGGAAGGCTTCCTATCAACCAATTTATCCACAACAGCTTTCTCACATCTGTAGCCAATCTTCACCTGGTAAACCCCATTCCTTGCATGCGTCCACACCAACTTATCCTCCAAAATATTAGGGGACAGAGGAATAGATAAAATAGCATTTAACTCACTAGGAGCAATGCTACAAGCAATGCTCGATAAATCCCAATCCCCATCACAAATAAGATCAGAGACAAGAGCATCCTTATCACCAACATAAGACAGAGGTAAAGAGAGCATCATACCTTCCAAAGGGGGAATCCACTTATCCTTCCCCACCTTAACCTTTGAGCCATTACCAATTCTCCAGCAAAGACCATCTTTGAGAAAATCTCTCCCATCAAGCAAACTCGACCACCCCCAAGACGGCTTATGACCTTTCCCTGCCTCCAAGAAATCAGAATTAGGAAAATACAAACCTTTGAGAACCTTTACCCACAACTCATCCGGATTCTCAAGGATCCTCCAGGCCTGTTTAGCCAAAAGAGCCAAATTAAACCTTTCAAAATCCCTAAACCCCATCCCACCATCCTTCTTAGCCTTCGACAGGTGACTCCAAGACCTCCAAAAAATTCTCCCTTCATCGGCTTTCTGACCCCACCAAAACTTCGAAATCAAGCCGTCTAACTCTTTACAAGATTTCTTTGGGAATTTAAAGCAAGCCATTGAGTACGCAGGAATAGCATTGACTACAGCTTTAATAAGAACTTCTCTGCCAGCTTGAGAGAGATAACCATTCTTCCACACATTAATCTTCTTCGCAATTCTGTCCTTGGCAAAACCCAAAGCCTCCACCTTCGACCTCCCCCAAATAACCGGAAGCCCCAAATATTTACCCGGATCAGGAGTGACTTTGATATCCAACTCAGAACACACCAAATCAACCACGTCATCAGGGGTATTCTTAGAAAAAAATAGCCCTGACTTCTCCAGATTCACCCCTTGCCCAGAAGCAAGGCAATAATCATCTAAAATCTTCTTAAACAAACCATAATTCTCCTTATCTGCCCTCATAAAAAATAACGAATCATCAGCAAAAAAACAATGAGATAAAACAGGACCCGACCTTGAAAGCTTGATCCCCTTAAGATCCCCACAACGAACATGATGCTCAATCATTGCTGACAACACATCTGCCACAATAATAAACAGATAAGGAGACAAGGGATCACCTTGCCTTACACACCTTCCAGGCTTCAGAGCAGCAACAGTCTTACCCGAGAGCTGGAAATCAAAGTTCACCAAACAAACACATCCCATAATCCTCTTCACCCAATCCTCACAAAACCCAAGTTTAAGTAAAACTTCCTGGAGAAAGTCCCATTCCAGGCGATCATAGGCCTTGTTTATATCCATTTTAATAGCAACATCACGCTTCCCTCCATATCTCTTATTTTTCAGATAATGAAACACTTCATGAGTAATGATGATGTTGTCCTGAATAAGCCTACCAGCCACAAAAGCTCTCTGATTTCCCGAGATGAACTTTGACAAAAGACCCTTCATCTTATTAGTCATAACCTTCGAAATCACCTTATATGAGAAATTACAGAGACTAATAGGACGAAACTGACCCACCACCTCAGGCCTGTCAACTTTAGGAATCATAACAACATTAGTAAGATTCAGCTCCTCCAAACCCACCCCTTTCTCAATATAATCTGCCACCACCTTCACCACCTGCTCACCCACCTCACCCCAAGCCTTCCTATAAAACATACCTGAATAACCATCAGGTCCAGGCGCCTTCATAGCACCAAGCTGGAAGACAGCTTCCTTAACCTCCTCCCTAGAAACCTTACTCATCAACAAATCATTCTCCACATTCCCAATAGCAGGCTTCACATAACCCAACACACCATCAAAATTTCTCGGCCCCGATCTTTTGAATAAATCAGCAAAAAATCGAGCAAAACACCCACCAATATCCTCCTCTTTCTCCACCCACCTACCATTCTCATCTTTAACTTTGACCACCTTATTCCTCTGCCTTCTCTGGACAACTAACGCATGAAAGAACTTCGAGTTCTTATCCCCCTCATAGATCCACTTAAGCTTAGCGCGTTGAAACCAGTACTTCTCCTCAAGGTCCCAAGCCTCCTCAATTTTCCTGACAACTTCTTCAGCCAAGATCGCCTTCTCTTCAGTCAGATCTCCCTCATTACAATCCTTCAAAATACTCAGCAAATTCTCCACCAGTTTCCTATTATTCGGAAAAGCCTTCTTGCTCCAAGACACCAAGGCTTTCCTGCAATTATTCAATCTTTCAACTGACTGACTGACCACCCTATCACTCAAGTCCTTCTGACCCAACCAGCTGTCACCCACTACTTTAACAAAATCAGGGTGCTCAGCCCAAACCGCTTCAAATTTAAAAGCTCTCGGCGTCTTAGCATCCACAAAACAAAGGTCCACCAACAAAGAGGCATGATCAGACCCAATAGCCTCATTCACCAAAACTTGGGCCTTAGGAAAACCAAAGTTCAAACTCAAATTACCCAAAGCCCTATCAATCTTTTCCTTCACATGTGCTTTATTAAGCCTCTTATTGGTCCACGTAAACTCCACACCTTTATATTCCAAGTCATGAAGCTCACAGTCATCAAGAAACTCTTGAAAAAGAGCAATTTTCCTGGAAGCCCTCGGCTTATGACCCCACTTCTCAGACTGATACAACAGGTCATTAAAGTCCCCTAAACACAACCAGGACTCATTATTTAAACCCTTCAATCTCCTTATTATATTCCAAACATTCCTTCTCTCACCCTCATCCGTAGGACCATAAACAAAAGTCACAAAATCAGGGCAATCCATCTCATCCGCTCTCACCTTCGTATGGATGAAATTCTTAGAACCCAAACAGATTTCCAAGTCCACCTCCTGACTCCACCATAAAGCCAGACCTCTCGACAAACCCTAGCAGGAACATAGAAACTATTTACCAGAGAAACTCCACACCTCCTCTTCATCCTTTCCATTTTCTGATTATCCGCCTTAGTTTCCATCAGAAAAATAACAGAGGGCTTAAACTTCCTCCACAAACCCTTCAGCGCCTTTATTGTCAAGGCACCCCCTATACCTTGACAATTCCAAGATAGGAGCCTCATGGCTCCTTGGTGGCTGCAGCAGGCCAGCCACCCAAGCCATCAGCATCGCAAGCTTCCACTTTAATCTTCGACTTAGCACTAAACACAAAACAATCAACAGGATACTCCTCATCCACATCAATCGGTACCTCCACCAAACCTTTGTTAACATCCTCAACATCCTCCTTTTTACCCTTCCTTCCTTTGCCCACCCTAGGAGACTTACTACTCCCCCTTACTCTCCCTTTCCTTCCCCTCCTAGCTCGAGGCACTTCATACGATACTGTAGCCTTTTCACTAATCTTCACTTCCACAACCTTCCTTCTCTTCATCACTTCCACATCCTCACCTTCCCCAGTCAATCTCTTAATTGCCACTTTCTTCATCTTCAATAACACATCAGACAAAACATTATTTTGAGCCACCGGAACAATTGCCTTATCTTCCTCAGCATCACTGTCTGAAGGAATCTCCACAATATAACCAGACCGGTGAGAGATCTCCTCCTCCAGCTTCCTCTCACTTCCACCATTTCCCACTCAGCAGAATTCACCTCCTCCTTCTTTCCACAAGGACTCACTCCTTTAATACCTTCTTCCACAAACTCCTCCTTAACTTCTGCCTCCTCTCTCTTCCAAGAACTATTATATCTAAACACATCTACTTCCTCCTCCTTTACCTTCTTCGCAATTCCCTCCAACTCCTCCTCAACCTCCCTCTTCACTCCCTTCTCTTTCACCACAAACTTTGCAGAATCAACAGGACCATTAACCATATCATATTCCATCACACCGCAATCCTCCTTACCACTCTCTTTATCAGTTTCCATCTTATCTGGCTCCAATATCCTTCCCCAAACCTCCTCGTTCCTTCATTCCTCCTTACAATAGCATAACGCATCATCCCAAACCCTTACCGGTAAAACCTCTAACCATGAACCATAACTCTTCATAGTTCCACCACCATCCAAAGCAACCTTATCCTTCCTACACGACCTCACCTCATGGCATATGACCCCACAATTAAAACAGTAATTATGGAGCTTCTCATACCTCACATCAATCCAAATTCTTGGCAAAGCCGAACGAGGCACCCAAAAACCAGTCACCAGCGGCTTCCTCAAGTCCAAAACCACCCTAGCCCTCGCAAAACCTCTAAGAATTCTTCCATTCAAAACAGGATTCTCTATCATCACTACATCACCAACTACATTTGCCATTTTCATCACATTGCTCTTACTAAAACCTTCCAATGGCAAATTATGCAATTGAATCCATATCGGACAAGAGAGAAAGTCATTCTCCTTAACCAAACTCATACTCGACCATCTCCAGATATTCAAAATACATCCAAGAATAGACCAAGGACGACCTCGCAAAATCCTTTCACAATCCTCCTCCTTCTCAAAGGTTAAAATAAATTGATTATCACCTACTTCAACAATTCCTACACCTTCTGACAGATTCTAGCCCTTCTTAATCATACTAAGCACAACATTCTTATTAAGGCTTTTATCAGAGAGCAACTTACCTACAAGAGCCTTCCTCCTCATCGATTGCATATCTCCAATGTTCTAATCCAGATCAACCGCCATCTGCTCTCCATGCCGAGCTTCCTCCTCATCGATCTCCATCTCAGCAATCCTCCCGCACGATCAAAACGAAAGCCAAAATCAATCCGCACAAATTCGCTAAGAGAGAAGCGAAGAAAACCGCACGAAAATTTGTTAGAATCAACTAACTAACTCCACCAGAAAACGACGAAAAAGATGAACCGACTCTCACACGAAGAGAGAAAAACTCACACTCTAAGAGGAGAGAGAATTCACAATTTTTACAAAAAGTAGTAGAATTATGCAAAAGAAGATTGGGTACAACAATTTAACCAGATTTTAATACATGTTAAATCTTCGTAATGGTATTGCGTTGGAGATTAAAAATATAGTATTATTATTATTTTTAGATTACTCTTTAAAATTTTTCATTTCAATCCTCTAATGAAAATTTATTCCCTTTTTTCTTATGTTTAAACTTTTTTACATAGGTCATACCACTCTTTTACTTAAAACACTAAATCTGAAGTAATTGTCATAAATAACTAATGGCTTTAAAAAACAAAGCCTAAATATAATGATTTTCACACAAAAATACAACCCAAATTCTAATAAGCATTTTAAGACAAAATATAATGATTTGGGCTTAAATAAGTCTTCACATGTATAATACTTGGTGCAAGCTCTCCAAATTTTTGTTTCCAAGTCTAACACATGTTGTAAAGCTCCATTTCAGCATAGTTGGTGTAAATGACGTTTTCAACATTATTTGAAGGCTTTTTGTAAATTTTCTTGAATCTTCAACCTTTTGATATTGTAATTAGTTCGAAGGTACAATTAGCTCATCCTTCATGGCTTCCTGATCGTTTGATTATTTCGATTGATTCGGTTCCGAAGGGTCATCACAATTGTGATCAAATAAACCTTGGAATGGTAGCACATGGCACAACCCAAGTCAAATCTCTCGCGGAGTCTTCAAGTCTATCCTTACAATTAGTTAGTATATCCCAAACAAAAAGCAGGTATTCACATATTGAAAGCAAGAAGGCTGGTGTAGTAGAATGTAACTAAATATTAATTAATTAGGTCCCAAGGAGGATTTTTTTCAGCAATCCCAGCCAATCTAAAGATATTTAGAATCAATCATTTTCATTCTAAGGGGACGTTCGGTATAAAGAAAGGGAGATGGAGAAATTGATGGAATGGGTGGGGCCCACTGGGACCCACTCATTCCCTTTCCCTTATGGATTTTTGTGTGAAATGTCAATTATGCCCTTTGATTTGACACTAGCTGAATCTTTTTTTTAATATTTTAATATAAGGGGTAAAGTGGTCATTTTAATCATTTCCATTCCCATTCCCGTTCTCAAATTTTACTACCAAACACTGTAAACCCATTCCCATTCTCATTCCCTTTCCCTTTCCTATTCCCTTTCTGCGTAAAGAACATGCCCTAAGTTTTACCCTACTCATGGTAGTTATACATTACGAAAACCTATCTAGATAATAATGTTATCCCTCATTGGGAACTTCAATAACATATATTATTAAGATTTTATGATAGTATTTAGATGTATTAACTCCAAACCAGGAATACAATTAATCCAAGTAAATATTATCATGATAAGAGATGCATACTAGTCATAAATTCGAAGATAAATATAATTATATTGGATTCTAGGTCATGAACATGAACCTAGAGTCCCAAAATACCGTTTGTAACTGTCATTTTTTATTCAGACAATTCTAATTAGTAAATAAGGACCGCAAGGGGTCGTAACCTTGGGGGACTTGTCCTTAGGTGGGGACCTAGGTGCCTACGTACCCTTGCGAAGGGATCAAAGTCCACGTAGTTCGTTGTTATAACGTCCCTGAGAGCCGTTAGGCAAGGTAGTTACCTGTATGGGGTCGTGTGCGGCTAGGACATGTGTAAGGTACTCCGGGCGGGCGAGCCACTCGTAGGAGGTCACCTTAGGTTGTGAGAGAGCAGGGGTCCCTTAGAGTTTCTGGGAGCTCTGCTGGTGGTGGTCTCCGGGATGGAGATACGTCTGCTAAGGGCAAAGCCTGGTGATGCCGTAGGTTAAGCCCTTGAGTTAACTGGAAGATGTATTATGTAAGGAAAGCTAGGTCAAGCCTTTGTGTAGTCAGAGTTCATGTTGCTGATCTCTTGCTTGGATCCTCTCTTTCTTTTATCCTTTTGAGTCCCCTGGATGAGGGCCTTTTATACCAAGTGTGGGGGAGGACGTGGTCGACCCACGTTCCTGCTCGACGTGGGTCGTCCCACGATACTTGGAGGTTTTCCAGGTTCCTTGGATGGGAGCTTAGAGGGAGAAACGTGGATACCGGCCACGTAAGGAGTAAGTGAGTGGTGCCACGTGTCACTGGCGCAAGCTACTGCGGGGCTTCTGGAAGCTTAATGCCACGTGTCCCTAGGAGAAATATTCCATAGTTACACCGTTCAATAAAGATAGTCCTACTAAATCTTTCATGAGGAATCTAGCAACTATGTACATGTTCATTCATGGATAAATCAAACAGGGTGTTATATACAGAATCAAGCAAATACAGTTATATGAATCGAAAGGGTAAATCCATAAGAAAGAAACAAATAATTAATCCTTAATTCGAGCCCATCGGCTCCTACCTAGATCGATCCTCCTTGGATAACCCAAGGAGACTAGCCACTCGTGACTCACAAGGTAGCCTTTAGCTCCAAGTATGTTTGTCAAGACTAAGATATCTTTACAACTAAATGGAGCCTCTATTTATAAATGCTCCCAGTAATCCTAATGAGACTAGGATTCTAATAAAATATTCAAAAGATAATGTGTTTAAACTATCTCTAATTTAAACTTTGAATTCAACTCCGTTTTAATGCTTATTTGAATCCTTGGATGATTGGGATCCCTTTTAAATTCGTCCATTAAGTTACTGCCCACGTTATGTGCCATGTCATCATACTCTCGTTGTGGCAAGTGTTCTTTGACTCACCGTGGTGAATGGATATTTGCTTCGCTGTGGCTAACTAGCCAGTACTCGCTGTGGCGAATGCTTGTCTCCTTTGTTGTGGCGAGTTAATTCAGCTTGCTGTGGCGAGTTACTCTGCACTTGTACGTTTTGGCCTTCTTATTTTTGCTTTGCTACTAATTCCAAATCTTGTTCTAGTCCCATATTTGGAATACCTTTGACTATTGATCCCTGCTAAGCCTACAACACTTAACAAACATCAAACGCACCTATTCCAATATTCAACATATATTGCGGATAATCAAGAATTGGTACATTTAATTAGGGATTTAATTATAATTCTCTTCAATTCCTTATGTTGGGACGTTCAACCTAATTGACGTAAATTCATATATATTTATATAATTTAACTTCTAATTTACACCCTAAAGTTAGGTTGATTTTGGGTGTGATCAAACCCCCCACACTTAAATCTTTGTAGTCCTGGACAAAGAAGATCTAATCCTAGAGCATTCAAGATCATGCTAACTTAACGGGTTAGTGCTCTTAGTCAGAAATAAAGATTTACAATGAAAGTATTCAAGTAAATTTTGATCCTAGGATCACTTTGGTCAATTAATCATGCATGGAGAATATTTCAAAATTAATTAGGACCAATTTTAACAGTTCACTCCAAGCCTCACCATATTATTGAGGTAACATTACACTTATAGCATACTTACTTGTTTCTTACCATAGGCTTGTAGCATGTCTCTATCTCCAATGTTATTGCACACAAGTCCCTGGTCAAGAGGTCTTTCTAGGCTTGTAACATTACTGATGGAGGCCAAATATTTTTATCCTGTTTCAAAGAAAGAAATTGCAAACCCAAGGATAAAATTGGAAATTTCTGTTCTATTGCCCTAAATACATGTGATTCCAACCTTCAACCTTTTATAATAACTTGAGAATCTTTTTATACTTTTTTGGATTTTTTCTATATTTTTCTTTTACTTGTATATTTTTTGTATAAGAACTTTTGGACTTATCAGATCCTCTTAAATGTGAAGGGAGGTCGGAATTTAAATAATAATTTTGGCAATACCTTGGACTCTTCCTTACCCTTAGGTCTTCCTTTTTAAGCTTAAAAAGGGTGACTATGGATAAATTGTTTGGGCTTGTGTTTGTAGGGTTAAAAAGCTTAAAACTTCTAAAGCAAAGTGATTCCCCCCCCCCCCCCCCCACACACACACACTTAAAACAAGTATTGTCCTCAATGCTTTGAGAACAAGAAGTTTTAAGCCAGAAGGGGTACTTAGAAGGTATGAAACACAATCATTTATTTTTTTATTTTTATGTGGGCCACGGGTGGCCTAGGTGAGTATGGGCTCTTAGGGATTGGAAATTAAACAAAATCATAATCCGATCAAAAAGGAACTTTTAAAAATTCGCGTAAAAAACTAAAAAACTAATTAGGTAGAATTCATAAAAACAAAATTTCAAAATAAAATGCCTTCCCCCCCCCCCACCCACACTTACTTTTACAATTAATATTTTACCCTCAGAAAACCGAGTAGTTGGGGGAGGGATACTGGTGGGTCCCTTGTCGTGAGGCCAACACCAATTAAACCGGATATGAATGCACTATAGTCGTGCAATGCGAGTCGATTCTCTCGAGGACCACATTGAGTTGTGCAACTTAATTCTAAAACAAATTTGGTTAGGAAATTTTCATAAACACCTTATGTGTGCCAAAGGTAAATGCAAGGAAATGAAAGATATTTTTGGTATTTTGTTATAGATAAAAGCAAGATAAACCTAATTGACAATTAAAAGATAGAATGGCCTCTTGGAAGATTTAATAATGGCTATCCTTGCTAAGCGAAAGATAATGGGAATGCTCTTATGCCATTTCCTAAGTTTGTTTGAATGACAATCCAAACTTAGGTAGATTAGTTAATTAATGGAATCTAACCAACCAGACAAATTACATTAACTACTAATTACCCTCATTGAGCAAATGAGAAGTCAAATTAGACATGGGTTCAACTCCATAGTTAACCAACTATCATTAGAGCATTCATGAAATAATCATAATCAAGATAGATGATACCACAATATAAATCAATCACAGTAATCCATGAATCACAATCCAAATCACAAAATTTAATCAATACCTAATCCAATACATATCAATCAAACTCCAACAAGAAAATGATGAATACATAGAGGGACTATGAAAAGAAATAGAAAAACTCCTTAGATAAAAGCTCTAGCTCAAGCCTCCAATCAAATCTCCTCAAGGCCCAAGATGTTTAGCTATCCATGTTGGTAAACGAAGCTCTACCAAGCTCCAGCCCTCCAATGGTAGCCATAGGTGAAGGTTAAAACCAGCAAAAACGGAGAAGATAAGAGATGGAGATGGAGGAAGTGGGTGATGGAGGAAGATGAGGGAAAGGAGATGGAAGATGATGGAAATGAAGGAATGATTGAGTCTTAGGGTTTTTCTTCAGCTTTTTATGTTATTTGGGGCTGATTTGACGAGTTGGGTTTGGCCCAGAATGGCCAAAAAGAGTCTTGTTTGAGAAAATTGTGTATTTACTTGTGTACCCGCTGGCAGCGCGTAATGTGGCCGCTAGTAGCGGGTGACACCGTGACGATGTTTTTTTCTTCTCTGCATCTTAAACCGTGGGCACGGGTTATGACCCTGACGTTGATATCCTTGCTAATCTTCTTTTGTATGACCTAGAAAACATCGAAAAGCAATTGTGAAAATCCCAAAGATGATCAATCAAAAGCACAAGAATTAAAACTATAGAATTATCACAATTTAACTAATAAAACCAAAGAATTAGCAAGATTGCAATTTAGTCCCTAGTTACCCTAAAATAACATCTGCGCAAGCTATATGACTCAATAAATTCTTTAAAATCATGCCAAATAGCATCAAATAGTAAGGTAAATATGAGTGTTATCAGATACATACCTTGCCCCTCAAGGGGGCTCAAAGTACTCCTTGTCCAGCTCAAGGAGATATATATCTTTGGAGATGTAGTACCTTGTTGTGGGCTTTGGCCCTTTTTCTTTGGAAGAGCATTGTCATTTTCATGAGCAATTCCTCCCTTGGCTTGTTTTTTTTTTCACAATGCTGGAAATCAATTTGGTTTGAGTGATTGCTCTTCTCCTCGTTGTGCCCATTTCCACTGGATCCCTCCACTCTTTGTCTGGTGGGTCCGGTGTTGCTTCTATTGACTCAGGTAGTGGCTAAATAGTTGTTGTGCCACTATCTCCATCTTCAAGAATCCTGCTACCAGAAATGTTAGTTGGGCCCCCAGTGGCAAAATCAGCAGTTATATCATTTAGACAGTTAGAAACAAGATTATTTTTAGTTAAGTTGCTTTTACTATCTATGGTGTTTATCACAATGACTCTATTCCTCAAGTAGTTGTTTTATCCCCTAGTATATTTTGAAATCAATTTTCTCTCCTCCGACGTCCATAGAGATTATTCCTTCTTTCATGTTAATGTTGGTATTAGCAGTCATTAAGAAAGGACGATATCCTAAAATCAAGTGGAATCTTGAGGTGATGACTCAATGTCTAAGACATAGAAGTCAGCAGGGATCTAGAGTCCTTTGGACATGCACTAGCAGGTCATAGATAAGTCCTTCAGGATGAACAGGGGACTTATCAGCAAGTTGCAATACAACCGAGGTCGGTTGCAGGGTTTTGACACCTAATGTCTGATATACAAACTTTGGCATCACGTTAATTGAAGCTCCCAAGTCTTCATCATATAGTGAAAGAAGAAAGATGAAGAAGAATGAAAAAGAAACGAAAAAGAAGAATGACGAATTTAAAGAAAATTTAAAAGCAAGTACCTACCTCGTTGGAGATATAGATAACCAACCTTAGGATTGAAAGATGACTCCCCGGTAACGGCGCCAATTTGACCGTTTGATCATTTCGATTGGTTCGGTAGCACAGGGTACAACATAAGGGTTGAATCTCTCATGGAGTCTTCAAGTCTATCCCTATAGTTAGTTAGTATATCCCAAACAAAAGGCAGGTATTCACAAATTGAAAGCAAGAAGGCAGTTGTAGTAGAATGTAACTAAATATTAATTGATTAGGTCCCAAGGAGAATGATTTCAGTAATCCTAACCAATTTAAAGATATTTAGGATCAATTATTTTCATTCTAAGTTTTACCCTATTCATGGTAGTTATGCATTACGAAAGGCTATCTAGATAATAATCTTATCCCCGATCGAGAACTTCAATAACATATATTATTAAGATTTTATGATAGTGTGAAGACTACGCCTTCAGCGGGCTTTGTGGAGTTGCCACTAAAATTTCCATAAAACATGGAAAAGAAAAATAATTCAAAATCTTAATAAAAATGGGTTTTAAAATCGTTTGACTTTGGGAGTCTATTTGAGATGAGGGGAAGGTGTTAGGCACCTCTCTTCCGCCGTCCGAAGACGGTTACCCCAAAATTAATAATTAAATTGTTTTGGCCTTTAAAAGAATTGGATTGAACATACAATACAGAAAAAGACAAAGATGGACTTGACCTAGGATGAAAACCAAGGCCTACGTACCCTCCAAGAGGGATCAAAGTTCACGTAGTTCGTGAAGGCACACATGTGTGTGTGGGGGACACTCATCAAGCAAAGACTCAGATGGTGTCCCAGTGCAATGTACTTAAAGAACCAAAGGCTCCTTGGTACCTCTCTACCATGCATTCACAAGCAATACAAACAAAGTGGGTATGTGATGTGCATCAAGCGGCGCCCATATGGCGTGTAAGCTAGTGCTCCTATAGAAGCAAAGGCTCATTGGTGGCACTAGTTGGACATATATTATGATAACAATCATTTCAATTAACAATACAGAGGGGCTTTCTGCCTCTGGAAAGGGGTTGCGACCTGATTGCCTTTGACACAGGTCCCGAGGGCAGTGATAAACCTATAAGTCGTGACCTGCTGCAGGAGGGGTCGCGACCTATGTATTATTTTCCAGAAAAGAAGCAGAGAAGAATACATAAGACAAATGGTGCTCAGAATTTAAAAGGGGTCACGACCCCTACACCAATAGGTCGCGACCCATTCTTCGTTCAATCTGAGAAAAAAAAAAAGGTTTGGGAATTTTGGACCTCAGATCTAGGACGTGGAGGGGATCTTGGTCAACCCTCGGAGTGGCACGGGGCTTGGCTCCTATCCCATTGATAAAAAATGAAGTTTAAGAAAAGATATCCAAGAGTGAGGCGTGTGTGGATGATGACGAGGGGTTCAAGAATCTTATCAACAGCTAAACAATTTGGAAGAGCCTCGGCAAAATCCGGTCCCCAAAATTGTAATGGAGCTTCCTATTTATAGTGATATCACAGGATCATATAAAAGGAAAATTAAATCTGGCCATTAATGACCAATAGGTCATGACCTGTTGCAAATCTGGATCCAATCCTGATCTGGGTCCTAAATGCCAATAGGTCGTGACCCCTTGTGGAAGGGGTCGCAACCTATGCTGACTCAGATCATAATCTGATTCATAAATTCCAACGGGTCGTGACCTATGCTGACTCAGTTAATAGGTCGCGAACCTATGCTGACTCAGATCATAATCTGATTCATAAATTCCAACGGGTCGTGACCTATGCTGACTCAGTTAATAGGTCGTGACCCCTTGTGGAAGGGGTCGCAACCTATGCTGACTCAGATCATAATCTGATTCATAAATTCCAACGGGTCGTGACCTATGCTGACTCAGTTAATAGGTCGCGACCTGTCTAGACACAAGTTGCGACCTGCTTTGGTTTTTCACCCTTTTATTCCCCTTTAGGGGATTGGACAAAATAGGGTGTCCAAAGATTGTATTTAGATGTATTAACTCCAAGCCAGGAATACAATTAATCCATGTAAATATTATTGTGATAAGAGATGCATACTAGTCATAAATTCAAAGATGAATATAATTATATTGGATTCTAGGTCTCGAACATGAATATAGAGTTCCAAAATATTGTTCCATAAAGATAATCCTACTAAATCTTTCACGAGGAATCAAGCAACTATTAACATGTTCATTCATGTATAATCCTAGCAGGGTGTTCTATACAGAATCAAGCAAATACAATTATATGAATCGAAAGGATAAATCCATAAGAAACAAACAAATAATTAATCCCTAATTCGAGCCTATCGGTTCATGCCTAGATCGGTCCTCCTTGTAGAACCCAAGGGGACTAGCCACTCATGACTCACAAGATAGCCTTTAACTCAAGGTATGGTTGTGAAGACTGAGATGTCGTTACAACTAAATGGAGCCTCTATTTATAGATGCTCCCAGAAATCCTAATGAGACTAGGATTCTAATAAAACATTCAAAAGATAATGTGTTTAAACTATCTCTAATTTAAACTTTGAATTCAACTTCGTTGGAATGCTTATTTGAATCCTTGGATGACTAAGATCCTGTTTAAATTCGCCAATTAAGTTGCTGCCTGGATCATGTGCCACATCATCAAACTCTCGCTGTGACAAGTGTTCTTTGGCTCGTCGTGGCAAATGGAGATTTGTTCGCTTTGGCTAACTGGCCAGAACTCGCCATGGCGAATGCCTGTCTCCTTTGCTGTGGCGAGTTAATTCTGTTTGTTGTGGCGAGTTACTCTGCACTTGTAAATTTTGGCATTCTTTTTTCTGCCATGCTACTAATTCCAGCTCTCGTTCTCGTCCCACATTTGTAATACCTTTGATTGTTGATGCCTGCTAAGGCTACAAAACTTAACAAACATCAAACGCACCTATTCCAATATTCAACATATATTGGGGATAATCAAGAATATCAAGAATTGGTACGTTTAATTAGGGATTTACTTATAATTCTCTTTAAGTTCCTTATGTTGGGACATTCAACCTAATTGATATAAGTTTATATATATTTATATAATTTAACTTCTAATTTACACCCTAAAGTTAGGTTAATTTTGGGTGTGATCACTTCCATGCTCACATCATTGAAGGTACTCACCGATCTCAGACAGAAAGGCAGAAGAAGTTTGAAAGGACTTTGACACCAAAAAAAATTCCTGCAAAATACCACAAACCTTTTTCCACTAAAAAGAAACTCAAAATAAAAAACATAACCCAATAAAAGAAGAAGAAGAAGAAGAAGAAGGGAGCGAGAAAACCATATGCTCATACTCAAAAATAATTTGTGCGAAAGAGAGACGCGTATGGTGGGTAACGGTGGGGCTCTGCTTTAGTTTGATGGAGGATGATGCACCATTGATTTGGGAAGGAGAGGAAGGAGGTTTGTATAACCCTAACAGATCGTCAATTATTAGGATGATCACAAATTTTAATTGGTTTTGCAAAAGTCAAATGTTTGAGGCCAAATCAAAGGAAATTCATTACTAACATTTTTGAATTATTGGCTGACATGGCTAAGGAGGGTCTATGTGGAGGGTTGATGGATGACATGACAATATTGTAAAAGATAACATTTAGTACACATGGCAAGGATACGCTTTATATATGTTGCTTTAGTAATATATATATATAAGGTCCATTAGTATTAAGTGTTGACCTTTGTTATTTAAGTTCCAATAGTGTTTTAAGACTCTTATTTTCTGATTTAATGTTTAGTTTAGTTTGGACTTAATGTTGAAAGGTCCAATAGGGTTTCTTTTATTTTGGGCTTAAGTCTGAGTTGTTAGAAAGACTTATTAGTATCTGTAACTACAGAATATTCCACCTTGGGACACGTGGCACTAGCCTTCTAGAACATGGAAAGGTACTCAAGTCAGTGACATGTGGCACCACTCTCCAGCCTTGTACAAGGCTTGTACCCACGTTCTCTCGTACATACTCTCGTATTAGGGACGTGGGACGCGCCCAGACAACGTAGGTCGACCACGACGAGCAAGAACGTGGGTCGACTACGATCCCTCAACTCTCAATATAAATACCCTCACCCGGGGGACTTGAGACATGGAACAACGACTGATATTACATAGCGATGTAAAGACGATGAGTAAGACAAAGTACTCCAAGTACGAAACACTGTCACCTCCACATCTAAACCAGACCAGAGCCCATCTATCTCTCTGGTTATCTCCATCCCCCGGTTCAAAGCAACTCAGAGAGACCCTCGTTCTCTCTTTCCTCTGAGGAAACCTCCAATTTGTGGCCCGCCTACCTAGAGCATTCCACACACGTCATAGCCGCACACATCTCTCACAGGTAACACTCCTACCTAATGGCTCCTATGGACGTATGCTCATTGAACTACGTGGACTTTGATCCTTACAACAAGGGTACGTAGGCACCTAGGTCATCACCTAAGGACAAGTCCCCCAAGGTTACGACCCCTTGTGGTCCTAATTTCTGATTTAGAATTGTCCGAACCAAAAATGACAATAACATATTGGCTCCCACCGCAGTCCTTCTCAGACCACACAATGCCTTGTGCATCTTGCTGCTAAATGGCATTTGTTTTTTCGGGGAGTAGGAGCATATACTTGACACTCAAAAACCCACGTTTTAAAATTATTCTCACAGGAAAAAGCTCACAAATGGCCAACTCGAGCACACCTGCCACCACGATCGACGCAAGCGTTCCGAGGCGTAGCACGCGGAACAGACAAGGAGTAGCGGACCCCATCATAACAGAACCTGGGGCTCCAACCGCCAACCATCCACAAAATGTCACGGCAGCCCAAGTAGCCATCGCGGAGAGCGCAACACAACCCTCAGTAATCAGGGAAGAGACATGCTCTCAGCACCCCTTTGGCATGCCACACAATCAATGCCCTCCTGGTGGCAACAAAGGGCAGACCGACTTCGCAAGGACCTTGCAGGAAGCAGAGATAGCCCGGTTAAAAGATGAGATAGTGTTGTTGCGCCAAACACAAGGAGGCCTTCCCCGAACAAGCACGGACACCCAGACAACAATACAAGATACGCTGACTTTGGTAGATCCATTAGCACCAGAAACAGTTAGGCCTTTGATGCCTTCAATACAGTTTGGAACCCTCCCAATGGAGTTCTCCCGACTATCTCTCACCGCACTAGCTCCGTAACAAGCCATTCCACCAGGACCTACAATGGTCGCAGGACAAGCAGTTCGTCCGCCCTCAAAATATCCGCGACCACCAGTTTAGAATTATCCACCAGGATCTTATTTACATATGCCATGGGCAGGAACCTACAACCCGTACGCTCCTTATGGTATAGGCTCGACTTACTGAGGACAATACCACGGGCCCGGCTTCGACTTCCAAGGGAAAGGGAGGCATCCCTTCACCCAATAAGTCATGAACGAGCATGTCCCCATGGGCTTTAAAATGCCCTTCCATATAGAACCCTATAGAGGTGAAACAGACCCACGAGATCACCTCAATACCTTCAACTCAGCCATGTCCATACTCGATATGTCGGATGGTCACCAATGTCGGGTCTTCTCCTCCACTCTGTAGTAAGTGGCCCTATGATGGTTCTCACTACTGCCCAAAAACTCAATTCACAGTTTTGAACAATTGGCCCAGAAGTTCCTCACCCAATTTGCCAGTAGCAAGGAGTAACAGAAAAACGAAGACACCTTCATTGGTTTTCACTAGGAAGAGGGAGAAACTCTGCAGGCTTTCTTGTCACGATTTACAAAACTCTCACTCCAAGTCTGAGGTCTCCAAGATTACGTCGCCATCTTTGTCATAAAACAAGGTCTCCGATGTTCGCAATTTTATGGGGAATTCAACAAGTGTCCAGTGTCTATCCTGCAAGAACTAATGGATAAAGTAGAGTGGTTCATCCAAGAGGCGAATGCCCAGATAGCCAAAGACAAAATGAGAAAATTCTTGGTAAGTGGGATCGACTTAGAGCGATCAGAGAAAAAGAAAGAAAAGGCAGCCGCAGAATTCTAGACCCCCAAAGAAAAGAACAATAGGAAGCGCACACCGCCGCCACCTCGCTCACCCCCTAGAGGACGATTCACCAGCTATACTATCCTTAACAAGTCACATGTCAGGGTCCTGGAAGAAATCTACCACTCGGACATACTCAACTTCCCTTTGCAAATCAAAAGATGAAAATAGGAAAACCTGTGGCCAATTCCAAGTACTGCCAATTCCACAAAGAATATGGGCACGAAACCAACGATTGCATATACCTGGAGAATCAAATCGAGGACTTGATCTGGAAGGGGCAGTTGGGCAGGTACATCAAGAATGAGGGTAGAACCAGCACAGATTGGTCGAGAGAAAACAACGACCAAACACCACCCCATGGGGTCATCAACGTCATCGCTGGGGGGGCTGCAAAAGGGAACCAACTCTCAACTGCAGAATAAGAAGAGAATGGAGCGCTCCGTACTTGCCCTCGACTACGTTCCAAAACAAAGGAGAAAAGAAGAAGGACCCAAGGATGACCCAATCACCTTTGACCTCACCAACCTCCAAGGACCAACCCACGATGACCCCATGGTCATAACCGCGGTAATGGAAAATTACGAAGTAAGGTGTGTCCTCATAGACCAAGGATCCTCAGTCGACGTCCTTTACTTCGACACCTTCAAGAAGCTCGGGTTGAACGAGGCAAACTTAAAGCCCTTCCCCAGCACTCTTATTGGGTTCTCTGGCACACAAGTACCCGCAGAGGGAATCATAGCTGCCCGCGTATCCCTGGGCACCTCACCGAAGGTAGCAAGCCTCGACGTAGACTTCATCGTCGTTTCGGCACCTGCAGCATATAATGCCATCCTAGGGTGACCGTCTCTAAACAAGCTAAGAGCCATTGTGTCAATGGCACACCTCACAATGAAATTCCCTAAACCTCACGGGTTCCGCGAAATCACCACAGACTAGAAACTAGCGCAAGCATGCTACGCGGCAAGCCTAATTTAGACCACCAAGGTCGCTCGCCTTGGCCCGAAAGAACCACGCAAGGAACCCTCAAAGGTCAAAGAGTTAGGAGCAAAACTCAGAAAGTCCGCCCGCCCGGACAAAGCCTCCACTTAAACTCTTTGACGAACTTTGCAATGCACCTTTTAGCTAGATATCGTACATGTCTACTTTCCTTTCGCAAATTAGGAATTACAATCCCCAGCCCGTTTAAGGCTGCTAGAATTTTAGATGTAATCATTTTCTCTACTATCAATCGAAATTTCCTCTTCCTTTCAAAAAAAACACGAGCTATGCCAAAAACAAAGCAAAATTTGCAAAGCTAGAACTCGTACAAAGCCCTCTTAAGGCATTACGGGCCCCGACCGCCCCCGCAAGATACTTGGAAAATCAAGATAATGCAAGAGGTTCCCCCGCAAAGATGGTACCACTCGACCAAGTAAACCTCTTGGAACCTAACAACTCCACATAGAGTCCTAGAAAGAACGTTCATACATAAACCATGCTAGCAATAATCATGCAAAACCGTCTTGATCACACGGTACTTATGCAAAATCTTTTTACCCAGAAGTAAAAGAGAACAATCAGTTCAAAAACTAAAGTCATTGCATTAATTTCATTAATGTAACAAAAGGGGGGCATTCGCCCACTACAGTTAGCAAAATCAGCAAGGCCCTAAAAAATACAATATACTTTTAGGCATCAGTTGCCGGCCTTGCAGACTCAAAATTGTCAACACTTCAAAAAAAATCTCGCTGAACACTTTCAGCTAAGAGATGAGAAGTAGCTCCAATCATAGAACCACGCCCACCCGACACGGAAAGAATATGGCGACTCAAAGGACGCTCAGCCAAATTGCAGGGGCGGATGAGGCTCAAAGAAGAGTCAGTCGTGAGTCGACCCCTAAGCTCACCATCAAAGAACTACAGGGAAGGATGTAAAGAGGCCACCCATTCGGCAGAGAACCTCTCCACACGATGGCGCTCCAGCTACTCAACCACCAGCAGCATTCCATACATCCTTTGCGCCATCATTTCTCCTTGATGATTAGCAGCATCCCTGATCCTGCTCTCAGCGTCAAGCCAGCCTGTCAAGTTCTCTTGTACGCGGGCCTCAGCATTTCTCAAGGCTTCACGAAGAGAGTGTAGCTCTTGCCTACTTTTTTCTGCATCCTCCTGACGAGCACATACCTCCTCGCGAGCCTTCTCCAGCTCCGATTGTAGAAACTTAACCTCGGCAAGCTGCCCACTTTCAGCTTTGAGGCGAGCGACTTTGTGAGTCAAAGACTTCAACTCACCACTTTTATCCTCGAATTCCTTCTCCCTTGCGCGACAGTTGCTCGCGCACTTCTTCAAGATGATTCTGAGTAAGGTTAAGGACCCTACCCATAAAGTCCAAAAGTTTGAGCAGCTGGTCGTGATGCGAACAAAGCTCGCCCTAGACAACGCAAAAAAATTCTATTAGCGATAAACACTTGCGCCACTCAGTTCAAACAAAAATAGAGAGTACATAACGCTTGTTTTTCCCACATAGTCCCAGTCTGGTGGAAGTCCGCCATTGAGTTGGCGACATTATCAAAAGCGCGAAGAGCGACGCCCATGGGATTCATATCTAGTTCCTTAGCAGCCCTCTCGTTTAAGTCAACGGGAAAGCGCCTGCCAAGGGCTACTAGGACAAAGGGGGTAACTCCTCCGGCGAACCCTCAGTCTCTGACGGCGTGTCCTCGATCTCTAACAAAATATTTTATGGAGCAGCACCTCCAGAAGCAGTGGCAGCCATTTGACTCACCAGTACATTCCCTCCAACGGTAAGGGATCTAGCTTCCTCAGCCATTGTCTCATCTGCTCTGGCTTCCTTCCCGACTGATGCCTCAGTCATTGTCTCATATGCTCTGATTTCTTCCCCAATTGGAGCCTTAACCACTCTCACAGCAGCAACGACGGCCCGATCGACCACTGCCTCCATTCGAGCAGAACCGAGACTGCAAAAGAAGATCGGGACAGAACCACCTTCATAGGCGATGGACGAACAGGCCCCGAAGGAGGAAAAGTACCCTCCACCGAAGCATCCACCCGAGCATCTGCCATGGTCGACTTCCGATAAGAAACCTGAGACAAAGGTCGTGAATCCGCCCTAGCCGGCTTCTTGGACCCTCCTTCTTTACCCTTAGGGTTTCCTCCCTTCTCCTTTCCCACCTTTCCTCCTTTCTTGCCCCTGGACACCCTCTTGTCGCTGAATCCTATCAGTAGCAGTTGAAGTACGCTTTTTGTCAGCCTTCCTGCCACCTTCAGTAGCTCCAATAGGGACCCCAGCAACCCTTTCTCGGCTTGGAGAAAGGTCCTGCCTTGGCGCTTTCCCCTTAGTCTAGCTACCATCTCGAGTGCGGCTTAGAGGAGGAGGAGGAGGAGGAGAAATATCCTCCAAATCGGTGAAGTCGAAAGGGTACAACCTCTCATCGTCACCAGCCATGGTAAATTCTCAAAAAGATGAAAATGTGAAGTCAGAAAGGCAAAATCCTAGGATATGGAGGAAACGAAGGTAGAGTAAGAACTTTTCAATTGTAGGGTATTTATAAGGGTCTGAAAGGCGCAACGACTCAAAACCTTAGCCTCCCTCAAATCCCGCAATGGAAAAATAATTATCCCGTGCACTTGCCTAAAGTTGCAACCGCCTGACCCAAAATGACACGTGGAAGAAGATACGGCTCGATTTCAAAGATCCAGAACCAATCAAAGAAAGACGTAGACACCCTTGGAAACTCAAGAGTCTCTCATAAGACTTGGGAGGTATCTTCGGAATTTGATCCCCCTCTACAATGATGACGCCTCTTTGGAAACACGCGAACGTTCTTGCAGAAACGACTCGAGAAACTTGCCAAGGAAGCAAAGCAGTCAACCATCCGGGTAGCGACGCGTGGCACCTTCGACAGCTTACTCCTTCGTCGGCAATCCTCGAGGAAAGTACGCCAATTCTTCAATTCGATTGTCCAACCAACTTAGCCTACTTGACTAGCGGTCGAGCTTGTTCGATCAAAGACACTTAGCAGGAGACCTCCCCTAAAAACACCTGTTAAAGAAACTTAAGTCCACGGGCGCCCCACAGCCATAAACTTGGGGGACTTATGTAACTACAAAATATTCCACCTTGGGACACGTGGCACTAGCCTTATAGAACATGGGAAGGTACGCAAGTCAGTGACACGTGGCACCACTCTCCGGCCTTGTACGTGGCCTGTACCCACGTTCTCCCCTACACACTCTCGTATAAGGGATGAGGGATGCGCCTAGACAACGTGGGCAGACTACGGCGAGCAAGAACGTGGGTCGACCACGATCCCCCGACTCTCAATATAAATACCCTCACCCGGGGGAATTGAGACATGGAACAACGATTGATATTACACAGTGATATACAGACAACGAGTAAGACAGAGTACTTCGAGTACGAAACACTGTCACCTCCACATCTAAACCCGATCAGAGCCCATCTATCTCTCTGGTTTTTAATTATTAATTATTGAATTACCGATCGCGCACTAGTTAGAAGAAATTAGAGACCAAAGAAGGTTTGTGAGATTGGCGGGTGGCCAAAGACTCAAACCGACCATCATGTCGTTGTTGTAACACCCTCTTATCCTAGGGTCCATTCTTAGTGGATTAATAATATATATAAGTATAATTACATAGGACAAGCGTGTTACTAATTCCTCTACCCGAGTAATTTTTAAAACTTTTATCAAGTTATTACAAAATATCATTTCGGTTCGGGTCATCACTCTCGGGTTCTATCCTGATTCTTATAGCGGAAGAAAAATATAAAATCAGGACATAAATTAAAACGTTCATACACATGCAGGACCATCTTTTACATAAATATATATAGTGTGATAATAGTATATATATAAGTTAGTAAATCTTGGGAATCGGAGGCAACAATCCTGCCACTCAGGTTCCCCTCAAAAAGGCCGTGTCAGAACAATCACAAGTCACATAAAGTCTATTTGTCAGAAGTTCCTATGATGCCTGTCAAAATAGCTAAAACTATTGGGTCCGTACCCATCTACCTCAATCTGCAATCCCCCTCGGCCACCTATCCATCTGAAACATGCCAGCACTGAGTGAGAATAAATCTCAGTAGGTATAGCAATCTAAGTTTGAAAACTACTAGCATGTACCCCCGTATTCTTTACGAAAAATCATTGCATTTTTATTCTTTATAAAATATGAAAACTTTAACTATTGGATGTAATATAACTTTCTTTTACCTGACGTCATGCTTATCCAGCCATGACTATAACATATGTGATGTGCTTACTACGGTTGTACCGATAAGAGATATAAAGGATTTCAAATAAATCATATCTCATCTTGTAACATGATCTATCTTACACATATATGGAATTAAGAGAAACATATAATGACACATCAATGTCAAATCAAAGAGAAAACAAGAGTCATCGGGAGCGCCGCCAGCGAACAACTCCATGTACCCCTACAACACACATGAATGAAAACAATTCTCTTTGTGGTAGCTTGCCACAACTCTAGTACAATCTGAGGCATCCCACAGCCGGATCCCAGTACTAACTGGACCAATGTATCCCAAAGGCCCTGACCATCTTATCCCGAATGGCCATTACCCAAATAGAAGGTTACCATTGTATCCCAATGATCCGAGCCATCGTATCCCGAATGACTCCCTTCCATATTGGTTCATCTCATGGGATCACTACCTTCATCAAAAGATAAATCACACTCGCCCAGAATTATAGGGTTTGGTTAATGTATCTCAATAACCCGGACCACCGTATCCCGACGACCATTTCTCATTCTTGTTCGGGCCATGAGGCTATGGAATCACCACCCTCTATGGTGGATCATTTCCCTGGTGCTAGTCACTAGAACAATCACTAGGGTAACGAAGCCTAATCCATGATTATCACTACAAGAAAAAACTGATTTAGCTACGAAAATTAGCTAGGGAAGATTTCCCTAGCTAATTAGCTACGGATTAGCTAGGGAAAAAAATCCCTAGCTACGGATTAGCTAGGGATAAAATCCCTAGGTAATTTGTTAAAAAAGTTTGGGGCGAAAAGGCGGGAAAATTTAGCTACGGATTTCCCTAGCTAATCCCTAGCTATTTAGCTAGGGAAAAATCCGTAGCTAATCCCTAGCTAATTAACTAGGGAAAAAATCCCTAGCTAATTAGCTAGGAAAAAATCCGTAGCTAATCCCTTGCTAATTAGTTACGGATTTGCTACGGATTTCCCTAGCTAATTAGGTAGGGAAAAAATCCCTAGCCAATCCCTAGCTAATTAGGTAGGGAAAAAATCCCTAGCCAATCCCTAGCTAATCAGGTAGGGAAAAATCCCTAGCTAATTAGCTACGGATTTGCTACGGATTTCCCTAGCTAATTAGCTACGGATTTCCCTAGCTAATTAGCTACGGATTAGCTGGGGAAAAAATTCGGAGCTAATTAGCTACGGATTAGCTAGGGAAAAAATCCCTAGCTAATTTATTATATGTATATATATTAAATGTTTTATATTAATAAATCAAAAAATGATAAATGGTCTAGTGGTTGGTGTAAATGTTACCATCCATGACGTTTTGTCTTCGTGGCCTCCTAGGACCTTTTTTTAGAAATATAAAGTGGTCGTTGGAGGAGGTCGCCGGAGGCCGTTGGAGAAGGTTGCCGGAGGTTAAGGAGGCCTCCGGCGACCGTCGTCGGAGGGTGTCACCGGGGGTGGAGGAGGTCGCCAACGGCAATTGTCGGAGGGGCTAATTTAGCTAGGGATTAGCTACGGATTAGCTAGGGAATTTAGCTAGGGATTAGCTACGGCTTAGCTAGGAAATTTAGCTAGGGATTAGCTACGGATTGGCTACAGATTAGCTAGGGATTAGCTACGAAAAAAATCCGCAGCAATTAGCGTCCAAATATTAGCTAGGGAAAAATCCGTAGCTAATCCTAGCTAATTAGCTAATCCTAGCTAATCCGTAGCTACTCCGTAGCTAATCCTAGCTGATTAGCTAGGGATTAGCTACGGAGTAGCTACGGATTTTTCCCTAGCTAATCCTGTTTTTTCTTGTAGTGTATGCTTAATCCTAAGTATGTGACCCTCTAATGGCCATGAGAGTTCACTAACTTAGAGTTTGCAATCAACACGGGTTTTCGGAAAACAATTTCATTAGAACACTCACCGTGGAACAACCAATGACCGTCCCATACCAGCCACCGATCATCCAAACATAGGCTTCACTCCTCCTAGGATTGTAATAGAACTACTCCCCTTATTTCTCTATCATTCTTTCTCTAATTCCCTTTCTAAAATTCAATGATCCATGTTACCATAATTTTCATCATGTAAATCTTTATTTAGGATGTTGTTTGAGCTTTGAAATGACACTTAAAAGTTGGTTAAACTCATTTAAAGAAGTTGAAGGAAAGAGTGAAAGTCACTTGAAGTGAAAGAAGGAAATTCATTTGAAATAAGTAAAAGATTGAGTCTTAGGAATAATTCCAAAAGAACTTATAAAACTCATTAGCTATGACGGAACAAATTTCAATTGAAGTAGGGAAAGAATTGAGTCCTAAAGGAAGATAAAAGTAAGTACTAAACTCATTTTAGTTGAAGGAAAAGAAGCCATTCAAATTAAGGAAGAAAGAACAACTTTTCAAAAACTAGAAACTTGATAGTGTGTGAAACAGAACCACTAACTTTTGAGGAAATTTCCAGAACATCTAACCATTGGAAGTTTTAGTAAAATTACAACTTAGAAAGCTTAGGATACTAGCTTTCATATGGCTTTGGAATCACTCGAATCCATTGAGTAGCGAACTCAGAAAACACATTTAAACAGCGCAAGGTCAGATTCAAAATAGCATGCAACATCTGGCAAGCTTCATTAAAATGGTCATATCTCCTTCCACAATTAACGAAATGATTTTATTCTTCTTTCTAAATCAAGATTAGAGATAAAATATTCTAATTATAAATTCATTACAGAAAGAATTTGAGCCATTTAAGAGCAGTAATTTAAAAACAGTAGCCAATCATACAAAAATTCGGCATCAGTTTAGAAAACAGAACCGCTGACTTTCGAGGCAATTTTCAAAAGATCTAACCGTCGTAATATTTTGGAAAAATAAAATTTAGAAATCTTACGATGTTAGCTTTCATATGGCTTTGTAATCACTCAAATCCATCAAGAAACGAATTCATAAAACACGTTTAAACAGAGGAAGGTCAGATTCAAAACAATTCAGTTTATGGCTGTAAACATGCTCTACGAATTTGTCTAAATTAAACCTGATTGTTCCTTCTTTCCTTCCATGAATCAAATGATTCAATCCTTAAAATGTATATTTAAATGATGAGTTTTAGTTTCTTAGGTTTCCACAACATTTTCCTTCCATAAAACACCATCAATCTAAGCTCAAACAAGATCTAACCAAGCATTTTCAAAGAAATCAAGATGAACATGATGAACTATTCAAACTCTAACATCAAATCATACAACCAACAAATTCAGCACCTCAATAATGAAATACATCCAATAGAATTATCAAAAACATCAAGAATGCACGTTTGAATCCTCCATTATCATCAAAGTGAAGAAATCTTTCAAAAAGCTTCAAAACCATATCAAGAATGGAGGAAGATTGCTTCACCTACCTTGAAATGAGTATGAGAAGATAAAAAGAATGTTGAAGAAGACTTCCTAGCCCTTGCTCCGGCCTCCGATTGCCGGAATCTGATCACCCACCACCTAGAACCACCAATTTCTCCACCACTTTGGCTCCCTTAGGGTTTGGCTCCTCCTTGGTTCTTTTTTTTTTTTTTGTCGAATGGGTAGGGTGAGTGGAGGGTTTAGTAAGTGTTTTATGTGGCTTAGGGAAATTTGGGTATTTGCCCTCCTTCAAGAATTTCCTTTTCGATTGGGTCCTCATTCCCTCTCCTCATCAACCTTTATTTTTCTTTTACCCATAATTCCTTAATTTCTTTTCATTAAAATCCCCAACACTTAATTAAATTTCTATACGCAACTAATGCATTTAACAATTTCACACACAAACATTTTAAATTAAATCACATAATTAGCAACCATCTACTTAATTAATCTAATTTAAAATAAATGGGTGTTACAGTTGTCGCAGATAGGGGTGTCGCAATTTAGTGCAAGAGCTCTATCCAATTCAATTCAAACTAGATTGGATTGGATCGATTGATCAATTTTCAATGTGAAAAAAAAACTACAAATCACATTATTCTTTATTAATATGAAGCACACTTATAGTCTCAAATTGAAACACAATAATCCAAACAAAATAGAAAGTAAAAACTAAAATTAACAATTCAAAAACAACAATACTAATATTTATTACAAATTCAATATTGAAATTGAACCATAATCAAATTTAGTGCTTTCAAATCCAAAACTTTTGCAAGAGTGATACTTTCAATTTGATCCATACAAATGCAAATATACTACAAACACTTTAATATACGTAGCAAATATATATTAACCAATTAACTAAAAAAACTTAATTATCACTGTAACTACGGAATATTCCCCCTAGAAACATGTGACACTGGGCTTTTTAGAAGGGCTGCGGGAGCTCACACTAGTGACACGCGGCACCATGCATTCGCCTCCACATGGTCGGTACCCACGTTTCTCCTCTTGAGCTCCCGTCTAAGAGATGTGGGAATCCTTCAAGGATCGTGGGACGACCCACGTCGAGCAGGAACGTGGGTCGACCAAGTCCTCCCCCACACTTGGTATAAAATGCCCTCACCCGGGGGACTCAAGGGATTCAAGTGAATAGACTCTAAATACATTGAAGATAGACTTAGTCTTCCTTACACAATACATCTTCCGGTTAACCTTAGAGCTTAGCCTATGGCATCATCAAGCTCCGCCATTAACAGACATATCTCTATCCCGGAGATCTTCATCAGTAGAGCTCCCAACAGTTCTAAGAGACTCTTGCTCTCTCACAACCTAAGACAACCTCCAACGAGTGGCTCGCCCGCCCGGAGTACCTTACACGCGTCCTAGCCGCACACGGCCCCATACAGGTAATCACCTTGCCCAAATGGCTCTCACGGACGTCACCACGACGAACTACGTGAACTTTGATCCCTTCACAAGGGTACGTAGGCACCTAGGTTTCCACCTAAGGACAAGTCCCCCAAGGTTACGACCTCTTGCGATCTTCATTCCAACTTAAAATTGTCTGAACAAAAAATGATAGTTACAACCACAATCTTGCAACATAAAATAAAAATATCTTATTATATAATATATATATATATATATATATATATATATATATATATATATATAATATCATTAAATTAAAATACTAATAAATTGATTGGATGGATTGAATTGGTTGGTATCCAGAGGCATCCATAAATCAATCCAATGGGATGTTTTTTTTTCTTGGCCATCTAAATGTGCGTAGATGTTTAGTGGTACGGTTGTACTGAACTTCAGTACTTCTCTCAATCAGTTGATCCCTAATCCATTCAATGTGGGTCCTAATTAATGTAAGTTTTTATTAATATTAACAAATAATACTACTGGCATGTTCTTTTGGGTGGAAATAAGGTGGGAGAAGAGAATGGAAAAGAAAAAACACGTGGGTCCCACATGTTACCTACTTTTTTATTTCCATCTTGAAAAATGTGTATAATTAAAAAAAGAAAATACAAAATACAAAATATTTATTATACACTTTGATTTGACAAAATCATAATCATATTTTCTTTTTATTATTTTAATATAAGAAGTAAAGTGGTAATTTTAATACATTCCCATTCCATTTCCATTCTCAACTTTTACTAATAAACACAATAAATGCATTCCTTTTTCCTTTCCCTCTCCCCCTCCCTTTTTATTTCTGCGTAAAGAACGTAACCTACATGATTGGAGGGATGCATTGAAGTTCAGTGGTACGGTAGTGCTGAAATTTTATCCCTAAATGATCTAATAGATAGTTGATTTTGATTGAATTTTGTTAGATTAAATTGGATTGAATTGGATCAATCTATATATCTATATATATTACTAAAGCAAAGTACATGAAGCCAATTCTTGCCACGTGGCTTGAGTGTCATGTTTTGCAATTTTGACACGTCATACTTCGAAGAAATCTAACTTACCTCCAAACCAACGGCTGAGATCATTCCTTAGCCCAACCCTTTTAATTAATGCAGATTGTTGTAATTAATCAAATCATAAATGTTTGCATGATCCATGAATCAATTTGCACTGATGTTTTTTATCATTAATTTCAATTTGGTTGACCTCATCACTAATTGATTCAAACCAATAAATATCAGATTCAAAAATCTAAGGAGGATTTTATATTAATTCAAATTATAATATTTAATTAATTTTTTATATGCAGATAAAAAATTCGAAATTAAAGTATAAAAAAAATTTAGAGACACATAGTATAATAAATCTATATATCTATATATATCTATATATCTATATATATTACTAAAGCAAAGTACATGAAGCCAATTCTTGCCACATGGCTGGAGTGTCATGTTTTGCAATTTTGACACGTCATACTTCGAAGAAATCTAGCTTACCTCCAAGCCAACGGCTGAGATCATTCCTTGGCCCAACCCTTTTAATTAATGCAGATTGTTGTAATTAATCAAATCATAAATGTTTGCATGATCCATGAATCAATTTGCACTGATGTTTTTTATCATTAATTTCAATTCGGTTGACCTCATCACTAATTGATTTAAACCAATAAATATCAGATTCAAAAATCTAAGGAGGATTTTATATTAATTCAAATTATAATATTTAATTAATTTTTTATATGCAAATAAAAAATTCGAAATTAAAGTATAAAAAAAATTTAGAGACACATAGTATAATAAAAATGGTAGAAAAACGTATTTTATAATTTAATTAATTAATTTTTTATACATTTGTTTACTTTTACAAAAATAATTTATTTAATTAATTATTCTTATTTATTAACATGCTTTAAACATATTAAATAGTTATAAATGATTTATTATTTAAGTAATATATAATTTATTTGCAATTTGAAACTATTTGCGTTTTGAGAAGAAAAATTATATTTAATGCATTTTTTAATTCTCTCATTATTTCATTTATGATTCTCTCCATAATGTCAAATCAGATCAAATTTCTCATTTTATTAATTTCAATTTTTACATCAAATCAAATTTCCACTCTATTAATATCAATTTCAAATAAAGAATTCATATGCATACTCTATTAACCGGTGCTGCTTTGGTGGTTCGGCACATCTAGCTCTCCTTTCACCATCAATTGGGTTAAACCCCATTCTTTGTCAAGCTTTAGTCTTCCTCCCACACTCTACTCTACTATCATTGTACCGTCATGATTTTAATGAAGGTTCATTTTCATCTCTCTTTGTTCATATAATTGCTTTTGATTCTAATTGATTTTTATCTTTCTATGTTCATCTCTTGAAGTGATTTTTACGTTGGTGAAGGAATGTGAAGCGGCGCAATCATTGTACCGTCATGATTTTAACGAAGGTTCATTTTCATCTCTCTTTGTTCATATAATTGCTTTTGATTCTAATTGGTTTTTATTTTTCTACGTTCATCTCTTGAAGTGATTGTTACGTTGGTGAAGGAATGTGAAGCGGCGCAACTCGAAGAGACTTGTGTGATTGTTCAATTTTGCCACTATATTACATAATGGTGATCTCTAACCAGATTGTAACCTAATTGTTTTTCTATCTTTGTTTTATATAAATTTCTCATACTTAATGTTCTATGGGTTTTGGATGGCTTCCATCTTCTTCTCTAGATGCAATTTCTCACTTTCTCTCATTTTTTGTATGTTTATCTTTTATAGAAATTTGAAGCCAAAAGCATTTGATAATCAAGGCTATATACTGTTTTCACCATATAATTATATTTTCACTTTTGATGCAAAATAGAAATCTTCAGTTTGTGAGAAATATTTCGGTACAATTCTAATCTTCATTTCCCTTAGGAATGTACATATAGCCAAATCTTATCACATATACTCCATGTATGATTTGCTCAACCTCCACATAATCTTCCACCAATTGTTTCTTTAAGCACCTAATCCACGTGTTATAAAAAGTCTTCTATATTAATCATAAACAATGACATCATATATGGTCCATGTGTTCCTTTTATAGGGATGGCAATCTTACCCGGACCCAACGGGTACCCGGTAAAATTACCCGTTGGGTCCGGATCTTCTTTTACCTTCCATTCCTCTCTCAAATTTTAGAGTTCCTCATTCATATTTGAATATTCCTCATCTCAAATATCACCCTAAATTGCCACCTAGAATTTTTATTAAATATATTCCACCCCATTTGAACATATGTATAGAATCATTATGAAAAACTTTCCCTTAAATAAGCCATGACGTCTGTTTTATCATAATAGGTATTTCTTTCATTCTAATTTTATGAAATACATATAAGTAATTATTAATTTTTGACAAAAAAATTATTAATTCTCAATCAAATAAATTAATTGAGAGAGATTAATTGAGATTTTTGAAATTTGAAAATCACAATATATATATCTACCTATATATATATATATAGACTATTCTTTTTTTTTATCTTAATTTTATGGTGCACGTTAACAAATTTATTTTTTAGATAATCTTTTTTTTTTACTTTCTAACTATATATGTATATATAGACTATTTTTTTACTGAAAATAATTGTAATACCCGGGAAATTTTTTCGAAGTTTAAAATGAAATGAAAGGGAAAGAAATAAAGTAGAAAATAATTTTTGAACTTAATTCAGGACCTAAGGAATTGGAAACCTGAATTAAATGGGAAAAGACAGTAGGGAATATTTTTAGGTATTTAAATTTGGGGTATAAGAGAAAATAAAATTTATTAGAAAGAGGAGGGATTTAATTGGGGATATTTTTCCACCTCTTATTTATTATAATTATTATTATTAGTGATTAATTATTAGTTATTTTATAATTTAAGTATTTAATTATTATTATTATTATTATTATATATATATACTTTTAATTAATTTTTGGGGGGTGCGTGGGTTTGTTTAAATGAAGAAAAGAAGGGATTAAGAAAGAAAAGAGAGGAAGAGAGAGAGAGGGTGGAGACGCGTGAGGGAAGAAGAAGGGGGAAGAAGGAGGAGGAATCTCACCGGGATCTCGCCGGAGGAGAGCTAGTCGACGCCAGAAAAGCTCACTGGAGCTCGGGTACGACGTCTCCTACACCTTCCACCAATCGAATCAAAGGTTAGTAATCCCAATTTCATTCGAAACCCCAATTTCTTCATTTTTAGGGATTTCTTCGATCCACCTTCGATTGGGTCGTTTCAAGGGTAGATTGAGACCTAGGAGGTGTTCTTGAACACCTAGTTGAGGTAAGAATCGAAATTATATCCTTGGATTTAGCCGAATTCGAATTTGAAAGGATTTGGGGTTGAAAATTATAATTATTCCTAATTTGGAGAAATTGTTGAAAATTAGAATTGAGCTTGGATTTGAGTAAATAGACTTGTATTGGAATTACTGAAAGTATATTGCTGAAATATTAGCTGAACAAGACCCGTGAAGAGCTGGCCCGAGGTTACTAAGGTTGAACCTTGACGTTAACGTGCTGGGTCCCTGCTTGGATTGTCCAATTACACTTTAAGGGTGATATTGAGGGCTCCAAACCTCTTCTTTTCAATCTTAAACACCCTAGAATAATTCTAAAAAAATGTTATCAAGCATCAAGAATTATTTTAGGTACTTTCTTGTTTCTCAAGGATGGAAACTTGCGGAACAATAAAGTCCAAAATTTAAAATGGCAATTTAATTCCTTCGTAATTATTAGGAAACCTTAAGTAAGATAATTTAGAAGCATATCGAGGTTTAGTAACTCAAATCCAAGGCTCTAAAATTAATTCAAGGTGAGCGATAATTATACGAAACCAAGTATGTAGCACTAGAGACTCTCATGGAAGAGAGGGAAGACGGATAAGACCAAGAAGTCGGTTCTTGGCAACGTCTAGATGCATTTTTAGGTATGAGCATGTCACATGCATATAAATTACATATATTTTGAGATGTTAACCACATGAATGCATTCGTTAGGAAACCACGACTCGTCCGGAGCAGGAGTTACTCCAGGACTAGCGCAGGGAAGCCGTCCAGGTGAGGGGTTTCCCATCCTTGCCCTACAAGGTTGATTGAGGATCACTACCAGAAAAATGCAATTTAGAGACGGAAAATTCCGTCTCTTTGTAGGCCAATTTCCGTCTCTAATGCGTTTAGAGACGGAATCGAGATGGAACGAGTTCCGTCTTTGTTTAGCGCGTCGCAAATGGTTAGAGACGGAATTTTTTAGTCCGTCTCTATAACTTCCGTCTCTAACCCGTCTCGAATGCTATATTAAAGAAAATTAATTAGAGACGGAATAGAGATGGATTAAGTCCACTTCCGTCTCTAAACCGTCTCGAACACTATATTAAAGAAACTTAAATAGAGACGGAATAGAGATGGATTAAGTCCAGTTCCGTCTCTAAACCTTCTCTAACAATATATTAAAGAAACTTAAATAGAGACGGAATAGAGATGGATTAAGTCTAGTTCCGTCTCTAAACCGTCTCTACGATATATTAAAGAAACTTAAATAGAGACGGAATAGAGATGGATTAAGTGCATTTCCGTCTCTAAACCGTCTCTAATGATATATTAAAAACCTTAACCAAAGACGGAATAGAGATGGATTAAGTGAATTTCCGTCTCTAACAATATATTAAAGAACCTTAATCAGAGACGGAATAGAGATGGATTAAGTGCATTTCCGTCTCTAAACCGTCTCTAACGATATATTAAAACAACTAAATCAGAGATGGAATAGGGATGGATTGAGGACGGTTCCGTCTCTAAATCGTCTCTAAGAATATGTTGAAGAAGTTTGATTATAGACGGAATAGAGATGGAATTTTTGGATGGATTAACCGTGGCTAAATTCTGTCTCTGTGGTGAAAGTAATATTTTTTATAAAAAACTTTCAAATTGAAATAGATAATAAAATACACAATTAACTAATAAAACTACATAAAATATTAAAACATAAAGTTCACATTTGAAACACCATCCAAAAGGTTCTACACATTTAAAACACATACACAAAAGTCTAAAATTCTAACAGCTATTTAAAGGTTATACATCCATCCAAAAGACTATGTTAAAAGTCTAAAAACATAAAATATAAGTCAACATTAATGTCATATGCATAATATCAATCTTTCTACTTGATCATGTTGGCATCCTTAGGAATTGTCGCTTGGTGTACCTTGGTTTCCTTGAAACTTGGAAAATAATTGACCAAACAAACGATAATATTCTGCAAACTTATCATTATAGCCAGCTATCACTTCTTTTTGCTCATCAACTGTTTGTTTCAGACTAGCATTTGCTGCTTCTAAGACTTCAGTTTTCTGTGCCACTCGCTTATCTACCTCCTCTTGGAATAGAGGATGAAGCTCACTAGCTTGTGAAGTATAAGCCCCAGTTGATGAGCTACCAATTTCAGTTGCCGTTGATCCAAGACCAAAAACACGACCCTTCTTATCTTTACCTCCCACCACCTCTAACCAAATTGCTGTCTCTTCATTCAGAGAAATTGTATCATTGGATGCACCATCAACGGGTGGTTGAGAAGATCTAGCTGACTTGATTCTTGTATATTCAGCATGCAGATTAAAAATAATTGACAAATTATAATATATCATGTTCAATACCATTAATCATGATCATAATAAGGATCCACCACTTTAGAGAGACTCAACTAAACCAAATGACATACAAAAGGCAAGATTTCATTTGGAAGAGCTAATGCCTAGGTTCATTTAAAGAAAGCCCACACCACAAAGAAAACCCAATAGCATGTTACATGAAACAAGAAACAAAACAAAAAACTTCACTTGAATCTGCCCAAAAAATTCACTTACATAAGCTAAAATAGAAGAAGCCAAAATACTAAGCAAGATAGCCATAAATCAAAGCAGCCCCATGTTTTTAATTAGCCCATAGAACAATGAAACAAGATAGTCAAAAATCTAACAAATTGTGACAAACTTTAATGATACCAACATCATTTGAATCAGCCCCAAAATAGTGAAAAAATGTGGCCAAAATACAATGAAATCATCACAAAACTCAATGCTATCAACCCCATTTTAGTCAGCCCAAAAAGTGGCAAAAACATGATGAAATGCATTCAAGTAAATAGTTAAATCTAATAGAGATTATATACAAAGTTGATATCAACCCAACAGCCTAGTCTAGGATTTCTCTATTAAGCTCAATCTAGGTGACCTAGTTAAGTTTATGTATTCAATGAATCTGACCAATAAAACAAATTCAGAAACAGTCAAGCCAAGAACAGAACCAGTCTAGAAACAGTAACAAAATAAATTTGTCATATAATAAGAATTTATATACTTACATATGCATCTGCAGATCTTTGGTCAAGAAATTCACCGTTTTCTTTCTTTGTATGAGTGCGCTTAAATAAGTCAAAACATGTAGGTTCTCTCCCCAATTCTTGCCTCTACCATTATCACAAAATAATGGTTTGTTAATCAAATAATTAAAATCCAAAAAATCATTAAATAAACTAACAAATTTCAATGAATTTAATATTTTACCATCCTTCTTTTATGCTCTGTTACAGGAACAGAGCCACAGCTGTGTATAGTGCCACCCTTAGCAGATGCTCGATTCTTTTTGGCTTGCTCTCCTTTTATCTTAAATTCTTCACTGTTCCATATCTCTTTCAATTGATTCAAAACCTCTTCTGGAATCCACAAAGGTGGGTCAAGACCTTTCTCCACTCCATGGTGCACACCCCACATCAATCCTCGAAGTCGGTGACCAGCCTTTCTATTCCAATTTTTCTTAATATGTCTGTCATGTTGGTCTAGCCATTTGTAGGATTTCTAGATACAAGGGACAAAGTAAAGTAAAAGTATAAGTGATGAGACAAAATAAACAGTTCAAAGAAGAGTAAATGTATAAGTGATGAAACAAACCGCCCATTCCTCGAACCACATCTCCTTGACTTGCTGAGGAGTTTTTTTCCAATTGATATATGGCCCAGTATATTTTTCATGAATCATCCTTGTTATCTCCCTGACAACGTCTGCTACAGGGTAAAATCTGCACATTCCAACAAGTATTTAAACTCCAAAGCATTGATGACAAATATACTTGAAAAAAAAATAGCATAACTAAATGGAAATTAATACTTACGAATCATCATTGACCGGATAAATCCATCTTTTACCATTTATAAGATCTTTGCCCCAAGGTTGACCACGAAATAAATCTTGGGGGACATCTTCAGGATGGATGGTAGCACCTTGTTCCTCCTCCAGTAGCACATGAGCATTGGATTAAGAGGAAGAAGGTGGAGAAATATGAGGTGTTGGAGTCAT
Organism: Senna tora; assembly: GCA_014851425.1. NCBI lineage: Eukaryota > Viridiplantae > Streptophyta > Magnoliopsida > Fabales > Fabaceae > Senna > Senna tora. The sequence goes on from CM026269.1 coordinate 26,968,817, forward strand.
TGTTACACCATGCATGGTAGGTGAAGGAGTTATTACGTCATTAGATCGGCCCCCACCCCTGGATCGGCCCCCACCTCGATTCGTGCGTCCTCCTCTACCACGGTTAGACCGACCACTAAACATCTATACATATCATAAAAGAACAAATGTCATTAGTGAAATATAATATCTAACATCATAAAAGAATTCGAATAGAAATTTCAAAGAATTAAAAATCAACTGAAATAGTAACAACCTTCTCATTAAAAGGTAAGAAAATTACCTAACTTCAAGGAAGACAGAGAGGGCAAGATAAGTCAAATTTAGAGTAAAATGCAAATTGGTTTGATGTGCGAAAAATAAGTCAAATATAGAGTAACTTAACAAAATGGTATAATATTCAAATACTTAAACAAAATAAATTTGTGAGTTCTACTACATATTTCCATATATAATAAGACAAATAACTACTCGTCTTCTAAGTCATCATCTTCAGAATCATCTTCAGTATCATCTTCAATAAATGCATATTCGTCTTCTTCTTCATTTGAGTCTGAAGCTAGATCAAGTTCATCATTAAGTGCACCTTCACGATCAAGCTCATTTTGATTAAGTTCATGATTGATAAATGGCACATCAACTTCTTCAAGTGCACCCTCAGGATCCCATAGAGTTGGAAGTTCGTCAATGATGGTCTCTGCCGGTATAATTTGTTCTATTTCATCGCTCTGATATGTATCATGGTTAACTTCAATGCTAGGAGCGTTAATTGTGCTCCTCGCTTTTGTTTTAATTACCACCATCCAATCAACTTTATCACGTCTTGCAGGATAAGGAGCATAATACACTTGAATTGCCTGTTGTGCAAATATAAATGGATCGTATCTGTTGTACCTTCGTGTTCTTTGAATTTCAACAATTCCATTATTGATATCCATGCCACGACCCAAGGTTGGATCAAACTATTCACAACTAAACAACACTAAACGTTTAGCTGATTTTCCTACAAACTCCAATTGGATGACTTCCTTAAGTATGCCGTAGTAGTCACGCTCTGATTGTTCATAATCAGATCCCTTGATGCACACACCACTATTTATAGTGGATTTATGATGGCCCCATGCTTCTGTGTGGTACTTGTACCCATTGACAAAATAAATTGGCCATGTTTGTACAATACTCTTGGGGCCCCATGCAATGGCTGTTAAAAATTCATCACTCACACCATTGTTCGGGTTTAGAACCTATTCAAAAGAAATCTTTCAAATATGATATTAAGGAGTAAACTTGGAAATTTTAAGTAGATTTCTCAATTACAACTTACATATTGTTGAAACCACTTAGGAAACTCATCATACATCTTTTGATTCACCTCAAGATCCGTAATTTGAGGTGTAGACGCCTTCAAATCCTCAACATATAGACTGCACCCATACATTCCATTAATTAATCACAGAAATAACTGAACTCATACAGAATGTTTTCAATAGAGTAAAACTTACACTCGGAAAGGTTCCACTTCATCACAATTATCAAGAATATAATTTGTTGCAGCTTTCATTTCATTGTCTTTTAAATAGCGGGTCTTACATTCTCCAGCTGCGCGTCCTGGATAGTTAAAAATGGAGAATGCTTGTTGGATTGAATCACCGCCATCATCATTCCTTGGAACCCTTGTTCTTCTTGAGGAGACATGTGACTCAAAATATTGTGAGCAAAAATTTGCAGTCTCCTCAATGATGTAAGCCTCACATATAGAACCTTCGACACGGGATTTGTTCTTGACTTTCTTCTTCAAATTGTGTAGGAACCTAAAAAGAATAATTGTTATTATTCATATCTACAAATTAACAAACAAGAAAAAGTTCCAGTCATCACCTCTCAAATGGGTACATCCACCGATATTGAACTGGACCACCAACTCTTGCTTCATATGGTAAATGAATTGGTAAGTGTTCCATCGAGTTAAAGAAACCTGGAGGGAAGATCTTTTCCAAGTTGCAAATTGTTACAACAATGTTTTTTTCCAACAATTCTAATCGATCTACTCTCAATGTAGTTGAACAAATTTCTTTGAAAAATTGACTAAGCTTGGTGAGAGTATTCCAAACAACTTCTGGTAGAGATTTAAGAGCAATTGGAAGTAAACATTCCATAAAAACGTGACAATCGTGACTCTTCAACCCATACAACTTAGCCTCCTTAAGGTCAACACATTGGGCTAAATTAGAAGCATAGCCATCCAGGAGTTTAAGTTTCTTAACCCATTCACATACAACACGTTTTTTATCCTTATTTAATGTATATTTTGCCTTGGGTTTCAAATGTTTACCATTGTGTTCTACTAGCTCCAATTCTCTACGCCGACAATATTCTTTTATGTCCATCCTAGCTTTTGCATTGTCTTTTGTTTTGCCCTTTGTGTCCATCACAGTGTAAAACACATTATCAAATACATTCTTCTCAATGTGCATGACATCTAAGTTATGTCGAATGAGATTTGTTTTCCAATAAGGTAATTCCCAAAATATACTTTGTTTTGTCCAATTGTGTGTCACTCCATACCCATCTACATTGTCTTCACTCACATGCTCAGTAACTTTTGGAACATTGCGGACTCTTTCCCAAACTTGGTCCCCATCCAACCGTAGAGGAGGTGTGGATTCTTCACATCTATTCCTTATAAATGAAGTTTTATTCCTCCTGGTGAGTTTCTGGTAGAAATTGTCGATGGCAATCAAAGAAAGTGGTTTTCCTAGCATTCTTTAGAGTAAATGCTTTTGATTTCTCCATGCATATAGGGCAAGATAACTTACCAGCAGTCATCCAACCAGACAACATTCCATATGCTGGAAAATCATTAATAGTCCACATAAGCGCCGCCCGCATTTGAAAGTTCTGTTTTAATGAACTATCATAAGTCGGAACTCCCTCATTCCACAAGACTTTTAATTCATCTATCAATGGTTGCAAAAACACATCTATCTTGCTCTTTGGATTTTTAGGGCCAGGGATGATCAAAGATAAAAACATGAACTCTTGCTTCATACACATTCAAGGTGGAAGGTTATACGGAGTGACAATGACAGGCCAGCAAGAATAATTTTGTCCAGATTGTCCATATGGAGTGAAGCCGTCAGCAGATAGACCCAACCTTACATTACGTGGATCTTGTGCGAAATCAGGGTAAGTTTAATCAAATACTTTCCAGGCCTCTCCATCTGATGGGTGGGATAACACACCTGTTTCCCGACGGTTATCATAATGCCACCTCATTTCTTTAGCTGTGGATGGTGCAATAAATAGCCTTTGGAGTCTCGGAGTTAATGGTAAGTACCACAAGTTCTTCTTTGCAACCTTTCTACATCTACCATGACTCTTCCTTGTTATTGTATACCTCTCCGCCCCACAGAATTTACATTGATTTTCATTCAAATCATTCTTGTAATAGAGCATGCACCCATTAGGACAACAATCAATTTTTTCATAACCGAGCCCTAATTTTGACACCATTTTCTTTGTTCTATAGAAATTATCGGGCATTTGATTGTCATCGAGTGTTATCACTTTTGACCACTTCACAATCCTATTATAGCACTCTTCTGAGAGGTTGTAGTCTGCTTTGATGCTAAGCAGTCTTGTTGCTGCTGAAAGTTCGGAGTGACGAGTACATCCCTCCCATAAAGGAGCTTGCGCAGCAAACAACATGTCATAAAAAGCTTGAGCATCAGCGTTTGGAGGCTCCTCTACATTTTGGTCAAAGGATGGCCCAGCTGCATCGATCACCACTGTCTCATATCGATTCAAATGTTCCCCATCATTCCCTTCAAAAGAATCTTGATCATTTACTTGTGAATGAGTCACTCGAGGGACTTTTGGCAATGATTCCCCGTGGGAGGTCCAATGGAAATAATCGGGCTTAAATCCATGCTGGTACAAGTGTGTCTTCACAACATCATGAGAATCAAGTCTCCTATTCTTACACTTTCTACACTGACACCTTATCTTTCCATTATACAGATAAGTTGACAATTGACAAGTCTGATCTAAAAACTTGTCAACGCCTTTCATAAAGGCATCAGTGAATCCAACTCGACCAAGAAGCACTCTATCATACATCCATTGTCGATTTTCTGGTAAATCCATGTTCTGTTCCTATAAATCTATCATATTTAATTACAAAACTATATATCAATAGTTGGAAAAGAAAGAATAAGGTTAAAGAATAAACCTATCATAAACAGAAGCATGAATTAAATTATTATATTATAAGGTACAAATTGGGTGGACCATCATAAATAGAAGCATGAATTAAATTATTCTGAAGGATCTAAATATTTTAACGCAGTCTATAAAAAAATTAAGAAAAACACCAAAACAAACTTGACAGAAAGTTGAACATCACGTAAGCAACAAACTAACACATACTTTGACCTCAATAGACACTTTAAAACATCAAACAAACTCCACATGCATATTCTATTTATCTATTTTTTGAAAATAAAATATTTTCATTAATAGAAAAATAAATTAAAAATATTTGTAAATTTTCAAATTAAAAAAGAGATAGGTATATAATTTAACAAAATCTTAAAAGAAATAAATGTAACTTACTCTATCTTTTTTTTTTTGTCACTTCTCAAATCGAAGTAATGAATGGGGCCTAACTAGCCATAAGAATTAAAGTTAATTGGGCTGTAAGCATCAAATTGTTTTAATACAAAATATATGGTCTTGGACATAGTGATCAATTAGAATATCATCTAATTGGGCTATGGCCCAATATGCTATACCTAGCCCATTTAAGAAAATAGATCTTGTAGTTGGAGTGGCGGTGGCCCATTTGCTCTTGTAAGTGAATTGGGCCAATCTTTTATTAGACACTAATCACACTATGTATGGTAGAAATGCACAAATAAGTTATATATAGACTTAATTATAGTTGTGGAAGAAAGAAATTAAACTAGAGAATATAATACTCAAGCTAAGGCTCAATGAGAGATTTCCTTGCTGGGAAATGGGAGAAACCAGCTCCATATTTATAGTGTTTTAAAGTAACTTATTGCAAGCTTACTATTTTTTTTCTTTTTTTTTTAATTTCAAATATATATGTGTAATTGCAGGGTAGAGTTGTGGCACATCATATTATTCATGAAAGATGCATGCGTAGGCCTTATTTGACCTATAGTTATGCTGTTTTTTAATTTCTTTTTATTTGTTGATGATGAATTGAATCCCATACAGAAGGAACGACCTCCTAGAATCTACACAAATTTAGATATTGGAGAGGCAGATAAGAGTTTATTTATATCAAATTATCTACTTCAATCTTAAATGGATATTGAGTATTTAGAAGAGTGAAGATGTGATAATACCAATTGGAAGACTAAGAAGATATATATGGAGGTAACCACAATGTGTACAACCAGACTGGACCAAATGGAGAGGTACTTAAGTGTTAATAATCATGTTTCATGAATAGAATAACAGAGACATAGTCAAACACAACTAGACTGCAAGTAGTGACAGCAAAAGTTCTTGATGTCCAATTTTAGTCTAGACCTTAACCTTCCAACTCCAATATTATGAAACTTCGCACATCAATTTCAACAAGTAATTCAATTATTCTTCTCAGATGTTTCTAAGCAAATCATATTATTATTAATTAGTTAGTCATGACTCATGAGATACATGACAAAAATCCCTTTCTCTAAAGGCATTACTTGAAGGCTATATTATGGAAGACAGAGATTACCTTGATGATCTCAACAAGCACAAGCTAAGGAGAATTGATTAATGACAAGAAAAAAGCTCACAAAGTTTATAGACAAATTAAAGGCTCCACGTACTCATCACAGTCACATTCAGTACATTCATGTCTTATTAATTAATTTCCACTAATAATATATATTTGTGCACTATTTTAATGCTTTCATTTACCCTCCTAGCTACTGTTCTTTCTCTTTATTTGTCTAATCATGCGCCTTCTCGATCTTATCTCTCAACACATACCTTTCCAACACAGAAAAACTATCTTTACCATTTATATATAACCATAATTTCACACACACGTCATGTATATATATATATATATATAAAGAAATTAATTAAATAATTATTTATGGTTGGACACTTTTTCTCCAAATCGATGGCTTCAATATCCCTTTGCGAAGCAGTGACTGATCAGAGGGAATCCCATGTTACTACAAATTAATTTAAAGAAACCAGGGCAGAGAGAAGAAAATTGATGGTGACATGCACGTCCAGAACAATTATAATTTTCAAAAAGGTCTTGGATTATTTGATTATAATTCATGAAAAGTGCTCAATTAAGACTGCGTTTGGTTGACAATATATATACATATAAGTTAAAGGCACTCTTAACTTGCACACATTTATTAAAGTTGAACATGCATTGAATCACACAGATTACCTTGATGATCTCAACAAGCTGATCAACTCCACTCTCTCCAGGAAATAAAGGCTGTAAAAATAATTAAAAATTTATTAACACAAAATTTGATATAATTTATTGATCAAAAATAGCAAGAGTTCACATCAACAGCCACCAACCTGTCCAAGCAGCAGCTCAGCTAAAACGCAACCAACAGACCAGATGTCAATAGCTGTACTATACAGACGAAACATATCCAATTCCAATGCGTGAAACTAATCGATTATATGAAGCAAATGAACAACTTAAGTCAACATATATACTTGGACAGCAAGACTTTGAATGGGAATTTTAAATGGCGAAATATATAGCTATTATGTTTATATACAATTCTTTATATATTTGCTATTATGTTTCTTTTAATAAAAATGAAGTATCTGAAAGAGAAACTGATATATATAAAATTCATTCACCAGTAGAACTAAATTTTCTTCATGGGATTTTGGGTATGGAAATATTGCATTGAAAAAGTAGAAGAAACTGATATATATAATTTCCAGAACGCAGCAAGTAGGAAACAATTTAAGGGCAGCAAGTAGGAAACAATTTAAGGGCAAATGAAAACAATTTAGGAACAATCAGAGGCAAGAAATGAAAAAGGAACAATTTAGGAACAATAAAAGTTAAAAATAATAATATTCCCAGTACAATAATCCACTGCAAAATCAATTATCAAAAGAAAGAAAAAATCCACTGCAAAATCAATGAGATGCCTAACTTACAATTTGTAAATTCTGAATTTTAGTGAGAAATCAAGTATTTTCCTACTCAAGTATTTTCAAGTTATATATATGAAAGGCGATTTTGTTTTTTCTTCGAAATGAAGCATTTTCCTACTCTGGTTTCCATGTATATCAATATTTTTTACTGCATAGATTATATATAAAAGTATATAATGAGTACAATCTTTACTGCATAGACTATATATAAAAGAATTAAGAGTTGTTCTCTTCAATTAAAGAGTTGAAGTAATTGTCATCACTTTGGGATGAATCAATTATTCAAGAACTATTGATACTTGAGAGTCTAGCTAGAGTAGTATTTTTGCCTAGTTGAGTTCGAATTTCTTTCTTGCTTAAGCACTACTTACTACACATATGTAGCAGTTAAAAAACTACAATGCTTCAATTTGCAATAATTAACATTATCCAACATGCCTCATAATGAATAATGAATAATGAACATTAACCTTCAATATAATATACTTGAAGCAAATAAAAAACTGGGGCAGAACAATCTCAGCTCTTACAAAGGACGGCAAATAAATCCCAAATAAATTTCACCTCTTACAAAGGACGACAAGTGGTAACGCAATCTCAGCTTTGGCTTCCAAAAATGTGGAAAAGCAAATAAAAAACTTGAAGAGCAGAACAATCGAAGATGAAGACGAGACACCGCAAAGGAGAGCAACTTGAAGGCAAAGAAGCGAAGATCAGAGAGACTTGGAACCGAAATCGAAGTACAGTTACGCAGAAATGGCCTCTTCCAACAAAACTGGGGCAATAGTATACATTCACAAAAGGAAGAAGAAATATAAAACGAAACGAAACAAAAGGAAGAAGAAATAAGGAAATATAATCTTTACCGGCGAAGCGGCGGCGAAGCGGCGGCGATGGGAGAGCTTGCGGGACAGCTTCAGGAGAAAACGGCGATTGGAGAGACGGAATAGAGCAGTCGATGCGTTAGGGTAGAAAAAAGAAAAAGGGGGAAAAGAAAAAAAATAGGTTTGATGGAATTTTGAGAAAAAAAAAAGTGCCCTTACGGAATAGAGACGGAATAGAGCAGTCTCTATTCCGTCTCTAATTTCAGAAACGATGTCGTTTCCAGTTTCTTAATTTTAAGACTGATCAGAGACGGAATCAGTAGTCTCTTTTCCGTCTCTATTTACGGCGCCAAAAAATTTTCATTTCGCGCCTAAAAAAATCCAAGGGAGCGCGAAAATTTTCTTTTATGGGGACGGATTTGAGTCGGGACAAATTAGAGACGGAATTTTCCCTCTCTAATTTCCGTCTCTAATCTTAAAAAAATGGTGCACTTTCATATTCAGCGTTAAAGACAGACTCGGGATGTATTAGAGACGGCTTAGAGACGGATTGTTATCCGTCTCTAATTTCCGTCTCTAAATACCTATTTTTTGGTAGTGGATGTGGATATGTGGTTTGCCTACTTGCCTATTTGTAAGAATTATTTAGTGGTTAACATGCTATTGTTGTTTCTAAACTGTTATATATGAAAGTATCTGTATATGTGTGTTTGACTACAGGTAAAAAGGTACTGGAGGCTATCCATGTGGTGACATGAGATACGCCGAACAGTACAAGCAAGGGGGTAAGTTACTGATTGAGTCCAATGTTTGGTTTACCATATTAATAAGAAACTCACCTAAGAAATCATAAAGAAAGTGTTGCTAACGTCGACGTTTTATGGTAATTGAACTTAGGAAAGACCTTAGAGCTAGGTTATGATCTAAACCAAGGGTTTGGGAACAATATGAGGATTAATACGATCTCTTAATTGATTAGTGAGTCGTAGGGATGTCCACACTAGCTAGGTAAAGTCAGTTTAGGATAGTAATGGGTAGATAGAGTCAGGATCCCAGCTGAAAGCTTGGGAAGATAAACAAGTTAAAACAATTGCCCGTTGAGGCCATTGCCCTAGCCTAACACTAGGGTCAGTTAAAGAGTAATAGATTTGCCCGTTGAGGCCATTGCCCTAGCCTGGTACTAGGGTCAGTTAAAGAGTAAAGCATTTGCCCGTTGAGGCCATTGCCCTAGCCTGGCACTAGGGTCAGTTGATTGAGTTACAGTTTTCATATGATATGTTAATTATGATTGTTTGATTATGAGAAGCATGATAGAAAAGCATGATCCGTAGGTTTATCTTTGATTTTAATGTTATATTAATATTTCCTGATCGTAATATAACATTTGATAAACTGGACTTTCATGCGCATGTGATTGTGGGTGTTTCCCTTTCCCCAGCTGTAGTGGTACCCGCCGCTACGCCGAGGATGGGAAGCTTCTCACTGAGACTGTTTGACTCACTCCCTCTGCTTCAATGTTTCAGATACAGGGATCGGGCAAGCATCGACGTCCGGACAATGATACGGACATCAGACCATCCTTACGCTTATGTTCGCGTGGGTGGACTCCTTTTGGTTATTTTGATTTCACTTGTTGTATATATTTTAAAGTTGTAAGAGTTTTATATATACATTTACAGCTTTTGATATGTACTTACTCTAGAATTGTCGGCTTCACATGTACTTAAAAGACAAGTCCAGTTGGGGATAAACTAGGATTTATGTTTGAGTATATAAACTTCTGCATGTGAATAGGATAGATCGTACGCATTGAGGCGTACGGTCAATATGATATGGATATATATTATGTGTGCTTGCTGCATGTGAATAGGATAGATCGTACGTATTGATACGTACGGTCAATATGATATTAATATTTACATTATGAGTGCTGATGAATATATCTATACACTGGATTGAGCTGAAGCGGTATTGAGCGAACCGTTGATTACAGGTTAATTAGGCCACCAGTGAGGTGTGGCCACTAGTATGATAAATATATATTGATTGTATAGCAGGGTAGTTATAATCATGTTTACAGGATAAGGCTTACGGGTTTAGAGGTAAAAATCTATTCCCGTGCCGGTCACGTACTCCCTATTTGGGGTCGTGACAATAATAGAGAATTATTTACTTTCTAACTATTTTTTTTACTACCCATTATTTTAACCTACAAAAAGAAACCCTATTTAATAGTATTCAAAATCATTTTCTCCAAAAAAAAAATAGTATTCAAAATCATAATTGAAATATATGTTAATTATCAACATTTTAAAAAATAAATACCTTAAAAATTAATTAAAAGCTCGCAAAATAAAAAAATAGTTAAAAAAATTCAATAATGATATTTGACAATTTAATGTATTATATATTAAATGAGTACTAATTATTTGATAATTTAGTGAAATTAATGATCATTAAAGTAATTAATGATGATAATTATGATATTGTCATTATACTATCGATCTGAAATCTCTCTTCACAATTACAATTAATTGGTTTCCATATATTTCGAATACAATTTTAAGACTTTTAAACTGGAATTTTTAAAAATAAGATTTGTATTTAATTTTTTATTATAATTTTCTGTATATAAATTGGGATTAAAATTTTTTTATTAACATATTTAATTTTTATATGTTATATGATCTTGACAATTTAATTTCACAAATCATAATTGTTTTTATATTGGACCTTTAATTTTTAATTTATTAAAACATATTAATGTTTTAAATGAAACAAAAAAAATTATGAATTATGATTTTAACCTAAAAATTAAGCTCTATTTCATATTATTCAAAATGAAAAATAATATATGAAAAATAGTATGTTTGAATTAATATATGGGATCAAAATGAAAAATAAAGTCAAATTAACTGATCATATTGACATTGATGCAAACTTTAATGTCTACACATTATGTAACTTGAATAATAAGTTGATAATACCAACATGTGATTGGTTGGAGTGGTAGGTACTCCATTCCCCTTAAGCAAGGTTCGAGACTTGCGTATGGAAAAATTTCTGCTGGAAGAGCTCTACCCCCGTTATGGAACCTCCGCTAGCTCAAACAGGACTTTAAAGAGCGTGGTTAATTAAAAAAACTAAAATTGTTCAATTCCAAGGACTTTAAACGCCATAGAACTAAAATTGTAGAGAATTCATATAAATTTTACATTTTTCTATTTTGTAATTGAGTATTTGTACATTTTGATGGCCAAAACAATAAACAAAATGATAATGTAATCCCCCTGTTTGGATTTGTTCACATTGTAGTATGAATGAAATGGCTCTTCAATTTTTTTCAGAATTATTCAGATATGCAAGGAGAGTTGCTCCTATGACTTGGGAAGATTTTTAGAGGGAATTCCTGGGTCGGTTTCTATCTGAAGGAATGAGGTATGCCAAGCGTCAACAGTTTGAAGATTTGTGGATGACGCCGAATATGTCAATGACTGAGTTTGAGCTGCAGTTCACGAAGCTAGCTCAATATGCTCCAGAATTGGTTCCCGATGAGAGGGAGTTGATTAAGAGGTTTATCCACAGGTTGGTAGAGCCATTGTTCGTAGTTCTACTGCCGCAATGTGGTCAGTTTGAAACTCTAGCATAGGCTGCTTATTGTGCCAGGGTAATTGAAAATAGAAAGAAGTTTGGGAGATCGGCGAATCCCAAGAACAAGTTCCTCACAGGTAGTGATGGACAGGGATGGAAGAAGAAGCAAAAGACAGCTGGTAATTCTGGTATAGTTCCAAGTTATGCAGGGCAAGTTGGTGGGCAGTCTGTTATTACCACCACAAGTTCTGGGAGGAGTAACACCCAAGGTGGGCAGAGGTTCCAAGGCAGTAGTCAGGGCGGTAGCCAGAGACCGCAGTGTGGAACATGTGGAAGATTTCATTTTGGAGAGTGCAAAGTTATGAAGGGAGGTTGTTACATCTATGGACAGTTCGGGCACATGGCTAAGGAATGTCCGCAGAGGAAGAGTAATACGAGTGTCAAGAGCAATCCTACTCCGGGCAGTACTCCAATTGCAGCCCCACCGGTTAGAATTGTACCACCCCAAGTCAATACTTCAGGAGCGGGCAGAGGTAGAGGAGCAGGAGCAGGAGGTAGAGGCCCAGGTGCACCAGGGGGAGGACAGGCACGGGTGTTTGCTTTGTCTCGACAGGATGCACATGCCTCAAATGCAGTAGTGACAGGTACACTTTCAGTATGCTCTCTCCAGGCCCTTGTATTATTTGATTCTGGTTCAACACATTCCTACATCTCACATGCATTTGCACGGAAAGTTGAGAAAAGTCTGACTAGGTTGAAGGAGACAGAAATGGTCTCTACTCCGATGGGTGAATCAGTACAAGTCAAGTACGTCTATGAGTCATGTGTGGTTGTGGTCGAGGGTCATGAAACAGTTGTGGACCTACGACTACTATACATGGTAGACCTGGATGTCATTCTGGGTATGGATTGGTTGGCATCTTGTCATGCAGTAGTTGATTACAGGGCAAAGTGTTTGAAATTCAACATGCCGGATGAAGAGTCATTTGTGGTGCGGGGTGATGGTGCTGCACCATATCCGAGTCTAATCTCAGCAATGAAAGCTTCCAAGCTACTCAAGAATGGGTGTAAATGATATCTGGCTTTTGTGAGGGATACTACGAAAGAAGTACTTCCTACGAATCAGGTACCAGTGGTTCGGGAATTTCTTGATGTATTTCCTGACGATTTGCCTGGTTTGCCGCCTGATCGAGAGATTGAATTTGAGATCAAGCTTTTACCTCAGCCGATTTCTACACCACCCTATAGAATGGCTCCGAAGGAGTTGAAGGAGCTACACACGCAGTTACAGGAATTACTTGATAAGGGTTTCATCAGACCCAGTTTTTCACCTTGGGGTGCACCGGTTCTATTCGTGAAGAAGAAGGATGGAACTTTAAGATTGTGTATCGATTACCGAAAGTTGAATAAGGTAACGGTTCGCAATCAATATCCACTTCCAAGAATCGATGATATGTTCGATCAGTTGCAAGGTGCTAAGAGGTTTTCAAAGATCGATCTACGATCAGGGTATCATCAGTTGAAGATTAGAAAAGAAGATGTGCCCAAGACTGCTTTTCGAACCCGATACGGCCATTATGAGTTTCTAGTCATGTCGTTCGGGCTAACTAATGCACCAGTAGCTTTTATGGACATGATGAATCGGGTTTTCAAGCCATTTCTAGACCGGTTTGTCATTGTATTCATAGATGACATTCTAGTTTATTCCAAGAATGCTGAGGAGCACGCAGAGCATTTGAGACTGGCATTACAGAAGCTGAGAGAAGAGAAATTGTATGCTAAGTTTTCAAAATGCGAGTTTTGGCTTGATAAGGTTGCATTTCTCGGTCACGTGGTATCTTCAGAGGGAATCCATGTTGATCCGAGCAAGGTGGAAGCCGTGAAGAATTGGTCCCAGCCTACCTCAGTCACGGAGATCCGCAGTTTTCTAGGTTTGGCTGGATACTATAGAAGGTTTGTGCAGGACTTTTCGAGAGTTCCTGCACCTCTTACAAAGTTAACTCAGAAAGGGGTAAAGTTTATATGGGATGACAAGTGTGAAGAGAGTTTTCAGAAGCTAAAGGAAAGTCTCACCACAGCACCGGTGTTAGCTCTTCCTGAGGGCACCGGATGGTATGTGGTTTACTATGATGCTTCACGAGTTGGGTTAGGGTGTGTTCTTATGCAACATGGAAAGGTGATTGCTTATGCGTCTAGGCAACTCCGGAAGCACGAAAAGAACTACCCAACTCACGATCTTGAAATGGCAGCGGTGGTATTTGCCTTGAAGATTTGGAGGCACTACCTTTATGGCGAAACATGTGAGGTGTACACAGACCACAAGAGCCTTAAGTACATTTTCGAGCAGAAAGATCTGAATCTGAGACAACGCAGGTGGATGGAGTTGTTGAAAGACTATGACTGCACGATTTTGTACCATCCTGGTAAGGCGAATGTAGTGGCAGACGCTTTGAGCCGAAAGTCAATGGGTAGCTTAGCCCATATCAATGAAGTACGAAGGCCATTAATTCGGGAAATACATGAGCTAGAACAGTATGGAACTCAGTTTGAAATTGGAGACTCCGACTTGTTTCTAGCCCATGTCCAAGCCAAGTCAGCTCTAGCTGAAGAGGTTAAATCCAAGCAAGGTCAAGACGCCGACCTCAAACAGATCAGAGATATAGTGGTTAAGGGGGAGAAGGGCGACGTCCGATTCTCCATAGATGACAATGGCATACTCTAGTTGGAAGGACGACTGTGTGTACCTATGGTAGATGGGTTGAAAGAAAGAATTCTTGATGAGGCACACAAGACAGCGTACACAATCCATCCGGGTAGTAATAAAATGTATCAAGATCTGAGAGAATTGTACTGGTGGAACGGTATGAAAAAGGATGTGGCAAACTACGTATCTAGATGTCTAGTGTGTCAGCAGGTTAAGGCTGAACACCAAAAGCCCGCCGGAACACTTCAACAGATAGAAATTCCTGAATGGAAGTGAGAAAGGATTACTATGGATTTTGTGACAGGATTGCCGCGATCACAGAGAGGATTCGACTCAGTTTGGGTAATTGTTGATCGGATGACCAAGTCCGCCCATTTCCTGCCAGTTAAGACCACTTACGGAGTGGGTCAGTATGCCCAGTTGTACCTATCAGAGATAGTGAGGTTGCATGGAGTGCTGGTGTCGATTATCTCTGACAGAGGGCCACAGTTTACCTCTCGATTCTGGAGAGCATTGCAGGAGGCATTGGGGACAAGGGTTGATCTGAGTACAGCATTTCATCCCCAGACAGATGGGCAATCTGAGAGGACCATTCAGATTTTAGAGGACATGCTTAGGGCATGTGTTATGGATTTCGGCGGAGGGTGGGAGAAATACCTGCCATTAGCGGAGTTTGCCTACAATAACAGTTACCAATCCAGTATTCAGATGGCACCCTTCGAGGCTTTGTACGGTCGAAAGTGCAGGTCCCCGATTGGGTGGTTCGAGGTCGGAGAGGCCAAGTTGGTTGGTCCAGAACTTGTGCAGGATGCTTTGGACAAGATAAAGTCCATTAGAGAAAGGCTTGCTACAGCTCAAAGTAGGCAGAAGTCGTATGCTGACAACCGGAGAAGAGAGTTAGAGTTTGCTGTGGGTGAGCAGGTGTTCTTAAAAATTTCACCGATGAAGGGCGTGATGAGATTTGGCAAGAAAGGCAAGCTAAGTCCAAGATACATCAGACCGTTTGAGATTCTAGAACGCGTGGGAAATGTTGCCTACCATCTAGAATTGCCAGCGGAGTTGGAAGGAGTTCATCCGGTGTTTCACGTGTCTATGCTTCGCAAGTACCTGCCAGATCCCTCTCATGTAATCCAACCCCAGGAAGTACAACTACCTGAGAGTCTAACTTATGAGGAGATGCCAGTGGAAATCCTAGATCGCCAATTGAAGAAGCTGAGATCAAAGGAGATACCCTTGGTGAAAGTCCTGTGGCGAAACCATTCGGTTGAGGAAGCAACGTGGGAAGTTGAGGCGGAGATGCGCAGGACACATCCTCACCTTTTTCAAGACTAAGGTTAGTATTTTAATTGAAATTCGGGGACCGAATTTCTTAAGGGAGGAAGATTGTATTACCCGGGAAATTTTTTCAAAGTTTAAAATGAAATGAAAGGGAAAGAAATAAAGTAGAAAATAATTTTTGAACTTAATTCAGGACCTAAGGAATTGGAAACCTGAATTAAATGGGGAAAAGAGAGTAGGGAATATTTTTGGGTATTTAAATTTGGGGTATAAGAGAAAATAAAATTTATTGGAAAGAGGAGGGATTTAATTGGGGATATTTTTCCACCTCTTATTTATTATAATTATTATTATTAGTGATTAATTATTAGTTATTTTATAATTTAAGTATTTAATTATTATTATTATTATTATTATTATTATTATTATTATTATTATTATTATATACTTTTAATTAATTTTTGGGGGGTGCGTGGGTTTGTTTAAATGAAGAAAAGAAGGGATTAAGAAAGAAAAGAGAGGAAGAGAGAGAGAGAAACGTGCACGAAAGGAGAGAAAGAAAAGAGAGGAAGAGAGAGAGGGTGGAGACGCGTGAGGGAAGAAGAAGGGGGAAGAAAGAGGAGGAATCTCACCGGGATCTCGCCGGAGGAGAGCTAGTCGACGCCGGAAAAGCTCACCGGAGCTCGGGTACAACGTCTCCTACACCTTCCACCAATCGAATCAAAGGTTGGTAATTCCAATTTCATTCGAAAACCCCAATTTCTTCATTTTTAGGGATTTCTTCGATCCACCTTCGATTGGGTCATTTCAAGGGTAGATTGAGACCTAGGAGGTGTTCTTGAACACCTAGTTGAGGTAAGAATCGAAATTATATCCTCGGATTTAGCCGAATTCGAATTTGAAAGGATTTGGGGTTGAAAATTATAATTATTCCTAATTTGGAGAAATTGTTGAAAATTAGAATTGAGCTTGGATTTGAGTAAATAGACTTGTATTGGAATTACTGAAAGTATATTGCTGAAATATTAGCTGAACAAGACCCGTGAAGAGCTGGTCCGAGGTTACTAAGGTTGAACCTTGACGTTAACGGGCTGGGTCCCTGCTCGGATTGCCCAATTACACTTTAAGGGTGATATTGAGGGCTCCAAACCTCTTCTTTTCAATCTTAAACACCCTAGAATAATTCTAAAAAAAATGTTATCAAGCATCAAGAATTATTTTAGGTACTTTCTTGTTTCTCAAGGATGGAAACTTGCGGAACAATAAAGTCCAAAATTTAAAATGGCAATTTAATTCCTTCGTAATTATTAGGAAACCTTAAGTAAGATAATTTAGAAGCATATCGAGGTTTAGTAACTCAAATCCAAGGCTCTAAAATTAATTCAAGGTGAGCGATAATTATACGAAACCAAGTATGTAGCACTAGAGACTCTCATGGAAGAGAGGGAAGACGGATAAGACCAAGAAGTCGGTTCTTGGCGACGTCTAGATGCATTTTTAGGTATGAGCATGTCACATGCATATGAATTACATATATTTTGAGATGTTAACCACATGAATGCATTCGTTAGGAAACCACGACTCGTCCGGAGCGGGAGTTACTCCAGGACTAGCGCAGGGAAGCCGTCCAGGTGAGGGGTTTCCCATCCTTGCCCTACAGGGTTGATTGAGGATGTGCATATGTGGTTTGCCTACTTGCCTATTTGTAAGAATTATTTAGTGGTTAACATGCTATTGTTGTTTCTAAACTGTTATATATGAAAGTATCTGTATATGTGTGTTTGACTACAGGTAAAAAGGTACTGGAAGCTATCCATGTGGTGACATGAGATACGCCGAACAGTACAAGCAAGGGGGTAAGTTACTGATTGAGTCCAATGTTTGGTTTACCATATTAATTAGAAACTCACCTAAGAAATCATAAAGAAAGTGTTGCTAACGTCGACGTTTTATGGTAATTGAACTTAGGAAAGACCTTAGAGCTAGGTTATGATCTAAACCAAGGGTTTGGGAACAATATGAGGATTAATACGATCTCTTAATTGATTAGTGAGTCGTAGGGATGTCCACACTAGCTAGGTAAAGTCAGCTTAGGATAGTAATGGGTAGATAGAGTCAGGATCCCAGCTGAAAGCTTGGGAAGACAAACAAGTTAAAACAATTGCCCGTTGAGGCCATTGCCCTAGCCTGGCACTAGGGTCAGTTAAAGAGTAATAGATTTGCCCGTTGAGGCCATTGCCCTAGCCTGGTACTAGGGTCAGTTAAAGAGTAAAGCATTTGCCCATTGAGGCCATTGCCCTAGCCTGGCACTAGGGTCAGTTAAAGATTAAGAGAAATTGCCCGTTGAGGCCATTGCCCTAGCCTGACACTAGGGTCAGTTGATTGAGTTACAGTTTTCATATGATATGTTAATTATGATTGTTTGATTATGAGAAGCATGATAGAAAAACATGATCCGTAGGTTTATCTTTGATTTTAATGTTATATTAATATTGCCTGATCGTAATATAACATTTGATAAACTGGACTTTCATGCGCATGTGATTGTGGGTGTTTCCCTTTCCCCAGCTGTAGTGGTACCCGCCGCTACGCCGAGGATGGGAAGCTTCTCACTAAGTCTGTTTGACTCACTCCCTCTGCTTCAATGTTTCAGATACAGGGATCGGGCAGGCATCGACGTCCGGACAGTGATACGGACATCAGACCATCCTTACGCTTTTGTTCGCGTGGGTGGACTCCTTTTGGTTATTTTGATTTCACTTGTTGTATATATTTTAATGTTGTAAGAGTTTTATATATACATTTACACCTTTTGATATGTACTTACTCTAGAATTGTCGGCTTCACATGTACTTAAAAGACAAGTCCAGTTGGGGATAAACTAGGATTTATGTTTGAGTATATAAACTTCTGCATGTGAATAGGATAGATCGTACGCATTGAGGCGTACGGTCAATATGATATGGATATATATTATGTGTGCTTGCTGCATGTGAATAGGATAGATCGTACGTATTGATACGTACGGTCAATATGATATTAATATTTACATTATGAGTGATGATGAATATATCTATACACTGGATTGAGCTGAAGCGGTATTGAGCGAACCGTGGATTGCAGGTTAATTAGGCCACCAGTGAGGTGTGGCCACTAGTATGATAAATATATATTGATTGTATAGCAGGGTAGTTATAATCATGTTTACAGGATAAGACTTACGGGTTTAGAGGTAAAAATCTATTCCCGTGCCGGTCACGTACTCCCTATTTGGGGTCGTGACAATAATAGAGAATTATTTACTTTCTAACTATTTTTTTTACTACCCATTATTTTAACCTACAAAAAAGAAACCCTATTTAATAGTATTCAAAATCATTTTCTCCAAAAAAAATAGTATTCAAAATCATAATTGAAATATATGTTAATTATCAAAATTTTAAAAAATAAATACCTTAAAAATTAATTAAAAGCTCGCAAAATAAAAAAATAGTTAAAAAAATTCAATAATGATATTTGACAATTTAATGTATTATGTATTAAATGAGTACTAATTATTTGATAATTTAGTGAAACTAATGATCATTAAAGTAATTAATGATGATAATTATGATATTGTCATTATACTATCGATCTGAAATCTTTCTTCACAATTACAATTAATTGGTTTCCATATATTTCGAATTCAATTTTAAGACTTTTAAACTGAAATTTTTAAAAATAAGATTTGTATTTAATTTTTTATTATAATTTTCTGTATATAAATTGGGATTAAAATTTTTTTATTAACATATTTAATTTTTATATGTTATATGATCTTGACAATTTAATTTCACAAATCATAATTGTTTTTATATTGGACCTTTAATTTTTAATTTATTAAAACATATTAATGTTTTAAATGAAACCAAAAAAATTATGAATTATGATTTTAACCTAAAAATTAAGCTCTATTTCATATTATTCAAAATGAAAAATAATATATGAAAAATAGTATGTTTGAATTAATATATGGGATCAAAATGAAAAATAAAGTCAAATTAACTGATCATATTGACATTGATGCAAACTTTAATGTCTACACATTATGTAACTTGAATAATAAGTTGATAATACCAACATGTGATCGGTTGGAGTGGTAGGTACTCCATTCCCCTTAAGCAAGGTTCGAGACTTGCGTATGGAAAAATTTCTGCTGGAAGAGCTCTACTCCCGTTATGGAATCTCCGCTAGCTCATACAGGACTTTAAAGAGCGTGGTTAATTAAAAAAAAAACTAAAATTGTTCAATTCCAAGGACTTTAAACACCATAGAACTAAAATTGTAGAGAACTCCTATAAATTTTACATTTTTCTATTTTGTAATTGAGTATTTGTACATTTTGATGGCCAAAACAATAAACAAAATGATAATGTAATCCCCCTATTTGGATTTGTTCACATTGTAGTATGAATGAAATGGCTCTTCAATTTTTTTCAGAGTTATTCAAATATCATTTTTTATTACCTATTAATTGAGGTTTTTCTATTATACAATCATGGTTGAGTGCAATTATGCCCCACATTTAAAATAATTATACTTTTAACACAAAAATTTTAAATTATTTTTTCCTTAGATATATGATAATTACACTTTTAGTATTGTTTTATTTTATTTTATTAATTTATACAAAAAAATCCATATAGCAAAAATATAATATGTAGTGTAATGTTGTTTTTTTAATTAATAAAATCATACAAATAATTTTTTTTATAAAAAAACTTAAATACCAAAATATAATTATCATAAATTCAGAGAAAAAAATGTTCGGTATTAAAAAAGTGCAATTATTATAAATTTAGGGCTACCAAAAAGTCTTTTAATTTAGACATATATACTAGAAATAAAAATTTCAAAATTAGGCTTGGTTGAGAGGTTTGAAGAGAGTATGTGAGATGATTATTAGTTGAATGATGTAGAGAGGGGCAGGGTGGAATAATTTAAACAAATCACTCCACTAATCGGAAAAGTTAAAAAAAAATACTAATGAGAGTGGTGAAAGTGAAAATTTTAGTATCACCCTTAGGATGATAAATAAAAGTAAGAAAAGGAAGAGATTTCAAAATGAAAATAAATAATAAAAACTATATAAACCTTTCAATTCCACCTACACCACTCTCAAACCCTAAAATATTCATTTAAGGTCAAATACAATTAATTCGTAGTTGTTATTATGTTTTTTATTATATATTTTAAATCAATAAAATTTAAAACCCTTCATAAAAAAATGAAATATAAAACCCAAAGATATATCCAATATATAAAATTTTATATATATATATATATATACACACATACATGATATCTTTTTCATAAGGTTTATTATAATTCATATTAATAATTTTATTTAATAAAATTATAATTAGCAAATAATTATTATATTATATAATCATCTATAAACATAACCCGTGCATCTATGCTTAACCTTTTCTCAATTGACCTATTGCCTTTTTTCAATCTTCAAGTCCTTCATTATATTCATGTTCTTGAATTTGTAAAATGAATTTTTAAAGGGCATATTTGATAATTATTAATTTATTATTAATGGCTTGATTGAGAGTAATTAATTATACATATATATATGTAGCTTAATTTTCTTGCATATATAATTAATCATTCTTGCTTGAATATATATTAATATTTGATAATTACTACCTACTTTTCATTTATGTATATATGGTGCAGAAAGTTTTAGAGAAAAAAAATGATGGAGGAGAGCATTTCCCATTATATGGCATATGCTTGGGTTTTGAACTTATTTCAATGACTGTTAACAAGGTAATTTATCCATCTTAGTTTTATTTTAAAAAATAAAATAAAAATTATTGTATTTTATTGTTACCTTTGTGAATTGATAATTCATTAGCCCTTAAAAAATTAATGAATTCTGTTTTCGGCTGTTGTTTTCTTGATAACAGGACAACAATATTCTTGAAGAATTTAGTTTAGGAAATCAGGCAAGTACTCTTGACTTTACCCAAAATGCTGATATTGGTGAAACTATATTTCAAAGGTAATACAGTTTTTTCTCACTTTAATACAATTTTATTAAATGCGTGTTTGGATTCAAGAGAAATTAACATGTTATTTTTTCTTTAATTTTTTGTGGGAGCAACTTGGAGGTACATATTTTTTTTCCTTTTCTCTTTTTGGATTTTGTTTGGTAGAATTTATTTTGGATTTGGTTCCATGAATCGTTTGCTATTCGTTTATTGTGATGGATCACTTTTCTTTTCGTGCCTGTATTTTGCATTTTCTGGGAGTATAACTTTATGCTTATCTTTTGATCTTTTGTAATTCAAAATTGGTTTAGTAGAAATGTTTTTGGTGACTTCGAATAGCTTACATTAACTCACTTTGTTTTGGAAAAAGTGGGTTCAACGCTACTTGATAATAACACAAACATGTTAATAAAGTGAAATGAACTATTTTCTATGTCATAGATAAATAGGGGTATAAGGGGTGAAATCTGTAATTGCACATGGTTCTTAAGTTAACCAGTACTATGACTTTCATTATATTAAAACATATGGTGATCCTTGGTAATGAAATCATGCTTTGCTCACAGGTAGATGTTACTCTTAATTAAATTAAAATGGATTGATAAAGGATTTAATTTGATTAAATTTAATTAATGGAAAAAGATGACATCTAATTAGAATTATTGATTAACATGTCTAGGTGTGTGTAGGATTAACTTTGGCATATAGAGATATTATTCATAACTCAAATGAAGCTTTTTAACTATTAATACATAAAAAAATTTAAATCAAATTGAGGTTCTGCTTTGTTCAAATTTCTTAAGTTTGGATTTTGGAATGTGAATGGAATGTAAGCAAGTGTTGTGTTAGTTATTTGCAAACAATATTAGATTGTCCATGACAATCCACGTAGCCTACTACACAGGAGTTGATGACTAGCTAGGGCCTAGGAACATATTCTTGGATGATGAAGTTTGCTATGGATTAACAATAATTCTTAAGCACTAGAAGTTTAAACCCTGTAAAACTTACCCAGATTTCGGTGTTGTCCTTTCTTGATTTCTGATGGTTAATGGTGTGAATTCTGAACTCTTGGTGTCCTCTGTAAGTCAATCCCAGTCTTCTGGATAGAATATTTTTCAATCAATCTGAAATTGATTGAAAAATGTATTTTTCCTTTATGTAGTAATAATGTCATGAGCTTATAGTATAAAATTAAAACAAAGTAAATAGGATTTAGAGGTCCTCCATCTATAATTTTATGGGGCAAAATTAACGGTAAGAAAATGAATAACACATGAATTTTATATGATCATGTGTCAAATAAAACTTCTAATGTTGTGTATAAGAAAATTTTTCAAAATGGAAAGTAGCATTTGACAATTTGACACTTTGATTATTATAAAACCTTTTATTAGATATATTAATGTGTTTCCATATAACAATTAGTTTTGTTATTCACAGTATGCAAGTTTTTAAGGTATTTATTAAAATATTTGTAATCCAACTACAATTATACTTTATATATTTTCCAACATATTTATTTATGTAATACCCGGAAATTTTCCAATCAACGTTAAGGTCCTAATTTAATTTTTTTATTTTAATTTGGAAGGAAAAGGAGAAAATTTAAAATAAATGAAATTTTATTTGGACCAAAATTAGGACCTAACGGGAAATATAGGGTGTAAGTTTATTAACCCCAAAGTTAATTTTAACAATAAATAAAATATATTAAATATATGTGTATATATATATATAAATAAATACAATTTATTTTTTTTATAAAAAATATATAATATGGGTGGCTGGAAGGGGGTCACACACGTGACCCCCCCTCACAATTAAACTTGGTCCCCAATTCGCAGAGAGAGAGAGCCCGAGGGTGTGAGCTGCAGAAAAAAAAAAGAAGGTGAAAGAGGGAGACCGGCGACGCTAGGGGCAACGGGGAGGAAGGACGTGAGTGCGGGAGAAGCCAGCCGGAGGTCGACGCGCCGTTCGCCGGGACCGAAGCCGTCGACGGCGACTTTGACGCCGGAGGAAGGAGGTCGACGCGGGTTCACGGAGGAGAGAGAGAGCAGCGACGGAAATTGCGTTTTCGCCGGAATCTTCGCCGGAATTCGCCGTTTCGAAGCCGGGGAAGGTGACCGGGAGTTCTTTCTACCCCATTCCATCATCCTATCCGATTGAATCGAGGTAAAAAAAGTCCCGAATCCCTCAAACCCCAAATTTATCTATTTTAGGGATTTTTGGAAAATTCCTAATTGGTATGAATAAATTATTTTGGGTTCTAATTTGAAGCTATTGGGTTGTTTAGAAGTACTTGGAAGTATATTTGTTGGAAAATTGATGAGGGAAGCTACCCAACTTGAAAACCATAGAGCAATGGAATGTAAAGTGAGGCAAAGTGTAGTATAAACTGAATTGGGATTGATTGGTGTGTTGGATTGGTGTTATAGAATGGTAGGGAGTGTGGAATATGCGAGGGATTAACGCCCGAGTAATTCCGTCTCAACCGGAAACCAATTTGGTATTAAAAGAGACACTTTTCAATCCAATTTAGAATATGGAGCTAAGATATTAGCTAGGAATTTAGATTATACCGTGGTGGATGCTCGGGATTGATTTAAATAGTGAAATGCTTTTATTAGGTGAATTATCAATTTTAAAGGATATCCGGCCACATATGTTGTATGTGGATATGAGTTGGAAGGTTGGTTGTGAAAGGTCACATACGAACGCTTGTAGGTGAAAATGAGTATTAAGAGAGAGGAAGAAGGTTAAGACCAAGGACTTGGTTCTTGGCAAAGTTTAATGTATTAATTTGACATGAGCATAGCATATGCATATAATTTGCATACAGTAAGGATGATAATGATGTAAATATATTTGTTAGGTAACCACGGATTGTCTGGAGCAGGAGTGACTCCAGGACCAGAAACAGGAAGCCGTCCAGGTGAGGGGTTTCCCATCCTTGCCCTACAGGGTTGAATGAGGATGTGAATACGTGGTTTGCTTACTTGCTTGTTTGTAAGAATTGTTAGGTAATAACATGCTATTGTTGTTCCTAAACTGTTAATTGTGAAAATATTTGTATATATGTGATTGATTTAAGTTGAAGTGGTACTGGAGGGTAACCATGTGATGACATGGGATACGCCAGGCAGTACAAGTAAAAATGGGTAGGATATTGATTTCGTTCAATTTTTGGTTTGTCCTAATAATTAGAAACCCACTAAGGAAATGAAATTGACTTATTTACACACTTCGACGTGATTTGTGGTAAACGAACTTAGGAAATACCTTAGAGCTAGGTTATTATCTAATCAAGGGTTGGGTACTAAGCAAAGAGTAGAAAATCTCATAATTGATTAGAAATTCTTAGTGGAGTTCACACTGCTGAGGAAAAGACACTTTAGAATAGAAATGGGTAGTCCGTGTGCAAACCCCAATGAAAGTAAGAGAGTGAAATATGACGTCAGACATTTGCCCGTTGTGGCTATTGCCCTAGCTTGGCACTAGGGTGGCGCATTACATATTCATGTTTGCCCGTTGTGGCTATTGCCCTAGCTTGGCACTAGGGTGGTGCATTACATATTCATGGTTGCCCGTTGTGGCTATTGCCCTAGCTTGGCACTAGGGTGACGCATTACATATTCATGTTTGCCCGTTGTGGCTATTGGCCTAGCTTGGCACTAGGGTGGTGCATTACATCTTCATGGTTGCCCGTCGTGGCTATTGCCCTAGCCTGGCACTAGGGTGGTGCATAACATTTAAAGGATTTGCCGTTGAGGCTATTGCCCTAGCGTGGCACTAGGGTCGATTGTATGATTTATAGTTTTTAATATGAAATGTTTCATGTTATTGGTTGCTTATGAGTAGCATGTTTGAGAAGCATGATTCCTAGGTTTATCTGTGACGTAACGTTATATTAATGTTGCCTGATCATTATATATCATCTGACAAACTGGTATTTCGTGCGCATGTGGTTGTGAGTGGTTCCCTTTCCCTAGCTGTAGTGGTACCCGCCGCTACGCCGAGGATGGGAAGCTTCTCACTGAGTCTGTTGGACTCACACCCTCTGTTTAAATGTTACAGATACAGGAATCGGGCAGGCTTCGACGTCCGGACAGTGATACGGACATCTATCCACTTGCATCGCATTTGTTCGCGTGGGTGGACATCTTTTGATTATTTAGCCTTCATTATTTTGAGTTGTATATATTCTAAAGTTGTAAAGGCGATGTAAATATTTGCAGCTTTTGAATTATGCTATATCTAGACATGTCGGCTTCATATGTGCTTACTGATAGGATTCTGGGTGTTGGGAAAGTCTTGATACACTTATATATATACATATCTGCGTATGTGAATAGGATAGATCACACATAATGGTGTGTGATCAATATGTATATGCTATATATATACGTGTGACTTGGTATATGTTGGATGAAAAATATAAATATCTGCATGTGAATAGGATAGATTACACGTATTGAGACGTGTAATCACTACGTATACTTAACTGTGCGTGTGAGTGTACATGTGTGATGATGACAGGTTATACATATATTGTGTGTGAATAGGATAGATCATTCCTTTGGGTTTGATCACTATGTATATATATATCTATGTGTGGATGACCTGAGTGTATGGATGTATATTTATATATACGTGAAATGGGCTGAAGTGGCATTGAGCGCCGTGGATTGCAGGTTATCTAGGCCACCAATGATGGTGTGGCCACTATATACACTATGTGAATATTGAATGATGATTGTATATAAGGGTAGATAATTTATGATTATAGATAAGGTTTACGGGTTTAGAGGCTAAATTCTATTCCCGTGCCGGTCACGGATTCTTGGAATCAGGGTCGTGACAATTTAGTTGCGATTTTTAAAATAGAATGTAATTTTATTTTCAGTTTAATCTATTATATCAATTAGTCAAACATACTACTACAATAATTTATAAATTAATCCCGTGCAGCGCACGGGTTCAAAACTAGTTGGAATTAAATCAGATTGAATTTGAACAAGTGGCAGCAGCAATGAACCCACCTTTTTGGATGATATATATATATATTTTTTTGTTAACGGATGATATATTTAAATCCTTCATGATGTGTAATGTGTTGATAATTAGTGGTTGACAATTGAGATTGATGTCTTCCCTTTGTGTCATCCCATGAAACATAATTATATTAAACTCCATAATGTTGGTTAGTCCCGTACCATTATCCTCTATATTAATCTTTAATTAACTCTTCAATTCGACGGTCAAATTCTCAGAAGCTTCAAAAAATCGAACAAGACTACCATTTCCAGCTCCAATAGCTATCATCGCCTCTTCCTCATAGTTACTAGTACTCTTGCAACTTTCGCTAACTTCTTCAATCTTCTTTCTTCGAACCCTTTCTTCTTCTTATTGGCTCCAATTGAAGTTTGATCTTCGTTACTTCATTCATAATTAACGGATGAAGCAACGGACAGAGCACCAACGACAGGTACTGTTTCTCTCTCTCCCTCTCCCCCCTTCTTCTTCCTTGCCTGTGCTCAGTTTCTCTTTTTTCCCCCTTTCCCCTATGCTAGCTAGGGTTCTTCTTGTGTTTATTTTTAGGTGTATTGTGTTTGTTTAATTTTTGGGGTAAATGAGGTAAAATTGCAGAGGAGATGGCTTGAACTGTGTTGTTTGGATTGGTCATGCCTACAGCTCTTCTGGGTTCGAGTGGTTGTACGCAAATGGCTTAACATGGGCAGCAACGAGTCTGATTACAGCGCCGACCGTGATGATGATGAGGATGATCCTGATAGTGATTCCGACAACGGAGGTGAGAGAACCTCTACAACGATAATGCTTCAACATATAGATACAGCATGGATCTAATACTTCATCTATAAGTGTTTGAAGATCCCTTTTCAGTTTCAGTCTCACTTTGATTTGGGTATTGTGCAGAATGGGGAAGAGAAGCACGGTTTAGGGAGAAGAGAGGCGATGAAGCTCCTCCTGAATTACGTGGTGACAATTTAATACGTAAAATATTCCAATTTACCGAATGATTGAACTGCTACGCATGGCTAATTTCTGAAAACCATCATCTTCATTGCATGTATTACTTTCAGGACTGGTATAAGAAATTTCTCTGGATGTAAACAATAATGGTTTTAAAGCTAGGAATTCATTTACATTTTTTTCAATCTGGATAATTCTCTTGGTGGCTTCAGCACATAGATATTCTAATTTCCCAAAATCTCGGGAGACCTCTTTATAGGACGCCTGAGCTGGATGTATAAATATATATATTTGTCATTCCTGTGCAACACAATTTTAAAATTTCTTATGATTTTATATCCACATATCTTGAGAAAAGGTTTCTAGGCATTGGGAAATTTAATTTCCCATATACCAGCAATGTACTTTGATGACCTTTTCTGATCCCAGTGTCCTGTAGTAGTCCGTTGGAATTACTGGGTTTGCAAAATTTACTTATAGATAAAATATTAGATCCATGCTTGAAATTCTTTTTATCCTGTACTATGAGTACCAAGTAATTTTAGTTCAGTAATATAAGCATGGACTTTAATCTATGCAGATATAATTCCTTTTAATGACTTGTAAAACATATGGTGATTTTCTTCCTCGATTATAGAAAGGAGCTTATCCCATAAACAATTTAATCTGCTCCAGAAATTGATAGTCCCATGTATGTACACTCGGTTATAATATCAATAGCTCAGAATTTCATCTATCATGACAACACTTAATTACTGCTTTTCTTAATTGCCTGCATGGTATTCTAAATTTGTACTGATCTACAGAATATCTTTCAAGGTTAAGGAGGCAAAAGTCATCAACTTTTAGGGCACAGTATATAAACACGAAGGAGATTAGGTAAGACACTACATTCATGTCTGTTTAGAAAGCAAGACTAGACACTAATTGCATTGGTTTGACAGTGAGAAAAGTGTAGGTTTATAAGGTTGTACTGCTCATGCCTCTCACATCTGATTCTGGTGTATATTTGTCTCCTAGAGTATGTGTTGGAACATGGAATGTTGGAGGAAGACTTCCACCTGAAGACCTAGATATTGATGATTGGTTAGGCATAGATGAGCCAGCTGACATTTATGTTCTTGGGTAAGTCTTCCACCTTCTGTTGCTAAATTTAGTTAATGAAGTCCTTATAGATAAGCTTGGGCAAGAAAAAAAAGGGTACACTGAAAAATGGACGTTTTTATATTCAATACTACTATTGGTTCTTTGTGTTAAGTTGGATTGTTGGTGTTGGTATATCTATTGTTGTATTTTTCTTCCCTGATGATAGAAACCTTCTGATATATATATTAGTATATTACTAGCAGAATCTCAATGGTTCAAAACAGAAAGCACAATACCTAGATAACAATAAACCACAGCCTCAAATGCACTGAATAGAGTACAGCACTCTATCCAGCCTAGAAAACACTGTACTAAAATGAAGAAAAGAGCTCAGCATAAGGAACAGACCAGCACAGACCACCACACCAGAAAAATATCATAAATGAAAGGAAATTTGAAGTATTGTCTAAGATTCAAGTAGGGTTGTTATTGGGTTGGGCTGCCTAAGATTCATCTTGTGTCAATTTGGTCCCTAAAAGATGAAATTGTCAAATTTAGTTCGTGAAAGATGATTCATCTTGTGTCAATTTAGTCCATGAAAGATGAAACTGTCAAATTTAGTTCCTAAAAGATGCACCCTCAATCAATTTGGTCCTGCCGTCAATTTGTTGGACGGAAAACTTGACACCATCACTGATGTGGCATATTTTGATTCTAAACATACGGCTAGGATGCCATGTCAGTGTCCACTCAGCATTTAAAAATTTAAAGAAGTTTTTTAAAAAACAAATTAAAAGAATTTCCGACCTCTCGTTGACTCCTTCTCACTGTTATTAGTACCTTCCATTTTATATTCTTTTTAATTGTCATCAAACAAAATTTCCATAACCATGTTAGCAAGAAAAAAAACAAATGTTGAATCTCACAGAGATATTAAACCAATTTTGAGTCTAATCAAGCTAAAATGAAGCACAGTCTAACAATCCAATTAGGCTAAATAATCAAACCTGTTTTCCAAAAACATAAAAATAATAAACTTCAATTGGAGACCTCACCATGACAATATCTTTGCGACCAACTCTACCAAACCGAGTGGAAAACTTTTCGGTCAATACAATGAAAAGCTCCAAACCAATTGTTGGAAGCATGCTAGGACCAAAGACTTGCAAAATTGGACCATCTTTATTTTTGCGAAATAGAATCAAAACAAAATGTGTATGTGTGTGTGTGAGAGAGAAAGTACTTACAATAGCAGAGCCCACGAGATATTCTAGAGCGATGTGAAGAAAATAAAGGAACTTGATAGTTGAGAATGTGTTATCCCATGCTTCTTTGATAATTTTCTAAAATTGTTGGTTTAGCAGAGATTGTTTACCCCGATGACATCGTTCGTCTTGATAGTGTGATTCACGGGATTGAGCACCTCTTGATTCCACGATCGGTGCAGGTGGATATCAATAGACATCTTGGGGTCCATTTACGACTCCATAGTATCGGGTCCTTCGTTGGCTCTAGTGTCAGCACCACACCTAGGTCCAGTGGTCGTTACGAGACCCAAAGTACTCGTAAGCTAGCCTGTAGGAGTGAATTTGGTGAGGTTATTAATAAGGAAGATATCAGCTAGCGCCAAAAGAGCAGGACAAAATGGGTTAGAGAATGGGATGTGAATTTTAATTACTTTCACAAGGTGGCAAATGGGAGGAGGAGAAGCTGGATAAAGGAGTTGGAGATGGAGAGGAGAAGAGTTATGAGGGATGTTGATATGATCTCTAATGGAGTTATAAAATTTTTCAGGTTGTACACTGAGGAAGAAAACAAAAGGCCTTTCCTTGAAGGTTTAGATTGGGCTCCCATAGATGTTGCCAAGTCTGTTTGGTTAGAAAGGCCGTTTGAGGAGGAAGAGGTTAAAAGAGCAATTTGGGCAATGGATAAGGAGAAAGTACCGGTCCCGATGGCATTAAATTGCTTTTTTTTTTTACCATTTAAAGGACGATCTGCTTAAAGTTTGGAATGAATTCTATCATAATAGAAAAATAAACACTAGCATGAACTCGACCTTCATTACACTTGTCCCCCAAAAGGATCGCTCTATTATGGTGCGGGACTTTAAACCTAATAGCCTGGTCTCTAGTATGTACAAAGTTATCCAAGGTGCTCTTCTTGAGGTTCGGGAAGGTTCTTGATGATACCATTTCTAATAACCAAAGTGCTTTTGTGGGGGGAAGGAAAATATTGGATGCAGCTTTAGTGGCTAATGAAGTAGTGGAAGATTTAAGATGTCATAAGAAGAAGGGCTTGGTGTTTAAGTTGGACTTTGAGAAAGCCTATGATAGGGTAAATTGGGGCTTCTTTGATAAGGTCTTATGTCGTAAGGGATTCGGGAATAGATGGAGAAGGTGGATAAGGTGTTGCCTCCCTTTTGTGGCCTTTGTTGTGACAGTAAATGTTGAGCCTAAGGAGGTTTAAGGGGTTGCCTCTCTCCTTTTCTGTTCACAACAATTATTGATGTGTTAAGTCATATGCTTTCTAGGGGGATGGAGGTGGGAGAGGTGAGAGGCTTGAAGGAAGGTAGAGAGGCGGTGGAGATTTCCCATTTACAGTTTGCAGACAATACTATTCTCTTCCTCTCTGAAGATAAGGGGAATTGTCAGAATGTTCTTTCCTTCAAATCTTTGAAGTTGTTTCAAGGCTTAGTTTAATCTCTCCAAGTGTGGATTGGCAAGGGATTAATGTTGATGATAGTGTTGTGGGGAGCCTTGCAGAAATGGTTGTTAGTTATGGGCCTAATTCCCTAGTAGTTATTTGTTATTGGTCTTGGGTGTTTTATGTAATAAGCCTTCTGTTATAAAGGCTTCTGTTGCAACAGTTTATTGTTGTGTTATGTTATAAGTAGTTATAACAGTTTTTTAGTTAGGATCATTGTAACTCCTTAGGTGTGATTATAAATACCTAAGGTTTTGCCTCCTTGGAAACTGTGAAAACATTTATGTCTTATGCTTTTTATTTATTGTATATAGGCTGTATATGTTGCATAGCTGTAGTTTAGGGTGGCTAGCATTTATTGTTGGTAGTTGGGGTGTTGGCTCTCTGTATATTAGTCTGGATTCTTGCTTAATAGAAAATAATTCATTCTCTCATAGCTAAATCTCATAGAAACAATTAATGAGAATATCCTAATTAGGGAATGAAAGACAGAATTCATTCCCATCAATTCCTCTCCTCTCTTTCTCTGTTTTTCTCATCTTCTCTCTAGATCTCTTTCTCTCATTTTTTGTTCGTTCCTTTTTCTAGTTTTTATCCAAGAATTAGTCTTTATTGATTATGTGAAATTTTCTAGGCAAGCTATAACAAGTGATTTCAAAGTTTGGTCCCAAGAAACCATCCAGAACAGAATTAATGTCATCCATAGTAAGATTTGACTGCCAAATTAATTTCAGCATTTGGAAGGTGCAAATGAGGGCTGTCCTCACTCAGAACGAGATGAAGAAGGCATTGGATGGTAAGTCAAAGAAGCCAGCAACCGTAACTGAAGAGAGCTGGGAAGAACTTGATGAATAGGCCCTCATAGCCATACAACTCTGTCTTTCTGATGATGTACTGAGAGAGGTTATTCAAGAGACATATGCTGCTGGATTATGGACCAAGCTAGAAGCCCTCTACATGACCAAGAACTTGGCCAACAAACTCAGGTTGAAAGAGAGGCTGTACACCTTGAGGATGACTGAAGGTAGCACATTGAGGGCTCACCTAAATGAGTTTAACTCAATCTTGATTGACCTGGAAAATCTGGAGGTCAAGATTGAGGATGAAGACAAGGCTGTGATACTTATAGTGTCTCTTCCTCCCTCCTATAAGCACTTCAAGGAGATTATGCTTTATAGCTCCAATGACACACTGTCGTATGAAGATGTAAAGTCTAATCTCCTCTCAAAAGGAGAAGTTTGATCATGAGTTGCCCACAGACAAGAAGGGTGATGCCCTTACATCAAGAGGAAGGACTTAAGAAAGGTAAGATTCTGGCAAGAAGCAATCAAGATCCATGTCAAAGGGCAAGAACGCAGGGAAATCTTTCAAGTACTGCAAGAAACTTGGGCATGAAATTAATGACTGCTACAAATTGAAAAACAAGAGGGAAAAGGAGGTGAAGAACAAAACAGCAAAGCCCCCTGAAGCAGCAGTAGCAGACACATATTCTGATGGGGATGTCCTTGTTGCAGCAGCATCAGTTGCAGAGGACAAGGATGAATGGAGACTTGACTCTGATTGCAGTTATCATATTTGCCCCAACAAAGAATGGTTTTCTACATATGAAGTAGTAGATTCTGGAGTTATTATGATGGGAAATGATGCTGCTAGTAAGGTAAAAGGAAAGCGCACCATCCATATTAAGACTCAAAATGGAGTAGTGAAGACACTCACAAATGTGAGGCATGTACCAGATTTGAGAAGAAATCTCATTTCCCTCAGAGCTTTGGAGGCCTTAGGCTGCAGATACATAGCTGAAGGTGGAGAATTGAAAATTTCAAGGGACTCACTCACTTTATTGAAAGGAAAAAGACGAGGAAATCTGTACTTCCTCAAGGCTTCCACTGTGTTTAACAATGGCACTGCTGCCCAAGCCATTTCAGCAAGCTGTGAGGAACAAACCAAGTTGTGGAACATGAGATTGGGTCACATGAGTGAGAAAGGAATGCAAATCCTAAGCAAGAAGAGATCCTTTGGTGAACAAATTTTAAGCAAGCTTGAATTATGTGAACATTGCACTCTAGGCAAGCAAAGGAAAGTAAGTTTCTCTAAAGGGTAGCACACAACTCATGGGATTCTTTGCTACCTACATTCAGATTTGTGGGGACCCTCTAAAGTACCATCTCTTGGAGGAAAAAGGTACATGATGAACATTGTCGATGATTTTTCAAGGAAAGTCTGGGTCTACTTCCTTAAACACAAGAATGAAGCCTTCTCCAAGTTCAAAGTGTTCAAGCAACTAGTTGAGAACCAATCAGGGTAGAGGATAAAGTTGCCAAGGACTGATAATGGTCTTGAAATTTGCAGCACAGAATTTGACCAATTCTGTCAAGAGCATGGAATTACAAGATACACAACTTTACCTGGAATTCCTCAATAGAATGGTATGGCTGTAAGATTGAATAGAGCCATTCTAGAGAGAACCAGATGCATGTTGTCCAATGCTGGCCTATGGAGTAAGAAGGAATTTGGTCAGGTAAACCTGTAAATTACTTTAATCGTAGAGTTTTTGGTTCCACTGCCTATGCACACAATAGTGAAGGAAAACTTGCACCTAGATCTTCTAAAGGTATATTCTTAGGTTATGCTTTTGAATCTAGGGGATACAAGTTATGGTCCATTAACACTAGGAAAGTCATTTTGAGTAGGAATGTCATTTTTAATGAATTTGAGTATATATGCCCTGCACAAAATACTGCTCCAATTATTTCTTGTGCAGATTCCTCAAAGAATCCAGCTCAAACTATGGATGTTGTTAGTCATGGGCCTAATTCCCTAGTAGTTATTTGTTATTTGTCTGAGGTGTTTTATGTAATAAGCCTTCTGTTATAAAGGCTTCTGTTGCAACAGTTTATTGTCGTCTTCTATTATAAGTAGTTATAAGTTATAACAGTTTTTTAGTTAGGATCATTGTAACTCCTTAGGTGTGATTATCAATACCTAAGGTTCTGCCTCCTTGGCAACAATTAATGAGAATATCCTAATTAGGAAATGAAATTCAGAATTCATTCCCATCAAATCCTTTCTTCTCTTTCTCTGTTTCTCTCATCCCTCTTCTCTCTAAATCTCTTTCTCTCATTTTCTGTTTGTTCCTTTTTCTGGTTTCTATCCAAGAGTCGGTCTTTATTGATTCTGTGGAATTTTTTGGGCAAGCTATTACAATGGTGGCTTGTGAAAATGGGTTGCCTATAACTAGGGTGGAGTCTCCAAAAACATCCAGTTCTTTGGTTTTCATGTCAATGGTTGCCTCTAACATTAGGATGTAGTTCTTTGGTTTTTAAATTTTTTTTTATGTTTTGTGTTATATTTTTAAAATTAATAATATAATTTCTATACTTGTACATATAAAAAGTTGCAATATTTCTCATAAATTAAAAAAAATTGTTCTTGTAATTTTTTTATTATATAAATAACATAAAATTTTTTTTAAGAAATATAATTGGCCGTGCGACGGCTTGTTTAGCCTGCGGTCTTACATGGGCGGACTTGGGCATCCAATAAGTGCCCGTTTATAAACGGGCTGGCCCGTTCCGGCTTATTTAAAATAAGCTCGTCACGGGCCGGTGTTGGCCGGGCTGACCCGTTTGACAATGCTAAAAGTAGGGCTTACACACCCTTTCGCAGGGATCAAAGTCCACGTAGTTCGATGAGCATTCAGGGGTGTGTGTGGTGACACTCACGGAGTCATTCGTCTCTCAGAGTGCTTGTGCAGGGTGTGCCAAGAATGGAACCAGAAGTGGAAATCCTTCCTCTCTTGGCACCTACGCACCATGCAAGAAAGTAGTAAACAAAGACATGCATTGATAGGGTTAAAGGGGACAACTGGCCTCCTTGGTTGAGCTATAGTCAACCTAGGCCTAGGGAGGAAACCGTTCCACTATTGGTTTAGGTTATAATAGTTCGCTTATACCAACGTTCAAAGAGGACAACTAGTATCCCTTGATGAGTTCTTGACAATATGAACCTAAGGAGGAAATACTTCCGCTCTTGGTTTGTGCCTTGACAAGCAAAGATAACAATCAAAGCATTCAATCATGTGAAATAGTGAAAAGAAACAATTAAAGCCAATAAAAAAGTAGATTCTGGAGTGCAAGTCGCGACTTTCTATGCTACAAGTAGCGACTTACGGCTAATTCGGTTGATTTCTTCGATATGTCGACCTATTTTGATGTCAGTGATTCATTAGGGTCGAATCATCGACATACTTTTAGGCCTTTTGATATGTACGGACACAAGAAAACAGAGAATTTAAGCCTTCGGCAATCAATCGAGGCCTATAGGTTAGACCCCGAATGTCGCCCTAACCATCGGGGTTAGGCAAGAAGTTAAATTATAATATGAATATCCTAAAGCAATAGGTTAAGTTTTTGGTTGTTATGATAGGAACAAAATTAGGTTAAACTAATAGAATAACTAAAGGGTATTGAAAACTCTACTTCTAGGCTCAAATGGGGTGACTAAGGGTATTCTTTGATGTGTTTAGGAAAACCAAGAAATGCCTTGTGTCATTGGTAGGGCCTACTCATTTGCTTTTGTTATTTCCCACTTATTTACTATTTTCTTTGCCTCTTCTTTTCCTCATTTTAAGGTAGTCTCCAAAAAGGCGTCGTTAGCCATTTGAAGAGCTGGGCTTACCTCTAGGATCAATTACAAGATCAAGAGCTAAGAAGTTCAAGGAATCACTCCAGATTTATGTGGGAAAATTATTGGAGGATGTGGAGGATCAAGACTCCATGAAGGCGTAAGAGATCATACTTAATCAATTGGGTTTTGTTAGAATATTTTGTAATTGATTAGAATGAATTAGGATATTCTGACCCTTAAGTCTAGGGATTAGATTAGGATTGTGATTATTCTTCATTCCTAGAATAGGTCATTCTTTCTGTATAAATTCCTCATTCTTTTAAATGAGAATAACACAGTATTTTTCCAAACACTTTGTGTCATGGTATCAGAGCCTTAGACACCTTTTTTCCGCTATTGTGTTCATTTTTCTCGATCAGTATTGTTTTACAGAGGCAGTGAGGTTCAACTCACTAAGCCCGCTACTTTCTGGCTGCTTTTGTGACCCACGCACACTTGGGTCTTCCTCAGACCTTCATCGTCGGCAAAACCCCGGTGATCGGCATCCCAGCGCTACCTCCACGCGTCGCCACGCGCCACGCGCCACCGTCACAGACTGCATTGTCGTCCACGCGCCGGCGCGTGAGAGCGTGTGCGTCGCCATATTCGGTTGCTGCCACTTTGGTTCTCTTCTCCGGCGTATTTCCGGCCATCCCCTGCCATGACGTCGTCATCGGTCGTCGGCGACAGTACTGGAGTCACCGTTCCGGCTCCTAATTTGAACATTTTGCCTCATAATACAGGTATTTCACCTTTGGTATTATCAGATATATCTTCTCAACCTTCACCTTATTTTTCTTCTATTTTTAATGTTTCGGATAAAGCTCTTTGTGATACCTGGATCATTGATTCAGGAGCATCTGACCATATGACCAATTCTTTCCACAAATTCATCTCCTATACCCCATGCCCTAGCACTCGAAAAATAACCATAGCTGACGGATCAATTACTACTATAGCTGGCCAAGGAAATGCTTGTTTAAATGATCACATCACTCTTAAAAATGTTCATCATGTTCCTAAACTTTGCGCTAACCTTATTTCGGTTCATAAGCTTACCGTTGACTCTCAGTGTAGTGCAATTTTTCACCCTACCCATTGTGTTTTTCAGGAACAGAGCACGAAGAGGATGATTGGACATGCTAAGGAGCAAAATGGTCTATATTATCTTGAAACTGGTAATAAGGGACGTAGTGTTCAAAGTTTGTCACCCCATTCGTTTCATAGTCTTCCCCTTAAAACCCATAAAGACAAAATTTGGCTTTGTCACTTCCATCTTGGACATCCATCTTTTCATACTTTAAAAGTTATGTTCCCCGATTTATTTAGACAATTAGCTATTGAGGATTTACATTGTGAAGTTTGCGAAATTGCTAAGCATAAACGTGTCCCTTTTCCTATTAGTAATAGTAGAACCTCTGTTCTTTTTACTTTGATTCATAGTGATATATGGGGGCCATCTACTATTTCTAATATTTCTGGAGCTCGCTGGTTTGTCTTTTATTGTTGACTATACTCGTGTGACTTGGATCTATTTGCTCAAACAAAAGTCTGATGTCAGTTCTATATTTGCTCTATTTTATAATATGGTTCAAACCTAGTTCGGGGTAAGGATACAACGATTCCGTTCTGATAATGTGAAAGACTTTTTCAATCAATCTCTTTCGTCTTTTTTCCAGAAACAGGGTATAATCCATGAGTCCTCTTGTGTCCATGCACTGCAACAAAATGGGGTTGCTGAACGGAAAAATAGTCATCTTCTTTCAAACACACGAGCCATTTTGTTTCAAAACCATGTTCCACAAAAATATTGGGGGGAAGCCGTTTTACTAGCAACCCACATGATTAATGGACTTCCCACCCAAGTTCTTGGTCTCAAGAGTCCTATGCAAGTTCTCACAGAATTTTTTCCAAACTTTAATGCCTCAAACAATCTAATAGCTAGAGTCTTTGGTTGTGTTGCCTTTGTTCATATTCACCTTCCACAAAGAAGTAAGCTTGATCCTCGGGTTTTCAAGTGGGTCTTTCTTGGTTACTCATCGACTCAGAAAGGTTATAAGTGTTATCATCCTCCAACTGGGAAATATTATGTGTCTGATGATGTTACCTTTGCTGAACTTACCCTTTATTTCACTAACACTCATACTCCTCCCCAGAAGGAACAATCCATCTTTGAATATAAGCCCATTTCCTGAGTTACTTGTCGTGTGCCCTCAAATACAAGACACTACTTTGCAGCCCCAACAAATTGCTGACCCACCTCAAATCATTCCTGACCTTGATCCTACTTTGAAACCCAACCAAACTTTGAATTCTGCTCGTCCATTACAGGTTTACTCTCGAAGAAAAGTGCCACCTCCTACAAGTGAGCCTGTCCAATCATCGCCTTCGGAGCTCCAAGATGTTGAGGTAAATAACCCATCTATTCCTCCATCTAATGATTATGATATTCCTATTGCTTTAAGAAGGGGTAAAAGATCTTGCACGAATCATCCCACATCTTCTTTTTTTAACTTTGAGAATTTGTCCACTAACCACAAAGCTTTCTTGACTAATTTTCATACCATTCCTATTCCCAATACTTTATCCGAAGCATTGCAGAATGAAAATTGAGTGCAGGCAATGAAAGCTGAGATGGATGCTCTTGAGAAAAACCAAACGTGGGACTTGGATCTCTTGCCAAAAGGTGGATCTCTTGCCAAAGGTAAAAAACCGTTTGGTTGTTGATGGATCTTTACCACGAAGTACAACTCTGATGACACTCTGGAAAGATACAAAGCTCGTCTTGTAGCCAAAGGGTACACTCAGACATACGCTGTAGACTACATGGAGACTTTTTCCCCAGTGGCCATGATGAATACCGTCAAAGTACTATTATCTCTTGCAGCTAATTTTGGATGGCGATTGCAACAATTTGATGTCAAAAATGCATTATTGCATAAAGAGTTAGAAGAGGAGATTTACATGGACATTCCTCCGGGATTCCGTTCAAATTCTATGTCAGGCATGGTTTGTCGTTTGAAAAAGGCCTTGTATGGGCTCAAACAATTACCAAGAGCATGGTTCGGGAGATTCACCAAGGTTATGGTAAGTATGGGCTATAAGCAAAGTCAGGGTGATCACACCTTATTTCTCAAACGTTCCTCTTCAGGGGGAGTCTCTATTCTTTTAGTGTATGTTGATGATATTATAATCACTGGAGATGATATTGAAGGTATTGCGCTGTTAAAAGCTCAATTGATGCATGAATTTGAGATTAAGGAGCTTGGGAGGCTCAAATACTTTCTTGGTATTGAGGTGGCTCACTCACAGAGTGGGATTTTTATTTCTCAACAGAAATATGTTGTTGACTTGTTAACAGAAACAGGTAAATTGGGTTGTAAACCAGCTCTAACTCCTATGGAGCCTAATCATCGTCTGTATGATGCACCCGAACTTTCTTCATTGTGAGGTCGCAAGACTGCTTTGGAATAAATTGTTTGGTTATTTTGAGGAGAGTTGGGTGTGCCCGAAAGATCTAGGAACTTTCCTTTCTATCAAGTTTACGGGCTTTGGGAGGAACAAAGAACATAGAACTCTGTGGCACGTTGCTATTCTCGCTACTTTGTGGTGTCTCTGGTTAGAGCGAAATGCTAGGGTCTTCAATAACAAGTTCATCTCTCCTCATCTTTTATGGGATAGAATCACCTTCTCGGCGTCTCTATGGGTCTCGGCTAATGGAATGTTTAGAGGGGTTTCTATTACGGATTTACAAAGGGATTGGAATGCTCTGTTGAGCTATGTCTTTGTTTCCTTTTCTGATTTTCTCTTTGTTTTTTGTTTGTTTGATTAGAGGACTTCTTGTCCTCTTCATTTGTACTTTCTTTCTCTCTTAATAATACTTCTTTTTCTATCAAAAAAAAATGATGCACCCGAAGAAGCATTGGTTGATAAAGGATCATATCAAAGGCTTGTGGGTAAGCTAATCTATCTGTCCCATATTAGACCGGATTAGCTTATGAAGTGAGTATTGTTAGTCAGTTTATGCATAATCCGAAAGAATCTCATTTAAGGGTAGTTCATAGAATTCTACAATACTTGAAGAGTACACCAGGGAGGGGCATTCTATTTAAGAATGGGGAGAGCTTGACTCTAGAAGCCTATACCGATGCAGATTATGATGGATCACTTAATGATAGACGGTCCACTACAGGGTATTGTACCTTTTTTGGAAGAAACCTTGTAACTTGGAGAAGTAAAAAGCAGAATGTGGTTGCAAGATCGAGTGCAAAAGCATAGTTCAGAGCAATGACACTTGGTATATGTGAACTACTATGGCTTAAGATTATCCTTGACGACTTGGGTATTACCTGGGAAGGACCAATGAAGCTTTATGGTGACAACAAGTCAGCGATTAATATTGCTCATAATCCGGTTCAACATGATCGCACTAAACATGTTGAAATTGATCGACATTTTATTAAAGAAAAGTTGGATAGCGGTCTTATATGCACTCCATAAGTTTCTTCTAGTGACCAACTTGCAGATGACTTACCAAATGCCTGTGTACTATCAACTTTCAGACTTTAATCAACAAGCTTGGCTTGGAAGATATCCATTCATCAGCTTGAGGGGGAGTGTTAGAATATTTTGTAATTGATTAGAATTAATTAGGATATTCTGACACTTAAGTCTAGGGATTAGATTAGCATTGTGATTATGATTGTAATTATTCTTCTTTCCTAGAATAGGTGATTCTTTCTCTATAAATTCCTCATTCTTTCTAATGAGAATAACACACAGTATTTTTCCAAACACTTTGTGTCAGGTTTCAATGTGTTGCACAAGCCCAATATGTGTTTAGTTAATTATCTTAGGCCTGAAAATGTTTAGTTAATTTGTCTAAGTATGAATTCGGCCTATGTTAATTAAGTGGGATACTTTGTCATAGCATATTTAATATTTCATTGTTTTAATTAGATTGAGCTTAAGTATGATTGTCAGAAAGACCCAATAGTTTTATTTTAAACATTGTCTTTTGTTTGGGCTTTAGTTTATGTAATGTTAGGAGAGCCCATTAGATATTTTAGGGTTTCTTTCTCTTGGAGTATAAATACTCCTTTTCTATCTTGTAAGAAGAGATTAGGTTTTATTTGAATCAAAAGGATTTAAGTGTTTTCTTCTTGGCTTGGCCAAAAGGAGATTCCATTGGGGAGGATAGCTTGTCTTCTTCTATTGCATCAAGAATTTATTTTTATCAAGGTAATCGGGAGAATTCATTCTTGATTTTTAAATCAACCGATTATTTGCGCTGTCATTTGGGGGTTCAATAGGTTGGGGATTTCATTCCTTCTACTTGTTTTGTCCATCTTGTGTGTTTGGGGTTTGGGGTTCTCTATAACATTGGGGTTCTGCATCACTCATCATTGTTTAATTGCTTTTCATGCATTCTTTTTCTGCAAGCGCTCCTATTTCATTAGTTTCTCAAGCTTAGGAAGAATCATTATAATGGTTTGACTGAAAGGATGCTTTACCACTGCAGTCTTCAGGAGATTGTACCCTTGAATGCTGGTAACATTTTTGGTGCTGAAGATACTAGCCCAGTCCCAACATGGGAAAATATTATTCGAGAAACATTGGATAGAGTTAGACCAGCAGCACAAACGATAAAATCATTTAGTGATCCTCCATCTCCTTCAAAATTTAAGCCATCAGATGACATCCCAGATATAGAAGAAGAGATATTACTTGAAAGTGATAGTGATATTGGTGAGGAAATCCATCCTTTTTATGAAGAACACAACGTTTCTGATGGATTTACAGATGGGTTAGTCACAGAAAAAATCACAAATACAGGTTTACAGAATTCAAATGCTACTGATTTTGCCCACTCAGGACCGATTAACATGGATTTACAGAGACAATTTTCTTATCCAAAGAAGTTTGATAGATTAAATTGTGTAAGCAACGAAGACTCATATGGAATCATGGACACATCATCTGCCCAACAAATCACTAAACTAATCAGAATGCTTAGTGGGTCTGAAAGGATTGGTTTGAGCTGGCCAGAGCCACCACTGCATCTGCTATCCCAGGGAGTTTTGGAGAGACCGAGTTCATTCAGATCAATAAAATCTTTCAAAGAATCTAAGTCTTTTAAAACATATAATTCTTTCAAGTCAACTATGAAAGAAGTACCGCTAAGAATAGCCTTACTTTCAGAAATTGACCTTGAAGCTTTGATGAAGCGTAAAAGAAGATCATCGTATGTAAGGATAGTAAGTAAGCAGATGGTTGGGATTTTCATCACTATATGGGTTCGTAGGAGCTTGCGTAAACATATTCAGAATTTAAAGGTGTCAACTGTTGGTGTTGGTGTCATGGGCTATATTGGTAACAAGGTCTTTTCCTTTTCTTCAATGCTCCGTTTTCTTGCATCTTTAATTGTTTTTTTGGTCACTATTATATGGTAATTTATTGTTGACTAATCAGGAAATTGTCATGAAAGTATGTCTTTATTTATTGATGAGATTGCTCAGGTAATATAGAGGACAGTTAAAATAATGGAATTGGTTGTTTTAGAGGAATATTCATATAATAAATTGTATTATTCCACCTAGTCTCCTAATATAAGTACAGGTGTAAGGTAAGGTGGCGTGCACACTTCAGCCAAAAGTTCTTCCCCCATTTAGGTCCCTTCTGTCATTGTATTTCTCTCTCTCTGCCCTTCGTGGAATAATTTTTCCTCTAGTTTTTCCGTCTCAACTAAGTTATATTTTGTTGTTTATAATTTCCTGCATTACATTTACACCCCCTATTGATGTAAAAATTGCTATCCTTTGCTTCTATCAAGGACTGAGAGAAATTAGTTGATATAGTTTTGTACTTCTGTTTCATTGTGCTTCATAAACTCAAGCTATCAAAGCTTACATTTTTTTTTATTGAAAAAGAAATATTATTAAGGAAGAAAGAGAGTACAATGTAGGAGGACAAGAAGTCCTCTAAGAAACAAGAAAAAGGAAAACCAGCAGAAAGGAAACAAAACTTTAACTCAATACAGCCTTCCAATCCCTTTGGAGATTCGTAATGGAAACCCCTCTAAACATTCCATTCGCCGAAACCCACAAAGAAGACAAAAAGGTAACTCTATCCCATAAAAATGAGAAGGGAGAGATCTATTATTAAAGATCCTAGCATTCAATTCCAGCCAAAGACACCACAAGGCTGTGAGAACTGCACATTACCAAAGAGCTTTATGTTCTTTGTTCCACCTAAAGCCAGCAAACTTGATAGCAAGAAAGGTATCCAAATCTGGTGGGCAAACCCAGCTCTCTTCAAAATAGCCACACAATTTATTCCAAATAAACCTTGCCTGATCGCAATTTGGGAAAAGATGGCTATTCATCTCAGAACTTCCAAAACACATCACACAAACATTAGGTGACAAAGCCGTATTGGGACAGTGAGTCTAGTAGATTATTTGTTTTAATTCCATTGAGTCCTGTTGTCCATACGAAAGCCTTAACCTTAGGAGGATCCTTGAACTTCCAAAAAGATTTAGACAAGAAATTAGAGCTAAGGTTTGGCCTTCAAGTCAAATATTTGAGGAAAGAAGAGCAAGTATATGAGGCCGAGGAATCTTAATTCCAAATACTATATGGAATGGAAGAAGGACGGAAAGGAGTGAGAATATCTAGCAACAAAGTAATTTCTTCAGCAAGTATATCATTTAGATTTCTAGTGAAATGAAACTTCCAATAAATTTGTTCATTGTTAAAAATCACTAAATCAGAGATTGGGGCATTGTGTAACAATGATAGACCATAGAGTCAAGGAAAGAGCTCCAGAAAAGAATTTTCACCAATCCAATGATCCTCCCAAAAGCGAAAGCGTTTACCATCGCCAAGATGAAGGGAAAGAAAAGGCGAAAATGAATGGTAAACCTGAGAGATAAATTTCCAGGGGCTTGCATGAGTAACACCAATGCCAAGATTAGCATCCCCAACCATTTTGTTGAATACCAAATTTGCTTATGATGACCCTATGCCACAGGGCAGTAGGTCCCAATGGAATCAGT
The DNA here is from genome assembly GCA_014851425.1 of Senna tora. Taxonomy (NCBI): domain Eukaryota; kingdom Viridiplantae; phylum Streptophyta; class Magnoliopsida; order Fabales; family Fabaceae; genus Senna; species Senna tora. The sequence goes on from CM026269.1 coordinate 27,012,911, forward strand.
GCCATTTAGTCACAAGAGAGATGTTTTTACACACCAAATTGTCTAGGCCCACTCCTCCATCCTCCCACTCCTCCATCCTCCTTTTCCCTACAACATACTTCCCAACTGACCAAGTGGTTTCTCTTAAGCTCCCCTTTCCAACCCACAAAAAGTCCCTCATAATATTCTTAACCTTATTTGCCACCTTAACTGGAATCTTAAACAGAGAAAGAATATATAGAGGAATGCTAGATAAACATGCTTGAATCAAGGTAATCTTCCCACATCCAACTCTCAAATCTTTTAGAAATCCTATGAATCACAAGGTCCCAAAATGACTCAGCACGAGATTTACCCCCCAAAGGGACCCTCTGTTGAGCTAAGTTTTTGTTTCCTTTTGCTGGTTTTTTCTTTGTTTCCTTGTTATGTTTGATTAGAGGACTTCTTGTGCTCTTCATTTGTACTCTCTTTCTCTCTTAATAATACTTCTTTTTCTATAAAAAAAAAACACTTCACAACCCACCATTTCAGCCAAGGTCCCAACCAAGTTATCCTCAACATTATTTGCAGCTAATCCACACTTTGAGAGATTAATACAAGTCCTGATACAACTTCAAAGATTTGAAGCAAGGATAGCACGTTCTGAAAATTCTCTTAATCTTCGGGAAGGAAGAGAATATTATTGTTTGCAAACTGTAGATGGGAGATCTCGAGCTCTTCACTGCCTACCTTCAGACCTTTCACCACCCCAGTCTCTACACCCCTATAGAGAGTATACGGCTTAAACATCAACAACCAATGTGAAAAGAAAAAGAGAAAGAGGATACCCTTTACCTGACACATCGGAAACGCTTAAACCATTGCTTAGGCTCCCCGTTTACTCTAACAGCTAGCCTTTTTCCCCTCTTTACTTATATATATGTGCATTGCTTGCAGGTCAATGATCTTTTCATCATCTTCCTGATTCTCTTTGTATGTTCTTATGTATGTAATTGGGTCTATTTTTCAGTATATAAGACCGTTCTTTTATCTTCCAGGGATCCATATCTGTCAGCATGTCCATATATCAAACGCTTTTTTGTTTTATATGCACCCACCTTACATCAGGAGAAAAGGAAGCTGATGAACTTAAAAGAAATGCCGATGTGCATGAAATACATCGAAGAACCCAATTTCGTTCACCTTCTGAGTTTGGGCCTGCCAAGAGTATCCATGATCATGAGTGAGTACATGTATTATTATATCATAATGAATCGAGTTGCTATTTTACATCCTGGTTGGAACTGTTATACCTTGTTAATACCTTGTGTGCTTTCCCAGAAATTTGAATTACCTGGTCAGTGGGTCCTTGATTTAAAATCTTTAAGCTTTGTTACTTGTTGTCATATAATTAAACACATGTGTATATAGTAAGATTCTGAAGCATAGTTTTGACGTTTTGTGTCATCTTATAATAGGCAGTAGGTGATATACTTGTGCTGCATTTGCATTTATTTTTAGCTTGGCTCATAGATTTAACTTGGACATTATCAGGCTTCAGTTGCCTTGGATTTCTGATGTTATCTGCTATAACTCTTTATTTACATCTTATGCTTTAAAGAAATATAATCACTGCCATTTCTAATTTATTTGCAGAAGAATAGTTTGGTTTGGTGATCTGAATTACCGCATCAACTTGTCATATGAGGAAACAAAAGATCTTATCTTCAAAAAGGAGTGGTCAAAATTGGTGGAGAAAGACCAGGTATTTTAAAATTTCATAAATTGTATAGTACATACAGCATAAGCCTAGATATGGGACTCAATCTGATCTTCTGTTTTGAAAAGAAATGCAGTGACCCAAAGCCTCAGCCTGTTAGGATCCTAATTGGACCATTCTGGTCAAGGCTCAGTTCACACCTTGAAGACCTGTGGTTATCTGTTTACTTGCATAACCAACCTCTTTCTGTGAATTGATTGGGTTATCTTTTTACCAGAAGCTTCTCTAAATTCTATTATCTGTATACAATTATACATACCAAAAAAAATATTGAAAATCGTGGTTTCCTTGTATTCATGTCATCTTTGATCTGTTTTACTAGCAGATTTTGCAATGCTTCCTGAGTCAAGTTAGATAATTATGCTTTAAATTCCATTGACTTGTTTATTTTAGTTCCCTAAGTTATATAATATAGAAACTAAATGAGCTCCAGTAGTTAGGTGATTTGGCTCTCTAGTTTACTGACATCTTAACTGACAGCTTGTGCAACAACTCAAGAAAGGTGCATTTGCTGGATGGTTAGAAGGCACATTAAACTTCCCACCTACTTATAAGTATGAGATTAATTCAGAGAAGTACTATGGAGAAGAACCCAAGGCCGGGAAGCGTAGACCAGCATGGTATGCTTGATTCTCTTGACCCTAGGCTCTGCTTCCTTGTCTACTAATCATGCTTTTATATATTTTTCTTTTATCTACCTTCTAGAAATGTAGTGTTTTCTCATACTTCTAATTTTACTATATTTAAGATATCAGATTGATAAATTTGTGCGTCCAACTCTATGTGTCTACCCATTTCTGCTACAACTGCAAATATAAAAATGAAAATAGGAATTTTTAATTCAGAAATCAGGCAGATCTGTAAGATTCATATTAGATATGCATGACCTAGAAACTTTGATTGTAGGGGTATGATCTGTTTAACTAGCAAGGTACATAAGCATAATTTTCTTATGTTGTCTATTTGAACGCATCCTATTCTTTTTCAGCATCTTGTTTGCAGTCATTGGCATGATAGTACTCTTTCATAACAGGGTTGTCCCTTGTCATCTAGACTTTTGACAGTTGATCCTGGTGGTTTACTTTTTGAAACAGTAAGGTTAAGGTTAACCATCTCTAAGGTTTATCCATACCTCTAAAATTTGCAAAATCCTTCTAAACCATTAACCCCTAAGTCATGTTAAGAAAAAAATTCTGAGTCTAAGGTTCGGAGTAATGCCTCACAGAAAACACTGAATTTAATAAGTGTTCTCATAAGAGATCCATGGGATATAGAAGAATGTTCTCACACGGGAAAATAATATCAAAACTCTATATCTTAGTTACTTTCCTAGCATCTCTGGTAGCTACTAGGAGTGTTTCATAGTATATCCTTCTATGATTGGTTAGATTTATACTTTTGTAGCCCAATGGACGTGGTTCCCAAAAGGTGGGGTCTAGGAGCATCATGATATATGCAGCTTTACCGCTGCAAACAGAGAGGCTGATTGGAACTTGTGACTTCCAGGTCACATGGCAGCCATTGCTTCAAGGCTTACCCTCTTAGTAGGAATATAATTCATATAATTCATATAATTCAATGCCCATCTATGATCAGTTTCATGTTTATTATTATATGTATATGCCTTTTAGAGATCTGCACATATACATGGAGACTGAAGACTTCTCCAAAGCGTCAATTGAGACATTTGGAAAAGGTGAATGCTGCGAAAACTGAACATGTAACTCATCTTTCAGGTGTGATCGAATTCTTTCATATGGCAAGGGCTTGAGATTATTGAGTTACAGAAGGAGTGAGCTCAAAATTTCAGATCATCGACCTGTGACTGCTACATATATGGCTGAGGTGGAGGTGTTCTCTCCTAGGAAGCTACAACGAGCCCTAACTTTCACGGATGCAGAGATTGAAAATGAAGAAGCCATAACAAATTTAGGTAGTTCCAGTATAACTTAACTTCAACGGGTGAATTGCTTTGAACATAAGCATATAAAATGTATTTCTTGTATATGTTCTGTCAGGAGGGTTTCATTGAACACACAAAAAAAAAGAAAATATAATTGTTTTCAGCCAAATCTTGCAGCATTTTGCCTAAGGATTAAGGACAGTTCCTTATATCTTACTACCAAGTTCCCTAATGAAAATAAAACATGTGGAGAGAACTTTTTGATACCTTCTTAGTTCTTATATTCCCAAAATGCCTGTGCACCAAAATAGTACAGAGGCAAACTAGAAAAGTCATCAATAATATTTCTTTTTCTATAAAAGAAACTAGAAAAGAAGATACACAGCACAGTAGCTAACCAGTAGCGAAGCAAGAGAATAAAACAGCAAATGACAGCAACAATACTCTAGAACAAATAGAAAGGAAATAGCAGAAATATTAAGATATGTTAGAAGAATTGACTCTTTGAAGAATAGAATGAGAAGAAATGAAGAAGAAAATAATTTTGCTTAACCTCCAATATGTTACTCAGCCTCCCATAAGAAGGGTCTAGCACACTAGTAGTCAGAGTTGGTTATGCCCTTGTCTAATTCCTTTTCTGGCCCTTTGTCCCTTCTGCTGTAGACTTGGTTGTTTGGGCCTGGATCCTTCTCTTTCATAGCCCTACCCTTCCTCTTATATGTCTTAATAATTAGAGGCTCGTCATTTCCCTCGCCTACAAGTTTCACCTTGTCCTCAAGGAGGAATTGAGGAAACTGCTCATCAATAGTGGCAGTCTTCCCCAGTACTTTCAATTTCGGGTAAGCTCTCCCATTTAATGAGTACTTCTAGCTTTCCAATGGTTAACTTCCTCATCTTCATCACTTTCTCAAGCTTGACTTGGAGTTCCATGTCTTCATATAAGAATGAGGGCATGCATAGCTTGAATCTGTGTTGTTGGCTGTACAGATTTTTTAAGCTGCGATACATGAAACACTGGATGCATTTGGGCTGTCACCGGTAATTCCAAGCGATATGCCACCTGCCCATATTTTGTAAGGTTTCATAAAACCTAGGACTGAGTTTCTTACTCCTTTTCTTAGCAAGGGATCGATATTTGTATGGCTTTAAAATAAATACACTCAATCCCCGATCTCATACTGTACCTCTCACCTATGCTGATTTGCTTATGATTTGATTCTCTCTTGGGCTTTCTCCAAGTGAGATTTAAGTTCAGCCAGCACTTGGTTTCTATCCTCTATTTGTGCGTTGACTTCTTTCATAGGATAGTGACAATCCTCCCACCTACGAGTGGGTGGGTCCCTACCAAATAGAGACTTAAAGGAGGTCATTCCTGCGGAGCTATTAAAGGAAGTATTGAACCAATATTCTGCCCGTGTAATCGACTTGAAGCACTGTTTTGACTTCTCCTCAATAAAACACCTTAGGGGTTTTGTTTGAGAATGAAGAGGGGAAGGGAAGTAATTACACGAGAAGGGAGGGGAGAGTAAGGGAAGGTTAACCTTTTGTCGCTATTCTTTATCTATTTATTTTATTTTATTATTATTCAGTATTATTTATTAACTAGTTAGAATCTTTTATATTATTTTCTAGTTCTAGCTGGTTAGTTATCTTATTAGATTTTTAATTATCTATTAGTTATACAAATCTGTTTTAAATATTTAAAACAGATTTGATTCTATCTTTAAGGGATTCTAGTGGTTAACTTGTAACCATGGTTCCTATTTAAGCCACATCTGGCATTCTGTAGTACATGAATTTATTTTTCTGAGAATTAAACTCAGATTTCTTCTTGGTATCAAAGCCTAAACCAATCGGTTTCCCATTTTGAAGTTGTTCCACGTCCAGCCGCAATACCGTCGTGTTTGGAACCATGACTTCCGCAGTGGACAGCTCGTCTTCTACCCCAGAACTCGCTTCAACAGTGGCGACTTTTTCCTTCCAGTATTCTGACGCCACTCCTGTCTTAATTACAGGGCACAAACTGAACGGCCAAAATTACCTACAATGGTTTTCATGTTTGTGTGCGGCAAGGGCAAGGATGATTATCTCTCGGGTGTAGCTAAAGCTCCAAGTCAACAAGATGCCTCCTACAAAAAGTGGTGGGCCGAGAATAATATGGTCATGTCATGGCTTGTTAATTCCATGACTACCGAGATTGGTGATAATATTTTTCTCTACACCACTGCTCACGATATCTGGGAGGCTACACGGGAGTCATACTCAACGCATGAGAAGTCTGCTGAAATATTTGAAGTTGAATATGTTCTTCACAATGTCAACCAAGGTGATATGCCTGTTCATCAATATCAACTCCTTAATCCGATGCTGGCCTTCTTGAAAGTTATAATTGGTCTTGCTCAACTGATGCTCAGTACTTCAAGAAGCTGGTTTAAAAAAAGAGATTGTATAAATTTCTTTTGGGGCTGAATGAAACCTTTGAAGATGTCCATGGCCACATCCTAGGGAGAAGCTCCTTACCTCCTCTCAAAGAGGCTTTTTCTGAGGTTCACGTGAAGAAAGCAGGAAGAAGATTAAAAATACCTATACCTCTCACACTCCACTAGAACATTCAGTACTGACTACTAGAGGATCAGTACAACAGCTTCAACGACAAGGCTTCCCTACTGCTAAATATTGTGATCACTATCATAAGAAGGGTCACACCAAGGACAACTGTTGGGAGATTCATGGTAAACCTCCTAATTGGAAGCCACGATCTCATTCATCCGCTGCTCATCATGTGGAAACTACTGATTCTCAACCATTTAGCAAAGATCAAATTGAGTTCCTCCAAAACTCTTTAGTCAGTCCTCCACTGTATCTAGTATCCAAGCACAAGCCATATAGCCCAGTCAGGCACATCTTCTGCCATGACTACCTCTAAAACATCCAATGACTCATGGATTGTTGACTCTGGTGCATCGAATCATATGACGGGTAATGCCTCTCTTTTCTTTGACTTGGCTCCGTGTAAATCTTCTCTACTCGTAAAAATTGCTGACGGCACTATGGTACACGTATCAGGAATAGGCTCTATTCAACTCTCTGACACCCTAACATTGTTAAATGTTCTTCATGTTCCCACATTGACTTGTAACTTGTTATCTGTTAGTAAACTTACGCGAGATAATCACTGCAGTGCTCACTTTAAATTCCATGGTTGTGTTTTTCAGACCTGGCATCTGGGAAGATGATTGGCAATGCTGAGGAGTGCAATGGTCTCTACCTTCTAGGATCTTCAATTTTTTCAAATTTCAATAAAGTTGTACTTAGTGTCACTTCTCCTCCAGATATTCTGTTGTGGCACTATAGACTAGGACATCCTAATTTCCAGTATATGCAAAAGTTGTATCCAAATTTATTCCATAATAAAAATTCTGCTTTGTTTCAATGTGACATTTGTCAACTCTCTAGACATACTCGGTCCAACTACTCTCCAAATATATATAAACCCTCTCAACCCTTTTCTCTTGTTCATAGTGACGTTTGGGGCCCTACTATCACTCCCAATGTCACCGGCTCAAAATGGTTTCACTTTTGTTGATAACCACACTCGGTTAACATGGGTCTTCCTCATGAAAGAGAAATTTGAAGTTTTCCATATCTTTAAATCATTCCATAAACTCATCCAATCTCAGTTCCAAACCAACATACGAGTCTTGAGATCCGAGAATGGCAAGGAATATCTCAACTCCGAATTCTATTCGTACTTAGCTCAAGAGGGGATCTTACATCAAACCTCTTGCATCTATACCCCTCAACAGAATGGTATTGCTGAAAGGAAAAACCGTCACATCCTTGAAATAGCTCGATCTCTATTATTTACTCACTACACTCCTAAAACTTTTTGGGGTGAAGCTGTTCTTTCCTCTATTTACCTCATCAATCGAATGCCTTCTAAGTTCTAGGCTTTAAAACTCCTTATGATCAATTTCTGTCATACTATCCTACTACCCAAAGTCTTTGGTTGTAAAGCTTTTGTGCATTCCTATAACCAAAATAAATTAGATCTCAAAGCTGTCAAGTGTCTCTTTATAGGTTATTCCTCTACCCAAAAAGGATACAAATGTTATTCTCCATTTCTTAAGAAATTCTTTCTTACTATGGATGTCACCTTCCATGAACATGAACCTTATTACCCCAAAACCTCCATTCAGGGGGAGAGTATAGAGGAATCGAGGCTTGTGGACAGAATTGCAACTCAATCTAATGAGTCCCCAAACCTAAACCAGAACCTCATACCCAACCTTGACAACCGATTTGGAAAAGTCTGCTAGGAGACATGAGACCCATTCAACTCCAATGATGCAAACTGAGCCTGAAGATCCCATGCCAAGTCCTGGAGAGTCCGAGGACCTACCAATTGCACTAAGGAAGGGGTAAGAGCTTGTACTAAGCATCCAATTGCTAATTTTATTTGCTATGATAAGCTGTCAACAAATTACAAGGCATTTCTTACCAAAGTTTCTAGCGAAAGGGTGCCTAACTCAGTTGAAGAAGCCCTCCAATATGAGAATTGGAGGACAACAGTGAAAGAAGAGATGGATGCCCTTGTTAAAAACAATACATGGGAGCTAACTACCCTACCTGAAGGGAAAAGAATTGTAGGCTGTGGATGGATATTCACTACCAAGTATAACTCTGATGGGAGCATTAACCGGTACAAAGCCAGATTGGTAGCTAAGGGGTACCTTCAAACCCATGGAGTTGACTATCAGGAAACATTTTCTCCTGTAGCCAAGTTCAATTCCATTAAGGTTCTTCTCTCTTTAGCTGCTAATTTGGACTGGCCTCTACACCAACTCGACATAAAGAACGCCTTTCTTAATGGGGGTCTCAAGGAGGAAGTGTTCATGGATGTTCCACCTAGTTTTGACAATTGTAATGGGAAGGTAAGTAAGCTACGTAAGTCTATTTATGGTCTTAAACAATCCCCTAGAGCATGGTTTGAGAAATTCACTAATATTGTTATGAGACATGGGTACGTTCAAGGCCAAGCAGACCATACACTATTTTGCAAAATCTCTCCCACTGGGAAACGAGCTATTCTGATTGTGTATGTAGATGACATAATTATCACAGGAGACTTTCTTGAGGAAATAACTCTATTCAAGAGTGCATTGGCGAGTGAGTTTGAGACCAAGGACCTCGGTGAACTCAGATATTTTTTAGGAATGAAAGTGGCAAGGTCAAAAAGAGGGATAGCTGTCTCACAACATAAGTCCTTGGACTTGCTTCAGGAGACAGGTATGCTTGGATGTAAACCAGCAGAAACCCCTATGGAGGCTAATTACAAAACCAGATTTTCTCAAGAAAGTCCATTGGTAGATACAGGAAGATATCAACGTTTAGTGGGCAAAATGATTTATTTGTCTCACAAAAGACCTGATATTAGCTTCCCAGTAAGTGTGGTAAGCCAATTTATGAATTGCCCCAACGAAGAACATATGGAGGCCGCCTACAGAATTCTAAGGTACCTAAAGACAGCACTTGGAAAGGGAATTTTCTTTAAAAAGAATGACAACAGAGGAGTTGAAATTTACACTGACTGGTGATGATGTGCTATTGACAAAAGATCTACTTCAGGATATTGTACTATGGTTTGGGGGAACTTAGTAACCTGGAGAACCAAGAAACAATCTATAGTTGCAAGAAGCAGTGCTGAAGCTGAATTTAGAGCATTGTCTCAAGGTATATGTGAAGGCCTTTGGCTAAAAAGGCTACTCCATGAACTCAGAATACGAATTGACAGTCCTATGGAGGTTAAATGTGATAACTTGGCAGCCATCAGTATTGCTAAACATCCTGTGCATCATGATCGAACTAAACATGTAGAGATTGACCGCCACTTCATCAAGGAAAATCTAGACTCTGGAAACATTAACTTGACTCATACTCCTTCCCATCTTCAGGTAGCAGATATTCTAACCAAGAGCCTAGGCAGCGCCAAGTTTGGAGAATTAAGTACCAAGCTGGGAATGATCAATATCATGTCCGCAGCTTGAGGGGGAGTGTCGCTATTCTTTATCTATTTATTTTATTTTATTTTATTATTATTTAGTATTATTTATTAACTAGTTAGAATCTTTTATATTATTTTCTAGTTCTAGCTGGTTAGTTTTCTTATTAGATTCTAGTGGTTAACTTCTAACCATGGTCCCTATTTAAGCCACATCTGGCATTCTGCAATACATGAATTTATTTTTTTGAGAATTAAACTCAGATTTCTTCACCTTTCATATTGTAACACCCGTTTCTTTTATACTAATTAATTAAAGAGATGGTTGTTAATTGTGTGATTTAATTTAAAAATGCTTGTGTGTGGCATTTGATGATGCATTAGTTGCATATAGAAATTTAATGGAGTGTTGGAGAGTGGAGACTTTAGTGAAAAGAAAATAAGGAATTTTGAGGAAAAAAGAAATAAAGATTGATGAGGAGATAGAATAGGGCCTAAATCGAAAAGGGAATTCTTGTGGGAGGACAAATATCAATTTCCCCCAAGTATGACATTAAACATTCCTCACCCACTCTCCCACTTATTCCCACACACAAAGTTGGAGAAAAGAGAGCCTCCAAACCCTAGGAGAGCTCAAGGGAGGAAGCTTGAAGGTTCTAGGTGGTAGGTGACCAAATTCCGGCGGCCGGTGATCGGAGCAAGGGCTAGGAAATCTTCTCAAGTCGTCTTTACATCTTCTCATACTCATTTCACGGTACGTGTAGCAATTTCCTCCATCTATAAATCTTTCCTCTTCATCTTTTCTTGAGTTTATGAATAATGGAAGAATAAACCTTGCATTCAAGATGTTTTAAACACTTATATTAGATGTTTTAATTGTCAGTTGTGCTGAGTTAGAGATTTGAGGTTGTTCATCATGTTCTTTTGTAAACATCCATCTTTGATGATATAAGATTTCATAGATTCGTAGAACATGTTTATTGTCATGAACTGAATTTTTGAATCTAACCTATATCTGTTTAAACATGTTTTTTGAATTCGTTCCTAAATGGATTTCACTGTTCCCAAAGGAAAATGAAAGCTACCATTCTAAGCTTTCTAAATTGTATTTTTCTTGCGAAATCCAATGGTTGGATGTTCTTAAAATTCCCTCGAAAGTTAGTAGTTTTGTTTTATGAACTGGTGCAGATTTTTGAATATGACCTTTCAATGTTTAAACGTGTTTTTTGAATTTGATCCTTGATGAATTTCAATGATTTCAAAGCCAAATGAAATCTAACATCCTATTCTTTTTAAATTGTATTTTTCCTATGAAATACAATGATTAGATTTTTTGGAAATTGCCTCGAAAGTTGGCGGTTTTGTTTTCTAAATTTATGCAGATTTTTGTATGATTTTACTATTCTTAAATGGCTCAAATCCTTGCTGTACAAATTGATAATTAGAATATGATGTGTCTAAGTTTAATTTAGGAAAAAGAATCAAATCATTTCGTTAGGACTGTGTTAATGAAGCTTGCCAAATTGGTATTTGTTGCATGCTATTTTGTTTGTACCTTGCGCCGGTCAAAACTGTTTTCTGGTTTCGATTCTAAATGGAATATGATGATTCAAAAGGCAAATGAAAGCTAACATCTTAAGCTTTCTAAATTGTATTTTTCCTGTGAAATCCAACAGTTAGATGTTTTGGAAAGTTCCTCGAAAGTTAGCTATTATGTTTTCACACACCGCCAAGTTTTTAGTTTTTGAAAAGTTGTCATTTCATCGTTAATTTAAATGGTTTCTTTCCCTTTAACTAAACTGAGTTTAATACTTGTTTTTATCATCTTTTAAGACTCAATTCCCTTTCAATTGAACTTTTTTCGCTCATAGCTAATGAGTTTTACACCTTCTTTTCTTTTAGGGTTAATTCTAAGACTCAATGTTTTACTTTTTCCAATTGAATTTCCTTATTTCTAGTGAGTTTTATTCTTTTCTTCAATTTCTTTAAAAGAGTTTAACCAATTTTTAAGCATAATTCCAAAGCTCAAACTACATCCCAAGTGAAAGATTTGCATGATGAAATTATGGTAACATGAATCACTATGGTTTTAAGCAAGGGAATTTGAGAAAGAATGATGGAGAAATGGGGGGAGTAGTTTTAGTATAATCTTAGGGAGTGAGATGCCTAGGTTTGGATGAACAGTGGTTGGTATGAGACGACCATTGGACGTTCCACAGCTGAATTCTTGATTAACTTGTTTGCGAGAACCCGCGTTGGTTGCGGATTCAAAGTTAGTGAACTCTCATGGTCAATTAGAGGGTCAAGTACTTAGAATTAGACATAATCATGGCTTAGACTTCATTACCATAGTGATTGTATTAGTGATTAGCGTACCAGGGAAATGATGTACAAAAGGGGTTGGTGATTCCATAACCTCATGGTTTGACCAAAAGGGAGAGATGGGCATGACGGTCACCACGGGGTACAGTGAACGTGTCGGGGCGGTTATGACCTACCCTAAGGTAGTGATCCCATGAGAGGAACCAATGAGGGATGTGATTTAAATATTTTGAATTGGGTAAGGATCATTGTTATATGATGATTATGGCTGTTGTACTCGAATTCGACTGAGGGACGCCTTAGATAGTATGTTGACATGTGGGCAGCTACCACCAGTGAGGGTATTTTATTCATAATGTGCTATAGTGGTACATGGAGTTGTTCGCTAGGCAGTGCTCTCAATTACTCTTATTCTCTCTTGATTTTGACATTTGGCATTGCCATATTTTTAAGTTTTGACTGTTTCTCTTAATTCCATATATGTTTAAAAACTGATCATGTTGCAAGACTGATTTATGAAATGTTTTGACTATATAATTTGATTTACTTTATTCCTCTTATTTGTATAATATTGGCAAATGCATCACATAAGGAGGTGACAATGATTTACTCTCTTCCTCTTATTTTATGTTATATTTTCATAGATAATGATTTTAATTATAACTTCTTAAAAAGAATGCCATGATTTTCCGTATACGTATGGTGGTACAGGCTAGTAGTTTTGAACTTAGATTGCTATACTTACTGGGATTAATTTCTCATCATAGTTGCTGGCATGTATCAGATGCTTTAAGGAGGAGGTGAGAAAATGCATTTTTTATTTACAAAGGATTGGTGTCATTTCAATGTTCTTGGTAGGAAGTAGCATATAAGCTCAAGAGCTATGGTAGGATCATTATTCATTGCTCTAAGGAAACTCAAGTGGCAGAATTGTTGCCTTCGGTTTCTCTTAGATGTGACTAACTATAATTATGTTATTATCTTAAGGATCTTGTATATGCATAAGATTAAAGGAAAGACTTATTCTGCATGAGTGTGTTTTATGTTGTATGGCTCAGTTTTTTTATTTCTAGTGTAATAAAATAAGTGTGTTACTACTCGAGTAGAAGAAAGTAGTAACACCTATTTTATGATATTATAATTATCTATATTATTAATAACCTGAAATGGATTATATGATAAGGGGTGTTACACATATAGTCCTCCTCTTGTTTTGGTGTTAATATCTCCTCTGTAATACCCATGTTTGGGATATCTTGAATTTGTGAAGAGTAAGATAATAAAGGGTTAATGATTAATTTTTCATGATCTTTTCCTCCAATTTTCATCTTCTCAAACAAAGGGAAGCTATCTTGATTCTCTCAAATTCCCTTCCCTACTCCTTCTTAATCCTCAATTCAAAAATACTCTAATGCTTGGCTGGGAGGATGGTTTGAGAGTGTTGTGGGGTGGTTTGGAGCTCTTAACCCTTGATTGGGAGTTCAATGAGCAAATTGTGTGGGATGGTTAGGATGGTTTGCAAATCCTAAATCATCCTAGACTAGTCAACATCCCAAATTTCGAACCCTTCCAAATTGGGGGATTGGTTTACATCCAATATATTATTTAATTCCATATTTAATCGTTTTGTTTTCATAATTTCATTTATTCATTATAAAGGTAATATTGAAATTGTTACCACCACCACCTTCATTTTTTTAAACTCCCAATTAGTAGAATGGCTTGTCTAACACACTTCACCCCACCCTACTCTACACCACTCCATTACTAACCACTCCACCCCACTCACTCCAAAACTCCCAACCAAGCATTTAGATATGTCCCTAATGTACAATTTACTACTTTCATTTTTCCGCTAGTTTTCAGGTGATACCCGGAACTATAATCAATGAAAAGAAATTAGTGTTTCGTTCAAATAACTTCTCACAATGCTTGACTCTCACATTGGTTACTTGCAAAGCCAATTGGATACTAAACTTGGTTAACATGCTTAAGTTGTAAAATAAAGAAGATGAGCTAATTGAGAGGTTGCAGACCATTTAGACTGAAGCCTGAAACCCCATGAACTCTAAAGCAAACCTTTAAAATGCTTTATCAAAAAGCTAAATCAGCGGGTCTGAACACCTGTCCTTGCAGGACAAGTGCTCAAACCTTAACCAACTATGGGAATCCTTGCTAACTTCTAGGTCATGTTCTTTTACAAGAAAGAACAATGGAAATGAAGATAGAATGGGTGGGGCCCACTGGGTCCCACCTATTTTTTACTTTTTCATTTCCATCAACTTTAAAAAAAGAAAAGAAAAAAGAAAATATAAAATATCTATTATACCCTTTGATTTGACACAATCATAACTTTCTTTTCTTTTTATTATTTTAATATAAGGGGTAAAGTGGTAATTTTAATAAATTTCCATTCCATTTCCATTCTTAAACTTTTACTAACAAACAAAGGAAACGCATTCCGTTTCCGTTTCCGTTTCCATTTCCATTTCTGTGTAAAGAACGTGCCCCTAGGGTCTTATTCTTTTCTTTTTCTCTTTTTTCCCCTTTTTCGACTTCGTTGTCATCACCTTCCATTGGCATTTTTCACTTTCCACTTTTTTCTTTTACTTAGAAGGTTGCTGACAATGGAAAAAGGTGTTTGGATACATGAAATGAAAATGTCCCTTTTTGAAAATCGATTCTCTGCCATAGATAAAGTTGATAGACTTCTCATCCTAGGTGAATATTGATTAGGATTTTGAAAACTCTACTCCTGGCCCAAATAGGGCGACTAAGGGTAAAATCTCCATTGTGTTTGGGAAAAACCAAGAAATGCCTCATATTCTTGATATAGCCTATTCATTTGTTTTTATTTAGGGCTTTCCTTTTTTTTTCTCTCTCTTATTTTTCATTATATTTTAAGTTTCCCGAAAAACATGGCTAAGACTGAGGTGTGAATCATGTTATTTATGAAGTAGATGGATGTAAAATGAGTGGTCCTTCTCAAGAGACTCATGACTATGCATACATGCGGTATTCTTTTTACCAATCACGTTCATTATTAGTGTTACCTCAAATCAGACGGGAGTCTCGAACATTCGAATGCTCGAGGAGCGCATGAATAAGAATGAAACATTAGAGAAGATGGATGATGACTAAATATAAAAAAGACATTTAACTTCATCCCCAAAATAAGATTGACAAAGTACATTTGCAAAAATTACTAAGACATTTCAAACCATTTTGACTCCATACATTCTAACATTTTCTAATCAAGCCTTTCACATCTTACCTTCTTTGTACATCTACCCTCGAACTCAGGAGCTGGGGTGATCTCTCCGGTGCTTCCTTTCTGAATCTTTTTTTCCCTCATCAGTGTTCGAACCTTAGCTTGAAAGGTGCCACATATCTCAATCGAATGACCAAGCGCATTCGCGTGGTATTCACATGAGAGTTCTGGCTTGTACCATCTGGGGTACGGAGTTATTAACGGTGCCATTGGTCTTTGAGTTATGATCCCTTAATTAATTAATTGCTTCAACAATTCCAGTTGAGACTCCAAAATCTGGAAAGGTTTTCTACCCATTGGATTTCTTGCCCCTCTTTTCCTCGTCTTGATACAACTTGGCCCTTGATTAGCCAACATCGTAGTATTCTGGATATCTTCTTGGTGGGTGCTCTTAGCTTGGTTCAAAACTCTATTGGAGGTATACGGGTAGGCTCAAATGGGTGAATTGTGATGCACGGTGTTGGTTGCGAGGAAAGGCAAGTTGAGGGAAGAGTAGAGATATTTAAAGTGAAGGGTAGCCTTTTGGTATTCCAGTGGTGGTGGGAGACATGGAACATTCAAGGAGAAAGACGAAGGTTTTGTAGGTATGTGAGAGACTATGCACAAGGCTGATGTGTTTAAATTAATGGGCATAGGCTTGTTAGGATAGTTGCCAAGTGCTTATGGGTTATTATGAACCTCATTTTCTCGCACAGTGCTGAGTTGAGCTCCAATGTCTTGTGTTTCAAAATTTATATCTTCCTCCATAGTGACTAACTGAGAGAATTTTTTGAAAGGAACAACAAGCATCAAGTCATAGTGAGGATCTTTGAGGGATCTCAGAAAATAACGACACACCTCATGCTTAGTCATAGGGGGTTGCACATCTATGGCAATTTGCTTCCATCTTCGAGCATACTCACAAAACGAATCCCCAATTTTTCGACTCACTCTCTGTATTATTTCACGAGTGAGCTCGATTTTATTGTATGCAAATTTCTTCGAGAATTCTTGAACCACGTTTTGCTAAGATTCTAGGATTCTCTTATCGAGACGCGTGAAGCACTTGAGTGCAAACCCCGTGAGACTGTGATGGAAATATTTGAGCAATAGCTCTTCATTTTGTCCCCACTTCTCCATGGACCTGTAGAAAGGATTAAGATGATTGACGACGCGACCTTGTCGCGCCTTTTCGCGAGGTCGGCACCAATCAAAATAATGCTAGAAAGTGTAGCTAGTGGCACAACCTAGGTCGATTCTCTCTCGTGGAACCTATGAATTCTTTAGACAATTATGCACAAATTAACACAAAAAGGAGTGTGTTTGAGGAATTTTATCAAACACTTGATCTGCAAAGAAACTAAATGGAATTAAATGCAACTAAATGAAACTAGAACTAACTCTTTTTGTGATTTTGAATAAGGGAAAGCTAAAGTAAATTGATGTGATGCAAATGGAGTGAATATGCCTTATTGGAGAATTTCTTGAAATTACCCTAGCTATCAAAAGATATGGAGTTTTAGTGAGAAATTATTTTCTAATTTAGTCTAGTCACCACTAAACTTAGGTGAATAAATTAGATAATGCAATTAACCAACCAGACAATTAACACAACCTAATTAAACACCTTAATGAAGCAAATATAGAGATTAGCATAGACAAGAGCTCAGCTAAAAAAAAACCTTTGCCATTAGAGAATACCTATTACAAATTATAATCATAACTAAATTCTACCGAATCCAATTAGCTACAATCAACAATGGAAATACAAAATGCAAACACAAGTCTATACAAAACTCTTTAGTATTCAATTACACCCAAGGTTAAGTTTACAACCATAAACCAAACTATTACAAATTCATTAAAATCAACAAGAAAAATAATGAATCCTTAAAGGGGAGTAGAAGGGAAACAAGTAAAACTCCCTAGTTGAAGCCATAGCTCAAGCTCAAGAAATCTCCTCCAATGCATAGATGATTTAGCTACTCATGGAAATGAAGAATGCTCCACCAAGCTCCTCCAACCCTTGCTTAGCCATGGATGATGGTGGAAGTTGCTAGATATTGGTGTGAATGGGTGTAGAGAGTGAACAAGATGAAGAGAAATGGTGGATGTGGCTGAGAATAAAGAGAGAATGTGAGAGAGGCTTGAGTGATGAATGTGATGCCAAGGTGTGAATGATGAAAATGTGTTAGAATGAGTGGGTAATTCTCCCAATTAGGTTAAGTGCTTCAAAAACTCCAGAATATTCCTCTCCTTTCGACCTAAGATGCTCTCCCTTGTGGTAAAATGTTGAAAAAGTGGGTTTCAGCTCATAAAATCACGAGGAAATTATGTAGATTTGGTGTACCCGTTGGCAGCGGGTGGATTACTTAAAACGAGCGTTTTCCCCTGAACTGAAGTCCACCCGCTGGCAGCTTGCAAGGCTACCCGCTAGCAGCGGGTAGAACATTGTTATGGGTCCAAAATTGCCTCTATGCTCAAATTCTTGCATCGGCTTCACTTTCTAGTTTCTTTCTCGACCTCTAGCACTTGAATCCTTGCTATTCCTCAAGCTAGTTATTCTACAAATCAACCAGAAACAATTGTGAGGCTCTCAAGTTAATAAAACTAGAGAATTATCGCAATTTATTCAATAAAAACATGGAATTAGCAAGAATGTGATTTAAGTCCTTAAGTGCCCTTGAATAACATTAAAACATGTATAATGACTCTTTAAACTCAACAAAAGCTTGTCAAGTGCCAAAAGATACAAGGGTAAATATCGGTATTATCAACTCCCCCATATTTAGACCTTTGCACTCATGGGCAAAACAATCAGTCAAAAATGCAATCAAGGGGTATGTAGGAAGCAACAGAATGACCAACCAAATCAAGATGCAAAACAACTAAACAAGAAACCATGTTCTTGGTTCATGCAACAAAAGCAAAACAACAATGCATAGCAATCAACTAAAACATGCAAATGATCGATGACTCAAGTGTTTCGCTCTACTCACTAATGTTGGACATTTTCCCTCTAATCTTACTTACTTAGCATTTTACCATAGGCTCGAGAGAGATCTAGATCTCCATTGAGAATGCGTTAGCTCAACTAATCATGAGGTCTTATTAGCTTGTAATGATGGATGCATGGTCATGGTGAAAAGTGTTTATAAAGAAGGAAATTATGCAAAACTAAACATTTTGAATTGACTCCCAATTAAAAGATTACTTGGGTTCCAAAAGAATCTAACAAAACAATCATCTTCCAACTTCCAAGAAATTTGCCTAAGATCCTTATTGCTTTCGGTTGCAACTCTTTTATTCATCATCATTTTTTTTATTGCTTTTCCTTCTTTTCTATTCTCCACTTTTTCTTCTTTTTTATATATATGTATATATAATTCATTTATTTATTTATTTTTTCTTTTCAAGCTTTTTGCTTGATTGGATCAATTAGACAATTTCAACCCAGGAAGATGAATGGTCAGAAACTAAGAAACCTAGAGTCAAACATTTAATTAAAAGTCATAGTGCAAAATGTCTAGAGAAGCAAAAAATAGAGCTCAAATGGGGGTGACTATGGATAACAAAAGAAGTGGTTTGTGTATGGGATATGGGTGAGTGAAACAAACGCCTCAATCATTTTTATTTAAGTAACACATGTGAAGCTTCTACAAGATTTCAATCAAGTTCTAAAAAGTGAACAAGTAAGCAGACAACACACAAGTATATGTAAGAAAAACAATAGTATTTGGCTCAAAATCTTCAATAAGGCTAGGTTACTCTCACGTCGATCAATGCATGCCTAATTAGTTACTCACATAAGTGACTTCCTTAAGTTGTGAATTAGAGAGCACCAATCTCTTGAAAAATTGTTTTACTCTTGAAATGGTTGTGCATTCTGCTAGTTCCTGACACACAACTTGAAAACATTTTCTAAAAAGCTTAAACAGGTGCAAAAGTTAAGTGTGATTCTCAAAGAATTTTTTTTTTTGAAAAAATTTGAGTAGACATCAAAAAGTGCTGATGGAATTCTGATTACCATCATTAATTCCAAAAGTCTAAAACAAAAGCGAGATTGTATTTACTCAGTTGATAATATCCACAAACAAAAGACTCAAAACCTGTGCATTTACAATTTATATTTACGTCCACAAGAATAGAAGCTGAAAAGCTAAATCCACAAGGAGTTAAAAACGCAATCTTATTCACTAAACAGGAATATAAATCTGATGTCAACACTTGCAATAATCACAAGGTAACCGGCCCATTCAGCAATTCAAATAGCAATCATTCATTTCACAAACTTCTCCCCTACACTTGCAGCAAGCATTGTCCTCAATGCAGAATGATAGGACAAAGATGCGCAAACACGGGGATCCACAAGCAGAAAATCAATCAATTGTAAAAAGAGGAGAAGAAAGGCGAGCAAAGTAAGCCAAGCAGCTAAATAGATCAGAATGCATGAGATTATAAGGTTCCAATAGTTAAATGAGCCATCAGTAGCTCAACAACAAAAGAAATAACCAACAAAAATAGAATCCATGAGTAAGAAAGAAAAGTAACAGAACAACCAAACTAAACGCAAAAGAAATAAAATAGATAAGATTAGCAAGCAGTTGACTTAGATTCGGGCTCAATCACGACCATCTCACAGCGCTCTAAAATTGTCTCGGACCTCGACCTGAAAGGTTGAGAAGCTAGCTTGCAAATTGTCGATGTCATCCCAAAGGGTGTGGACTTCACCCCTAAGGGCACGATGCTCAGAGATGAGGAAGTCTAACTTCTGGTCGGTGGTCTGCAGCATTGGCTCTGAAGGTTGCAGCGGGGTCTAACTACTAGAGGCTTCATCTCGGCGCCTCCTGACATTTCTGGCTGGCGCAGGAGGTCTAATCACTGGAGTTTTTCCCAAATCCCAACCTGCTATAATCCCTAGCGTTGGCTGGATTGAACTCTAAGTCAGAATCGAGCTACGAAACACCTGCTCTCTTGTACATTTGAGATATGAGATGTGTAAATAACAAAATTTGCCATTTTACTCCCTTTACTGAAAGCCTTCTTGAGCGAGTCAAAA
Source organism: Senna tora (assembly GCA_014851425.1). Classification (NCBI taxonomy): domain Eukaryota; kingdom Viridiplantae; phylum Streptophyta; class Magnoliopsida; order Fabales; family Fabaceae; genus Senna; species Senna tora. The sequence continues at coordinate 27,033,184 of CM026269.1, forward strand.
ATCAACCCGACCACATCAACTCTCTCATTCTTCATAAATAAGTAAATGAGGTGGGTTTGGTGAGAATTTATGTTGATACCATGGTTGGAAAGAAGAATGTTGTGACATATAAAGAGCAGCCATGCTCTAGCAGCTGGACACATAGAAGAGCGTTGCAGATAGATTTGAGGTCCTCCATACTTGGCATCCCAATCTGAATTATCCTGAATAAACATCTCTCTAATTGCCTGGCGCGGGAATACGACATCACCATAGTTAAAAGTTTTTTACTGACTATTGTATGCACAATTCTGTACAACAGGCAGCCCAAAAAATTGTCTAATGCTGGCCAATGTGAAGGTGGTAACCTTCGTACTGCGGTAGGTCGGAATGTTCATGTTACGTTTTAGCTTGGCATTGATGTAAAAGTGCTTTACAAACTGCTCATTATCAGCTACTTGCACCCGATTGAGAGATGTTAGGTTGACGGCTACTAATTGATCAAAGAAAGCATTGCCTTCCGTTTCTGGAAAATGGAACTCTTGATGGAGGGATCTATTTTCAACTTCATCTTGAATTTCTTCAAAGGTTATCTCTTCGCCAGACATGCTTGCTAATCAAGACATACAAAGAAAAACAAGAAAAAACACAAGCAATTTAAAAAGAATAAGTCATTATAGAAGCTAGCAAGACTACGCTAACCAACCTAGACGCCCACACTAGAGGCGTGGTGCTTGGTGAAGCTGAGCTTGGTGGTCTCGAGTGGCTAGAGGCTGGAAGAGAGAGTGGGGCAGGAAAGAGAGATTAGGGATTGGGAGAGAGAGAGAGGCTGGCTGGAAAAGAAAGAGAGAAGAGAAGGGTTGGGATTGAGAGGGATTTTTGGGTTTAGAAAAAAAAAAAACCACCACTTGCTGAAATTGTTCAAGGAAAACTCCAAGCTCCCATGAGGGTAGGTCATCTCTTTCCTTTTCTCATCTTGCATTTAATTTGTTGCTCTTATGGTTTGCTTGAGATGAGTGTGGGAGAAGAGATTTTCCAGTAGGTAGTAGATTGTGGAATTGTTCTTTGTGGCTTAATTGTGCTTTTGTGTATTTCTTTGCTTTTAGTTTATGTTTGTGTGTTTGTTTAGTTGTGTGGTTAAACACTCCCTTGGTTGTTGAATGCTTGAATTTTGATGTATGAGATTTGCTTTTGATGGATGGAAGCCAGCAAATTAGGTTCTAGGAGTAGGAATATATGAATTTTTATGTTTGTTATGAATCTCTAGTTGGGTATAGGAATAAATGAAATGAAAAAAAAAATGAAGTTTTAGGGTCAAAATGCCCTGTTTTGGGCATGTCTCTGTAGCACCCGCTGCTAGGGGTGGCCTTTTGGCCGCTGCTAGCGGGAGCTACAGAGAGCCTCCCCTGTTTCTCCTCTGTTTTGCCTTTGTTTTGCTTCTGACTTACCCATCGCCAGCGGGTGAGTTTGTAAGAAATAATAAAAAAAAGAAACAGAAGGGGAATTTAATTTATTAGTTTATTATTATTATTATTATTATTATTATTATTATTATTATTATTATTTTTCTTTTATTCTTTTTTTAAAAAATTCAAATTTTCTGAACCCTAATCCCATTTCTTCCCTCTCTTTCTTCTTCTTGACTTCCTCTCCCTCTCTTCTTCCCCCAATTCACCAAAACTCCATAACCACCCCACCACATCTCCAGCCACGCCTCCAGTCGTCCAAGCCGCAACCCAGCCACCGCACCACCGTGAGCCACCACCATTCCTTCTCCTCCATTTTTTTCACCCTCTCCCATCTGTTTTCTCTCTCTTCGTGATCCCTTCTCCCAAACCTCCATAGCCACCCGAGCCACCGCTTCCTCCACTCTTCCACTCTTCTTCTTCCCCAAATCAACCCACACCCACACCAGAACCGAGAGCCTCACCTTCCCCTTCACCTCTGCCATATTTTCCATACACCCCCTTCTTCTTTCTCTCTGTTCTTCCACACCCCAACCTCCTCCAAAACTGTACCCCCCATTCCCAAACCTTCACCTTCTCAACATCCCAGCAGCCTCCCACTAGGTAATTTTTCTAATTTTACTTTTATTGTATTTTTCAATTTTCATTTAGTTTCCTATTTTAATATTAATTTAAATTTAATTTCCTTTTTATTTTCATTTTCTGAATTTTTAATCCTATTTAATTATTAATCTGAACTCTGCTTAAATTTAGTCCATATTTTAGTATGTGTAGCATTAGTGTTAGTTGATAAAAAATTTAATCTTGATTTTCACTAAGTTTTCTTTTATTATGTTATCTAGCATATTAGGTTATAATTAGTCGTTTTCTTGCATTTTGTTTAGATATAGTAAATATGTAGTATAGTTAGAGCTTAGACTTAGTTGACAAATAATCTAGTCTTCGTTTTGTTTCCAATCAACCATCTTACTGTTTTGACTAGATTAGTAGGTTGTGAATAGCATTTAGATATAATTAGAACTCTTTTTCTTTTGTTTAGATGTTTTTCATCTAGACTAGTTGTTTCTTAGTCTTGGAAAGTCAATCTGAACCCATTGTGACCCTCAATATTACTCTTCAACTTAGCACTCAAACCTTGTTCTGGTTAATCTAGTTTTCCTTTTTATTCTAATGGTTTTAATTTTATTTCTTTAGTTCACTTAGTTTTACCTCTTCTCTTTAATTAGTTATAATTGATTTTAGTGTGGGCGTCTAGGTTGGTTAGCGTAGTCTTGCCGGTTTCTATATTGACTGATTCTTTTTAAATTGCTTGTGCTTTTTCTTGTTTCTCTTTGTTTGTGTTGATTAGCAAGCATGTCCGGCGAAGAGATGACCTTTGAAGAAATCCAAGATGAGGTTGAAAATAGATCCCTCCATCAAGAGTTCCATTTTCCAGAAACGGAAGGCAATGCTTTTTTGGATCAATTAGTAGCCGCCAACTTGACATCTCTCAATTGGGTGCAAGTAGCTGATAATGAGCAATTTGTGCAGCACTTTTACATCAATGCCAAGCTGAAACGTAACATGAACAACCCGACCTACCGCGGTACTAAGGTTACCACCTTCACATTGGCCAGCATCCGACAATTTTTTGGGCTGCCTATTGTACAGAATTGTGCATACAAGAGTCAGCAAAAAGCTTTTAACAGTGGCGATCCCTTATTCCCGCGCGAGGCAAGTAGAGAAATGGTCATTCAGGATAATTCAGATTGGGATGCAAAGTATGGAGGACCTCAAATCTATCTGCAACGCTCTTCTATGTGCCCAACTGATAGAGCATGGCTGCTCTTTATATGTCACAACATTCTTCCTTCCAGCCATGGTACTGACATACCCTCTCACCAAGCCCACCTCATTTACCTATTTATGAAGAATGAGAGAGTTGATGTGGCCGAGTTGATTTTTGACGCACTCAAGAAGGCTTCAGTAAAGGGAGCAAAAGGGAAAATTTTGTTATTTCCGCATCTCATATCTCAAATGTACAAGAGAGCAGGTGTTCCGTAGCTCGATTCTAACTTAGAGTTTGATCCTGCCAACGCTAGGGATTACAACAGGTTGGGATTTGGAAGAACTCTAGTGATTAGACCTCTCGCGCCAGCCAGAAATGTCAGGAGGCGTTGAGATGAAGCCTCCACTAGTTAGAACCCTCTGCAACCTTCAAAGCCAATGCTGCAGACCTCCAACCAGAAGTTAGACTTCCTAATCTCTGAGCATTGTGCCCTTAGGGGTGAAGTCCACACCCTTCGGGATGACATCCACAATTTGCAAGCTAGCTTCCTAACCTTTCAGGTCGAGGTCCGAGACAATTTTAGAGCACTGCGGGAGGGCCGTGATTGAGCACAAATCTGAGCCAACTGCTTGCTAATCTTATCTGTTTTATTTCTTATGTTTAGTTTGACTATTCTGTTACTTTTCTTTCTTACTCATGGATTTTATTTTTGCTGGTTATTTTTTTTTTGCTGTTGAGCTAGTGATGGCTTATTTAACTATTCAAACCTTATAATTTCATGCATTCTGATCTATTTAGCCGCTTTGCTTGCCCTTCTTCTCCTATTTTTGCAATTGATTGATTTTCTGCTTGTGGATCCCCGTGTTTGCGCATCTTTGTCCTACCTTTCTGCATTGAGGACAATGCTTGCTGCAAGTGTGGGGGAGAAGTTTGTGAAGTGAATGATTGCTATTTAAATTGTTGAATGGGCAGGTTACCTTGTGATTATTGCAAGTGTTGATATCAGATTTATATTCCTGTTTATTGATTGCATTTTTGACTCCTTGTGGATTTAGCTTTTCAGCTCTATTCTTGTGGATGTAAACATAAATGTAAATGCACAGGTTTTGAGTCCTTTGTTTGTGGATATTATCAGCTGAGTAGATACAATCTCGCTTTTGTTTTGGACTTTTGGGATTAATGATGTTAATCAGGAATTCCATCCGCACTTTTTGATATCTACTCAAATCTTTTCCAAAAAAAATTTCTTTGGGAACCCCACTTAACTTTTGCACCTGTTTAAGCTTTTTAGAAAATGTTTTCATGTTGTGTGTCAGGAACCAGCAGGATGCACAATCATTTCAAGAATAAGAAATAATTTTTCAAGAGATTGATGCTCTCTAATTCACAACTTAAGCAAGTCACTTATGTGAGTAACTAATTAGGCATTCATTGATCGATGTGAGAGTAACCTAGCCTTGTTGAAAGATTTAGAGCCAATTGCATATACTTGTGTGTTGTCTGCTTACTTGTTCACTTTCTAGAACTTGATTGAAATCTTGTTGAAGCTTGACATGCGTTAGTTAAATAAAAATGTTTGAGGCGTTTGTTTCACTCACCCATATCCCATACACAAACCACTTCTTTTGTTATCCATAGTCACCCCCTTTGAGCTTTAATTTTTGCTTTTCTAGGCATTTTGCACTTTTAATTAAATGTTTGACTTTGGTTTCTTAGTTTCTGATCACTCATCTTCTTAGGTTGAAATGGTCTAATTGATCGAATCAAGCAAAAAGCTTGAAAAGAAAGAAAATAAATAAATAAATGAATTATATATATATATATATATATATATAGAAAAAAAAGAAGAAAAAGAGCAGAATAGAAAAGAAAAAAAAATGATGATGAATAAAAGAGTTGCAACCGAAAGCAATAAGGATCTTAGGCAAATTTCTTGATGGTTGGAAGATGATTTTTTGGTTAGACTCTTTTTGAACCTAAGTAATCATTTAATTGGGAGTCAATTCAAAATGTTTTGTTGTGTATAATTTCCTTCGTTATAAACACTTTTCACCATGACCATGCATCCATCATTACAAGCCATTAAGACCTCATGATTTGTTGAGCTAACACATTCTCAGTGGAGATCTAGATCTCCCTCAAGCCTATGGTAATGTGCTAAGTAAGTTAGATTAGAGGAAAAATGTCCAATATTAGTGAGTAGAGCGAAACACTTGAGTTATCGTCATTTGCATGTTGTAGTTGATTGCTATGCATGTTTGTTTTGCTTTTGTTGCATGAACCAAGAACATGGTTTCTTGTTTACTTTTTTTGCATCTTGTTTGGCTGCTCATTCTGTTACTTCCTGCATATCACTTGATTGCATTTTTTTATTGATTGCTTTGCCCAGGAGTGCAAAGGTCTAAGTATGGGGTAGTTGATAATACCGATATTTACCCTTGTATCTTTTGGCATTTGTTGAGTTTAAAGAGTCATGCATGTTTTAATGTTATTCAAGGGCACTTAAGGACTTAAATCACATTCTTGCTAATTCCATGTTTTTATTGAATAAATTGCGATAATTCTCTTGTTTTATTAACTTGAGAGCCTCACAATTGTTTCTGGTTGATTTGTAGGTGAACTAGCTTGAGGAATAGCAAGGATTCAAGTGTTAGAGGTCAGGAAAGAAGCTGGAAAGCGAAGTCGGTGCAAGAATTGGAGCTTAGAGGAAAATTTGGGCCCATAACACTGTTCTACCTGCTGCCAGCGGGTAGCCTTGCAAGCTGCCAACAGGTAGACTTCAGTTCAGAGGGGAAAACTCTCGTTTTAAGTAATCCACCCGCTGCCAGCAAGTACACCAGATCTGCATAATTTTCTCGCGATTTTAGGAGCTGAAACGAATTGTGGGCCCACTTTCTCAGCATTTTACCACAAGGGGAGCATCTTAGGTCGAAAGGGAAGGAATATTCTAGAATTTTTGAAGCACTTAACCTAATTGGGAGAATTACCCATTCATTCTAACACATTCATCATTCATACCTTATAATGAATTAGTTAGACCTCGGGAATTACATAATTATATAGATAGTAATGCATGGTAATCTTGTATAGTATGAATCTTATAATGAATTAGTTAGACTTAAATATCTTTAGATTAGCTATGATTGCTAAACACATCTCTTCTTGGGACCTGTTTAATTACATATTGGATATAATATCTTCAACCTTTGCTATAATAATTTCCCCTTTTAATCTGCGAATACCTATTTTGTTTAAGATCACTAACCAATTGCAGGATCAATCCGACGATTCCGCGAGAGATTTGACCCTTGCCCTGTGCTACCCTGAGGTTTTATTTCATCACGATCGTGAGGACCGGTCAAAACCTTGACTTGAAGAAATTCGAAAGAGTTTTGGACACCGATCAATAACATAAAATAGGTGTGTTACTATTTTTGTCTACCTGAGTAAATTTTAAACTTACAACAAGTCATTATAAAATAGTGTTTTCGATTCGGGTTTCTTTTCTCTACCCATGTAGAATAAGTCTTTCCCTTACTCATGTATATATATAAGATCATTGTTATAATAAAGTAATTATAGTTAGTTACATCAAAGAGAAATCGAAGGCAACAATCTTGCCACTCATGTTTCCTTATAATTAACAATGATCCTACTATGGATTTTAAGTCACTCACATCATACAAACTATAGTACTTATATTTTACTTCCTATCATGCACCTCAAAATGACATCTATCCTCTATGAATGAAGCTTGCACCATTCTCCCCGATCCTTAACTAAGCATGCAACCTAATCATCTGATACACTAACAAGTGGTTGGTTGGAGTGATAGGTATTCCATTCTCCCTAAGCAATGTCTCGGATTCAAGACTTGTGTTTGAAAAAACTTCTATTGAGAGAGTGATAACACTCATATTAATCATAATATTTCGTGTCATTTGGTAATGTTTTATTGTGTGTAAATACATGCTTTAATGGTATATTGATTCATATGAGTGTTGGATTTAATTCTTGCTAATTTCATGAGTTTATTATATAAATTGTGTTAGTTTCATAATTTTAGCATTTGTGCAAATTTAAATTCATGATTGGAATTTTCACAAGTAACTTTGGCTGTTTTGTAGGACATCTAGAGGAGGGTTAGCAAGATGATCAACATTTGGGACCATAACGCAAGAGGGGGAGAAGAACCGGGCAAAAACCAAGTAAAAATAACACTTTTTCAATTTTGCTCACCGCAGCGAGCAAATTGCTCACTACAGCGAGCCATATAGTTCAGCATGCATTTTTCACATCAGATTTCGTTTTTGGGCCAAATTTGTGAACCCCAATTACGCCAATTTGACCTAATTTACCCCAATACATTAGGGTTGAGTGGGGAGGCAACCACACATCATTCACACTCATATTTTCTCAAGTTCTCTCACTTTTCTCTTATCTCCATAGCCTCCATCTTCATCCTCTTTTCATCTTCTTCACTCCACCTCAATTCCCACTCACTTTCCCTGCAACATTCATCACCATCCATGGGTGGACACGGTTGGAGGAGCTTGGTGGAGCATTTCTCCTATCCATGAGTGGCTAAATCTCTAGTGCTTTGGAGGAGGATAATTAGGGCTTGAGTTATAGCACTTACTAGGGAGTTTTTCTTGTTTTCCTTCTTCTTTTTATAGATTCATTATTATCTTGTTCATTTTGATGGATTTGTATTGATTGTGGTTCCATAGTTATGGAACTTAACTTGGTTGTAGTTAGATATTAGGAATTGATATAGGTTTGTGATTTGTATTTTTATTCTCCCATTATGGGTTTTGATTGCATTGGATTTGGTTGAATCTTACTGTAATTTTGATTCATTATGGAAGCTACTCTAATGACAATGGTATTTGTTGAGTTGAATTCAAGCCTCTGTTAAATTTCCCATTTGCTTCATTGATGGTATTTGATTGGGCTTGTTAATTGTCCGGTTGGCTAATTGCATTCTCTAATTAATTTACCTAAGTTTAGTGGTCACTAAACTACATTAGAAAAATGGTTCTTCATTAATTAACTATATATATATATATATATATATATATATATATATATATATATATATATATATATATATATTGTAACTGTCGTTTTTTGTTCAGACAATTGTTATTTGCAATTAAGGACCGCAAGGGGTCTTAACCTTGGGGGACTTATCCTTAGGTGATGCACCTAGGTGCCTACGTACCCTTGAGAAGGGATCAAAGTCCACGTAGTTCATCATGGTGACGTCTGTAGGAGCCGTTAGGCAAGGTGGTTACCTGTATCGGGCCGTGTGCGGCTAAGACGTGTCTAAGGTACTCCGGGCGGACAAGCCGCTCTTAGGAGGTTGCCTTAGTGGGAGAAAGCTCGAGTCTCTGAGAGTTGCTGGAAGCTCTGTAGGTGAAGGGCTCCTGGACGGAGGTAAGTCTGCAGGTGACCGAACCTGGTGGTACGTATGGCAGAGCTCGGGATATGTGATGGATGTGGTATAAGGTGTCTGAGAGTGCTCAGAATGCCTGCTAGGATAGTTACAGGTAACGTTCTCTAGAGGTATTTTAGATGTCTCGAATATGGTATTGTAGTTCTTGATCTCCTATCCCTTAGTCCCCTGGGTGAGGGTCTATTTATACTGAGTGTGGGGAGGACGTGCTCGACCCACGTTCTAGCAGTGCGTGGGTCGTCCCACGATGCCTGGGGAGTTTCCACGTCCCGCTGAGTTGGAGCCCCCGCTAGAGGGTGTGGGCAAGGGCCACGTAAGTGGCAGGTGAGTGGTGCCACGTGTCGCTATTGTGTGTTGACGCCAAGCTTCTGGAAGCTTAGTGCCACGTGTCCCAAGGCGGAATATTTCATAGTTACATATATATATATTATAGCAAGGATAGCCCAAAGCATATTCATCTTATTGCATTCACCTCACTTTAATTTGCTTTTGAAATATTGTAAAATCACAAAAAGAGTTAGTTCTAGCTTCGTTTAGTTACATTTATTTTCCTTGCACACCAACTGTTTGATAAAATTCCTCAAAGGCATCCCTATTTTTGTGAACATCTTGCATAATTGACCATTGAGTACATAGGCTCCGCGAGAGACAATCGACCTAGGTTATGCCACTAGCTGCACATTCTAGCATTAATTTGATTGGTGTCGGCCTCGCGACAAGGCCACTTTTATCAGAGAGCTTTACCCACTTTATGAGATCTCGGCTAGCTCGAACAGGATTGCCTCCAATAGGAGAATACATGTGGGAAAAAAATCTAATCATCTGATACATACCAACAACTATAATGAGAAATAAATTATCTAAGTTTCAAAACAATCGTGATGTACCATTGTACTATTTATGGAAAATCATTGTATTCTTTTCATATAAATATAATCATAAAAATTTTTAACTATTAGATGTAGAGGTGTCAAAACGGGTTCAACACGCGGGTTAGGCCTGTTTACCCACAAATTTGGGCGGGTTGGACTGATGAAAAAATGGCCCGCGGGTAAATGGACCCGACCTGTTTGACCCGTTTAGGATACGGGTTTAACCGGGTTACCCGCGGGTAACCCATTTTTTTAATAATTAACTAATAATTTATATTATCTGTTTTTATGAATTTATTTATTTATTTTGTCTACCAACTCCAACTTTATCTCACCTCACACACTACACCCACAAACTCTGATTCTTGGGAATTCATGAAATCAAATAAATAATATACCTTTGTTTGCTAAGCTATTAATCTTTCTTTCTTGTATTTTTCATTTTCAAGCACAACTCCAAAAATACGACTCGTTTAACCCGCAACCCGCACATATACGAGCCGGGTTGGTATTTTCCCAACCCGTAAAAATCCTGACCCGTGCGAGTTGGCCCGTGACCACCCGTGACGGGCTAACCCGTACGGGCTGGGTTAGCCCGTTTGACATCTCTAATTGGATGTAATCATTCAAAATTTCTTTTACCTTGCGTCATGCTAATCGAGTCAAAACTAAACTTTATGTGCTTCAATTGCCAACTTTAGACAGATAAGAGGAATAGAGTAACTCAAATTATAAGGTCATACATCATCTTGTACATGATTACTCTTAAACATGTATGGAATTTAGAGAAACACATAATGACATCTTCGTTAAGAAAAGGAGCAAATAAGAGTCATTGGGAGCACTGCCCAGCGAACAACTCCACTTACCCCTAGAGCACATCATAAATGAAAATAGTTCTCTTTGTGGTAGTGATGAGTGGCGTAAACGCCGGTTTACACCCCTAACTCATTGTAAAGTTATGATCAAATAAATACCTAAGTTATGCAGTATAGTGCACAACCAAGGTTCGATCTGTCGCAAAACCTTCACTAGTTCTGTAGTAACTATGCCTAAATAGTCGAATCGAGATATATATTCAAGAAATATTTTTGGAAGAAAGTAATTGATTAAGTTGAATATGATGAATAAAATAGTAACTAGGAAGAATAGGTTATCATTCGGGTTCTATGTAATTCGTTATCCATGCTAAATAAAAATATATTAGGTAGTTAGTTTTGGAAAATACTTTATCGAACGTTTTCATCCGAAAGTTATCCCGACCGGCGCCTAAGGACCTAGGTACACATCTAAACGAGAAATGTCGCACTCACATTAAGATAGTGTTAACGAATTAGAGGAACAAACTCATTTAATAAAAATCAAATTATATTTATACCAAAATACAAAAAGAAGTGCATTTAATTCGAGTCTATCTTTCTAGACCTTCAACCGCTAGGTCCATTTAATTCAATCATGAATTTTGAACCATTCAACCAATATGTTTCAGAATCATGACCGAATGTAGATAAACTGTAAAAGAACCAAAACCTACTTCCCTAAACTATGAGCGCATAGCTCAAGAAAATTACATAAAAGACCCTAGGATAATCTGCATAAGTTAGCTCTAAGAACAAAGAGGCTTAGAGAAGAAGAGAGAATGAGATTGCTATTGGATGAAGGGCATGAGAAGGGAACCTCAGGTGAACCATGTGCATGAATTTGTTATGTGGTCAAGTTTACAAGGGGCACAAGGAAGTATATCGTCATTGTTCATTAGCATTTTAATTATATAAAATCTATAGCTCTAACTTTTAATAGTGAACGTTTTAGCTTTGATGTTTTCCTGTTAGTAGTTATTAGGAAAATATTATGCGGACACATGCAGGGATATAATTTGATCAACAGCATCATAATGGAGAAGCACGGACATCTTCAGTTACTCTCAAAGTCACAAAATTTCTCCAACACTGCCCTGCAAAGAGATATTCAACTGCTCCTTTCGCAGAAAAGTATTCGTCTTATGGTGCTAGAATCACAGCATAGAGAAACATATAGAAATTATGTATCTCATTTAATTCCGCAAAATATCTTCCTAATTCCTACGAACTCTTTTCTTTCCCTGTAATCTGTTTTGTTCAATCAAAAAAAAAAGTTTGAGACTATACGTGGATTTCTGATCATCTTTCCCAAGTTTAAAACCAAATTTTAAAAATTGTTTTCTTAAAAAATTCATAGATATTTCTCTAAGATTTTTCCTTTATTGGAAACTTTTTTTTTTATATTCTTCACATTTCCTTTAAATATTTTCAAATGTTTCAACAAATCTTTGGTACTTTATAAAATTTTGGACATAATTTGTAAAACCATTTCCCTTATGAAATTAAGGTTAAATTCTCTTTTCTCTTACTAGAGTGTGTCCGGGGATGTGGAACACTGCCACCAATGAATTGTCATGATTTGATTATGATTGAATGTCAATTCATTACTTGGATTGGTCTAGATTTGAATTAATTGTTATTGGATGTGAATCCTTTTCTTGGATTGGTTTGGATATGAATTAATTGTGAATAGATGTAATCCATTGCTTGAATTGGTTTGTATATGAATTAATTGTGATTGGATGTGAATCTATTGCTTGGATTGGTTTGGATATGAGGACATTGTGATTGGACGTGATTCCATTTAGGGTGTGCATAATCGAATCCAATCGATTCGATTCAAACGAACCGACCAAAACCAATTACATAATCGGATGGATTAGATTTTTTTACGAACTGATTTGATTCAGTTCGGTTTATGGATGAGGCACAATCCCAACCAAACCGAACCAACCAATTACTTTTCTAATATTTAAAATATATAGTTATGTATTTATATATTAATTAAAAATGATAAAAATATTAAAAATACCCTTATATTTATTTAGATATTTTTTTATAAGTTATTTAGATATATATATTTTTACTAGTATTTATGGTTTTATAGTTTTGGATTACAATTTTAATTTTAATTTATGGTTATTAATATTTATTTATTATTTTTTAAGGTTAAAATTGAAGAGGAAAAAATTATTATTTTTAAAAAAATATTTTTTTCTTACAAAAACTTATTAAATCGATTACAATCGGTATGGTTTGATTCGGTTGGCCCCTAAAAGTCTGCATGGATTGAATGATTTTTTTAGTCATCCAATCAAATCGGTTCGATTTGGTCAACTGACCAAAACCAAACCAAACCAACCTTTGCCCACCCCTAATTCCATTGCTTGGATTGTTTGGGACATGGCTATTTGAATGAAATGACATACAGGTTGTGTTCTTTACGATGGAAAAGATTTGAAGGAGAAAAAAAAAACATGTAGGCCCCATATGTTACTCACTTTTTTTATTTTCATCTTAAAAAGTGTTTATAATTAAAAAAAGAAAAAAGAAAATATAAAATATCTATTATACCCTTTGATTTGACACAATCATAACTTTTTTTTTAAATATAATGAGTAAAGTGGTAATTTTAATACATTTTCATTCCATTTCCATTCTCAACTTTTACTAACAAACATAATAAATGCATTCCTTTTCCCTTTCTTTTTCCCTTTCCCTTTCCGTTTCTGCGTAAATAACATACCCATACTACTGAATTGGATTCCTCATTAAGCGATTGTGGACATTGTGATTTGATACGTTGACATTGGCATATACGATATAAATTGCATTTTGAACATTGAATATGATGGGGTATGTGAATGACAACAATATTATGATGATGTTATATGTTGTGATTAATATAGAGCGTTCTCCATGTGATTGTGGTTGTTGCTCTCTTTCTGTCGTAGTGGTACCCCTCTATTACATTTAGGATGAGTTAGTCACTTGCTGAGTCATATGACTCACTCCAATTGTTAATATTTTTTAGAGACAGATGACTAGACTAGCATTGTATATTCTTATAAATTTCTAAATGTAAGCTTTAATAGTCTAGAGTCAAAATTTCATACGTCATGTATAACTATTAGAAATTGCAAGATTAATGTTAACTATTACGTTTAAATATGGTTAAAAATAATTGCTTATGTTAGAACACGCATGATGAATAATTAATTTAGAATAGTAGGTGTCGGATTCGGGCATACCTGGATGTCGTAGTTGTTCAGGTAGCCACGCGAGATCCTGTTACTGTGAACGCGAACCAAAGTACACAACAAATGCACTTGAGAGATAGAGCAATCAGAAATAGAGGGAGGAGGAGAGTTGGTTCTTTTTCTGTATTGATCAGTTGCACCCAAAAAACAAACTAGTCTTTAATCACGTTATTCTTAAACGTAAATGTTCCCTCTTAATTTGAATTTAATTATTAAAGGAGAAAATTACACTCTTAAACCCACACTTTTTCCTTATTTGCACATTTGGCCCAATATCAATTGGGCTTGGGTCCAATCCACCAAGGGTGGACTGGCCTATATACTTTACATCTCACACTCACACTTGGTGGATTAGATATAGTGGGTTAAATCTCTCTGTCTCTTCTCAATTTCATACTTAGTGCCTTGCCGTAACCGCGTGGGCAAGACATCTTCATTTAGGTACTTGTACTAGAAATCCCTCCTACAGGACCAGCACAAGTTACCTTCTCCTTCGTGTAGCTAGAATATTAAATTATGCCTCAGATGTCTAGATTTAACTATATACACTTTCTCATGGCAAAAACTAATCCCTCTCGAATCAATGTTTGATTCAGATTGCCTTCCTCATATATGGCTAGTATCCACACTTATGACAAAAAGATGTCATAAAGGGACATGTCACAGATGCTAGCATAGATATGTATATTTCAATTAATCTTCGTTTCGCCCATATAACACATTAATATGAATCAGTCGCTTTCCTAGCATAATACTTTAGATCGCATCAATCATGATCATAGAAAAAATGCTAAAGTAGTAGTCACTGAAACATATCTCCGTTATACTGTCAAAGTCCAAAGGACATCTTTGGGAAGATTATTCTTCCCTGGGGAGTACACAGCAATGAAGGAGGGATCTTTCACTTGCTGCCCTTTGCGGTTCTCTCAGCACATGTGGTATGAAACACATGCTACGGTGTTACTCTTTTATTATAAGAGCATATTTCGTTTTAAACTTATCATTAACACCGTACAGACTTAAGTCTAGATACACCAAGTGTCTAAACCCAAATTCTTCAACTCTGCTCACATCTATGACGTCGACGTTGAAGAGTTTGTTGACTGGCTACAGGTATTTTGGAAGTGGGATTCCAAACTTCAATCCAATTTTGTTTATGTGGATCTCATCTTGACTTGCTACACTTTAGTCAAGGCGACATGTAGTTTTGTACTTCTTCTCTACCATATCAGCATTTTTAACTGTTTTATTGGTGAACACAAATGTCTCATCTTTGCACACTCCACTTGAGTGTCAAAGGCGGTTGCTCGTGTGAGAGAGCCAACCTTTCAACCTGTACGACATACTAGACATTGTATACTAAAAAAAAAATACATAAAGTGATAACAGAAAATTATAACATCATTCTTTATATATGAATTCTGCATATTACACTTTACGCATGCCATGGCTTGCATATGTTCTTTAAACACTCTTTCGCCTATTGACTTTGTCAGGGGATCTCCTATCATACATTTTGTCGAAATGTATTGCACAGTTACAATCTTTTGTGCTATATAATCCCTAACAAAATTATATTTAATATCAATGTGCTTGGTCTTGCTGTGATACTTAGGGTTCTTGGTATAGGCTATGGCTGCAGTATTGTCACAGTATAATAACACCGGATTGGTACTCTCATTTCCAAATCCAAGATGTTCTATAAATCTCTTCAGCCATATATAACGCCTCTTGTACGGCTGCAGTGCATGCCACAAACTTGGCTTCCATTGAAGGTAAGGCAATGCACGTTTGTTTCTTGTTGCTCCAGCATATGGCGCCGTTGTTGAGTAAGAAGGTATAACCTGAAGTTGACTTTCGTTCTTCTTCATCTCTGCCTACGTCAGCATCAGAGTACCCAACAAGGCGCAAATCACTTCCTTTATAGCATAGTCAGAAGTGCCCTTTAAGTATCTCAAGATCCTCTTCACTGCTTTCCAATGCTTTTCACCGGGGTTAGATTGGAATCTGCTTACCAGTCCTACTGCATAACAAATATCTGGTCTTGTACACATCATTGCATACATCACACTGCCAACTGCACTGGCATATGGAACTCCTTCCATTTTCTTCTTATCTGATTCGGTTTTAGGACACTGCCAACTGCACTGGCATATGGAACTCATGGGTTTGCAATCCTTCATGTTAAATCACTCAAGAATCTTGTTGATTTAATTCTCTTGTGAAAGAGACAAGATTATTTTTGAACGATTTCTTTGGATCTTAACTCCAAGTATGTACTCTGCTTCACCCATGTCTTTCATCTCAAAATTCAATGAAAGCCATTCTTTTATGGTTGTTACAGAACCTAGACTATTGCCGGCCAATAGTATATCGTCTACATATAAGGATAAAATAACAAAATTACCCTCAAATCGCTTGATGTAGACGCAGTGGTCTTCCTCTATCATTTGGAAGTCATATGAGGTTACTGCTTTGTGAAACCTCAAATACCACTGTCTGGATGATTGTTTTAATCCATAAATGGATCTTTTAAGTTTACAAACTTTTGACTCTTTTTCTTTTTCAATGAAACCTAATGGTTGTTCCATATAGATTTCTTCATCTAAATCACCATTCAAAAATGCGGTTTTTACATCCATTTGATGTAATTCTAGGTCTAAACTATTTACTATTGCCAGAATAAGTCTAATAGAGTTAAAACGCACAACAGGAGAGAACGTATCATCGTAATCTATGCCCTCTTGTTGTGTGTAACCCTTTGCTACTAACCTAACCTTATATTTTTCAATTGATCCATCCACTTTTCTTTTAATTTTGAGAACCCATTTGTTCCCATTGGCTTTATGCCCTTTTGGTAGATCAACTAACACCCCAACTTGGTTCTTTTTCATTGAGTCCATTTCTTCTTCCATCGCTTTCTTCCATTCTTCCTTGGCAGGACTTGACAAGGCTTCATGTACAGAACGAGGTTCATCGTTTCCCTCTGGAGTAACTAAAAAAGATTCGCCTTATATTTGAAAGCGTCTTTTAGGAACACTTTCCCTATTGCTCCTTCTAATAGGAGCAATCTCCTTATCTTTCTTTTCTTGTTCAGGTCTTGGTGTTGACTTTTCTTGGCTCCCACTCAGATTGACAATACTAGACGATTCGAAAATCTCCGCCCCCTCGTATCCCGCAACGAATAAAACAATTATCCAGTACACCCATCTTAGACTACAACCACCTGCCCTAGCCGAACACGCGGAGAAAAAAACCGCCTAGATTCGCCATTCGAAAACCAGAGGCACAAAGACTAAAAAGTCCCAGGAGACCCAAGAGTCACTCAAAGACACCAAAGGGCCTTTCCAGGAAATCCCTAATTGAGGATAATAATGGCAACTCCCGGAAACGCACCCACATTATATGAAGGAAAATGGCTGCAGATCACTCAGGGCCAGATGAATTAATCAGACCATGACACGTGGCGTTGATTACAACCCGCTCTTTCAAAAGGAAATTCTCCGCAAAGTCTCTTGCCAACCACTGGCTGCGGATGAGCCTGACCAGGGAGAAGCGTCTCAAATGACCAAAAGGCCCCTAACCTTCGAGTTTCCTCCACACACCCCCAAATGGTACTTCAGGAAATTCCCCTCTGAGTAATGATGACTTCTCCTCGGAAAGTCGTCTACTTTCTACAGCGACAACTCAAAAACTTGCTGAGAAAGTCAAGCACTCAGCCACCCGGATCAAGACACGTGGCACCCACAACGTCTCTGCTCCCTCAGAGTAAACCAAGAGACACACAAAGCCTCACAGGTCGGGCGACCACCCGAGATGGCTAGACCTGCTTTCGAACGGGCTCTTCTTGACAAAAAGCAGCAGGTGAAAATTTTTCCTAAGTAGCTTACTGTAAAGGAACTTAAGTCCACGGGTGCCCGACACCCGTAGACTTGGGGGACTTATGTAACTACGGAATATTTCCTCTAGGGACATGTGGCACTAAGCTCCTAGAATCACCACGGTCTCCCGCACCTAGGTCCTCACCTAAGGACAAGTCCCCCAAGGTTATGACCCCTTACGATCCTTATTTACAAATTAAAATTGTCTGAATCAAAAACGATAGTTACATGATCTAAGGTATTATGCTAGGAAAGCAACTGATACATTTCTAAATGATATATGGGCAAAAGGAAGATTAACTGCAATATACACATCTATGTTAGTGTCTGTGACATGTCCCTTATGACATTGAGTAGTCATAAGTGTGGATACTAAACATATGGGGAAGGAAATCTGAGTCAAAACGTTGACTCGAGAGGGATTAGATTTGTCATATGAAAGTGTATATAGTTAAATCTAGGACATCTGAGGCATAATTCTAATGTTCCAACTAAACAAAGGAGAAGGTAACTTGTGTTGGTCCTATGAAACGGATTTCTAGTACAAGCACTTAAATGAAGACGTCATGCCCACGCGGTCACGGCAAAGCACTAAGTATGAAATTATCGAGAGACAAAGAGACTAGACCCTTGACATCAATTCCACCAAGTGTGAGTGGGAGATGTAGGAAAATGGGTCAGCCCACCCTTGGTGGATTGGATCCAAGCCTATTTGAGATTGGGACTTTTATGCAATACCATAAACATGTGGGTTTATGGAGTGTAATATTTGCATTTTATTTAAATTAAAATATGTGGGAGTTATTAGCGTATATATACAACAGATGAAGGGGTGTTTTTTTTCTGAGTGTACAAAAGTGATTCATAAACTCAGTAAGAAAACTACCACAACTTCCTCTTGTCTCTCCTCTCTTCTCCACCCCACAAGAGTGCATTTGCTGTGTGTCATGATCCGAGTCCGTCATTGTGACTGGATCGGGCGTGGCTACTTGAATCCGACATCTAGGTATGCCTGAAATCCATCAGATGATTTGCTGCATTGAAGAGCTCTCCAACGTTCAGAAGCTTCAAGCCTATATAAACACAAGACTTGGACAAGCCTTAGTGATCCAAGAGAGTGTGATTCATCCTTCAAGCATTCATTCGAAGTTATTTGTCTCTTAGTGAGAAGTTGGAGTCTTTATCCCTTTCATTTCACTTCATAATCTCTTCCCTTTCTGTCTAGAGTCCGGGTAGGAACCTAGGACAGGGAGGTTAATTGATCAGTGGGCTACTGGTCAGGTTTTAGTTTTGGGAGTGTTGTAATTCATAGATTGGTTGTAAAAGCACTTGTGCGGAGCCTTCGGCTGAGGTTGTCTGGGTTAGGTGGTAAAAGCCCTAGAGGTTGATCCTGTCTTTAAGGGTTACCTGGGTTAGGTAGTAAAAGCCATTGTGGTTGATCCCTTGGTGTTTTCAAGGTTACCTGGTTGTAATTCACATTTCCCAAGCTAGTGAAGTAACTCCTCCTACTTGTTTAGTAAGAGGGAGTGAGAGGACGTAGGTATTTGATTCGAACCTCTCACTATAATAATTGCTTGTTGTAACTACGGAATATTCCACCTTGGGACACGCGGCACTGAGGTTCTAGAAGCCTAGCAGCAGCACATGCTAGCGACACGTGGCACCACTCATCTACCAGTTACATGGCCCTTGCCCACGTCACTTCACGGAACATCCACTTAACTAGACGTGGGAACTCCTTAAGCATCGTGGGACGACCCATGCCCCACGAGATAACTCCAATCCCCGAAGCTCGTCCGCCGATGCGAGTTATCACCTGGTGCTCCACCAGGCGATCAGCCAGCTGACGAAGGTAGGCAAGGTTCAACGGAGGGTCCGCCTCCGTCCGACCGCAGAGCTCCCATCAAAGAGCTCCAAAGAAGGATGACACCCATTCCGCTGGAAACCTCTCCCCACGGAGACGCTCGAGCTGCTCGACCTCCAGAAGCATGCCATACATCCTCTGCGCCAATAACTCTCCCTGGAGATCAGCGACGTCGGCAACTTTATCCTCGGCCACCAGCCAACTAGAAAGGTTCTCGGAAGCGCGAGCCTCCGCACCCCGCAAAGCTTCGCGGAGAGAATGCAACTCCTGCCGATGCCTCTCAACATCCTCCCGGCGGACGGCCAGCTCCTAGCGAGCCTTCTCCAATTCCGAGCGAAGGAGCATAACCTCGGAAGGATGTCCAGGTTCAGCCTTAAGACGGGCCACCTCATGAGTCAAGGACTTAATCTCGCGTCCTTAATCCTCATACTCCAACTTCTTTGCGGACAGTTGTCCATGCACGTTCGCCAACCTCTTCTGGGAAACCTCCAAAGCTTGGCTCTTAGAGGCCGCAACACTGACAAACTGGTCCCGGTCGAGACGGATCTCCCCCTACAAAAAGGCAAAGGTCAGAAACACGAAGGATAACCCAAAATAGCGCAACACCAGGATGAAGAAGCTCACCGCACGCTTCTCCCACTCAAAGTCAGCCTGATGGAAGTCAGCTAATGCCTCAGCAACTCGACCGAAGCCTCGAACAGCAAGATTCAAGGGAGAAGTGTCCAACCCACTGGGTTCCCTCTCCCGCATCTCCACGGGGAAGCGTCTGCCCAATGCCACCAACTCGAAAGGAAGTCCCCCCTCCGAAGGGCCGACGCTCGCCCCCGTAACAACATCCTTTGTGGCAGCCGCCTGACTCACCACTACATTCCCTTTGTTTGAGAGGGCTCCGGCCTCCACGACCACATCGCCAGACTCTGCAACTCTGGCTGAAATCTCAGCTGCGGATTCGCCTGCCGGAACCCGAGTTGCGGAAGAATCTCCTGCAGGCTCCTCAACGACCACCCTGGCCCTCTTAGCAGCAGGCTGATCGACCCCCTTAACGGGGCTCAGGTCGAGAGGAAGATTCGATAGACCTCATGGGTGATTGACGGACAGAAGCGGAAGTGGGAACAGAGGTAGGAACAGAGGATGGAATAGCACCTTCCACCGGAACTTCCACCTGCAAATCCCCCTGATCAGAACTCCGTTGTACCGCCTGAGAGGACAACCGCGACTCCACGCCGGAAGACCGTTTCTTGAACCCTCCTTCTCTGCCCTTGGGCAACTCCGCCGCAGAATCTCCTTTCCTTTCCCCCTCCCGGGGTCCGCTCACACCACCTCTTCCATCCTTCTTCTTCTTCTTCTCCCTTTGAAGGCCCTCCTGCCGACGGTCTCTCTCGGAAGACGGAGGTCCGGGAAGTCGTCCTTCCCTCCCACCACCAGCAGGTACCACAGTAGGGATATCGGCCGCTACCTTCGGAGAAAGACTCTGTTGATCGCATTTCTTCCCCCTACTCCGACCGACGTCACAAGTACGGCTAAGAGGAGGAGGAGGAGAAGAAGAAGGAAGATCCTCCAAGTCAGTAAAGTCGAAGGGGTAAAAGCTATAGTCGTCACCACCAGCCATGGCAAAATCCCGACGAGCACAAAGAGTAAAAAGAAGGGGCAAGAATCGGAGAAAGCAAAGCAAAGGCAGGGGAAACGAAGGCGGGAGAACGGAGAAAGGTGAATGCAAAATCACAAACTTTCAAACGCTAGACATTTATAGGGTACCCAGAGGCGCGACGATTCAAAAACCTTAGCCCACTCGTATCCCGCAACGGATAAAATTTATTATCCTCTACAACTAGGTCCAGCTACAGGCATTCACCTCGACCGAACACGTGGAGAGTAAGAACGACTGAGATTTATAACCGGGGCAACAGAGACACAAAGACCGAAAAAGCCCTCGAAAATCCAAAAGTCACCTGGAGATGCCTAGGGGCCTTTTCGGAAAAGTGTTCGGCTCAAGCTAATGATGGCTACCCTCAGAAACGAACCCACATTTAATGAAGGAGAAACGACGGAAAAACACCCAACGTCAGTGGTGCCCATTTAAGCTTTGACGTGTGGCACCTGCAACAAGCTCGCTCCTTCAACAAACAACTTTCAGCAAGAAATCCCCAGTCAGCCACTAGCCGCGAATGAACCCGACCAAAGGAGGATCCTTCGAAATGACCAAACGGCCCCTAACCTTTGGATTTCTTCCACTTACCCACAAGGGGTATTCTGGGAAATGCCCCTCTGAGCAATGATGAATCCTCCTCGGTAAGTCGCGTGCTTTCTGCAGAGACGGCTCGAAAACTTGCTAAGGAAGTCAAGCAGTCAGCCACTCAAAGCAGGACGCGTGTCGCCTTCGAAACGTCTCCCCTTCCACGGAACGAAACGAAGGACACTGCCTTCGCAAGTCGGACGATCAGCGCAGAGTAACCATGACCTTGCGTGGACGAGCCCTCCCATGTTCGAAGGCAACGAAAATTCCTAAGTAGCTTACAGACAAGGGAACTTAAGTCCACGGGTGCCCGACACCAGTAGACTTGGGGGACTTATGTAACTATGGAATATTCCACCTTGGGACACGTGGCACTGAGCTTCTAGAAGCCTAGCAGCAGCACACGCTAGCGACACGTGGCACCACTCATCTACCAGTTACATGGCCCTTGCCCACGTCACTTCACAGAACGTCCACTTAACCAGACGTGGGAACTCCTTAAGCATCGTGGGACGACCCACGCCCCACGAGATTGTGGGTCGAGCACGACCTCCCCACACTCAATATAAATAGACCCTCACCCGGGGGACTAGAGATACGCAACACAAAGGACTATGGCACCTGATCTAAGATCCCTCACATACTCCTGGCAATCTGAGCACCCTCAGACACCTCTCACAAATCCTCCACGTACTCCGAGCTCCGCCATAGACTCCATCTAGCCCAACCTCCGGCTAGCTCACCTCCATCCCGGAGCGTACCACTTACAGGGCTTCTAACAGCCCTCAGAGACTCAAGCTCTCTCCCACTAAGGCAACCTCCTAAGAGCGGCTCGCCCGCCCAGAGTACCTTAGGCACGTCTTAGCCGCACACGGCCCAATACAGGTACTCACCTCGCCTAACGGCTCCTATAGACGTCACCATTACGAACTACGTGGGCTTTGATCCCTTACGAAGGGTACGTAGACACCTAGGTGCATCACCTAAGGACAAGTCCCCCAAGGTTAAGACCCCCTGCGGTCCTAATTTGAAATTACAATTGTCTGAACCAAAAACGACAGTTACACTTTGTTCTTTATTTATTTACTGCCTTTAACATTAACCTAAACTGTTTTTCAAATTAACCAGAACTGAACTTTTATACAAATAGCCTTATTTCAAAAACTGATCATATTTTTAATTAACCAAAGGTTTAGTAGCCCGAATCTTTAAAAAGTCAATATTTGTATAGATTAACCAATTCAACCCACCTTCTTGGTTTATTTCAAGGAGAGAATATTTCTTGGAGGTTTTGAGGCGCTCAAATCTTCCAGTACGATAAGTTAGTTTACCTAGAGTGATTTTGTGTAAAGGCTATATTTATAGTAAGGAAGTTGGGCTAGTGGACCTTGGGCCTTCTTAGAGAAAAGTCCAGAGGCATTAAAAGTTGGTCATGTGACTGACACGTATTAAAGCCAAATATAAGTATTACAGAATATATTTAAAATTAAAAAGTAGATAAAACCAATCAACATAATTAACATTGGTAACCAGACACTCGTATTTTAGATTATTTAAAAGTAAGGTGCCACTAATTTGTCATATCAAATATATATATATATATATATATATATATATATATATATATATATATATATATATATATTACATAAATGCTTCATAACATCTTATGATATACTATCTTGTGCATAATTGATAAGAAACTGCGATATATGAAACAATATTGCACGAAAGATCAGACCTCCTAATAATTATAATAGACCCAATTAAAACAAAGTGTTATTGAAGGATCATTATAAATATTTTCACACACTATAATTAGTCTTTAATAACTAATGTGCTTCAACATGGTGGCATATCTGGTGGTGGAGGCAGTATTGTTTCATATAACCCTTCTCCATTCTTCACAATGAACACTGTCTCCATTCCCCAAGACAGATGGCGCTCTAAGTGGCAGTGCAGGAACCATACTCCTACCACCATATCCAAATTTCAGGTTCAGTTTCAAATCTAAAAGCACTGAAGATACATTATGCATGGATTGGTAAAAATGGAAGGAGAGGAATGTGAACTGAAAATTTTCTTCTCGTCTCATTTATTGATCTTTTCTAATTAAAGTCTCATTATTGTATCTGATACAAGTGACAAACATGTATACCAAATAATTCGTTGGAAAGTTATTTTCTTTCTTTTTTACTAAGTATCAATGTTTCATAATTTTTTTAAAAAAAAGTTAGAGTAAATTATGATTTAGTCTATGAAAAATGCATGTTCTCTCAATTAAGTCCTTAAAAATTAAATGCCTGAATTCAATCCCTCAAACATAAATTCTCAAAGAATTTAGTCTTTTGATTAAAATAATGAAAACAAAATTTATTGAAAATAATATTAATTGAGGCTTTAAATTTTGAATTTAATTATATTGGATTAAAAATATAAAAAGATAAGTTATGTTTTGATAATGTGTAATTTGTAAAACAAAATACACCAGATTTACAAAATATACATAAAAATTGCAAGCAGAGCATGATAGTGTTTAATTTATAAATTTAATGTGCTTTATTTATTTATTTATTTTATTATGGAATAAAATTTATCATTAAAGGGTTAGCATCCATTAATAATATTATCACTACTTAACATTTTATCCATCATATCACTCAAATGATTAAAAATTGATTTTTCACTCACCAAATTAAAACACCTACATTTTTTAATAATCAAATTATTTAGGTCAAAACCCTAAATTGGTCCCATATGTTTGCACGAAGTTTCATATTTGTCCTTTATGTTTCAAAAAGTTTAAATTGGTCCTTTATGTTTGCAAGAAATTCCAAATTGGTCCTTCCGTCCAAGTCCGTTTATTTCTTCTGTTAAGTACTGACGTGGCGTGCTGAGGTGGACATATCATCTCTCTTTCGTGTCCATTTAAGTTGACGTGTCATGCTACGTCATCATCTACCATCATATGTGATGACGTGGCGCTGATGTGACATGACATGTCAGCTTAGATGGACACCTCAGCACTTAACTTAAGAAATTGACGGAAGTGGATGGACGGACCAATTTGGAATTTCTTGCAAACATAAAGGACCAATTTTAACATTTTGAAACATAAAGGACAAATATGAAACTTCGTGCAAACATAAGGGACCAATTTGGGATTTTGACCAATTATTTATTTACTCAAAAAATTGTACCTGGATTGGTAGCCTTGAACCTGATAGCAGCCCAGCCATTTGTGGGCACAAAGACAGTGTTCATAAGAGGAGGATCAACAAGATTGAAACTCTTGTAGTCCAAGTGTTTGTTGAAATTCCCCAACCCATATCCAACAACAAAGAAACTAAATCCATGGAGATGCATAGGATGGTCTATCCCTGCAACCAAATTCGTCCCCTGGAAAACAACCTCCACACTTACACCATACTTGAGAACCTTAACCTCCGTCCCTCGCTTCGGAATCTCCAGAACCAGAGGAAGATACTCAGCAGTGAAGTTAAACAACAATGGTGGAAACCTCGGAAATCCCCTGCCAAACACTCCCTTAATATGGTAGTAATATGCTTCTAGTATGTCAATGCTTGGTGTCTCAAAACTTATGTTGTTCATGCTAGAAACTAAACGGGTATCGTTTGGTCCTTCACACAATTGGCCTCTCTGGCAAGGAAGTGCGTTTATAGAAAGAGTGGTCAGTATGTGAGTGTTGACTTGTAATGGGATTTTGTGAGGGTATTTCTCAGGCAATCCCTTTAAGCTACTGAAGAAGTTGAAAGCTGCTTGTGTGTCATTGTAGTAAGGAAGGTAAGGCAATGAAAGAGTTGATGGATAGTAGTAATACCCCCTGTATTGGAGAATAGCAGTGGTGGTTGTATTATCAAAGGGAATTGCAGCACTTGATGAATATGCTCTTGCAGCCATATAGTAGTGATAGGGCTCTTGGTTGGCATATAACAGAACATCCATTGTTTGTCCTGGAGTTATAGTGATGTAATCTCTTGTCAGTGGCTTTGTATAGCTGCCATCTGCACCAACAACGGTGAGCTCGTGATTTGAAATTGAGACGAACAGAATGAGGTTCATTGCAGCATTAACCATACGAAGAAGGTAAGTCTTCCCTTGGTCCACATTTAACTTGAATGTTTCTGAAAATTGAAGAGATCTTTGATGTTAGGCACCTACCCCCTCACATAACACAGGACAAGGTTATCAAATTTAAGAGTTTAAAAAAATTGTTAGGATGAACTTGGTCATTTAGACTTAGAATTTGTTTTTAATTTTTAATTTTGGTTTTGAATAATAGGATGCTGTTGTACTATACCAGGTTTCTGAAGAGGGCGCCGGCTTTGGTTGTTGGTTGGGTTTCATGAGAAACTTTAAAAAAAAAAAAAAAAAAAGCCTAAAATAAGTTCAATTCAACATAAGTTTGTTGACCTCAAGGATAATTATGGGTAGGATATTATATTTTTTGTTTTTGGATTTGAGTTTGAATTTGAGCGAATATCAAAATTAATCTCCATCCTCAGATCTTACAAATAGTCGAATTCTCATATCTGAATTCATACCCGTAAAAATATTGAAATAAATTATTATTTTATTAATATAAAATTTATTTTTATCTATAACCATGAAAAATAAAATAAATAAATCATAAATAAATATAAATGTACTTTTAAATTAGTATAAAATATTTAAGATTTTTTATTACTATTATATATTTTCTCAAAAAAAACATTTAAAAATATTATTTTTTTTAATATATAAAAATAAATAATTACTATTACAGGTAGTGTATGGGTATGGTACCTCTTTACCAGTTCTCGGACCCGTTGACTTTGTACTCGGATCCATACCCTGACTCACAAGGTAAAATTTTAGGGTAGCCATTGAGTATGGGTATTTTGATTATCTCTAGCTCAAGCACAAGTTTACATGTTTTTTTTTTTAATTCAACGAGTTAGAACTTGTTTTGCATTGCTTATTTTCATTCAGAAAGTGTTTATTTTGTTCAAAAGCGCTTATTTTCTTAACATGAGGTGTTTGATACAAATGATTTAAAAGCGCTTTTAAGTTGTAGCAAAAGTAGTGTTTCAATTTTAAACAGAAGCTATAAATTAGAGCTCTTTCTACTAGCCAAAAGCAGAAGACCAAATTTAATTATTTTAGGATTAAAGTACCCTTACTAACATTTTAAAATTTTCATTCTACCCTATCGTAAATCTTAATTCCTCCTAACCCTACCCTTTCTAACATTATTTTAGGACAATAATAATAATATATCAAAATAATAAAAAATATTTATAATTAATTTTTTATTTGAATAAAATTAAAAGATCTAATAAAAATAATAATCATAAATAAAAAAAATTATATTAATTAAAATTAATAATTTTTTAATTAAAATTTTATTAAATTAATAAACTAATTAACATTTTATATTTATTTGTGTAATAAAACTTAACAATAACAAATATTATATAATTTATTTAATAATATTAATAACACTAAAATATATATATGTCCTTCTTGGTAATTTTACATTCAAATATACTTTTTAATATAAATTTATCAAACAAAAATTATTTTTGAAAAATATTTTTTAACTCAGCTTGCCAAACATAAATTATTTTCTCTCTCAGCACTTTTTTTAAACTCTATTTAAATAGAAATGATGTAAAAATGAGCGGATTTCAAAAACAATATCAAATCGATCCCTAATCAATTTACTTTTTGCCACGCGTACATATAAACTAATGAGTTTAATAAGTGTGCACACACAAACACAACTTAGCAAGTACATCTACCTGATTTTGAGCATGGATAAAGGTCCCCTGGTTGACCATTTATGGTGATAGCATCAGAATTTCTAGGAGATCCTCCGGATTCAATGAACTCTGTCAAAACCTTTTTCACATCATCCTTCCACCATTCTCCTAAATACAAAGTAATCATGTTTCAGAAGCTGATACTGCCTGTTTGGTCATTTTAGGACCACTAGTAATTAATATAAGTAGGAATAAATTAATTATTTGCTCCTTGAAATATGTATGATCACTTAATTTAGTCCTTAAAAAATAAAATATGTCAATTTGGTCCTTGAAAAATTAATTTTTAATCGATTTGGTCCTTTCATTAATAGGATTGATAGAAAGTTAACTCATAGTACTATTAGGGTGCGTTTGGTACAAGAGTTAAATTTTTAATCCCAGGAATCCTAATCCCGAGAATCACATTCCCGGGATTAGGATTCCCGGTGATTCCCGGGAATATTAAAATAACTGTTTGGTTCAACTTTCATAATCCCGGGATTATTTTACAAGATTCCCAGGAATGTTTGGTTCAATTTTCATAATCCCGGAAATGTTTGATAAATTTTCAACTATGCCCTTAACTTATCTTCCAAAGAGTAACTCAACATTCAATAAATAATTTGTAAAATTATTTTAACTTATATCAATTAACATACTATATATATTCTTATACAATACTTATATTTTTTAATATTAAAATTATTATATTATATTATATTATATACAGTGAACTCAATCGATATAGCCATTTGATTTCATCTTAATTCTTTGTTGACCAAACATCAATACTGCAACTGATGTTTAATTTAATTATTGAGAGTTACATTCTATTAAATATTTTACAGTAGTCATACTTGAAAATATTACAAAAACCATAAACACTTTCATCAAATATCAAGTCAATAGATTGAGAAAAACATAAGTCTCAAAACATTAATATCCCAAAAAGTGTCATTCAAAAGTAGGTATCAGAAAATAATGGTTATTAATTAGGGTAAATAATGGTTATTAATTAGGGGAGGGGTAATTTAGTAAAAATAGGTATTAGAAAATAATCTCATCTCCCATGGGATTATCATAATCCCACCCTTTTAGATGGGATTAAAATATAAAGAAACATGGGATAAGAATAATCCCGGGATTAATTTTTTAAAACTTGTACCAAACACGGGATTACAAGATGCTGGAGAAATAATCCCGGAATTATTTATTTAAACCTTGTACCAAACACTACCTTAATGAATACAAACTAGGGGTAACATTGTCCAAATGCACTGTTCACATTTTTTAGTCAACAAAAATTAATATTTAATAGTCAGTGGTTAACTTTATTGAGACTACTGTTACGTTATTTTCTATTGTCATATATATTAATCAAATGATAAAATTCATTGATAATTGATATTTGAAGGATTAAATTGAGATATTTTATTTTTTAGGAAATAATTTGAGAGTTAATGAGATACTAAATACTTAATTTACTCTATGATTAAAGGATTTTCTGTCGTACCAAAAATAATGGGGATCTCTGCATCAGGTGTGGGAAAAGGATAGTCACTATTCTTGTGCGGGTAGACTATGATGATTCCATGGACTGTAGCTCGTGACCAATCGCTGTGAGCATGCCACCATAAGGTTCCTTCCTCTGTAGAGAAAATCAATTTCTGCCTGAACTTCTCTCCAGGTTTTATAGGGCACTGAGTGATGTACTCAGGGCCATCTGTCCATGGATTCCTTGGCTGCTTCAGTCCATGCCTGGTACAAAATTAATGTTAGTATTTTTGTATTATTTTGGATTTTTTTTTTTTCATTTGACATGAAAACATCCGAGAATGTTAAAACATGACCAGTGTAATGTGATGTTGTATCTGCCCTTGTTATGGACATTGACATAGACTGTTTCACCCATTTCAGCTCTAATAGTTGGCCCTGGAAATTCTCCATTCACAGTCAATATGCTCTTTGTGGAGCAGAGTCTTGTGTATTGAGCTTCTCTCACCTGCAAGTTCAAGAAACAAGATTAAGAAAAAGACTACCAAAAGTACTACTGAAAATGATGGCTAATTATTGTTTATGTACTCATGCACGAGACTTACAACAAAATCGTAATGATTCTGTATATTCGAATGGACAAAAACAACACATATGAACCACCATGAAACCAGGAGGAAGATCATCTTCTTGGGAAACCACATTTTTATGAGACGAAGAGTACTCAGCTTCTGGTATAGTACTGCTAGTAGTAACTAAGTACTTGTGAGTTATGAAAGCATCGCTTGCTAGGCTGGTTTTATACTACGTAAAAAGAAAAGAAGTTTAGGTAGTAAAGTCAATCAATTAAAGTAGAGTAGATGGAATCCCATTTTTGTGTGTATATAATTAGTTTGATTTACATGTCTGTAAGCAACCGAATTTAAGAGCTTCTTATCAGAATACATGCAGGGTAAAAGTTTATAAGTTTATATTATATGCTAGTGAACTTAATTTGGTACTGACTCATTTGTAATTTGTCATTTGTTATTATTAAATATACATTTAACCCATAATATATATATATATATATATATATATATATATATATATATATATTCAAGGTGATTCAACAAGGAATAAAAAAAAGGGATCAGGATCTATGCTAAATGGATTAGAAATTAAATTTTTAATATTGACGAATAATAAATAATAAATGAAGAAGTACTGAAAATCTCCAATATACTGAATTTTTATGCATACAAGCATAGAAATTAAGGTGAAGTAGGTACTGTCATTGAATTTAATGCGGTATTCTTTAGGCAATGCAACTTTTAGTAGCGTGTTGAGCGTAGATTGCCT
Organism: Senna tora; assembly: GCA_014851425.1. NCBI lineage: Eukaryota > Viridiplantae > Streptophyta > Magnoliopsida > Fabales > Fabaceae > Senna > Senna tora. Next base: position 27,063,467 of record CM026269.1, read on the forward strand.
TCTTTAGTTTCCTTTTTTCTATTTAGTTTAACCTAAACCAAGGATTGCAAGATTTTGCTTCACGTATAACAGGAGAATTCCCAACTATTCACTCGTTATGTTCAATTCATAATTATTGAAGCTTTTATAACTGTCTAAATTGTTTTGAAAAAACTCTATTTTTAAATTATTTTTCTAAATTAAACCAATTAGTTAACTGCATTAAGTTAAAATTATTATACCATATTACAATACGTGTGCAAATTGATAAGTAACTCACTAAAATGAAACTAAAATTTAATTCGTGTTAATCAATACATTATAACAAAGTAAAGTAAAAAGTTACAATTAAAAAATATTTAATAAAATAAAAAAAATACATACAAAATCTTTCATCTCCGCATTTAATCATTATCATTGGGGAGGCTATAATTCCAATTGATACGAGCACAAGTCTTTGGGAGATTCACACTCCAAAAGCTAGCTATTGGAGTGGGAGAGCCCAAGGCCTTATAACGTCTTTCCTTAATTATAGCCTCTCCAATATGAGACTTGTATCATTACATTGTGCGTGTATTATTCTTGTTCACTGTACGTCAACTCATAAGAAGATATACAATTTTTTCACTCAATTTTTTTATTTACAAGACTAGCTACTATAATTTATTTAACATGTAAAATATATTTTTTTGTAAATATATGTTTTTAATTTTAAAATATAAAGAGATATATTAATTTCGATCTCTTGTACATTTTGAAATGTGTAAGAGATATTAATATTATATTAGATTTGTAAATATACTTTTTTTTATAAGAGATTTGTAAATTTACTTTTTTGGGTATTTATATAAATATTTTTTAAAAAAAAATTGGATAATTCTAGAATTTTATAACTTTTAAGGATATATTTATGTATTTTAAACAAAAAGTACAATTTATTTAATTTTTTATGGTGGTGTACCGTGAAATGCTACACACTTTGGAGCATTATAGGATTTTTATTGTCTACTTTGTATATAATAGTGAGTTTATTAGAGATCCTATTGGAAGGTGACATGTGGCAGGTTCATGTAAGAATCCATGAACTTGAACCCATGTGATCATCACTCATATATAATAGGACTTCTACCAACCTAAAAGCATTACACGTGACATCTTAAATTATTTAAGTTTCCATTTAATAAAACAAAATAAAAATAAAAATAAAGATTTGCCAATAATAAAAAATTTTCATCTATATATATAATATACTTAATAAAAAATATTTTGGATAATAAAAAATCGATAAAAAGGTAATTTGAAAATCCAATTTGATTTACCGATGCAGCAAAAAAAAATTCATACTATATCATATGTTTAATTTTAGGATTTTTAAAATATCAAATATTAAAACACCATTCAAATTTTATATTAAAATATCATAATTTTTATTTTCAAATATATTAAATATATATCTTATTTGTTTCTCAAATATATTAAATAAATATTAAGCCATAAATATATTTTTTATCAATCATATATTAACTTAATTATTGGAATTGTCATTTTTTGTTCAGACAATTCAAAATTGGAAATAAGGACCGCAAGGGGTTGTAGCCTTGGGGGACTTGTCCTTAGGTGATGACCTAGGTGCTTGCGTACCCTTAGTAAGGGATCAATTAATGTCCATGCATTTCGAAGAGGAAACGTCCATATGAGCCGTTAGGTAGGAGCTAGTGTTACATGTGGTCGCCATGTGCGGCTAGGACGTGTGTGTGTTGCTCCGGGCGGGCGAGCCACCTGATGGAGGTATATCGTATGTAAGGGATGAGAGAACTGGGGTCTCTGAATAGCAATTTGGGTGAGAGTATGTGAGCTCTGTTATCTGTCGATTGGACTTAGTGTTGTTGATCAGACATGTTGAGTCCCCCAAGCTAAGTGAGGGGGTATTTATACTTGCTATAGGGAAGAACGTTGACGACCCACGTTCTTGTGTATGGTGCTCGACCCATGATCTTTGAGTTTCCTCCACGTCTCTAATACGGGAGAGCATGAGGGGAAGCGTGAGTGAAGGCCACGTATGAGACCATCGAGCGGTGCCCCGTGTCACTGATCTATGGTCTGGTTAAGTTTCTTGAAGACCGGTGCCACGTGTTAGAGTGAGATCGACCGCTAATCAGAGGGGTTAGGACAGTCGAACGTGCGTTCGAGAGAACTTTGTGTTTGTTTGGAGATTACTTCAAAGGAGTGGGTAGCCAAGGATGCCACGCGTCAGGATCTAGACGGCTGTTGTCGCTTCGGATGTCTCGCAATCTACTGTGAAGCCGTTTTTCTTTTACTTATTGTCTACACGTTTCCAAGGGCTACCATCATTAACCTCAACTTTGGATTTCCTGCATATGCCCTCTAGTTCTTTAGGAAGACTTTTGGGTTGCCAGGGGCATCTGGGTCTTTTCTTGATGCGACTTTGGGATTTTGAATCTGAGCAGTTCCCCTTTGCCGTGTGCCTGCTTGGATCAGATTGTTGTAGCCTTGAGTGAGTGTAGGTGATAATTATTTCTTTTCCATTGCGGGATTTGTGGGTGACTAAAATTTGAATTGTCAAGCCTTCCAGGTCCTTATAAATACTCTTACGATTGAAAAGCCTATTTTACCTTCGACTTTTTTTATTCTAGTCCTCCATTTTCGAGAGCTTTCCTTGTTTACTGTAACATCCTAGTTTCTTTATTAATTTTATTTGCGGAATTTGGTTATTTACTTAACTTTTAAAATCCCGGTCCAATTTTTTTCCTTTTCTTTTTATGTGGGAGTAATAAAAGTCAAGTGTTACCCCAAGGATCGCTTACTCTCGGTTGGTTATTTAACCTAAGAAACTAGAAGTTACGTGTTTATTACTCTCGCGCTCTCCCAAAATTCATTTTCATGCACATACATAGATAGTCAGGTGAAACGAGGTACTAAACCTCCATACATAACCTAGTCAGCATATAGGCTAAGTCTACTGCATACAACCATACATATATATACATACATAAGCATAATAGTCAGTGGCACGCAGGCCTAAATAGTTAGTATTATAACCCAAAATAGTGTGACTTCTAAGTCACTGCCAAAAAGAGTCAGCTCCCTGCAAGCTGCCCATCACACATCTTCTCTAGGTCCCCGGGGTATTCTCTACCGAAGGGAAAAAGAAAAAGATATTGACGGCCTTCAGAATTTGGAAGTAACCCAGAAGGGGGACTTCCAGTAGCTCCACCTCAATCTCTAACAGTAGGATGTACCTAGGCATCTGAGCACACTAACGTAGTGAGATATAAAATCCCAGTAACGTAGATTACCAGTTTTATAAAAACTAATTAGTGGTTCAGCTGCATTACTAAGAATACAAGGAAAATTTCCTTCACAATTTAAAAGCAGTTATCAATTAATTAACATCAATCACAAGATATTTCCACACATGAGTTCAAAATGTATGATCATGTTGAAAAAGCTTTAAACAGATGAAATGACCATTTTCTTTCAAAAGTGTGCATGTTTACCACTACATGAACTTATCAGCCATGCCAGAAACTAGATCTTTTTAAAAGTATGCATGTTTACCACCACATGCATTTATCAGCCATGCCAAAACCAGATCTCTCCATGACCTGTACAACTGGCTAAACCATTACCATCAATGAAAACAATCTAATGAAACAGGACAATAACCGACTTACCATTTACCATTATAGTAAAGTTCGCCTATATAAGGCAACAGGTATTACCCAACATCCCAGGGCATCCCCCAGTGTGTGCACAAAGTTAAAACCTTAGGATCACTAGTCCCGGACTGGAATGTCCCCTCACTAGTTGCTAGGCACCTACGTCCCAGACGCATTCCTAGCCAACCTAGTGTGTCCTTTTCATACAGATCAAATAGTATAACATAGGTTTTCTGCCACAGGTAATGTTTATTCAGTTGTCATTCACTTGCCTCTCTAGGGCATAATTATAGTTTTGCCCCTCCAAGGGCATATGCATTTAACCACAGATGCATGCTAAAAGTACCTGCCCTTCAAGGCATATCAGTTCAAAGATTCATGCTAAACCTCAATTTCAGAGTTGGATGCCACACACTTAAATAGCCTGATTAAAACAGTCAACTTAGCATTTGGTCAACTCAAAAGTCAAACAAGGTTAACCACACGTCAAATATAACTTGTACAACAAGTAACATGCATAACTTTGCATATAGGTATCCAAAAGTCATGAAATTTCACCAGATGCATCAATAACATATATTTAACAGTTTCAGCTAGTTTTTCCAAAAAAGAAAATTGCATTTTGACCCTCAATTTCACAATTCTTTATCAAAAGGGTCCTTTTTCCTGAGTAAGGGAAATCAAGGCAATTTCAATCATTTTAAATACATCCAGCCACCAATTATAGTCAATTAGGACCTACTACACACATCCAGAATGATTCCAACAGAATTCAACTAGAAATTGGATCAGAATAAGAATTTCAAGAATCTTTCTAGTTTTTCTTTCAAAATGGTCCCTATTGAGACCCAATTTCTGTTCTGGATTGTTTCAAACTGAAACCAAGCTGCAGCAAGCTCCTAAAGACCATTTGTGACCTGCTGGTAAAGTTTTCACAGTAAACATCAACACAGAAACCACACTTTTGCAGCAAAATTCACTTCTTTGAAAATTTTCTCAAAAATGATGAATTTAGTGTTTAAATAGGGTTAAAGACCATTCTGCCCACTTCCATGCTTATACATAGTACCTCACTATCCCATAAAACCAGAATGGACAGGTGCCTACCTTCAAACTACTCAGGTTACACAGTTTTCAACAAAATGGCAAAGATAGTGTTTTTAATTCATTTTAGTCCCTCTCTATAGCTCTTTTCTATTCTGGTCTCTGTCAAGTTCTAATTAGCTTCCCCTAACCAAGCTAAGGTCATTTGTGACTTGCACAGCAAGTGAGTACAACCACATCAGTACAGAGATAAGATTTATGCAGCAATTTTGCCCTTTTCTTACAATTTTTCCTATTTAAGGGATTTTGGGGTTTTAAAAATCAAACTAGGCATCTTTCGTTCCTTTTTCTTTCTGAGAATACTCTCTGGGAAGTCTGGAGGGTGGGAGGAATTGGCCTACCCTCTCAGAACCTGAGTACCCAACTTTTAGAGTTGGATTACTCACCACTTTGCCCACTACAAGTTTATCTTGCCTTTCTTTCATCCTAAGGGTATTCTGACCCTACCATCCCTCATTCACTCTTTGGTATCCTCACTGCCTAATGACTTAGAACTTCCGAACTCAGAAATCATGCTTGGGGTTCATTTGGCAGTCCCCTTTACCTATCACAAAACAACTACCCTTATTTCACCCTTTAGTACCTTTACTTACAATTTAAGTGGTACTCTTCTAATTCCTCAATGTGTCCACATGGGTTAGGACCTCTAAGGGCAGCAATAAGACATAAAATGGACCTCCCCCATAGTTTGACAGCAAAGGAAGTTCCTCAGAATCTTATAAGTTTATTTTCTTACCAACTACACTACCTAGGGTATTTTGACAACCCAAGAGGAAAATCTCAGTATGTTTAAAGTGATTAGAGCTTCAATAAGTTTCCAGAAACATGATTCCAGCATCAGCACAAAATCCACAGCCCAAAACTCAACAAGTAAATCCAACAGAAATCATAGAAATGTCCATTTTTACATGTATAGGTTTTTAAATCAAAAGTTGGAAACCTTGTGGGTAAATTCATAACTTTTGGCTACTGTGAGACTCAGCAGAACATATGGAAAGCACACATATCAGTAAACAGTAAACTTGAAGGGTTCACTAGCAAAATTCTGGTCAAAATATCATCACAAGCTCATGACTTTCTCATTTTTTTAAAAAAATCCATTCCATCAATTTCATACTGTAAATTAGCATTTCTAATACCATTCAAAGAGTTACCAACTATCATTTTCCAGGTTAATAGTAGTGAAACAGTAGTTTGACAGCAATTGACAGTAAGAAGAAAAATTCAGAAAAAGAAAACAACTTGGCTAAGGCAAATTTTCAACTCTTTGTTTAGGGATTTCTCACTACTGAAACAGAAGCTTTAGTCAGTGATTAGACCAATTTTTCTAACACTTCATAATCCTAGTATTATTATTAAGTCATCCTAACTCAGTTCGAAACTCAGTTCATCAGTATTCACAGAACACAGCAAACACATATTTCATACCAGAAACAGAGTTTTAAGAATTTTCAGTGACTTTTTGAGGCTTTGATCACCTGTACGGCAACCTCTGATGGGACATGCAATTGGGGGCTTTTATAGTTCATCTTCTTAGCTTTCTTTTGACTACTCACACACTTAAATTGTTTAAGAAACAAGAAAGTTATGGCTTCTGAAAGCATTACTGCCCAAAACAGAGCTATATATGACAACAACGAGGAAAAGGGTCATAGAGTCTCATACCACCACCATTGATGGATTCTATTGACTTAGAGATGAAGAAGGAAGGGTAACCCTACGTTGCCTTGAGTTTTCCAGAGAAAAACGCAGGTTTGAGCTTCTAATTTGCTTGGGTAAGCTTGATGAAAATGGTGTTTCTTGGATGTGTGGGTATGACTAAGATTCTCAACTTTTCCCTTTGCTTCCAGCAGCTAACCACGAGCCTCGAGCCTTCTCTACTACCTCAGCCTTCTTCCTAAAACTCACTCTCACCTTGCTCTCAGCTCTCTCTCTCTCGGTTTCACTTCCTTATAAGGAGCCTAAGGCATGTGAGGCTGAAATGATGAAGGAGGAGAGGTGTCCAGCTGCTGGTAACTATTAAACAACATTAGGACACATAATGGTGTGTGCTGGCAGGGCTTAGGGGCTGTTTGGGTGGTTTAGTGGGTAGTTAGGCCTCGGGTAGAGCTAGCTTAGGTGAAATGATTTAAGTGGCCATTTAATTGAGTTGTAACATGGCTAATTTCGGTTTTCCAGCTTTAATTCTGATTATTTGACCTTGTATATGTTTTCCTAAAATTAGTTACTATATCTAAGGCCATAATTGGAGAGTTAATTGGCTCTTAAAGTGGTAATTTCGGTTACTAGGACATGGGTAGCATTAAAGGGGTTAATTTGACATTTAATTCTCATTTATCTCACTTTTAAAAATATGTAACTTGCCCAATTCTCTTAATTTTCCATCAAGTCTCGTGGCTGGTACTTAGTAGGGTAGTTTTGAGTGTATTTGGGTGGCTAAGTTGGGCTTTCTTGGCCTTTAAGTAAGCTAGGGTGCCTTATTTGCAATTTTTCATCTCTATCTTTTTAGTCCTTGAATTTCTACTGGAGAAAATGTGACAATTCAGGACTTGTCTTGAGATTGGGGTCCCTTAGTCAAGTTTTAGAGTATCTCTAGAGTGTCCTAGGGTACTTTTCTAGGGTCAAATAGGTCTTTACTACACTTTTAAACTCAATAAAAGCAAAAGGGCTAAAACTAAGTTTTTCTTTCAATTTAGTCCCTAGGGTTTGGTTAGGGTTCCTCTGACACTTTTTCCCTGATTTTTGGATCTCTTGACCTCTAACTAAGGTTTCTAATCCTATTTTTAGGCAAAATCATGTACAAATGAATTCAATCAATCACACATCCAAAAAGTCAAACATATCACAGAAAAGTCAACAGAAAATTTCTGGTCAAAGTTGGGTTTAAATTTTTAGGATGTTACATTTACAAGGTTGTTTCTAGATTTTTCGTTGTTTTGTTGGTAGAGTTTCGCCATGGGCACCGAATATGAAAGTGAGTGTTTATTTCCCTCTCTTTGCTCTTTATTTTCTGCACCTTCTTCTTTCCTTGATTTTAGGGTTTTCTGATTTTTAGGATTGTATCCCTTCGATTTCACTGATTTGGAAGACATTTCTCCTCCTCCTCCTCTGAGTTGTGCTCGAGATAATAGCCAGAGCAAGGGTAAAAGACCGAGGCAGGATTCTTCTCCCGACCGAGATAAGGTTACTAGAGTCCGCATTAGAGCATCCGAGGGAGGTAGAAGAACAGAGAGAAGGCAGGTTTCTCCTGCCCCCGGTAACAACCGGTGAAAAGAGGATCTCCAAGAGAAATAAAGGAGGAAACCCTAAAGGGAGTGTGGTCATCGCATTTTGTCCAGCCCTGAAAAGTGCAAAAAAATTTATATAATAAAAAATAAAGTAAAAAAGAAAAAAAAATGTAAAAGATAAAAAGAAAAAGAGAGGAGAGAAAAGAAGAAATGCAGGCTTAGGGGTCGCGACATAAAGCTTGTAGGTCGCGACCCCCAAGCGCCAATTCAAAGTGGGTCGCGACGTAGGAACCTGTACGTCGCGACCCATCTATCATTTATGACGCAATCCAATCAGATATGAAATTTAGTGTACATCGCGACCCCCATGACCCCTATGCCACGACCCATGCTTCATAAATGGCCGAATTTTCTTACCCATAATAGATCCTTTCCAATCCCTATAAATTGGGGGCTCCGACTCGAGGTATTCATATTCCTTTTCTTAATTTTTACTCCTTCCACTTCCCCATCATCTTTTATTCAAATTCTACTTTTGATCTTTTAGATCCATGGGTTAGGAGCTAGGCTCGAGCCACTCCGAAGGTTGACCAAGAACCCCTCCACGTCCTAGATCCAGGGTCCAGAACCCCAAAACCTCTCTTTTCTTCTCATTTTAAAAATGGGTCGCGACCCCTTCTCTAGTTTTTGAGCACCGGTTACGTTTTTTGTTCTTATTTTTCTGATGGCCCCTTAGGTGAGCGAGCCCTCAAGATGGCCGCCAAGCCAGAGGACGAGGATGATGTCACCATATTTTACTTCCCTAAGATCCAGGCTTATTGTGCCATGATGGCCACTTACAGCTCAAATACAGCTTTCCTGCTAACCCATTTCCACAACAATTTAAAAGGGGCTACTTACAAGTGGTTCATGAGACAGGAAAATGAAACGATGAATTCTTCGCCGGCCATGATAAGAGCCTTTCGTAGTAATTTCAAGCATAATATTCATAGTGAAATGATAAGGGAAAGTATGGTTGCGCTCAAAAGGAAACCAAACGAAACTTTTCGGGAATATGCCTCTTGGTGGAAAGAAGCATCTGTTGAAGTCCAACCACCAATGAACAAGAGGGAAACATGTCGCTATTTTGTTAAAGCATTGAGTGATCCCGCCTATGATGTCTTAGCAATATTGCCACATCATGATTTTGCTGACCTTGTCACAATAGGCGAAGATACTGATGCAAAGAGTAAAGAGGCGCTGCCATCTAAGAAGAACTACTCTCCAAATTATGGGAAGAAGTAGGAAGAAAGCACAAAATTTTTGCAAAGCACTCCCCAAACCTTTTCTGTCAATGCTCTGGGGAATCAAGGGAGCTCACAACAAAACCAACCCCAAGGGAACAATAACAACAACAGAGGTAATAATAGAAGAAACAGGGAATTACCTGAGCTTGGACTCACTAGAGCATAACTCTTTGAATACTTAAAAGGGCAGCAAATGATGTGCGCTCGACCTGGAAAGGTGTGGGACCCTCCTTATCCACCATGCTACAAGCCAAAGTTATCCTGTGTGTATCACCAAGGTGCCAAGGGGCACTCCATCGATACCTGTGATCACTTCAAGAACCATGTACTGCAAATGATCGACGCAGGATGGATCAATCTCCCAAGCATCACCAAGAACCCCTTACCTGAGCATGGGGCGAATGCCATAAAAGAAGATGAGTTCTTATTTAGGGACATCACTCAGACTTCCTTCACTCTAAAGGAAATTTACATAGCCCTAGCTTCTGCTGGCCATGTCACTAATGTGCATTCGGACCATGATGACTTTTGCCATTATCACCAATATGATGGACACACCACTAATATGTGTGCACAATGGATGAGCTGGTTCAACAATATATTCACCTGGGGATTGTTACCATAAAGAGAGGCAGGCGTGAGTTTCATATGTGCGCTACCTTTAATGAAGAGAAAGCTGGGAAAGTATTGCCTTTCACGATTAACTTTAATGGTGCAAAATCCTTCCCGCAAGTTACAACATCATCCGAGCCTTCTCCGCTTTTCACTATCAATAAGCCTGGAAAACTAAGCCCTTCGCACCCACAAAAAAACTATTTACCTGCCATGGCCAATACCTCATGTCTTTGATAAAGCAATCATGTGGAGGTATAGAGTTGCAGTAGATGTTGGGGGCAAGAAGGTGGATGTTAGCAAGACACTCACAATTGCTAACATTACTCAAGGACAAGGGCTCACTAGAACCAAATGAATATATGTGAGGAACCCACCAGAGGCGACAAAAGACACCCCTGTGATCAAGAAAGAAATAGGTGTTTTTGAGAACCCGCGAGGGGAAGATGTTCCTGAGGTTGGAGCTTAATTAGAAAATGAATTCTTGAGCATGGTCAAGAAAAGCGACTGTGACATTGTCAAACAGTTGAAAAAGACCCCTTCCAGGATCTCAATGCTCTTCCTCATGCTTAATTTAGAGATACATTGCCTAGCTCTTTTGAAATTACTGGCTGACGCTCATGTTCCTAAGGAGATTACGCCAGAAAATATGGTGAGCTTGGTCGATGTTGTCAACCACGCGTCAATTCTTTCATTCTCTGATGAAGAGGTCTGTCCAAGGACAAAGGCCTTGCATATTACTGTCAAGTGCTATGGCTTCACGATAGCAAAGGTTCTTGTGGATTGGGGGTCTGCCTCCAATGTCCTGCCTATCGCCACTTTCCAACAATTGCCAGTCAAGTCAACACGCATCGCTGCAAGCAACATGATAGTTCGTGCTTTTGACGGAACAAGAAGTCAGGCCATGGGAGGCGTTACTCTCCCGATAGAAATTGGGCCATTTACTTTTGACATTCCATTTCAGCTTATGAAACTGGACGCGGCCTATATTATGCTATTCGGCAGGCCATGGATTCATGAAGCCAAGGTTGTTCCCTCCACTCTCCATCAAAAGATTAAGTTCCTAAGAGAAAGGAGGATTGTTACTATCAAAGGAGAAGAAAGCATGTTGATCAGCCACCCATCTCCTATACCCTTCATTGATAGTGCCGAGTAATCTCCTGAATCCTCATTCCAAGGGCTTGAGTTGCAAGAATGTCCCAAGGGGACTTTCTAAATTAATAGTGTGGCTGTTAGAATCATGACCAAGCAGGGGTACCAACAAGGGCGAGGTTTGGGCCTTGCGTTAGCAGGAATACCAAGATGCCTTGAACCTAAAGAATGAGAAGCCCAATTTCCTATTCGAGCATTAAATCCACTCGGATTTCCAAATACAACACGAAGCGATCGATTTGACTCAGTTGTGCAACAACACGTTTGACTTGTACTTCTTGAATTCTTTTGAGATTCAATTGCGATTTTCGGCTCAAAGTGTGTTTAGACATGACATCACACACCTTCCATGCAATCACGAGTCCCATTCGAGCATTAAATTCACTGGGATACCCAAATACAATGTGAAGCGATCGATTTAACCCACTTGTGCAACAACACGTTTGACTTGCACTCCTTGGATTCTTTTGAGATTCAATCACGATTTTTGGTTGAAAATGTGTTTAGACATGACTTCGCAAACCTTCTATGTGATCACGAGTCCCATTAGAGCAGTAAATCCACTTGGATTCGAATATACAACGTGAAGCGATCGATTTAACTCACATGAGCAACAACACCTTTGACTTGTGCTTCTTGAATTCTTTTGGGATTCAATTGCAATTTTCGGTTCAAAATGGGCTTAGACATGACTTCACACACCTTCCATGCGATCACTAGTCCTATTCAAGCATTATATCCACTCGGATTCCTAAATTCAATTCGAAGCAACCGATTGGACTCAACTATGCAACAACACATTTGACATGCACTTCTTGAATTCCTTTGAGATTCAATCGCGATTTTCAGTTCAAAATTTGTTTAGAAATTACTTTAGACGCCTTCTATGCGATCACGAGTCCCATTCGAGCATTAAATCCACTGGGATTCCCAAATACAACGCAAAGCGATCAGTTTGACTCACTTGTGCAACAAAACATTTGACTTGCATTTCTTGAATTCTTTTGAGATTCAATCGCAATTTTCGGTTCAAAATGTGCCTAGACATGACTTCTCACACCTTCCATGCGATCACTAGTCCCATTAGAGCATTAAATCCGCTCGGATTCCCAAATACAAAGCGAAGTGATCGATTTGACTCACTTATTCAACAACACGTTTAACTTGTACTTCTTGAATTCTTTTGAGATTCAATCGCAATTTTTCGTTCAAAATGTGTTCACACATGACTCCACACAACTTCTATGCTATCACGAGTCATCCACTGGGATTCTCAAATACAATGCGAAGCGATCGATTTGACTCACTTGTGCAACAACACATTTGACTTGTACTTCTTGAATTCTTTTGAGATTCAATCGCAATTTTCAGTTCAAAATGTGCTTAGACATGAATTCACACGCCTTCCATGCGACCACAAGTCCAATTCGAGAAAGGCACTCAGATTCCCAAATACAACGGAAAGCGATCACTTTGACTCACCTGTGCAACAACATGTTTGACTTGTACTTCTTGAATTCATTTGAGATTCAATGGTGACTTTTGGTTCAAAATGTGATTAGACGAGACTTCACACACCTTCCATGCGATCACTAGTCCCATTCGAGCATTAAATCCACTCGGATTCCCAAATACAACGCGAAGGATTCGATTTGACTCACTTGTGGAACAATACGTTTGACTTGTACTTCTTGAATTGTTTTCAGATTCATCGCGATTTTCGACTGAAAATGTGTTTGGAGATGACATCACACATCTTCCGTTCGATCACGAGTCCCATTCAAGCATTAAATCCAATGAAATTCCCATATACAATGCAAAGCGATGGGTTTGACTCACGTGTGCAACAACACATTTGACTTGTACGTCGTGAATTATTTTGAGATTCAATTGCAGCTTTGGTTCAAAATGTGCTTAGACATGACTTCACACATATTCCTTGTGATCACTAGTCCCATTCGAGCATTAAATCCACTCGGATTCCCAAATACAGCGTGAAGCGATCGATTTGACTCACTTGTGCAACAACACATTTGACTTGTACATCTTGAATTCTTTTGAGATTCAATCGCGATTTTTGGTTCAAAATTTGTTTACACATGACTTCACGCACTTTCCATACGATCACGAGTCCCATTCGAGCATTAAATCCACTCAGATACCCAAATACAGCGCAAAGCGATTAGTTTGACTCACTTGTGCAACAACACGTTTGACTTGTACTTCTTGAATTCAATTGACAATCAATCACGATTTTTGGTTCAAAATGTGTCTAGAAATGACTTTACACACCTTCCATGCGATCGCGAGTCCCATTTGAGCATTAAATCCACTCGGATATCCAAATACAACGCGAAGCGAACGGTTTGACTCACTTGTGCAACAACACGTTTGACTTGTACTTCTCGAATTCCTTTGAGATTCAATCGAAATTTTCAGCTCAAAATGTGTTTAGACATGACATCGCACACCTTTCATGCAATTACCAGACCCATTCGAGCATTACATCAACTGGGATTCCCCTTTACAATGCAAAGCGATCGGTTTGACTGACTTGTGCAACAACACATTTGACTTGTATTTCTTGAATTCATTTGAGATTGAATGGCGAATTTTGGTTCAAAATGTCCTTAGACATGACTTCACACACCTTCTATGCGACCATGAGTCCCATTCGAGCACTAAATCCACTGGGATTCCGAAATTCAACGCAAAGCGATCGGTTTAACACACCTGTGCATTAACATGTTTGACTTGTACTGATTGAATCCTTTTGAGATTCAATCACTATTTCTAGTTCAAAATGTGTTTAAACATGACTCCACACACCTACAATGCGATAACAAGTCCCGTCTGAGCAATAAATCGCTTGGGGTTCTCAAATAGAACGTGAAGCAATCGGTTCGTCTCAATTGTGCAACAATACATTTGACTTGTACTTCTTGAATTCTTTTGAGATTCAATCGCGACTTTTGGTTCAAATGTGTTTAGGCCTGACTTCACACACCTTCTATGCGATCACGAGTCCCATTTGAGTATCAAATCCACTCGGATTCCCAAATACAACGTAAAGCAATCGGTTTGACTCACTTGTGCAACAACACGTTTGACTTGTACTTCTTGAATTCATTTGAGAATCAATCGCAATTTTTGGTTCAAAATGTGTCTAGACCTTACTTTACACACTATGCGATCACGAGTCCCATTTGAGCATTAAATCCACTCGGATACCCAAATACATCGCAAAGCGAACGGTTTGACTCACTTGTGCAACAACACGTTTGACTTGTACTTCTTGAATTCCTTTGAGATTCAATCGAAATTTTCGGTTCATAATGTTCTTAGTCATGACTTCACACACCTTCCATGCAATCACGAGTCCCATTCGAGCATTAAATCCACTCGGATTCCCAAATACAACGCAAAGCGACCGGTTTGACTCACTTGTGCAACAACACATATGACTTGTACTTCTTGAATTCTCTTGAGATTCAATCGCGATTTTTGGTACAAAATTTGTCTACACATGATTTTACACACCTTCCAAGCGATCACGAGTCCCATTTGAGCATTAAATCCATTCGGATACCCAAATACAACGCGAATAGAACGGTTTGACTCACTTGTGCAACAACACGTTTGACTTGTACTTCTTGAATTCTTTTGAGATTCAATCGCAATTTTTGGTTCAAAATGCGTCTAGACATGACTAACACACCTTTTACGGGATCACGAGTCCCATTTGAGTATTAAATCCACTCGGATTCCCAAATACAACGCGAAGCAAACGGTTTGACTCACTTGTGCAACAACACGTTTGACTTGTACTTCTTGAATTCTTTTAAGATTCAATCGCAAATTTTACTTCAAAATGTGCTTAGTCATGACTTCACACACCTTCCATGCAATCACGGGTCCCATTCGAGCATTAAATCAACTCGGATACCCAAATACAACGCAAAGCGATCGGTTTGACTCATTTATGCAAAACACACGTTTGAATTATACTTCTTGAATTCTTTTGAGATTAAATCGCAATTTTTTTTTCAAATTGTGCTTAGATACGACTTCACACACCTTCCATTTAATCGCGTTGTTCAGTTTAAAATTTCTTTTGACATGACCTGACTCACCTTCCATGCGATCACGAGTCCTATTAGAGCATTAAATCCAATCAGATTCCCAAATACAATGCGAAGCGATCAGTTTGACCCACTTGTGCAACAAAACTTTTGTCTTGTACTTCTTGAATTCTTTTGAGATTCAATCGCGATTTTTGGTTTAAAACATGCCTAGTTACTTCACACGTCTTCAATACAATCACTAGTCCTATTCGAGCATTAAATCTACTCAGATTCCCAAATACAACGCGAACTGGTCCAATTGACTCACTTGTGCAATAACACGTTTGACTTGTACTGCTTGAATCATTTTGAGATTCAATCATGATTTTTGGTTCAAAATGTGCTTAGACATGACTTCACACAACTTCCATGTGATCACTAGTCCCATTTGAGCATGAAATCCACTCGGATTCCCAAATACAATGGGAAGCGATTGATTTGACTCACTTGTGCAACAACACGTTTGACTTGTTCTGCTTGCACTCTTTTGCGATTCAATCACGATTTTTGGTTTACAATGTGTTTAGACATGACTTCAAACACCTTCTATGCGATCGCGAGTTCCATTCGAGCATTAAATCCACTCAGATTCCTAAATACAACGCAAAGTGATGGGTTTGACTCACTCATGCAACAACACGTTTGAGTTGTACTTCTTAAATTCTTTTGAGATTCAAACACGACTTTTTGTTCAAATTTTATTTAGACATGACATCACGCACCTTCCAAGCGATCACGAGTCCCATTCGGGCATTAAATCCACTCGGATACCCAAATACAACGCGAAACGATAAGTTTGATTCACCTGTGTAACAACAAGTTTAACTTGTACTGCTTAAATTCTTTTCAGCTTCAATCGCGATTTTCGGTTCATAATGGTTTTAGACATGACTTCACACACCTTCTTTGCGATCATGAGTCCCATTTGTGCATTAAATCCTCTCGGATACCCAAATACAACGCGAAGCAAACGGTTTGACCCACTTGTCCAACAACACGTTTGACTTGTACTCCTTAAACTCTTTTGAGATTCAATCGCAATTTTCTGTTCAAAACGTGCTTAGTCATGACTTCACACACCTTCCATGCGATCATGAGTCCCATTCGAGCATTACATCCACTCGGACACCCAAATATAACGTGAAGCGATCGGTTTGACTCACTTATGCAAAACACACGTTTGAATTATACTTCTTGAATTCTTTTAAGATTTAATCACGTTGTTCAGTTCAAAATGTCTTTAGACATGACTTGACACACCTTCCATATGATCATGAATCCCACTAGAGCTTTAAATCCACTGGGATTCCCAAATACAATGCGAAGCGATTTGTTTCACTCACTTGTGCAACAACACGGTTCTCTTGTACTTCTTGAATTATTTTGAGATTTATTCGCGATTTTTGGTTTAAAATGTTCTTAGACACCTGACACATCTTCCATGCGATCACTAGTCCCAATTGAGCATGAAATCCATTGGGATTCCAAAATACAAACCGAAGCGATCAAATTGACTCACTTGTGCAACAACACGTTTGACTTGTTCTGTTGAATTCTTTTGAGATTCAATCGTGATTTTCGGTTCAAAATGTGTTTAGACATGACTTCAAACACCTTCTATGCGATCACGAGTCCCATTTGAGCATTAAATCCACTCGAATTCCTAAATACAACACAAAGTGATCAGTTTGACTCACTCGTGCAACAACACGTTTGAGTTATACTTCTTGAGTAACGCAATTTTTGGTTCAAAATGTGTTTATACATTACTTCACACGCCTTCCATGCGATCACTAGTCCCATTCGGGCATTAAATCCACTTGGATACCAAAATTCAACGCGAAGCGATCAGTTTGATTCACTTGTGCAACTACACGTTTAACTTCTACTGTTTGAATTCTTTTTCAGATTCAATTGCGATTTTCGGTTCATAATGTTTTTAGACATGACTTCACACACTTCCTATGCGATCATGACTCCCATTCTAGCATTAAATCCACTCGGATTCCCAAATATGACGCGAAGTGATTGGTTTGACTCACTTGTGTAAAAAATGTTTGACTTGTACTTCTTGAATTCTTTTGAGATTCAATCGCGATTATTGGTTCAAAATGTGCTTAGACATGACTTCACACACCTTCCATGCGATCCCTAGTCCCATTTGAGCATTAAATCCACTCAGATTCCCAAATACAACGCGAAGTGATCAGATTGAATCACTTGTGCAACAACACGTTTGACGTGTACTTCTTGAATTCTTTTGATAGTCAATCGATATTTTTGGTTCAAAATGTGTCTACACATTACTTAACACACCTTCCATTTGATCACGAGTCCCATTCGATCTTTAAATCCCCTCAGATACCCAAATACAACGCAAACCAATCGAATTGACTCACTTGTGCAACAACAAGTATGACTTGTATTTCTCGAATTCTTCTTAGATTCAAAAGAAATTTTCGGTTCAAAATTTTCTTAGTGATGATTTCACACACCTTCCATGCGATCACTAGTCGCATTCGAGCATTAAATCCACTCGGATACCCAAATACAACGCGAAGCGGTTTATTTGACTCACTTGTGCAACAACACGTTTGAATTGTACTTGTTGAATTCTTTTAGGATTTAATCGCGATGTTTAGTTCAAAATTTGTTCAGACATGACTTAACAAACCTACTATGCGATCACGAGCCCCATTCAAGTACTAAATCCACTAGGATTCCCAAATACAAAGCGAAGCGATCGATTTGACTCACTTGTGCAACAACACGTTTGACTTGTACTTCTTGAATTCTTTTGAGATTCAATCGCGATTTTTGGTTCAAAATGTGTCTATACATGACTTTACACACATTCCATGTGATCACGAGACCCATTTGAGCATTCAATCCACTCGGATACCCAAATACATCGCAAAGCGATCGGTTTGACTCACGCAAAAACACGTTCGAGTTATACTTCTTGAATTCTTTTAAGATTTAATCACGATGCTCAGTTCAAAATGTGTTTAGACATGATTTGACACACCTTATATGCGATCACGAGTCCCATTCTAGCATTAAATCCACTCGGATCCCAAAAAACAACGCAAAGCGATCGGTTTGACTCACTTGTTCAACAACACGTTTAACCTGTACATCTTGAATTCTTTTGAGATTCAATCAGGATTTTTTGTTGAAAATGTGTCTAGACATGACTTTACAAACCTTCCTTGCAATCACGAGTCCCATTTGAGGATTAAATCCACTCAGATACCCAAATACAACGTGAAGCGATCAGTTTGACTCACTTGTGCAACAACACGTTCGACTTGTACTTCTTGAATTCTTTTGAGATTCAATCGCAATTTTCAGTTAAAAATGTGCTTAGACACAACTTCACACCCCTTCCATGCAATCATGAGTCCCATTCGATCATTAAATCCACTCGGATACCCAAATACAACGCGAAGCGATCGGTTTGACTCACTTATGCAACAACACGTTTGAATTATACTTAATGAATTCTTTTAAGATTTAATCGCGATGTTCAGTTCAAACTGTGTTTAGACAAGACTTGACACACCGTGAATGCCATCACGAGTCCCATTAGAGCATTAATTCCACTGGGATTCCCAAATACAATGCGAAGCGATCGTTTTCACTCAGTTGTGCAACAACACGTTTGTCGTGTACTTCTTGAAGTCTTTTGAGATTTAATCGCGATTTTCTATTTAAAACGTGCTTAGACATGGCTTCACATATCTTAAATGCGATCACTAGTCCCAGTCGAGCATTAAATCCACTCAGATTCCCAAATACAACGCGAAGCGATCAAATTGACTCACTAGTGCAACAACACATTTGACTTGTACTGCATGAATCCTTTTGAGATTTAATTATGATTTTCGGTTCAAAATATTTTTAGACATGACTTCACACACCTTCTATGCGATCAAGAGTCCGATTCGAACATTTAATCCATTCAGATTCCCAAATACAACGCGAAGCAATCGGTTTGACTCAGTTGCGCAACAACATGTTTGAGTTGTACTTCTTGAATTCTTTTGAGTTTCAATCGCAAATTTCGGTTCAAATTGGGCATAAACACAACTTCACACACCTTGCATGTGATTTCGAGTCTCATTCGAGCAAAAAATCCACTTGCATTCCCAAATACAACGCGAAGCGATCGGATTGACTCACTTGTGCAACAACACGTTCCATTTTTGGCTCAATCGCGATTTTTGGCTCCAAATGTGTCTAGACATGACATTACACACCTTCCAAGCGATCACGAGTTCCATTCGAGCATTAAATCCACTCGCACAACCAAATACAACGCAAATCGATCATTTTGACTCTCTTGTGCAACACGACGTTTAACTTGTACTTCTTGAATTCTTTTGAGATTGAATTGGAATTTTCGGTTCAAAATGTGCTAAGACATAACTTCACACACCTTCCATGCAATTATGAGTTCCATTCAGGCATTAAATCCAGTAGGCTTCCCAAATACAACGCTAAGCGATCGATTTGATTCACTTGTGCAACAACTCGTTCGACTTGTACTTCTTGAATTCTTTTGAGATTCAATTGCGATTTTCCATTTCAAATATGTTTCGACATGACCTCACAAAACTTCCATACAATCACGAGTCCCATTCGAGCATTAAATTCACAAGCATTCCTAAATACAACGCGAAGCGATCAGTGCGACTTTCTTGTGCAACAACACGTTTCACTTTTACTTCATGAATTCTTTTGAGATTAAATCGCGATTTTTGGTTCAACATGTGTTTCAACATGACTTCACAAACCTTCCATGCGATCACGAGTCCCATTCGAGCATTAAATCCGCTCAGATTCCCAAAAATAACGCAAAGTGATCGGTTTGACTCACTTGTGAAACAACACGTTTGACTTGAACTTCTTGAATTCTTTTGAGATTCAATCGCAATGTTTGGCTCAAAATGTGCCTAGACATGACTTCACACACCTTCCATGTGATCACGAGTCCCATTCGAGCATTAAATCAACTCGGATACCCAAATAGAACGCGAAGCGATCAGTTTGTCTCACTTGTGAAACAAGACTCACTTGTGAAACAAGACGTTTGACTTGTACTTCTTGAATTCTTTTGAGATTGAATTGCAATTTTCAGTTCAAACTGTGCTTAGACATGACTTCACACACCTTCCATGCGATTACGAGTCCTATTCGAGCATTAACTCCACTCGGATTCCCAAATACAACACGATGTGATCTATTTGACTCACTTGTGCAACAACACGTTTGACTTGTACATCTTCAATTCTTTTGAGATTCAATTACGACTTTTGGTTCAAAATGTGTCTAGATATGCCTTCACACGCCTTCCATGCGATCGCGAGTCCCATTCGATCATTAAATCCACTCGGATACCCAAATACAACGCGAAGCGATCGGCTTGACTCACTTGTACAATAACACGTTTGACTTGTACTTCTTGAATTCATTTAAGATTCAATCGCGATTTTTGGTTCAAAATGTGTCTTGACATGACTTCACGCAACTTCCATGTGATCATGAGTCTCATTCGAGCATTAAATCGACTCGGATACCCAAATACAATGCAAAGCGATCGGTTTGACTCACTTGTGAAACAAGACGTTTGACTTGTACTTCTTCAATTCTTTTGAGATTCAATCGCAATTTTTTTTCAAACTGTACTTAGACACGACTTCACACACCTTCCATTCGATTACGAGTCCCATTCGAGAGTTAAATCTACTCGGCTTCCCAAATACAATAAGCACTCGATTTCACTCACTTGTGGAATAACTCGTTTGACTTGTACTTCTTGAATTGTTTTGGGATTCAATCACGATTTTCTATTTCAAATATGTTTCGACATGAATTCACACACCTTCAATGCAATATCGAGTCTCATTCGAGCATTAAATCCACTCAGATTTTCAAATACAACGTGAAGCGATCGATTTGACTCTCTTGTCCAAAAACACGTTTAACTTGTACTTCTTGAATTCTTTTAAGATTCGATTGCGATTTTTGGTTCAAAATGTGTTTAGACATGACTTCACACACCTTCCATGCGATTACAAGTCCCATTCGAGCATAAAATCCACTCGGATTCCAAAATACAACGCGAAGTGATCGGTTTGACTCACTTGTCCAACAACACGTTTGACTTTTACTTCTTGAATTCTTTTGAGAATCAATCGCGATTTTTGTTACAAAATGTGTCTGGACAAGACTTCACATTATGATCACGAGTCCCATTCGAGCATTAAATCCACTCGGATACCCAATTACAACGCGAAGAGATCGGTATGACTCATTTGTGCAACAAGTTTGACTTGTACTTCTTCAATTCTTTTGAGATTCAATGGCAATTTTTGATTCAAAATGTGCTTAGACATGACTTCACACACCTTCCATGCGATCATGAGTCCTATTTGAGCATTAAATCCTCTCAGATTCCCAAATACAACGCGAAGTGATTGGCTTCACTTACTTATGCAACAACACGTTTGACTTGTACTTCTTGAATTCTTTTGAGATTTTATCATGATTTTTGGCTCAAAATGTGTCTAGACATGACTTCACGTACCTTTCATGTGATCACGAGTCCCATTCAAGTATTAAATTCACTCGGATACCCAAATACAACGCGAATCGAGCAATTTGAGTCACTTGTGAAACAAGACGTTTAACTTATACTTCTTGAATTTCTTTGAGATTCAATCGCAATTTTTGGTTCAAACTGTGCTTAGACATGACTTGACACTCCATCTATGCGATTACGAGTCCCATTCGAGCATTAAATACACTCGGATTTTCAAATACAACGCGAAGTGATCGGTTTGACTCACTTGTGCAACTACACGTTTGTCTTGTACTTCTTGAATTCTTTTGAGATTCAATCTCAATTTTCGGTTCAAAATGTCTTTAAACATGACTTGACACTTCTTCCATGCGATCAGGAGTCCCATTAGAGCATTAAACCCACTGGGATTCCCAAATACAACACGAAGCGATCGGTTTGACTCACTTGTGAAACAACACGTTTGACTTGTACTTCTTGAATTCTTTTGAGATTCATTCGCAATTTTCGGTTCAAAACGTTCTTAGATATGACATGACACTTCTTCAATGCGATCACTACTCCCATTTGAGCATTAAATCCACTAAGATTCCAAAATACAACGCGAAGTGATCAAATTGACTCACTTGTGCAATAACATGTTTGACTTGTACTGCTTGAATCCTTTTGATATTCATTCGCACTTTTTGGTCAAAAATGTCTCTAGAAATGACTTCACACACGTTCCATGCGATCACAAGTCCCACTCGAGTAATAAATCCACTCAGAAACCCAAATACAACGCGAAACAATCGGTTTGACTCACTTGTGCAACAACACGTTTGACTTGTACTTCCTGAATTCTTTTGAGATTCAATCGCAATTTTTGGTTCATAATGTGTTTATGCATGACTTGACACATCATCCATGTGATCATGAATCCCATTAGAGCTTTAAATCCACTAGAATTCCAAAATACAACGCGAAGCGATTGGTTTGAATCACTTGTGCAACAACACCTTTGACTTGTACTACTTGAATTCTTTTGAGATTCAATCGCGATTTTCAGTTCAAATTGTGTTTAGACATGACTTCACACACCTTCCATGTGATCACGTGTCCCATTCGAGCATTCAATCCACTTGGATTCCAAAATACAACGCGAAGTGATCGGTTTGATTCACTTGTGCAATAACACGTTTTGGCTTGTACTGCTTGAATCCTTTTGAGATCAAAACGTGTCTAGGCATGACTTCACACACCTCCTCTACGATCACGAGTCCCATTCGAGCATTAAATCCACTCGGATACCCAAATACAACTCGGAGCGATCAATTTGACTCACTTATGGAACAACACGTTTGACTTGTACTTCAATTCTTTTGAGATTCAATTGCAATTTTCAGTTCGAAATGTGCTTAGCCATGACTTCACACACCTTCCATGCGATCACAAGACCCTTTCGAGCATTAAATCCACTCGGAATCCCAAATACAACACGAAGTGATCTGCTTGACTCACTTGTGCAACAACACATTTGACTTATAGTTCATGAAGTCTTTTGAGATTCAATCGCGATTTTTGGCTCAAAATGTGTCTAGACATGACTTCACACACCTTCCATGCGATCACGAGTCTCATTCGAGCATTAAATCGACTCGATTACCCAAATACAACGCGAAGCGATTAGTTTGACTCACTTGTAAAACAAGACGTTTGACTTGTACTTCTTGAATTCTTTTGAGATTCAATCGCAATTTTCGGTTCAAACTGTGCTTAAACATGACTTCACATATCTTCCATGGGATTACGAGTCTCATTCGAGCATTAAATCTACTTGGCTTCGCAACTACAACCCTAAGCAATCGGTTTGACTCACTTGTGCAACAACTCGTCTGACTTGTACTTCTTGAATTCTTTTGAGATTCAATCACGATTTTCCATTTCAAATATGCTTCGACATGACTTCACACACCTTTCATACAATCTCGAGTCCCATTTGAGCATTATATCCACTCGGATTCTGAAATAAAACATGAAGCGATCGATTTGACTCTCTTGTGCAAAAACACGTTTGACTTGTACTTCTTGAAGTATTCTGAGATTCAGTCGCCCTTTTTGGTTCAAAATTTTTTTAGAAATGACTTCACACACCTTCCATGCGATCACGAGCCCCATTCAAGCATTAAATCCACTTGGATTTAAAATAAAACGCAAAGTGATCATTTTGACTCACTTGTGCAACAACACATTTGAATTGTACTTCTTGAATTCTTTTGAGATTTAATCGCGATTTTTGGTCCAACATGTGTCTAGACATGACTTCACACACCTTACATGCGATCACAAGTGCCATTCGAGCATTAAATTTTGTAACATCCACCCCGAATTACCAATTAATATGGATTTCCTAAGGTTCATTTAAGCATTGGTAACTCAAAAATGCGGAAGAATTTAAATTTTTCATTTGCTAGAGTTATTACTAAGTAAATCCACTTACTTCTGGTTACTAAGTTAAGAAATCACATAAAAATGAAACCAAGAGAAATAAATACATCATTCAAAATTTTACAACTAAATTTTCATTGTTCCCTATTTCATACAGTTCTTAGTAACCACATGTAAATCAATATAAGCCTCACAAAGGCTTTACCAAGAAATAATAACTGCTCCTTGCAGCATCAAACATGAACGCTAAGTGCAGCACTCAATCAACTAATCTTTCTTAAGTCTCAAATCTCGATCAATCCCTGAAACAAATTTGAACATAGAAGCGTCATGAAATTTAAATCCCTGTAGGACACAAAATACTAGTTTGTACAAAAATCCTTTCTCGCTACTATGCTCAAGGCTATGCCAAAATACCTCAACAAGATTTTCCAAAACATGCCTCGTGAGAATGCATTACAAGTCACATGCAAATACATTTATAACTCACCTCCACAGTAATCAATCACACACATTCTCAAGTGCAATTCTTAACACATAAATATCAATTACAAGATATTTCCATACATAGAATCATAATTAAACCACAAATTTGAATGCTTTAAATCAAAAGTTTATAAAATACCATTTTCCTTACTGGTCAATCATGGCAAATGAACAGTTTCACAATTATGAATGCTCAAGATACCATTTTTCTTCTTTGGTCAGTCATGCCAAAGACCAGATCCCTCCAGGACCTGTACAACTGATATAAACCATTACCTCACTTTCACAAATCCAATCTAATGAAACAAGACAAATAAGACTTGCCAATATAAGTAAAGTCCGCCAATAAGGCACAAGCAATTACCTAACATCCAGGGCGCCCCCAGTGTGCGCACAAGTTAGAACCTTAGGATCACCAGTCCCGGACTGGATTATTTCCTCACTAGTTGCTAGACAGCTACGTCCTGGATGCATTCCTAGCCAGCCTAGTGTGTCCTCTTCTTACAGATCATGCATACGAAAAAATATATATACTTTCTAGGTAATGTTTATTCAATTGTATAACCATCAATTCTATCGCCTGTCTGAAAATAAAACCTCAGTTTCAACTTAATGCATGCCAAAATCATTTGCCCCTCTTAGGCATTTCAGTTTTAACTCAATGCACGCTAAAACTCATTTTCAGAATTGGATGCCACATACTTAAATAAAATATATCATTTAAGACAACTTATTTGCCAATTCAAAGAAAAGTCAACTCTTTCTTGCATCACAAGTAACTAACAAAATATCAGATATAGGCATCTTAAATCATGTTCTCAACCATAAACGGGCATCATGACCCTTCAGACTAGTCATTACAACCTAAGCCAAGTATTAACAATTTACAATTCATGCCCAAAGAATCAGTTTATATCATTTTGGTCCCTAACAAGACCCATTTTCAAATCTGACCATTCTTTGTACCAAAAAATTTCATGGCAAGCATCAGGTCAACAATTCTAACATGCTCAGCAAGGTTTATGATTTACACAAGTCAGATTCATAGCAATTTTGCACATAAAACTAGAAAACATAAATCTAGTGCATATAAGTCCCTATGCATGCCAAATTCATTTCCTCAAGTATACACTTATCCATGCATGATGCAACATTTATCCAACAAATGCTGATGCAAGATTCATATATTCATGTGCACAATTTTAAAAGCATTGAGGGTATCAAGTGTCCTACATCGTTTCCAAGCTACCTTTAACCTTATCAGAATTAGATGCCAATTCCCACATCTTAGATCCATTTAATCAATCTAATGAATTACAACACATGTATATGCACAAATTAGCATTCAATTCGTATGTCAGCTCTAAACTCACAACAATACAGAATTCTACTGTCATCTAACACATATCTTCATTCAAAGATGGAAACATATTTTGGATAGCTTTCTTGTTTCACAAGCAACATCTCATACCATCATGAAATTAACCAAGAATAGAAAGCAATTGATTTAAGTCATAAACATAATTTTGTCACCCAAACATATGGTTTCATGTAATCCAAGATAACCTAAGAATATCTTTTTCAGAATTCAGTACTCATGGACGCAAATTTCATAGTTCAACGTCAAGAAATCAGATAAATTGTAAAATAGTCCATAATTTAACTCTTTTCATGAAGTTTCCTCTTTTTGGACTCTTAAAGCAAAATCATTGAATCAAAATTGTTAAAATGGTGTTAATGCTTCATAAAAATAGTTATGACAGCAAGAAATCACTTAAAATGTTATTTTCCAAAAATCATAGAAAATAACTTTTCTTTTCAGTTCAGTCCCTACAGCTTTACACTCTGAATTTTAATACTTGGAAAGACAAATTAAGAACAGTACAAACTCAGAACAGAGTTCACTGTTTGATAGTCCACTTTCGAGGGGGATTTCTCCCTTCCCAAAAGTTGGATCTTGCATTAAAAGTACCCTTTGGAAAGCTACGGATGTTAGCTTTCTTCAAGATTTTGAATCACTCAATTCCGATCAGTAACGAAAGAGAAAAACACATTTTAGTCAAGCATGCCAAAATTAAGACGGAAAGAAAAATAAAGCATAGATGGATTTTGTTTTCATGAGTCTTAGACCATCTTAGATGGATGCTCTTGATAGAAACAGAGTTCTAGATTTAAGACGAAAGGTAATCATACATTACCTTCGATATTCTAGAAAAGAGAAATGGAGATTTCTAAGCTTTTCCTCTCGGTTTGCTCTCTTGAAGTCTAGCATCTAGAATTTTTCTTAGTTTCCTACTTATTATTTCTTTGATTGTTCTTACTAATTCCCTCATATTTATCTTTTTGTTTTGGTGCCTCAAACCCATGGTTCCGTCCTCTATTTATAAGCTTCAAAACTTAGTGGATAAGTTGATGACATATTTGATGATGAATGATAAAGTGAGGTGTCAAGGTGCATGAGGTGCAATGTGTCATGATTCATGATGAGCAAGATGTTGTGCATGGAGTAGTGAGGTGTCTTGACGCATGGAGGGCTAAGTGTCTTGGTGATGTGTCGCTTCCTTGGATGGTGTTTGGCCAATTAGAGACATGTGCCATGGTGACTCACCAAGTTTGTGAGCTAATGGTTTAATCTTGTGCCAAGTGGCCATGCTTAAAAGTGGTTTATGTTTTCTTTCAATTTAGTCCATAACTTAGTAAAAAAATTGATGACATATGATGTTATCATGAAGACCTACATGACATTTTGGTGACTAATAGTGGGATTAAGTGGTTTCTTAATTAATGGTAAAGTTATTAATTTATAAGTGCTTTTACAAAATCTTTGCAATTTAGTCCCTACATTTTTACAAATATATTTCTTATTAATTAAAATAGATATTATTAGTGACTTAATGTAGAAGCCATTAGTGACTTTCTTATTAATCCTTGATTTTATTTATGGCCAAAGAAATCCACATTTTATCTTTTCTTTCAATT
The DNA here is from genome assembly GCA_014851425.1 of Senna tora. Classification (NCBI taxonomy): domain Eukaryota; kingdom Viridiplantae; phylum Streptophyta; class Magnoliopsida; order Fabales; family Fabaceae; genus Senna; species Senna tora. The sequence goes on from CM026269.1 coordinate 27,091,109, forward strand.
TAATCCCTATAGGTTTATGTACTTTATTTTTATCATTTTAATCCCTTCTTAATTTAACTTTGTATTTTGGACGCGGGATGTTAGATTCTCCCCTCCTTATAAAAATTTCATCCTCGAAATTGTTTTCTCTTGTATCTCCTACTGATTCCAACTATTTTGGTATTCCTTCGAGTTTTTTTTAGGTGGTCTATTGTGATGCTGAGCCAATTACATACTCTATTATAGTCTTTTTCATCTAGAGTATTTGTATTTTCTTATTGACTCACAACAAGTTTTAGAGTTATTGAATTCCTTCGAGTCTTTGAGGTTAGCATACTAGTATTAATCTGACATACCATCTTTTTCTTTTTAGAAGACTAACCTAAAGGAGTTTAGAACTATGTTTTGGAATTTTAAGGCTTGACACTATTATAGTTCTTTAGAGGTTAACTTGAATCCAGTTAAGTTGCTAAACTAATCAACACTTAGAAGAAATCTCGCAATACCACTGTTCAAGCCTACTAATAGGATAGATTATGAATCCCAAAACATTTGTCACTAGTATTTCACTTCCTAAGGTCATAGTTTTGAACAATGCAGGAACTAACTAATCCAAAACCATCCAACCAATATTACCAATTCCTAAAGGTATACTAACATGAAGAAGAATTGGTTTAGTGTTAGCACTTCAAATCCTTAAATGGATGTTCTTGGGTTTCTTGAATTGGAAAGAACATTATATCAGTTAGGATTAGTTTTCTTATTGGTGAAGGGTCTTATATCTAGAGAGTTTACCTTGTAATCAAGGTTTTCCTTCTATAGTTCTAGAACTTTGTATTGCTTCTCAGTGACATAAGTGTCATTGTGAGTGTGTGCTAATGTAGTTGACTTATTGATGTAGAGAGAGAAAATACCATGGAATGGTAGACTAATTTGTCCACTCATAGGTTGAAAAGGTGTCTAATAGGAATTTCCCCAAATGCCTTTGGAGTTCTTAATGTACTATGTCTTGTCACTATACCCAAAACTCTAGTTTCTAGGCCGCAAGGTAATAAGGCTACTCCCTATTCCCAAAAGTAGAGAAAAGTTAGAATATTATTCCTATGATAACCTATCACTCAGTTTTGGAAGGACAAGTTGAAAAGTACTTTGATAGGGAAAGTCTCATTCCCGCTTGATCATTTCTCAATCATCTAAAGTTGACTCTCCTATGACTAGGGTACGTCTTTGACTTCACCAAATATGAACAAGTCATTCGTTTAGGATTTGGATTATGAATGTGTTGAACTGTCTTGTCCACTTCAGAGCTCACTACTTAACTATAGGGGCTTTCCTATAACTTCTTTTATAAAAATTAGAAGTGTCATATGGCAGAAAGAGAAATACTGCCTCTCATTTATAACTAGGGCAATCATCCTAAGAAAGAGTGCTACTATATCATGGTAGTCCGAACTCTTAAGGTTTTCACCCCTTAGATTTATACCTATTTTCCTTTTTGAATCATTGATTTTATGTGTTTAAGTTGTTTGCCTACATACTATTTAGTCTTATAAAAGTTTAGTAATTTCCCTAGCTAACTTATTGCTAGTATCCTAAGGAAACCAAACACAAATTTAATAATGATACATCTACACATCATGCATAGAAACATATCAGCATATTCATCAAATTTACAGAGAGAAAATCATGGGACAACCAACATTCTCAAACATAACAATTGAGTACTTGTTACTAATCAAATGAGTTAGTTAACCCATCTCATTCATTCTTGGTTATCAAAATTTTCCCTTAATTATTCAATCATATATTGCTTCACAACCATAGCAAGTCACATCTCATCCATGAAAGTGCTTAATGTTTCAAGATGCACTTTGAATGCCATAATCACATAAATATCATAAAATCATTAATACACATTTTGTGCTCATATATACATGCACCAGTATACATTGGGATTCAATATGACAATGAATAATGCATGCTTTCTACATTAAAACTTACTAACGTCACGGTAGCTTCACACTACGATTCTTTACTCGGCGTTGCTTTACTCAGATTTGAGGTCAGCCCCTTCGCCGGTCAGACCCTTCACAGGTAGCCCTCTCCGTATCATTAGCAATAATGTAAGTGCAATTCATATGAAAACATGATTTGGACCCTTTTCCCTTATCAAGATAACATCATATTCGTGAAACAAGAAAATATTTGTTTAGAGTCTCCACTCCACTAAAATCCCCAGTGGGTAAAAATAACTCTAGTACTTAATCAAAGTACACGGTATTTCTCATTTGAGAACTATCTCTATTTCAGGTTATGAAGAAACTACGTTCTTCTTACCTCTATACTCAAATCATAAGTATTGTGTCATTTCCCACTGCCACATCATTGTAGACATGACAAAGTAACAATCAAACGTAGCAGTCAATGACAACCACGTACCATCCAAAAAGATAAAGAACAAGTCATTCATTCGTTGAATAACTCTCCTCAACCTACTCACACAAAACATTTACATTTTAGCCTATATTGTTTAATTCTAGTCACTAAGTAGGGTTTACTTCCCTAACATTGTGACTGAACTTTCTCCTCAATTTAGTTTCCCTTCATTCTTATTAGTGCTTGGCATCCTTTACATAATCAGATGTAACTGAGTGGGCCAGACTTAGTTACACTAAATGAGTAAAGAAATTCAAGGACATCAATTAGAGAGTTCTCTATCCCATCCTATTTTCTAAGTATTTGATCTCTTTCTGACGTCAACCAACTGCCTAGGCTCAATTAGTTACCCAAGTTAACCGTATACTTAAGTTCTAATTCTATTTAGGATCCACCTAGGACCCTATTCCTATTATATTTAGCTAAGTTCCAAACAACTTGAATCACAAGATCCCTCTCCTCAGAACCTTTGCTCTGATACCAAATTGTAACATCCACCCCGAATTATCAATTAATATTGATTTCCAGGTTCATTTAAGCATTGGTAACTCAAAAATGTGAAAGAATTTAAATTTGTCTTTTGCTAGAGTTATTACTAAGTAAATCCACTTACTTCTGGTTACTAAGTTAAACAATCTCATCAAAATGAAACCAAGAGAAATAAATACATCATTCAGAGTTTTACAACTAAAGTTTCATTGTGCCCTATTTCATACAGTTCTTAGTAACCACATAAAAATCAATATAAGTCTTACATAGGCTTCACCAAGAAATAATAACTGCTCCTTGCAGCATCAAACATAAACGCCAACTACAGCGCTCAATCAACCAATCTTGCTGAACATAGAAGCGTCATGAGATTTAAATCCCAGTAGGACACAAAATACTAGTTTGTACAAAAATCCTTTCTCGCTACTATGCTCAGGGCTAAGCCAAAACACCTTAAAAAGATTTTCGAAAACATGCCACGTGAGAATGCATTACAAGTCACATGCAAATACATTTATAACTCACATCCACAGTAATCAATCACACACATTCTCAAATGCAATTCTTAACACACAGATATCAATTACAAGATATTTCCATACATAGAATCATAATTAAACCACAAATATGAATGCTTTCAATCACAAGTTAATAAAATACCATTTTCCTTATTGGTCAATCATGCCAAATGAACAGTTTCACAATTATGAATACTCAAGATACCATTTTTCCTCTTTGGTCAGTCATGTCAAAGACCAGATCCCTCCAGGACCTGTACAACTGATATAAACAATTACCTCACTTTCACAAATCCAATCTAATGGAACAAGACAAATAAGACTTACCAATATAAGTAAAGTCCGCCAATAAGGCACAGGCAATTACCTAACATCCCAAGCGTCCCCCGGTGTGCGCACAAGTTAGAACCTTAGGATCACCAGTCCCAAACTGGATTATTTCCTCACTAGTTGCTAGACAGCTACGTCCCGGACGCATTCCTAGCCAACCTAGTGTGTCCTCTTCATACAGATCATGTATACACAAATATATATATACTTTCCAGGTAATGTTTATTCAATTGTAAAACCATCAATTCTACTGCTTGTCTCAGGCTAAAACCTCAGTTTTAACTTAATGCATGCCAAAACAATTTGCCCCTCTCAGGCATTTTAGTTTTTACTCAATGCATGCTAAAACTCATTTTCAAAAATGAGTGCCACATACTTAAATAAAATATATCATTTAAGACAACTTATTTGCCAATTCAAAGAAAAGTCAACTCTTTCTTGCATCACAAGTAACTAACAAAATATCACATATAGGCATCTTAAATCATGTTCTCAACCATAAACGGGCATCATGACCCTTCAGACTAGTCATTACAACCCAAGCCAAGTATTAACAATTTGCAATTCATGCCCAAAGAATCAGTTTATATCATTTTGGTCCCTAACAAGACCCATTTTCAAATCTGACCATTCTTTGTACCAAAAGATTTCATCGCAAGCATTAGATCAACAATTCTAACATGCTCAGCAAGGTTTATGATTTAGACAAGTCAGATTCATAGCAATTTTGCATATAAAACTAGAAAACATGAATCTAGTGCATATAAGTCCCTATGCATGCCAAATTCATTTCCTCACGTATACACTTATCCAAGCATGATGCAACATTTATCCAACAAATGCTCATGCAATATTCATATATACATGTGCACAATTTTAAAAGCGTTGAGGGTATCAAGTGTCCTACCTCATTTCCAAGCTACCTTTAACCTTATTAGAACTAGATGCCAATTCCCACATCTCATATCCATTTAATGAATCTAATGAATTACAACACATGTATATGCACAAATTAGCATTCAATGCGTACGTCGGCTCTAAGCTCACAACAATACAGAATTCTAGTGTCATCTAACACATATCTTCATTCTGTTGCTGAAAGTAGCAAGCCTTGACACTAACTTCTTTGTCGTCTGGCACCATCAGCGTACAACGCTATCTTAGGGCGACCGTCCCTAAACAGGCTCAGAGCTATTATATCCACAGCACAATTCACCATGAAATTCCCGACGTCGCACGGAATCGGAGAAGTCACATCGGACCAGAAATTAGCACGAGCATGCTATGCAGCTAGCTCAACAAAGACCATCAAGTCACTCGCCTTGGCCCTAGAGAACCACGCGATAATCATACAGAAGAAGCATAACCGGAGAAGTCCGCTCGCCCGGACGAAGTCCTTGCTTGAACTCTTTTACGTATTTCGTATCTCGCCCGCTAGGCATTTTGGCTAAAATCATCTTTGTCTTCTTATCATTCCTAGAAGAACAGACCTCCCAAGGTCTTTAGGTTTTCGAATGTAACCACTTTGCTCACTATCAATCAAAGTTTTCTTTTGATAAAGATATGAGTTATAAACAAATTTGCAAAGTTAGAACTCGCATCAAAGCCAATACGAGGCTCGACCGCCCTAGCAGATACTTGGTAAAATGCCAAGATCATGCAAAGGTTCCCCACAAAGACGATACCACTCGACCGAGTAAACCTCTTGGAATCTGATAAACTCCACATGGAGTCCTAAAAGAACGTTCATACATAAACCATGCTAGCAATCATCATGCAAAGCCGTCTTAATCACACGGTACTTATGCAAAAACCTTTCTACCCAGAAGTGAAAAGAGAACGAAAAGTTCAAAGACAAAAGTCACTGCATTGATATACTCATTCCATTAATATACAAAAAAAGGGGGCAATTGCCTATTACACTTGGCAAAACAAAAAAGAGACCCTACAAATACAACCTACTCTTGGGCATCCCCAAGGCCAGTATTAATAAGGGACTCCCTAAGCTCGGGGCCGCCAACATTCTCCGACGTCTCCTTTACTGCAACCTCAACCGTTTCATGAGAAGTAGCTCCAATCTCAGGAACACGCTCGGTCGTAACGGAAAGGAGATGGTGACTTAGAGGACGACTAGCCAACTCACGAAAGCAAGAAAAATCCGCAGGTGGATGAATCGAAAGCCGGGGCCTAAGCTCACCATCGAAGAGCTCCAGAGCATGATGTAAAGAGCTCACCCACTCAGCGGGAAACCTTTCCCCACGAAGACGGGTGAGCTGCTCAACTGCCTACAACATTCCACACATGCTTTCAGCCAACAGCTCTGCCTGGCGATCAGCCACATCTCCAATCCTGCTCTCAGCGTCCAGCCAGCCTATCATGTTATCATTAGCGCGGGCCTCGGCATTCTTCAAAGTTTCGTGAAGAAAACGCAGCTCTTGTAAACACTTCTTTGTGTCCTCCTACTGAACACTTAGCCCCCGGCGAGCCCTCTCCAAATCCAATCATAGAAGTTTGGCCTCTGCGAGTTGATCGCCTTCGGCACGAAGATGGGCGAACTCATGAGTCAGGACTTTATCTCACGATCAATGCCCTCACACTCTTTCTCCTTCCCCTGCAAATTCGCGTGCACCTCCTCGAGTTGCAGTTGCGAATGCTCCAGGGAATTATTCTTGGAATCGAGAAGCAAAACCAGGTTGTCCAGATCCTTGTGTAGCTCAACCTGTGTAGAAGATAAGAGAGAAAGAACGTCATAGCGAAGGATGATATGCTAACAAAAACGGGACACTCAAAGCAAAAAACTTACCACTTGCTTCTCCCACATGTTGCTAGCTTGATGGAAATCAGCCAAAGAGTTGGCCGCACCCTCAAAAGCTCGTCGAGCAACGATCAAAGGACTCGAGTCAATTGCCCTAGCAGCTCTCTCCTCCAAATCCACGGGGAATTTCATGCCAAGGGCTACTAGAGCAAGGGGACACCTCCTCCCCCGACAACCCTTGCACAACTTGTGAAGGATCCTCCGAAGCAAAACCTTCTAGAGCCACATCTCCAGAAGCAGTGGCAGTCATTTAACTCACCACTACATTCTCAGCAACAGGCCCGCTATCGCCACCCACCGCTGAAGCAATTTCCTCCACGGAAACCAACCTTGCGGGAGGAGCCTCAAGAGCAGCGACGACGTCCTGTCCAACTGCTCCATCCACTCGAGGCCTCTTGCTCACCGGCTCCTCAGCGCCCCCAGCAGAATGTGGAGAGGAAGAACTCAACAAAACCACCCTCAAGGGCGAGCGATGAGTCTGCTTCGAACGAGGAAAAGTACCCCCACCCAAAGAAATAACTCTAATCTCCACTGGAGCAGCCCTCTGATGCACCGCCGAAGATGGAGGAACCTGAGAAGAAAGCCGAGAATACGTCTTCTTGGACCCCCCTAGTTTAGGATTCCCTCATTCTTTCCTCTTCTCTTTCCTCCTTTCTTTCCTTTGGAGATCCTCCTTCTGCTGATAACGACCTCCGGTGGTGGCACCCGAGCCTTGCCTCCAATCACCTCCGGCGGGTTACCCGAGCCTTATCTCCCTTCAGCCCTCCTACCTCCTTCAGACGTCCCGATACGAACTCCAGTAACCTTGTATCGGTTGGGAGAAGAACCTTGTCTTGGCCTCTTCTCCCTACCTAGGTTACTATCTCTGGCACGGTTAAGAGGAGGAGGAGGCGGAGAAGAAAGATCCTCCAAGTCAATAAATTCGAAGGGGTACAACTCTGCAATCAGCAAACCCTAAATCAAAGAGGAGAAAAAAGAAAATTCAAAAGGAGGAATAAGAGGGAAACAACACTCACTTTCATCTTTGTTGGCCATGACGAAATACAAACGAGTAAGCAAGAAACTTTGACGTAGAGAGAGAAATGGAGAACTCTCGGAGACAAAGGGTCGAAAACCAGAAAGTTTGAAGGTAAACAGAGCCTTTTCCTTTTTAATCTTTGGAGTATTTAGAGGGAGCTAGAGGCGCGACAATTCAAATCACAACCTCCCTCGAAACCTGCAACGGAAAAGAAGTAATTATCACTTACATTAAATAAAGGTTGAAGCCGTCCGATCCAAGCAAAGACGCGCCAAGAGGAACGGCCCAGATTCAAAGTCATCAAGTCGCCATCGGAAAGACCTGAACACCCTTGGAAGCCCAAAAGTCCTCAAAAAGGCCCCAAGGGGTAAACACGGAACTCCGAAGTAACGGCTAATGATTCGTCTCTTGGAAACACGCGGACCTTAATGGAGAAAAATGGCTTCATAGGTAACATTACGAAACAACCGAAGCAACAGCAGCCGACAGGATCCTGACCCCTTCTCCAGAGAAACACAAGCCCTCCCGAGTGCACGTTCGTTCAACGTGACAACCCTCGCGCCCAGGAAAACGTCCAAAAAGCCGCTGACCATTTCTGCAGAGACAGCTCGAGAAACTTGCAAAGGAAGTCAAGCGATTAACCGTCTAGATCCGGACGTGTGGCATCCTTGAATACCCACTCCTGACAATCTCCAAGGAAACGCGAGTTCCTTCGAATGCACACTCGACCGCCCCATCTCCTATGATTAGCGATCAATCTGGCTCCACAAACAATTCATGGCGGGCGACCTCGCCCCCAATGTTCTGCAAAAGTGAACTTAAGTCCACGGGCGCCCAACACCCATAGACTTGGGGGGCTTATGTAATTCCATAATATGTCCTCCTATGAACATGTGGCACTACCTTGTAGTAGGTTAACCAGACCACGGATCAGTGACACATGTCGCCGCTCGATGGTCCCAGACGTGGCCTCTCCTCACAATCACCCACATACTCTCCTGCATTAGAGACGTGAGTGAACTCCGTGGGTCAAGCTCCAGGCTCAAGAAGGTGGGTCGACCACGTTCTCCTCTACCCCGAGTATAAATACTCCTCACCTGGGGGACTAAAGGATAGGCAACCCAAAAGCGAACAAGACAGTGCTCGCAACACAAGTATACCACGAGATCATCACTACCAAAAGTAACATCTAGAGACCTTGCGCTCTCTCCCTCTACCTACGAGGTACTTCCAACAAGTGGCTCGTCCGCCCGGAGAACACACACACACGTCCTAGCCACACACGGCCACTATAGGTAACTCTCTTGCCTAGCGGCCACCATGGACGTTTCCTCTTCGAACTACATGGGCTTTAATCCCTTTAATCCCTACACAAGAGTACGTAAGCACCTAGGTCATCACCTATAAGGACAAGTCCCCTAAGGCTACGACCCCTTGCGGTCCTTATTTAACATTATGAATTGTCTGAACCAAAAACGACAATTACATGACCCAAGTCCAAAAATTCATAAATTCAAAACATCAAAAAACGTAGATAGATTTTACCTATTCAAATATGAATTTGGAAATGTTCAGACAAAAATATATATGAATTTGGAAATAGAAAAAAAAAATTCAAATTCGTCAAGGTAGAGTATAATTCCTTACCATTCCTACCATCATCAAAAGAAGAAATCAACATAACACATGTTGATAAATGAAGTTGGTTATAGATACATGAGACGCTAGTACAACGAACGACTGAGAAGTGAGAAGGGTCATGCTCAGCCAGAAAATAAAATTGAAACAAACATAAATTGAATGTACAGAAATAACTATAACACAATAATAAAATGGAAAGCTTACTTATTAATTTGCAAACCCATATGTTTCAAACTATAAATAACATCTGTTTCTATGAGTCTCTCGAAAGAAAAAGAAAATCACATAAACTGAGATGTTTTTATATGGTCTTCATTTCACAAGGAGATAGTACAGCCTAATTCTTTTGCCGCAGTATCAAGAAAATGAATAGACATTCCCTTCGAAAGTCGGCTATGACCTTCCCATTTCAAGCATTTTTCTACGTCAGCTTGCCAGTCAATGACATCAATATTGAAGTATTGATAAGAGCGCTTGTGGATGCCATTTATTTGCGGTGGTTTAGCAATCGGTCTAATCGAACCAGTATGCAAAATGTCACGAAGAACCGATGTGCTCAGAGCACGGACATGTGCACTTGGATGAGATAAGCATCGAATCGTAGCTGGAAGGCGACACTGCATGAGAGAAGAAGCATATCAGTCAACAATTCCAAAGACCGTTTTAGAAAAGATAGGCAATCCAAGATAATTATGAAGATATGTATAAACATATTAACATATTAGAAGAAAAGTGTGCTAGAAATATCATTCCTTAGCTACCCAGACAAGTACATAAATTTTTCGTTTTGTACTTAATTGCCCCTTCTTTAATATGTAGTTGTTGATTTAGTCCAGAATCAAATTGGCAATGTATAGCTAAAAGAAATTCATTTAGCAAAAACCCAACCAAATTGAAAGTCAGTATGTAGGTTTTTCTTTCTTACCTTTAATAGATTAGAAAGGCCATCTGCCACTGCCAATCCAGATTCACCTAACTCCAGCACTGGCTGAACCGCTCTAGCTGTTGCTTCCAGTAGCTGGTCATTTAGATCAGGAAGTTTATATATGAATATCAATGAAGACTGAATAAAATTGAAACACATGGAATATAAAGTCCACTCAATATGACATGTGGCAACATTGAAGAGCAACGCAAATAGTTTTATAAAATGTTTTTAAAGCTGTGGTCGAACTTTGGTGGGACCAATATTAATATTATATATTAATTTATATTATATTAACTATAATAATTATTATTTTATGTAATTTTATTATATAAAAATAAGATAAATATTAAAATCTTTTAAAATATAAAATAAATTATAATATAATTAATATACAATCTCAAATATTCCAAAACATTTTTTAACTTCTCCATATTCAATCTTTCCAATAAATTGTCAATATAATAATTACTCTTCACCATCTCCTATATCACTCTCTTTACTTCCTCGCTATCGCATTGACTTCTTTTTCTTCTATTTTTCATTCTCTTCATCTACTTCTCTCCATCTTCTTCTTTCTTCCTCAGCCATAGATTTTTTTCTTATTTCATTTTTCTCATCATTTCTCTTTTTCTTCTTCCTATTATCTTATTTTCTATGTTTTTTTTTCTATTCTTTTAAAGTTTTTAATAAAATTTACTTACTTTTTCAACTCTTTTTTTCTTCTTCTTTTTCCTCCTCCTCTTCTTCATTTTTTTCTTTATGTTTGTGCTAACCAATTCTTGACCAGTTTTGTCCGGTCCAAACAATTGTTGACCAATTTTTTGGATGCCCCATTTTGTGGTTCTTTCAGACCGGACTTGTGACCAGTTCATTGATTTTCCGGTTGAACCGGCCAGTATGTTATTTATTTTTTAATTTTTAAAATACAATAGAAAATTGTTATTATTATATTTTAGAATAATAATTAAATAATGAGAAGTTATTTAATTTCTCATTCTTCTTATAATTACCCTATCCATTATCCCTACTTTCTCTCTCTCATCTCATCTCATCACATCCCATCATATATTCCATTTTATTTTTAAATCATGAAATAGATATTTTATGACCCTAAGAAAAAGGCAGCAACCATATTAATATAGATATAATTAAAAATAATTAAAAGGGAAGGAAAATAAAAGATACTAAATTATCAACTAGAAAGTATCTTGCACTTCTCAAGCCCCTTACAAATTCTTCAGATGTAAACTAGTAATCAAAGCATATCACATAAAAAATGCTACAACCCACAAGCATAGTATATATAGTCATTAAGTATTTTGTGATTTTATCCTATAGTTGAGTACCCATCCAACACTTAATTACAACTGAGAAGAATATATCCTATAGTTGAGTATCCAAAAAATGCTGTAAATTCCATAATTTCGTATTTAGATACCACATGAAGGAGAAAAATGCCCTGGAATATAGATGTGTGTGCACAGAAGAAAAATGGCATGTACATGCAAAACTAAAATCAAATGCCTGATACCGACTAAAAGAAAATATAATTCTGATTGATTTTAGAGTTAAATTATGGAGTAAAAGATGAAAGAATACTATTATATATATACTTCAACACAGAAAGAGAACTTTACTATGAAGCACGAACACTTCAACTTGTCAGCGTGACGGACACCGACACTCATACGACATGTGTCCAACATACTCCTTATGAGTCCAAATAAAAAATATTTTTTTGGCTTGGACACGGCAAGTTGAAATTTTTTAAAAAAAGAAAAAAAACAAAGGGGGTATAATGTGTGTTTTGTCTTCGGTCTATCTCTACATATACTAAAGTGTTCATTTTATTTGGCTTTTCTCTCCCTATTTGCTAAAATGTGTGTTTCATTCTCCAACCAATTTTCCTTTTCTCTCCCATCTTTATCTTCTCCCTTCTTCTTCTCTCATCTTTGTGGTGTTCTTGTATCTTTTATGATTTTTTCTTGAGCATCTTCTCTTTTCTTCTAAAATTTTTCTTACTTCATCTATTTTACTCCCTATTGGTAATGGTATTACAATATATACATATTAATATTAACTAATATATATAATTTTTAATTTATATATATGCCATGTCGTGTCCTATGATTTTAAGAATTTGGTGTGTCCCTGTGTCCGTATCCATGTGAGTGTTTGTGCTTCATAGGAAGTTTACAAAGATGAAGTAAACATTGTTAGATGTTACCTCCAGCTGTGGTAAAGTGCAAGCTTCACCGTCAACTAGCATGCCATCTGTGGCTCGTAGCAGTAAATCTGAGGCACTTGCCACAATCACCAATGACTCTGCCCTATCATGATTCCTCATAAGTTCCACTATCAGTTTTACGATCCTTTGATTGATTCTCCACATCTTCTGACCTAGGTCATCATCTTTGGCAATCCAAGGCTGTAACTCCCTCTCCGCCTGACAAGCAACAAGCCCAGAGAAGTGACTAAACAAATTGAAAAATACTGAAACAACGACGTTTTTAATGGAAGCTGATTCGTACATTGGTTATTAAATGAGATCTTCATTAGCAGATATGCAAACTTTATAGACAATTTAGGCTGCGTATCATGACTTTAGAGATGGAAATACTGAAATATAGGAAGTGCTAATGAAATTGTGACAATTGCAGATAAATAGAATACACATCCTAATCAGTGGCCGGAGCAAGTTTAGGCAATTAGTTCATAAACAGACGAAAATTTAGACCTGAAGAACAACTGCTGTAGCAGCTTTCGATGGTGATGCTGAAACAACATTGCATAATGCATCAACAACCTACATTAAATCCATACGTAATGGTCAGTATTATGAACCTCTTCAGTGAAAAATAAGGATTTACACGAGATATTTATACACCCTGTCTCCGCTTCCGCCCATAAGAAACACATACACACAAAAACACAAACATATACACATATATAACAATAAATTATACTATATGTATCTCAATTGTATGTATCTCTCTCTGTTTTATTATTAGCCCTTGAATTGAAAAGTTCACTTTTCCATGAGCAAGATTGAGTTTGAAGAGACAACATTAGGAAAGTCAGGCTGTGTTTGTTTAATGGTTGATTTCCCTTTACTCTTACAATCAATTTGAAACATTAAACAAAATACTCAAATCCTGATTCTTAGATAATATTAGAGATTATAACTAAACTAAAATTTTTTAGTAGAAGTAGTCTTTGATTATATTTAATTATATGTTCCAAGGAGATTTGCAATTCAATTATGGGATTCAAATCTCTGAGAAATGTTTTTTTTTTTTGTTCTACTGTAATGATTATGGAAGTTCGGTTTAAGTGTTTGTAAGTTTTGCTGTCAAAGAAGTTGCACGCATGCAGTCAAAGCTCTTGGAAGTTGGTATGACCTCAGTAGTCATAAGTGAAAATTTTGTAATGTGTTAGTAAGAAAGTTGCGTTGTTAGGTTGCCTTCTTCAAATAAAACAACAATCAAAGCCTTTTCCCATTAGGTGGGGCCAGCTATATGGATCAAGCGACGCCAACATGTTCTATCTTTACTTATTTTTATGGTTAGGTTATTAATAGCTCAATTCATTCTAATAATTTCTCATATTATTTTTTTGGTCTTCCGCTACCTCTAGTTTTTGGGCTATCTTCCATTTGGTCAACTCTACGTACATGAGCATCTAACAACCTTCTCAGTACATGATCAAACCACCTAACGCGTGTTTCAACTAATTTGTCTACAATAGGTGCTACCCCAACTTTCTCTCTAATGTAATCGTTCCTAATCCTATCCATTCTAGTGTGGCCACTCATCCAACGCAACATTCTCATTTCTACCACGTTGGATTTATGCTCATGTTGACTTTTTATCTCCCAACATTCAGTACCATACAATAAAGAAGGTCTTATAGTTGTGCAATAAAATTTTCCCATAAGCTTAAGTGGTACTTTTCTATTACAAATAACACCTAAAGCCTTCCTCCATTTCATCCATCCTGCTTGGATCCTATGGTTTACCTCTTCTATTTCTCCATTATTTTGTATTATCATTCCAAAATACTTAAAACTTGTGAAATGATCTCCAAGTTTCACCTCATTCCTAGAATCAGCTTCCCCACCACAAAATTTACATTCCATATATTTCATTTTGCTTTGACTTATATGATATTCATATGTCTCCAAAGCTTGTCTCCATGAGTCCATGTCTCTAATTTTTTTTATTTACTTCTTCGCAATCTCCACCTAGTGGGAAAAGGCTTTGATTGTTGTTGTTCTTCTTTGGATTCTCCAACTAGGACTATATCATCGGCAAAAAGCATACACTTTGGTGCTGCCTCTTGTATATGTTCAGTGAGCACATACAATACCAAATTAAAGAGGTGAGGGCTCAAAACTAAACCTTGATGCAGTCCTATGGTTATAGGGATGACTCCACCATAAATGTCTTTGATTGCTCGGATACAAGGCACATGTACTCCTTTCTTTTCCATAGCCTTTCATAATACTTCTCTCGATACTCTATCATAGGCCTTTTTCAAATGAATGAAAACCATATATAGATCCTTATGAGATTTCTGGTATCTCTCCATCAATCTTCTTAATAGATATATCGCCTCTATGGTTGATCTCCCTGATTTAAAACCAAATTGATTCTCTATAATTCGCGTCTCAAACCGCAACCTCTGCTCAATAACCTTCTCCCATAACTTCATAGTATGGCTTATGAGTTTGATCCCTTTATAATTTGCACAATTTTGTATATCCCTCTTGTTCTTATACACAGGGATCAAAGTACTTTTCCTTCATTCATCCGACATTTTCTTGGGTCTCAATATCACATTAAAAAGCCTTGTTAACCAATTCAAATAGTGAAGACCAATTGGGAGAAGGTTGAGAGGAGTACTCATGGAAAGTAGTTCGAAGCATTCTGAAATCTGTATCGTTGCATCAAACTACGTAGATGAAAGTAGCAATTAGGAAACTATCAAAAGGACAGCTAATGGGAAGCAGCACGTCAAATTCTAGGAGCTATTTGTCTAGGAAAGGATTCAAGACATAATTAGGGCTCGTTTGGTAGTCAGAAATAATTTGGTGAAAATGGGAATGGGGTGTTTAAGATTATGTTTGATTAGTAGAAAATGAAAATGGGAATGACGATGGGAAAGGAATAAAAGTGAGATTAATTGCCTAATTTACCCTTATATTAAAAAATTATTAAAATAAACATTGGGGAAAGGAATAAAAATTATTATTTTTCTTTCTTCTAATGCTTGCTTCATCTTTACCATTATCATTCTTTTTGCTTAGGCGTACACGCTTTGTGTTTCTGTGAATAAACAAAGGACAAAAATTTACTTTACACATGGAACCAACACTTGAGATTATTTCTGTCTTTGAATCTTATGGTATCGATTTTTTTATTACTGTAACTGTGGTGATCTGCGAAACCTTCTATTTTTTGGATTCATACAGGATTACTGTGGTAATCTGCCAAACCTTTTATTTTTTGAGGGATTGCACAACCCCTCATACGAGGGATTGTTTCATTCCTGGGAAAGTTAAACTATGTATCAAACATGGGAGACAATCATTCCCTTGCTTAAACTATGAAATAAACAGGGCCTTAGAGAAAGTGCTAGCTGCTCAAGTTCTTAACATAAATGGTTGAGATAATCAAGTTTCCAAGGCCCATCAGTCTTTTTTTTCCTTTTTTAAATTATAATCTCTAACAAGTCCCCTCACACAAAGCTTATCGGGTTTGATGTGTGGGAAAACTGACAAAGTACAAGCCCACAATGCCCTGTGACCAAACTTCATTGTAGTTTAAGAGATTGGGGAGGACAAGGACTCCAAATGATTTTATCAAAAAGACATTGATACAATGTCAAAGACCATTTCAACTCAAATCTTTAAACTACAAAGTGAAAACCCGTGAGTCTTCTTTGTTTATTATAATCTCTAACATACCTATAGTAAAGGTTATGTGTGTCTTTGTGCAGTTATAGGTCCTAGTACAGGGATAAAAGTCTAGCACTACGAGAGTACTGAATTTTCAATACTCCCTCCATTTATTCAATGCCATTTGACAATATTAATAGGGATCCACACTAATAGAGACTCACCCTGCATGGATTAGGAACCAAATTTTTATTAATATTGACAAATGGCAAGTAACGAATAAAGGGAGTACCGAATTTCCAATACTTTCATAGAAGTAGTACCAAACTTCCTCTCCTGGTACGGAGGCTAAGAGGTGAATATTATTCACATGAGGCTTACAATAATATATTTTTGCTATGGTCTATTCCTTTTCCCCCTGATCTGCGTTCTCAATCACTTCTCACATAGGCTAACCTAAAATTTTGAATAGGAGATAAAGCCGCATTTAATGATCTAAAGAAATACAAGAGACTAGTTGATAAGTTAATATATCTAGCGGTTACTATTTCAGATATTGCATTCCCATTATTAATTTTGACTACCACTTACTGGGATGCATTGATCCACAACTATTGTATGAGGTTGGATTTCATATGCCTCTACTAATTAATATAGTGTGATAGCCACGCATCCAAGCATATTTATTCTTTTTGTTTCCCAAGGTATCCTCCTATTGGAGGCAATCCTGTTCGAGGCACTGTCGGGCACTAAATGTAGGCACCTCTCCCAACGGGGATTCGAACCTGGGTTCATCATGTTGTGAGGGACTAGTCCTTTCCACTAGAACCAACCCCGTTGGTACAACATATTGAGAAAGATTGTCCCTTTGTTTGGGAAAAAATCCATCATAATCTAATTTCAATCTCTTATATTTGCACAAGACACCAACTAACATATTTGTTTACCAAGGAACTCAATGACTCTAGATTTAAGTTTCTATGTATCAAACTGAGCATGATCAACATCTATGTTCACAGAATAGATTCATCTCCCCTCTTTTATCCTCCTTCTAAATATGCTAATTAAGGTTTGTTTTGGAGAGGGAAAATGGAAGGGAAGGGAAGAAAGTGAAATTTTAATTTTCACATTTCTCTTATTTAGGATTAAATTTAACATTTTTTCCTTCCTCATTCATTTGTTCAATCCATACATAGAATAAGAGAATAAGATTTGTGAGATTTTATTTTAAATCAAAGAAATCGTCAATATTATCACTTCTCTTCCCTTCCCCTCCGTTATTTCTCTCCCAAACAAATCCTTAATAAAAAAACACTGTCAATAGCTCAGCTGCAACTCTGAGAATCTATTCAATGTGATTGAAAAGTACTTAGCTATTCCGTCATGGCAAGGTTTGCTTTCAACTTCTGCTATAGATCAAGTGTGTGTACAATTTTAACACAGAAAAAGAATGAAATTTGTTGAAGTAATATGACACGTATAAGAATACCTGTCTCCATCCTTGTTGGGCAGAAGTGCTTTCTGCAGAAGGTTGAGTTTCTGGAGATGCAATCAACTTGTGCCACAGCAGTGAAACAACAGAGAAACACAGCTCTTGTTTCTCCGCCAGCATGGATCTCAGAAAAATTTGTGCACTGCAACTAAATCCGATGTGCCTGTCCATGGTGAGGAAGTTAGCTAGATCAGAAGCATCCAATGGGAAACTTGTGATCCCTTTACCCAAGGTATATCCTGATGCGTCATTTGAATATGACGTTTTCTCAGATCTTTGGTTAGGTTCTGAAGTAGCTGAAACCTTAGAGGTTGAGACAGATGTCTGCCCAGTATCAGAATATCCATTATTTTCATACTGATAACAAACACGGGAGTCTTTCCAAATTGGTACATGGATTAAATTTGCTTCCAATGGCTCTGCCTTGTTGACGATGGATGCAACAGCTTTGCTGTGAATATCTATGAGGTTGTACAATGATGATGCCCTGGAGTGAATTTCATTGTCCCATTTGCAACGCATTAAAACAGACAGAGCATGCATGCAAGCTTTTGACCGTCTAAATAGTTCAGAAACATGGGCAGCAACCATAGCAGCTGCAACTATCTCATTTGAGCTGTAACTCCATGAGGTTCCAACAGAAGATGGCTTCAATGAAAATAGTGCCTCTAAAATTGCTAAAATTCTGTGAGTATGGCGTATTGCTGAATCTATACCATTCTGTAACTCATGTGAAGATCCATTTATTTTAACAGGGTTGGTTGTATCTCGTACATTTTTGGAGACTGCATGATCACTACCCCGTGACACCAAAGGATATAACTGAAGTTCACAAGCAAGTGCACAAACTGCAGCCAGAACATAAGAATCAAATGCTGCTACGGGCCCCTGTTTCTTCATTTTCTTATTTTTTGCTTCTTTCTGGCTTTCAGACATAGCTTCTAGGTCTTCAATCATTTCTTCTGCTGAACAATTATTTTCACCTCTTGGTTTCTTGCTTCCATTGAATTGGGCTTCATGACTAACACAGACAGTTAGGACAACAAAAAGTAGGCGTGAGGCAAGCTCTATGGATGCGCATGATTCTAAGAAGAGTGAATGGACCATAGTACGAAGTTCAGCAACAGCAAGATTTTTGGAGGCAGACCCCATTCTAGATAGGTATCTACTTCTGTTCTGTTCTCTAGAAGACTCCGACGGAAATGTCCTCTGAAGAATAGCTTCCACTGTAGCAACAAAGATTTTCATGAGACATGCTTCAGACGGACTTCCACGAGGAAGATATTCCAGGACCTTAACTAGGGGTATGTACAAATTCCATGATAGTAAGGGCGGTTGCAATGGGGTTGCAACTATAATTTCCGGAAGATCAACAGCTGAGGAACTTAAGGGGATCAAGCCATAAGCAGCTTCCCAGATGGTACAAATTCTCCATTCAACCTCAGGACCATGGGCACAAAGCATTGATGCAATTCCTTGGGCAGTAGCCTCAATTGTAGCTTCAGTTGCAGGAACTTCTATCTGAGCAATGATTATATAACTTCATTAAACATGCAGAATATATCTCCACCACTGAAGAAAAGTATGCGAATTATAATGATGAACAGTACCTGCTTTTTATAGGATGAAATATAACCTCCCAAAGGTTCATGCTGAACTTCAACTCCATCAACTTGCCTAAGTGGAGGAAAAAGTAATGCAGGCTGTGAAAGTATACGGAAAAGCAAAGCAGCTGCGGCATCAGCAGCTATACCAGCTCTCATGGACATTGCAGTCCCTATAGCACGCAAGAAATGCAAATGCATCCAATTTCTAGGAAGCTGTAGCATATAAAAAAACAATTATACGTTAGTGAAATGGATTTTAAATCTTTTCCGAGGCTTCTCCAGATTAAAATTCCAAAAAGCATCATAGTATGACATCTTTAGTAACAGTAAGTAACCCAATTGAAATGCACATATATAGTGCATAATTATCTTTGTTCAAAATTAACAAAAAGCACAACTAAGTTAATCAAAATGCTTTTACTGATATTACAAAGTACTGTGACTTCTGGTGTGAGAGGTATAAAGTCTGCTTTTCCACATATTAAGCTTCCATAGCAACTGGACCAATATTTCCTTAAATCTATTAGGACTGTTCATGCGCACAATTTTAAATTATTGCAAAAGCACAATCTACCCTGGTATCACTCAGCAGCAACAATGAGAAACAATAATAGCCTTTTAAACCCTATTGCTCTAAAGTAGGTCTTGCGTTTTAAATTACTGTTAATTAGAAACAATGCTATTAAACTACCATTAGTCCATTTTCTTCACCTGCAACTGCCATCCTTCCATCAAAGATAAGTTAAAGCAAAGGATAAAAATGACGATTAAAGGATAATCCTAAAATTGGCATTTATAACACTAACACGTCCTTTTATTTTAAAGTCATTAAGCTTGAAAGGTTAATGGAAAACAAACTTACAATTAACAACTATTTAATGTCAACTGAACTACGTACCAAAATTTCAAATATGAGAAAGATGGCGACAATAACTGAAATATACTCCAATAGGTCAATTTGATTAATACCACATCAACAAACTACTTGATCCAAAAGTACAAGATATGTATTAGAGCCCCAAAAATGGAATACAAACACAATTCCCCAAAACCTTCAAAATGTTAACCAAGTGAAACCTATCTTAAAAAATTATGATTCGAATTCCAACACGAAGGACAATGAATAAATGTCCTAAAGCAAATAAGATTACTGGATAATTAAAATGAAATTAGAGTGAATGCTTCAAGAGAAAATATTATTTTAAATTTTCTAATGGACTTGGCCAATCTGACCTCTCTAGCCCTATCCAATATTATATTCCTTTCTTCAATTCAATGGGCTTGGCCCATTAGATCTTTTAATGTAGTAGTCCTCCCAATTTTGATTTTTCATGAATTTATTCCGTCAACCCATTGCAAAATGCACCCATGAGCACCTGCTCATTTGCATCCTTCAATGGCACTGAGAGAAGCTCAAACTTCTCTTTATTCTAGGTGATAGTTCCTTTATGCTTCAACGCCATCAGTCTCTCATAGCCATCTCCTTCTTGAGATGGTTGGAACCTCTCAATGATTTTAGCTTTGAACATCTCCCATGAACGGATTGGTGCTCGCATCTCCCCGGCCATTGTCTGTCGCCGCACGCGCTACCACGCACCGGCCATCATTTTTTTAGTTCGTTTTTCTGCGTTCTTCGGCTTATTTCTCAAGATTTCTTCTGATTTCCTAACTTCTCTATTATGAGTGACATCAAAAACATTTCCTCTCTTCCAATGAAATTCGGCATCTTCGTCATCTCCTTACCAAGCTTGACAACTCTATGGGTTGCACTTGCACTCAGGTATGGCTTCTAATGCTCAATTTCCCACTTGTATTGATGATTCTGGTGCGAATAGGCACATGACTAGCTCCTCTAAAGGTTTGTCCAACTACTCTTCATTTTCTAATAGAGAAAATGTTGGTATTGCCGATGGATCGGTATATCTGTTTGTGGGACTGGTTCTATGACTTGTCTGTCAATCTACCACCCAAGACCTAAACTGTAAAATCTTTCTCTACCCCTATTATTGTGTCTTTCAAGATCTTCACACAACGAGGAGAATTGGCAATGGTTAGTTGCGTGATGGCTTGTATGTGTTGGATACTGTTCAAGAATCAGGTCAAGCCTGCCTTGTAGTAAGGATGCCTGTCAAGAGATTATCCAGTGGCACAAACGATTAACCATCCATCGTCTTTTGTGTTAAAAAAACTCTTTCCTAAACTATTCATAAACCTTTCTGTTGAAAATCTGTTTTGTCATGCCTGTGAGTTTGCCAAACATACTACAGCCTCTTATCCTTTGAGTAATAATAGAAGTTCGATTCCTTTTATGAATATACATTCTGATGCCTTTTTATCCAGCCCTAAACACTTCTCCGTCAATTGTCCGCCTAGGATTTCTCAAAACCTAGCCGTTTCCTGACCTCCTCTTGGAACACGCACCATACCACCGTGCTTAAGATGCTCTGACTGGCACAATCCCGCTTTTTCCGTTGTCAACAGCCTCCGATGCACCGATCAATAGTTCGTCAAAAATCCCATTTGTCGGCGCATGACGTCATTTCCGACGTCGTCTTTTGTTGTGCTCGCTGCCGTTGTGAACGCCAGCCAGCCCTCGTCCCGTTTTTGGTGTTTCTTTGTTGTTATCTCATACTTCGTTTTTGCTTTTTTGTTCATCTCAAAGTAAAAAGCTCGTTCCACAATGGTTATGACTACTACTCTAGAGCCATTTATGGTCACCACAGTTGTGCAAATTGGTAATGTTACTACATGTTTTGCTCGTTCCCCTGAAATTGGACCTTGGGTTCTTGACTCAGGTGCCTCTGAACATCTCTGGTAATAAAAATCTTTTTACCCATCTTTCTAGTTCCTCATCACTTCCTTTAGTGACTCTAGCCAATGGCTCTAAAATTGTTGCTATTAGAATTGGTAATGCACAAATTCTTCCTTCCATAGTTGTTGATTGTGTTCTTTATGTTCCTGAATCTCCTTTGAACCTTATTTCGGTTAGTAAATTGACCCAGTCACACTAATATCACATTTGCTAATCAATGTGTTTGTATCCGGGATCTAAGTACAGGACGGATGATCGGTATAGGATATGAGTGACAAGGCTTGTACCACCTTTCACCTCCTCCATCCCCAATTGCATGCACATCTAGTCTCTATCGATCATCCACAATCGTTTTGGGCATCCAATCCTTTCAAAACTTAGCAAAATGCATGCCTCTCTTTCTACTTTGCCTGCCCTCCCCTGTGATCTGTGCCAATTGGGTAAACAAACAAGTAGCTCTTTTCCTACTAGTCTTAATAGTCGATCTTCATTTCCTTTTCAACTTGTTCACTTTGATGTTTAGGGTCCTACGTGTGTCTTCAACTTTTGGCTTTCAATATTTTGTAACCTTTGATGATGACAATTCTCGTTGTACTTAAGTATACTTGATGAAAAATCGTTCTGAGGTATTTAACATTTTCCAAAATTTTTGTGTTAAGAAAAACTCAGTTCAACACCTCTGTCTCCATCGTACGTTTTAACAATGCTAAAGAATATTTGTCTATACCTTTTAAGACAATGATAACGTCTCAGGGAACTTTACATCGAACCTCTTGTTCTCATGCCCCACAACAAAATGGGATAGCCAAATGTAAGAATCGTCATCTTATTGAAACTGCTTGTACTCTGCTTATTCATCATAATGTTCCTACTACTTTTTTGGAGTGACGCTGTTCTCATTGCATGTTATTTAATTAATCACATGCCTTCTTCTGTGTTGAATGATCAAATTCCTCATGGTTTGTTACTTCCCAATGACCCTTTTTATCATCTTCCTCCTCGTGTTTTTGGTTGTGTTTGCTTGTGTATAACCCCAGGAAAAGAAAAACTTGCAACTAAATCCATCAAGTGTGTTTTTCTCGAATACGCTCGACTCCAAAAGGGTTACTAATGTTATTGTCCAGCCACTCAAGATTCTTTCACCTCTCTAATGTGACCTTTGAGTCCTCTCCATTCTTTACGTCTTCTATGCTTGCAAGTCCCTTTATGACTGAAGGAACAGTTCTTGTTCCTCCTCTTACTTTTCCAGAGGTTTCATCCCAAGACAAACCTAGTCCTCTCCTGACCTATCATTGCTGTCCACGTCCTACGCCCACAGATACTCTTACTGGCTCACTGCCTTTGTCTGAATCATTCGCTGCTCAGGTCCAATCACCCCCTAATAGTCCTTTAATTTCCATTCCTAAAGGTATTTGTTCCACTCGTAATCCTCACTCTATTTATAATTTCTTGAGTTATCATCGTGTATCTGTTCCATATTCTGCATTTATGTCTTCTTTGGACTCTATTTCTATTGCTAAGACTACTGATGAAGTTCTTGCACATCCGGGTTGGCGGCAATCCATGTTTGATGAGATGATTGCCTTACATTCTATTGGTACACGGGACTTTGTTTCTCTTCCTCTTGGAAAATCTTCGGTTGGTTGTCGATTGGTCGATGCAATTAAAGTTGGTCCGGATGATACAGTTGAACGACTAAAAGCTCGCTTGGTGGCCAAAGGCTATACTCAAATCTTTGGCTTGGAAGGCTTGGACTATGGTGATACATTCTCCCTTGTTGCCAAAATTGCTCCTGTCTGTGTCTTCTTATTGATTGTGGCCATTCATCACTAGCCCCTTTATCAGCTTGATATTGAGAATGCCTTCATTCATGGTGAACAGGAGGAGGAGGTCTATATGAAGCAACCACATGGTTTTGTCGTTCAAGGGGAGCATGTCGACTTTGTTGTTCTCTTTATGGACTCAAGCAATCATCGAGAGCTTAGTTTGGCCGATCTAGTTCAGTGGTTCAAGCTTTTGGGATGACTCATAGTAAAGTTGATCACTCAGGTTTCATCCGCCATACTTCAAATGGCATGTGCTTATATCTAGTTGTCTATGTGGATGACTTTGTTATTAAAGGAAATGATGATTTAGGCATTGCCCAACTCAAACATCATTTGTGTAACCACTTCCAAACTAAAGATTTGGGGAAGCTTAAATATTTTCTGGGAATTGAGGGTAGAGCCAAAAGGAACAATAAAAAAACCAAGCCCTAGAATAAGGTGGTGGCATTTGAAAGGCGAAGCACAAGAGAGTTTCAAAAGAAAGATGCTAGAAGTGAGGATTTGAGAAACACAAGCAAATGCAAACTACATGTGGAATACAATGGCTCAAGGAATTAGGAATGTTGCAACAAATACATTGGGTATATCTAAAGGTTTTGGAGCAAAGGGGAAAGAATCTTGGTGGTGGGATGTAAGTGTACAAAACAAGAATAAGGTTAAAAGAGAGTGCTATACATGGCAGTCATGCAGAGATAGTGTAAGCTAGGAGAACTATAAGATAGCTAAGAAAGATGTTAAGAGGACAATGTCAAAGGAAGAAGTAGAGCTTATGAAGGGTTATACCAATCTTTAGAAACCAAAGATGGGGAGAAAAAAATTTTCAAACTTGCTAAGAGTAGGGAGAGAAAACCAAGAGACATAGATCAAGTGAAATGTATTAAGGATGAAGAAGGTAATATCTTGGTAAAGGATCAAGATATTCAAGAACGATGGAAAGATTATTCTCACAACTTCTTAATAAAGGACAAATGTCTGCTTGTCATAGTGATAGGCTAAGTACTAATGAGGAGGATCTCAATTATAGTTTCTACCGGAGAATAGGATTATGAAGTAGTACGAGCATTGAGGAGAATGGATAATGGCAAAGCAGTAGGGCCTAATAATATACCCATTGAGGTGTGGAAGAGTCTAGGAAGCCAAAGTGTAAGTTGGTTAACAAAGCTTTTCAATGTGATATTGAGATCCAAGAAAATGCCAGACGAATGGAGGAAAAGTACTTTGTTCCCAATGTATAAGAACAAGGGGGATATACAAAATTGTGCAAATTATAAGAGGATCAAACTCATGAGCCATACTATAAAGTTATGGGAGAATGTTATCGAGCAGAGGTTGAGGTTTGAGACGCTAATTCAAGAAAATCAATTTGGTTTCATGTCAAGAAGATCTGCTATAGAGGCGATATATTTTTTTTTGTACAAAAAGAAATATTATTGAGGAAGAAAATAGAATACAAAAGAGGAGGACAAGAAGTCCTCAAAGAGGAAAAACTAAACCAACAAAATAAAACACCAAGGAAGAAACAAAAACATTAGTTCATAAGAGCCCTCCAGAGGCGATATATCTATTAAGAAGATTAATGGAGAGATAACAGAGATATCATAAGGATTTATATATGGTTTGGAATAGGCCTATAATAGAATACCGAGAGAAGTATTATGGAAGGCTTTGAAAAAGAAGGGAGTATGTGTGGCTTATATCCGAGCAATCAAAGACATGTATGATGGAGTCATGACTTGTGTGAGAACACAAGGTAGTGACACGAAGGATTTCCCTATAACCATAGGACTACATCAAGGTTCAACTTTGAGCCCCTACCTCTTTAATTTGGTATTGGATGTGCTCACTGAACATATACAAGAGACAGCACCAAGGTGTATACTTTTTGCAGATGATATAGTCCAGTTAAAGATTCCAAAGAAGTAAACGAAAAATTAGAGACATGGAAACAAGCTTTGGAGACATAGATTTCGTATAAGTCGAAGCAAAACAGAGTATATGGAATGTAAATTTTGTGGTAGCAAAGCTAATTCTAAGAATGAGATGAAACTTAGAGATCATTCCATACAAAAAATCGCAAGTTTTAAGTATTTGGAAACGATAATGGAGAAATAGAGGACGACATAAACCATAGGATCCAAACAGGATGGACGAAATGAAGGAAGGCTTCATGTATTATTTGTGATAGAAAAGTATCACTTAAGCTTAAGGGGAAATTTTATCGCATAGCTATAAAACCAGTTTTATTGTATGGTACTGAATGTTGGGCAATAAAAAGCTAGTATGAGCATAAATTCAACGTGGCAAAAATGAAAATGTTCACACTATGATACATAGAATTAGGAATGATTGCATTAGAGAGAAAGATGGGGCAACACTTATTGTAGAAAAATTAGTTGAAACACGGGTTATATGGTTTGGTTATGTACAAAGAAGGTCGTAGAGGCACTTGTACGTAGAGTTGACTAGATGGAAGATAACCCAATAATTAGAGATAGGGTAAGACCAAAGAAAACACAGGAGAAACTATTACGATGGATTTAGCTATTAATAATCTAGAAATGAGTAAAGAGAGAACATGTTGGCGTCGCTTGATCCATATAGCAAACCCCACCTAGTGGGAAAAGGCTTTGATTGTTGTTGTTGTTGAGGTAGCCCAATCTAGTTCTGGTGTAGTCATTTCACAAGAAAAGTGTGCACTTGACTTATTAGAGGAGATGGGCATAATGAACTCCAAACTAGTTGACACTCCAATGAATCTAAATGTCAAACTCTATCTAGGATAGGGGGAGCTGATAAACAATCCTAAAAAATATCGAAGACTTGTGAAAAAACTTAATTATTTCACGATCACTCGTCCAGATATATCGTTCGTAGTGAGTGTAGTCAGCTAGTTCCTACAATCACCATGTGATAGTCATTGGGATGCAGTTGTCCGAATTCTTCAATACATTAAAGGAGCGTCACGTCAAGGACTGTTATATGAGTACAAGGGGAACTCCTAGGTTATTGGCTTTACAGAAGCTGATTGGGTTGGTTCACTAGTCATCTGGATATTATGTTCTCATCGGTGCTAACCTAATCTCTTGGAAAAGCAAGAAACAAAATGTAGTTGCAAGGTCTAGTGCAGAAGCTGAGTATTGTGCTATGGCATTAGCAACTTGTGAACTCCTATGGTCGAAACAATTTCTTCGGAATATGATATTTGGGGACATTGATAAAACGGAGCTGGTATGTGATAACCAAACAACTTTGCACATTGCCTCAAATCCAGTGTTCCATGAGAAACCAAACATTGAAATTGATTGTCACTTTATTACAGAAAAAATTCAATCAAGATATCTTGCTACTCGATAGGTCAATTTGATTGATTAGTTGGCAGATATCTTCACTAAGTATCTTGGAGGTCCACAGATAAAATCCCTATGTGACAAGCTTGGTGCCTATGATTTATATGCTCCAGCTTAAAGGGGAGTGTTGTGAATATTCTAGATTTATGTTGTGAATATCTAGATTTATGTATATCAATTAGAATCATAGGATATATGGTTTAGTCTATCAATTAGGAATCAATTGTATTTATTGTATTTATTCTTATTTCCTAGAATAGGTTTCTCCTCTTGTATAAATACCTATGTTATTTTTATAATAATACACACAGAGAATTCTCTCATTCTATACCCTTAAATAAGGGGGATGTTTCAATCTTGGGTTTGTGAAAGTTTCCAACCAAACGTGGGTTACTCTTTGCCAAACCCATTCCCTAGCAGCTACGCACGCAACTAAATGGACCAAGGATAATGAAAGGCAAGTTACAACTGGGCCAAGCCCAATTGAACTTGAGAAGGAGTGTTGGAAATATTATGTACTAGCACTCAACCTACCATGCATCCAGACTTGAGGCATGTTTATGTGTATGTAAGATTTCTTCTCAACATTAACAAATTTTTCAAGGGTAAGTATTTGGAGCTATCAGTAGCTCAAGCTCACCAGTTGTAAGCCGTTGGATCTGTTTTGAGATCTATGTTGTCTTATATTTTAAAAAGAAAAAGTATTTTGACACAGATCTCCAAACAAATCCAACGGTTGATAGATGGTAAGCTTGAGCTCTTGATAGCTCTATAGCATTACCAATTTTTCAAAGTGATGCTAACTAAAGTTCACAGGATTCTCTCAAAAGGGTACCAATGAAAACTACATTGTGTGTGTTCTCAAAATAACACAGAATATAGAACGCCGGCTTACTAGCTTACCATCAAACATAAGCTTTTATCTACTTATCAAAGTTATGCAGCTTACCCTTATGCCAGATGCATAGTCTTCAGCAGCTCGAAGGAGTTCCACAAGCTGCACAGCAGCATCAAGTGCATCTGGAGCCCACGATGGCGGGGCTTCTAGAAGTCCAACAAGAAGTCTTTGTGTGGCACTTGGAGTAGCAATGGCATAATATCTACATGAATGAGATATATAGATTTAATCAGGGAGTTAAATTCAATAAACTAAATAAATTAACAATACAGTAATTGAAGTCAAATATCAGAATAACCTATGAAATAATCGTGCATATGGTTCAAGAGCTGGTAATCCTGCAACTAGGTGCTCATCCAAAGCTGTTGTGGGAGGAGGAAGCAAAAGTGCTGGGACAGCAGCAGCTGTTAAAGTAGCAGTTTCATAGCGAGCAACCTCATCATCACAAACACTCAGTATAACACCAGCACCATTGGCAACAGCCCACCTTGGAGTTGAAGGCATGAGCTGAGGATGCTTTCCAGAACCACAGGAAGAAGCTAAGAGGAAGAAAAAAATTCCAGTGACCTTAGAACAAATTTTTATGAGAAAATCCTCTATACAGTATAAGATAATATACGTAGGCATCAATATTATAGTAATAAATAATTGATGGCTTCTCTCTAGCATAAACATGATTGGTTTTTTTGTATGCCACTGCCCAGTGGAAATGTAAAGTTCAATACTGTAAGCAAGTATGTTCTATCTAGTATGCCATTAGAGTCATGGCTTTTAAGAATAATATTATATGAATGAAAAGCATCCTAGGATTTCTTATTTGAATTATAACAAAAACCAACCAGAAAAATATAAAAGGCATATGAAATTACTGAGTCTTAAGAATTAAAACACTAGAAAAAAGAGCCAAACCACCAAAATAGTAGAGTTGCCTATTGTTATGAGTTATATATATTAAGCTAACCATTGACAGCTTATTGTTATAAGTTATATATATTAAATGTAAATTGTGAGAGTTGACTAGGGTAATATCTCAATGATTGTATAGGCATAATTATATCCTGTTTGGCCAAGTTTATGCATGGTCTAGAAGCGCTTATTTTCTTAAAATGAGGTGTTTGGCAAATTACTCAGAAGTGCTTCTGAGTTATAGCAAAAGCAGTTTTTCAGTTATAAGCAGAAGCTAGAAATTGGAGCTTCTACTACTAACCAAAAGCAGAAGCTAAAATTTAATTATTTTAGGGCAAAAATACTCTTACTAACATTTTAATATCTTTATTTTACCCCTTCTTTCACCCTAACCCCATCCTTCATTCCCATTTTAAATAGTGAAGATAACAACACCAACAATAATGATAAATATTTATAATTAGTTTTTATTTGAATTAATTAATACATATTTAATAAAAATAATAATCACAAATAAAATATTATATAAAGTAAAATTAATAATTTTTCGTTAATACTTTATTAAATTAATAAACTAATTATCATTTTATATTTATTTGGATAATAAAACTTAATAATAATAAATATTTATATAATTTTTTTATATAATAATATTAATAACACTTAAATATACATATACTCTTCTTGGTAATTTTACACTCAAAAGCATTTTTCAATACAAATTTGCCAAACACAAATCGCTTTTGAAAAGTACTTCTCAATTCAGTTTGCCAAATACAAACTGCTTCTCTTTTACAGCACTTTTTCTCAAACACAATTTAAAAAGAAGTCATTTAAAAATTAGCAATTTTTATAAGCTTGGCCAAACGGGCCCTTATAAGGATTCAGATTTGATTTTAGTTTCCTAATTCAGCATCTCCCACGTGTATATATAGATGTACTCTCTCTAAATATTATGTGGTTCCAGTTGGTACGAGACTTGAGGAGCACAAACTGACAGCTTCAAATTACTTAGAATGGGTTAAAACAATCCGCATTTACCTACGGAGCATTGAGAAAGATTATCATCTCACTAAAGATGCTCCGAATGATGATACGAAGCAGGCTTGGCTTCGGGATAATTCTAAACTCTTCCTACAAATTCGAAACTCTACAAGTCCGAAGGTTATCAGTTACACCAATCACTGTGAGTTTGTTAACGAGTTGATGGAATATTTGAATTTTGTATATTCTGGGAAAGGAAATATATCTTACTTACAATTTGTGTAGATCGTTTCATCGTACCGAGAAAGGAGTTAAAATGTTGCCAACTATTTCCTAGAGTTCAAAAAGGCCTACGAGGAGTTGAATTTTTTATTACCTTTTTCTGCTGACATAAAGCTGCAGATGGCTTAGCGGGAAAAGATGGCAGTTATGAGCTGGATTTCCAACCTTACTTCTAAATTTGAGACTGTTAAATCTCAAACTCTCTCCAGCACTAAAATCTCTTCTCTCTAAGATATATTCATGCTAGTACTTCGTACTGAGAATGAACAATCGCATCTTGCTAGCAATGTCAATGCATTACTAGGCCGAGGAGAGCCTAGTCATTCACAAAATTGTGGGGGTCAGAAAATAGGGGGAACCCGAGATGGTCAAACCCATGACTCAGGTCGAATGATGTGCTATTATTGACATGAAGTAGGACACACAAAGCACCCCTATAAGAAACTTTTGAGCAAGCAATAGAGGTCTCAATCTAGAAATGTTGTTGCAACCACTCCACCCCCTAACAAGACTGTAACTGTGTCAACAGACGAGTATGCTCAGTTTACAAAGTATCAAGAGTCCTCGAAGACTACTACACCACATACTCCTATTACTACTAGTGCTAAGTTAGGTTACTCAACTACATGTCTACTATCCTCATCTTCCAAATGGGACATGGATTCAGGAGCCACTGATCATATGACAGGTAATCCGCAACTCTTTTCAACTTTTGAGCCTTATGCCACTGCCTCTTATGTTACTTTAGCAAACGATTCTACTCGTGTTCTTAATTTTGGAATTGTGACCCCCAACATCTTTTTTTTGATAGAAAAAGAAATATTATTGAGGAAGAAAAAAATAATACAAAAGAGGAGGACAAGGAGTCCTCAAAGAGGAAAAACTAAACCAACAAAAGAAAACACCAAGGAAGAAACAAAAATATTAGTTCATAAGAGCCCTCCAGTCCCGTTGAAGATCCATAATGGAAACCCCTCTAAACATTCCATGGGCCGAAACCCACAAAGAAGCCAAAAAGGTTACTCTATCCCACAAAAGATGAGGTGGGAGGAATCTGTTATTGAAGATCCTGGCAGTCCGTTCCAACCAAATACACCAGAGAACTGCAACAATTGCACAATGCCAAAGGCCTTTATGCTCACGTGCCTAGATTTGTTTCATGTTCAAATGTCCTCACTCCATTCATGGTGCATTGCCAATTGTGTCATCCTTCTTTGCCAACCCTTAAGGAGTTGTTTTCCGCAATTAATCATTTGTCTTCTTTAGATTACGAGTCATGTCAATTTGCCAAACATCATCGCATCATCGTCTTTCTTCAGTTCCTAGAGTCATTAAGTTCCCATTTGAGTTAGTCCATTCTGATGTTTGGGATACTTGTCCTATTGAGTCTAACTGCCTGTTTGTGAAAGCTTATTTTTATGAAAGAAGCAATTATTTTTCATTAATCACTTATTTTAAAACAGTGTATTGTTTGTGCATACTTATTTCATAAAATAAGTGATTCTTAATTGTAGCAGAATGCACTTTCAGCTTTAAGCAGAAGCTAGAAATTGGAACTTTTTTATTTGCTAGTAGCAGAAGTTCAAATTTTAATAATTTAGGACAAAAATACCTTAATAAAATTTTATATTTCTCATTATACCCTTTATTATTCTAAACTTAGTTTTGACCTCTGCTTTACAAACCGTCCAAGTTCATCAATGCACTTCCTCTTCCTTGACCGTCTCACTGCATCTTCTTCCTTCACCTATTGTGTGGTAATCTTTAATCCTTCCATCTTTCTTTTAATTCCATACGTGTTCTATTTGTTTGGGCATATATATAACTTTGTTCTGTTTTATTTTGGCAGTGGGACTTTCTTGTTTGTGGCTATATTTTGTTCCCTTCACATTTTATTCAGCTTCTTCCAGGTATATTGATTTGCATTCATACTGTATGTCTTTCTTGCTATTTTTTTCGTTTGATTAACATTTTATTTTTATTTAATTAACATTTTAATATATTAATAAACAAATTAACATTTTATTTTTCGTTTGACAAAGCAATCCTTTTGGTAGTATCTCTCCCTCCTTCCTATGAACATTTCAAAGAAATAATGCTTTATAGGTCCAATGAAACATTGTCTTACGAAGGTGTGAAATCCAATATGCTTTCAAAGGAAAATTTTGATCTTGAAGTCCCTTCAATTAAAAAGGCAGATGATCTTACTACACGTGGAAGAAATCAAGAAAGGAGTGATTCAAGCAAGAAATAGCATCACTCAAAGTCAAAGGGGAAGAACTACAGAAAATCTTGCAAGTATTGCAAGATGCTTGGGCTTGAGATTAATGATTACTACAAGCTGAAAAACAAAGAAAAAGAAGAAAAAAAAATAAGAGTTCCAAACCTGCAGAACTTGTTGCAGATTCACAGTCTAGAGGAGATGTTCTGGTGGCTACAGCAGTAGTAGTTGATGACAAAGAGGAGTGGATTCTTGACTCAGGATGTACCTACCACTTGTGCCCAAAAAGAGAGTGGTCTTCAATCAATGAGATAGTACATTCAGGGGTAATAATGATGGGAAATGACATAGTTTGCAGTGTCAAAGGCATGGCACAGTTCAAATTAAGACCCATGACGGAGTGATAAGAACACTCACCATTGTGCGTCCTGTTCCAGATTTGAGAAGGAACCTTATCTCTTTGGGAACCTTGGAGTCATTAGGGTGTAGATATACGGCTAAAGGTGGAGAAATCAAGATTTCAAAGGTTTCACTCACCCTTATGAAAGGAATAAGGAGAGGAAATCTCTACTTGCTTCTCACTTCAACCATTACTAATAAAGGTTCTACAGCACAAGCTATTTATAGAAATGATGAGGGCACCTAGGCCACATAAGCAAGAAGGGTTTGCAGATTCTCACTAAGAAAGGCTCCTTTGGTGATCGAAGTCTAAGTAAGTTGGAAATATGTGAACATTGCATCCTTGGGAAGCAGAGATAGGTATCCTTGTAAACTTCTGTCAGGCTCTTTATCTATATAGTTGCAACCTATGACTGGCCCTTGCATCAATTGGATTTATCAATTGTTTTTCTCCATGATGACCTTTAGGAGGAAGCCTATATGGAGCAACCACCTAGGCTTGTTGCTCAAGGGGAATGTTTTCCTCCATGATGACCTTCATAAATCCTTATATGGATTGAAGCAAAGCCTTCGAGCCCATTTTGGAAGATTCAATGAGGTAGTTATTATGAGTTGCTTAAATGCAAAGTGACCATTTAGTGTTTAATAAGAAGACTGAGGAAGGTATCACATTTTTAGTTATAAATGTAAACAATATTATAATTGCAGGAAAAGATGTTGAGTGAAGAGCTGGAGTTACAAGTAAAACCCGAGGCTGTTATCAAGGTTAGAAACATGACCGATGGCACAAAGGAGGTGTTGCCAAGCTGTGAAAATTCATGGGAGACCGATGTCGTCATCAAAACCCAATTTCCCGATTTCCACCTTAAGGACAAGGTGAGTCTTGAAGGGGAGGGTAATGATGGGCCCACTAGTGATGTTGGGCTTAAGGTTTATGCAAGAAAAAAGCGAAGGACATGTGGCAGCAAAAAGCACATCAAAGGTCTGTAATTCGTGAGTGGAAGGTATATGGGTGGGGTTGGGAGTATGGTAGAGGAGGCCAGATTTTACTTTTGGTAGGAGGGACTAGCCTCTCGAAAGCGTTATTTTACTGCATTTTCTCTATGTTTTTCACTGCTACTATTTTGTAAGTTTCAGTGCTATGTTTGTGAGTGTTTTGCTATGTTGGTTGCAATGCAACTGTATTAGTGAAATATAAACCGTGTTATTCAGTATTTCTAAGTGTTCTATCAGAAGACCGGAGAGCAATTAGAAGATATCTTCACTAAAGCCTTAAATTTGATTATATTTGTAACAAGTTGGGCATGATTAATATCTATGCTCCAACTTGAGGGGGCGTGTTATGAGTTGTATATATTAAAAATAGTTAAGTAGGGAAAATATATTAGTGATTGTATAAGCGTAATAATAGGGATTCGTATATGATTTTAGGGCTCCCCCTTATATATCTAGAGGTACTCTATATTGTGAAATATACACAGAAATCATTCTCTCTTCTCTCACATGAAAGATGATAGCTAGGTTGCACGAGTACAGCTATTTAGGGGACGTACCCATACCATATACGTATCTAATACGGATACGTGAAAATACGTCCGGATACGCGTGGGTTTGACGTTTGTGTGGATTTTATAGTGAAATTACCGACTTTAATTCTTACTGCCTCTTTCCCATGTGAAATTGCAGACTTCAATTCTAGGTTATTCTTATTTAATTCTATTTTTTGCCTCTTTCCCATGTGAGCTCCTGACATCTTTTTTTTTTTAATTTTCTTAATTCTAAAACACAAGATTGATCTCATGTATATGCTTAAAAAATCTCAATAATAATTTACTTATTTAAAATTGGAACTTTAATTTTTTTCCTTCACTCATCTTGATTTTTTTTATGAATTATTAATTATTTTGTTGTTAATATTTTATTGATGTTATTGGCATGTACATTTTTATTGATGTTAATTTCAAGTATAAGTTCTTTTAAATGTTTTATGTAAATATTTTTAGTAATATAATTTTAAATTTGAAACTTATTTTTACAATTATGCATAATAAAACTTTTATTACTTAATTTTAATAGTGGACAAAATTATATATAATATATATTTATCATTTTATATAAAAATAATTTGACGTACCCGTACCCTATATTTTTTAAAATTGCCATATCCCGTACCGGTATCAGTGCAACACTATTTGATAACCCTAAGAGATATAGAAGACTAGCTGGGAAATTGAATTACCTCATAGTTACTCGTCCTAACTTGCTTACTCTTTTAGCATCGTCACTCATTTTATGTCATCTCCAATAGTCAAGCATTGGGGATAACTTACCATGTTCATCAAAAATACAACCAATGAAACAAATACAATACTCGGTGTAATTTGATAACTAATCTTGAATGGAGATGATCTAGAGAAGACAGAATGAGCAAAAGTCTTTTAGGCAAAAGAGTTTGAAGTTCAAGGACCTAAGAGCTCTAAAGTACTTTAGGCTGAAGGCAGCTCAATCCAAGAAGGAAATTATTATCTAGCAACAAAAATAAGTGTTGGAAAGTAAACTGGTATTCTCAACTGTAACCAGTTGATACTCCCCTAGACCTGAACTTAAAGTTAGGAAAGGAGGATGATGACACAACAACTTATTTAACAACGAAGGTGTCAAAAGTTGGTTGGAAAGCACAATTGTCTATCTCATACCAAACCAAATATCGCAGTCAGCACCATGAGTCAATTTATGAATAACCCAATGGGAATCCACAAGGAGGCTATTTATAGAATTCTAAGGTAGTTGAAAATGAAACCTGGTCAAGGACTGCTTTTCTCAAAAATAAAAAACACACAAATAGGCACAAATAGGGAAGTGGAATCTACATCAACGCTAGCTGGGCATGAACACTAACAAAAAGGAGGTCAGCTTCTGGATAATGCATTTATATTTTGGCAAAATTCGACTACTTGGTGAATAAAGAAGCCATATTTGTGTCTCAAAGTAGTGTAGAAGCATATTATTCATATAAGTTTTGGTCATTTCATACTATTTTACTTAACCCTTATAAAGAACAACCTTCTATATCAACGAATCAGGAATGAATTTACCAGTTGTAGGAAGCTTGAGTTCTCCTGCAGCATATTTACCCATAACTCCGCTGCACCTGTTAATACATGACAATATCCATTGATTTAAGCAGAAGTATACTCAGCCCAAGGGG
The DNA here is from genome assembly GCA_014851425.1 of Senna tora. Lineage (NCBI taxonomy): Eukaryota > Viridiplantae > Streptophyta > Magnoliopsida > Fabales > Fabaceae > Senna > Senna tora. The sequence goes on from CM026269.1 coordinate 27,127,144, forward strand.
GTAACTAGTTAATTAAACACATTCGATTCGACTTTGCGGAATCTCAATTACTTTCAAGTGACTGATATAATTAAATCACTTCATAGGATGTGGGATGATTTCAGTAGAAATCAGAACAGTAAACAGTTTATTGTTTAGAAACAAAATGGCTTTCTTTGTGAGGAGAGTGGGTAATTATAGCTCCACCATATGTCAAAAGAAGAAAGCATTTTGGTCTTGCTATATAATTAAATCTAGGTCTAATTCCCAGGTCAATTTCGTTCTTGTCAACTTTTACTGTTTTTCTTCAAATTTCAAACCTTCTGATGTAGGACCAGTGGGGAAAGTGGGAAAAGGGGGTGATAATAGGGAGAGGGAATAGAACGATAAGAGATTTCAGTGATAGACGCCTCTTACTTTATTTTTATATCTTACTGAATATGTTGATAATTAAACAAACAAAAAGATGAACTACAGAACTCAGATTCTGATAAATCCTAGTCTTCAGATAAAGAATAAGAGGCCATTATACCAGTTAATTTTATATTCTTTAATAGCCTACCTCATGCTAAGGAACTTGTCTCAGGAATCTCACTGTACTTCGATAGGTTTTTCAACACTACGAAGCCAGAAAAAAGAACCAAAATAAATATCTCTTTACAGTGGTAAGAGATACTCACCAACGGAAATAATCACTTCTAATGCCCAGGGGTGCAGCCAACAATATATCAGTTATCCAGGGAGACAAGGGCCTTATAGGTTTCCTCTCCTGTTGTGTCAAACAATTATGGCCAGGTTCCCCATCAACAGAATTACTAGTTGTTGCATGGCTGCCACTAGTACTTCTTTCTGTTTCACTATACTGTCTTTCCATTTTGAATATGGGGCGATTGTAATGTGTTAAAATTCTCAAAATTTCACCACATGCCAAAGCCCATTGTTCTGAGTATTCATTCTGCAAAATGAGAAAATAAAAATTATCAATAGGGAACTTCTCTGCAGAATGCAGAAGCCATAAATAACCAACAAGAAAATAGAACACAATTAATATTCTAAATCATAAAGTTGAAGCCATGAATCATGACACCTCACAACAACAAGACGCATATATCCTTTTAAATAGAATTTTTGTGAATAAAATCAGAACATTGGCTAAGGGATTGTACCTCACTTTTTGGGCAGACTAAGGAAATGAAAGAAGCAAATGGAGGACTAGTCTTATCATAGACTAGAGTACCATCAATAATACACGAAATAATTGGAAGCACAACTGCATGACCATGCTCTGGATGGTGAAGGACAAACGTCGCTGAATGCACATGTGAATGCATAAAGAAGTTATTATACATGAAAAAAATATGCTCACAGAAAAAATATTGTTGAATCAATCAACCACAGAATAAACTAACATGAGTTAAAGCATAAATACCCAGAACATCATCAAAGAGGAGCATTTCCTTCGATGGATAACGGGTTCGGATCAACTGTCAAAGTATTACGTGCAGATTAGTGCGCATTTGATATAAGATCATTGTAAATGTTTCTCTCGAATTTTCATATATTGTGCATAAAGAAAGGTTCATTAACCAGACCTCAGCAATATCATCAGGAAATTGTTCTGATGTAAACTGACCAAAGTACTCAACATAGGCAGCAATTTGATCCTGGGAAAATGCAAAGATCACTCAAAACACTTCTACACAAAATGTAGAATAGAAAAGAAACAAACAGATGGAATAACAATTATGAGCTTAAATATAGAATAGAAAAGAAGGCATAAAAATATACTTCAAAACACTTCTACACAAAATGATGTAGCATCCTTCAAACTACTTTGATATAAATGAATTACTAACCACCAATCATCTTTATATACAAGGTAACATATATGCTTTTATAAAAACTTCAGAAAATGAACTTATTATGATTTTATCAGAAAAACTCTTGATAAACTACACAAAATGAAGATTGCAAAATCATGAATTTTGTCTTCTAGTTTCAAGTTATTATTTCCATTTTGGGTTATTACCATAGTTATTGGTAGCTGTTGCCCATTCCCTAGCACCATGGACAATGGGGCAACACAACGCCATTTGCGCAATGCAGCATTGCCCATGGCGCGCGCTATTAGGGCTATTTGAATTAAGATGTTTTCTAATGTATGCCCATTCTAAAAAATTGTTTTTCACATTTTTGTCCCATACCTAGCCAACTCTAAGTTTCATCATTTTATTCTACCATTCAAATTATTTCTTTCCTTATTTTACCTAAGTTTCTTTTCTAGTTGTCTGATTATTTCTTTCATGCTTCTTCCTCTTCTTTGAGTTACCAATTCTTTCTTCCCCTCGATAGCCAGTAGCTCGGTTCAATGTTAAGTACTTTGTTCTTTCTCATGTAAGATTATTATTTTTTTTTCCCTTCATATGTGATTTGAGGCCACTCTACAAACCAGTTAAGTGTATGTACCTAGAAAGTTTTAGTTCATATTTCTAAGTTTTTGTAGTTCATTCAGGCATGGAGTATTGATTAGCCGTTCAAGATGATACAGGTCTACCTAATGGGCCCATATACACCCCATTTATTTGGTGGTTGGAAAATTTTCAGGCAAGAAAAGCAGCAATAATAAACAAGTAGAAATTTCACTAAAGTTCTATATTAGTATTTTATGTCCAAAAGAAAATTCGTTTGCTTAAGAGCTAAAACAAATTTTCAAATTTAAGAGATTTTTTTGTCCAAAATGGCTTCCTGCTTAAACTGTTTTCAGCTTTTGCAATTGGTTTTTTATCAAGTTACTTGAACCAGCTGACTATAACTTCCTTAATCAACATCAAATTTTCCCAAAAGCTTTTCTATGCAGCTAACAATTTGTCAGAAATTTTCATATCGAAAAAGAAAATGCACACACGAGGTATGGGTTTTAGGTAGTTTACAAGACCTCTTAAATTCATCAAAACCTTCAAACCAAACTATATACTTCATGAAATTGCTTAAACTTTTTTCCCAAAACTTTCACCTAATGACATATATCCACGCATGAAAGCCAATTTTATTTTCTATAGTTATCCTCATTAACGTTAAACAGTTTGGTGCATATAGCACCACTCATATAAAAAGTCCTGACGAGGAATAATACTACCGTGTCAAATTAGTAATATGATAAGTAGTATTTATCAAATGTAATTATTCTAAACAAAGTTATTTCCGTGTTATATTTGCATTGTAATTTGTTACTGTAGTTCATAAATTTGCAACATTTAAAAGGTGTCATAGCATATCTTTTTAGAAACACTGGAAACCATTTTGTATAGAAAATGTACTCATTATCTTCTCTTAGAAAGAATACATGCTACCAAGAAGTCCTGAAACTCTTCCTCAATTCTTCTCCGGCAACTGCTCAAAAACTATTAAGTACAAGCTGCTTCTTCTTTTTTTTATGAAATTGAAGTACAAGCTTATAACTGAATGTTGAAATTTTATTTGTAACAGTCAGAGTTATACTATAAAACTACAGTATGTTTCACTCTAATCCGGAAATGACAAAGATGCGTAAATTAAAGGGCAAAAAATCCAAGAAAGACACGAAGGGTATCGTACCTCTCTTTGTTGACCATCATGTGGCGGAGGCCAGAACAACGAGGAGAACTGAAGACGGTCGATCCACCTTTCACTGGAACCAGCCATGGAAGAAGAATTCTACTTCTGATACCAAAATCAATAACCCAAAATCCAGCCAAAACCGGCTACCAATCAAGAATTAAAATATCGTAATTCAACATTCCCTGTTTAGATATGCCCAGAGATATTCGTTCCTTAGTATCACTAAGAAGAATCGATCAATCGAGCAAAACAAATTGCTTTTTAATTTTTTTTTTTCTTTTCCGCAGACGGAAGAAATTATTCAGTAAGAACAAAACCAAATGCATCTGCCAGAAAATCGCAGCAGTTTACTAATAGAAAATAGGTTCCAGTTGCTTGAGTCTTTTCCAGGAGTTAAAACTTCAGATTTGGAATTGTTAAATTTACAGGTGATTTCTTACCTTCTCTGGCTTAAACTAAGAAAACTTAGGAATAAAATTTCAGAAATTGTTTTTTTTTTTTCAGGACACACATCTTAGGGAAATAATACAGTTGAATAAAGGTGAAACGAAATGAGAGTGAAAAAACAAAAATCTTCAAATTTCTACGAAATAGTCACTCAAATATCTAAAGAACACCTCAGTTTACAACAAAAACAAAGGGAAAATCAAAATCATCTTAGAAATCAAAATCAACACCGTAAACAAACTAGATAATAGCATAATATTTTTCATAAAATGCAGCAAAATAATTCTCAAAAAATTTGTACCTGCCACTATATACAGAACTGATTTCTTGACAAATCAATTACTATGATTTGGAGAGTGAGATGCTGAAGAAGAATAATAGATTTTTTTTTATCCAAATATTTCTTCCATGAAATATTAAAGAGGTGGTGGAGATTTTGTTCAGAGAGGGAGAGTCACAGGGAGAGAGAAGATCTTTAGGAGCTCTGAGAAGCTTAGATTGTGTGCGTACGTGGCAATGATATTTTCCTCTCGCCTCAGAGGCTGAGTGTCACGTCATGCTAGTCTATTGTATGCATCCATCTATACATGCGTGCATGTATGTATGTATGCATGCATCATCATCAACATGCATGCATCACATTCATTAAAAGCTAGAAAATTGTTTTTCTTCTTGACCTTCAAATTCAAAGCTACAATTTTGTTTGAGGAAGCCACTCTACTTGGTGTCACGTGACAAGTAAAAATATCTATACTTAATTATTAATTTAGGGATTGTATGATAGTTAAATTGTGGGTATTTGATGGTATCTATCTGAAAAAATTTAATATTATGGATATGCATACCAAATAGGATACAGGTAGTAGAATACAATTATTTATTGGGTATTGGATAGATGCGGATATTACCTTCGGATACTTTATATCCGTCCGAAATAAATAGACGGATAGGGGACCTGATATCTAATATTCAAAATAATATATATATTATGAAATATAATATTAAATATTAAATAAATATATTTTATTAAATAAAATTTTGTGCTTTTAATTATTAAAATTATTATTATTAATTTTACTTTATAAAAATTATCTATATTTTTTAGAAAATTTAATTTTTTTATAGCAATTTATTTAATTAATGAATATTAGATCATGGATATTGGGTGATTTACTTAACTATAGAGTATCTAAGTATCTTATATCCGTTATTTTTTTTTTAAATATTGGATAATTTTAAATATTTCAGCTATGGAGTAATTTCGAATATAAATAATAAAATTTAATTTTTTTTTTCGGATTCAATTAAGATTCTTCGGATATTAAATATAATGAACGAATTTCAATTTGAATAATGAAAAAATAAACAAAGCACTCACCCGTTGCCAAGTCAAGACTCATGATTCATAAAGAACTAACATTGTGTCTCTTGGATGCACGATGATAGTATAAAAAATGAAATATAATTAAAGTAATAAAATTATTTTATATAAAACAATATATTTTATTGTAATTAGAATTTATTCCGAAGAGATCATCACTTTTTAATTACCCAAAATTATATTTGTTCAAATAAAAATTTTGGCTAAATTATTTTTTTATAATTTTACTAAAATTTAAAATTATAACTTATATTCTATAATATTCCTTCTTATGGACGCACCTTCAAGAAGTATAACCAGACTTTGGATCAAAAACACGTAGCACCATTCAATGGTTTCATACGTGTCCCTTACCCACAATTCTCCCAGACTCTCTCGTTACAGAGGCGTGGAGGAAGATCAGAAACATGGATCGAGCACGAACCATAGGAACGTGAGACTACCACGTTCCTCCCTACATCAAGTATAAATAGCCGTCATTTGGGAGAGTTTATAATCGACATAACTCAGAGCTCACTTATCCTCTCATTCAGATTACTATCCAGTGATCTCAGTTCTCTTATACCTGTTACTTACAACATACCTCCAATAGGTAGCTCACACGTCCGAAGCAATACACACGTCCTAACCGCACACGGCGACTACAGGTAACCTTCCTGCCTAACAGCTCCTATAGACGTTTCCGTCGAACTACGTGAACTTTGATCCATTAACAAAGGTACGTAGGCCCCTAAGTCATCACCTAAGAACAAGCCTCACAAGATTATAACCCCTTACGATCCTTATTGTTAATTATGATTTGTCTGAACTAAAAATAACAATAACATAACTTAAAATTTATAATTTTTGTAAATTATTAGTTGTGTTATTTATAAAAGAGAAATAATAATTGTATTTAATTTGGCACGTGAAAGTAGGAGAAACACGAGGGAAGGGTGAATAAAAATTACAGGGGATTGGGGTAGTGAATTTACGAAAGTAGCCTCGGCGTGTCGAGAAGGGCAATTTCATAATTGGCCGTTGTAAAGTTGGAATAATGGGTGGGACACGGAAGTCAATAAAATATTGTTGTTGAGCTGGTGTGGTTCACTGTTGCGGTGTCCGCTAATGCTAGATATTTATGGTGGGGTTTGGACTAATGTAAAGCGAAGGCGTAGCCGTGTACGTGTTCTAAGTGTTTAAAGCCCTTTCATTAGGCAAGTGATTACCGAATGTATTTTAAAACCCTAGCCTACAAAATAAAAAAAACAAATAAAGAACTAAAAAGCTAATAAGTTTATTTAAGGCGAGAACTCCAGTTTCGTCCTTCCATATAATTTCGTTAATTTTTTTCGTTAAGTGTTGATGTGACGTGTCGAGGTGGATATATAATCTCTTTTACGTGTGTCAAATAGCTGACGTGACTTTAGATACACCAAAAATACCCAAACGACGTCATTTAAACCAAAATGAAACTATATATAGTGAGAGGACCAATATTGAACATTAATGAAACATGAAGGACTAATATAGAACTTTAATGAAACATAAATGATCAATATAAAACTTTAATGAAACATAAAATACCAATATAGAACTTTAATGAAATATAAAAGATCAATATAGAACTTTTCAGGCAAAAAAAAAAAATAGGTCAAATGTAGATTTTGGTCCTCTATGTTTCACCCAAGTTTTAAATTGGTCCTTTATCTTTCAAAAGTTTTATATTGACCCTTTATATTTCCCAAAAGTTTTATATTTGTCCTTCAAGTTTCATTAAATTTTTATATTGGTCCTTTATGTTTCATTGAAGTTTTATATTGGTCCTTTATATTTCATTGAAGTTCTATATTGGTCCTTTATGTTTCATTGAAGTTTTATATTAGTCCTTTATGTTTCATTAGAGTTTCATATTGGTCCTCTCAGCATGGTTTTATTTTTGGCTTAAACGACGCCGTTTGGATTTTTTGTGTGTGTCTAAGGCTACGGCAACTATCTAATACACGTAAGAGAGATTATGTATCCACCTTGGCACGTCACGTCAGCAGTTAACCTAAGAAATTGACGGATTTGGACAGAATGACCAATTTAGAACTTCTGGAAAACATAAAGGACTAATTTAAAACTTTTGAAACATAAAGGACTAATTTGAAACTTGAGTGAAACATAGAGGACCAAAATGAACCTTTAACCAAAAAAATATATAGAACTTTTGAAAAATATAAAAGACCAATATAAAAGTTTTAAAACATAAAGGTACAATTTAAAACTTAGATAAAAAATAAAATACCAAAATGAGGTTTTCACGTTTAACTAGCTAGATCTCATAAATTGACGAGTTTCAACTTTCAAGCTTAATCTGTTTCAATGGGTTGGTTTTAAATAAAAAAATAATAATTGGTTGAAGTTTTTAAAATTATCAAACTAAAAAGATTGGATACATTTTTCATTTTTGTATTCAAAAATATATTTTTAGAAAACTAGCTAGTTTTACAAAGTCTAATTGATTGATAAAAAAAATTGAGTGAATTGCACTCCTTTTTTCTAAAAGATCAGAAAAATTAACAATTTTACCAATTTTAATTAAAATATTCTTATTATTAATATATTTTTTCAAAAATTATAACTTATCAAAAATATATTTTTGGAATTCTTATTTCATTTTTATTAATTTTAAATCTAAAATGGTGAAGTGTATTTATTTGAAATTTAAAAACATTTTCTTTTATATTTGTAAAAGCAAATATTTAATTATATAAATAATTAATATAAAGACATTTTAATCAAAATGATTAAAATTATAATTTTTTTTATTATCTATAGAAGCAAATTGTAAGTTTTCAAAAAAAAAAAAAAGAAGAGAAGAGGATGTAAGAATAATTTTAGCAGCTCTTATATATAAAAAGGAAGTATAATTTATTCTACAGTATTTTGTCAATAATTTTTTTAAAAAAAAATTAAACTTTGATTCAATACAAATAAAAAAATATAAATTAAATGATTTATCAATGAATTATTTTGCAATTAAAGATATACTATGTAAATGTTGGTTTAAAAAATCAACTTAATTATTTTTCTTAATTATAAAATGGTAAGAAAAAAAAAGATATGTTTGCAATTATTAAAGCAAACACATTTTACAACCCAAGGAATTAGTAGGCAAAAGGTTGACATCAACAAGAGTTACAAATTGACCTAAAGAAAAAAAGTGCGTCAACGAACACAATTATAAAGTTTAAAATAAGCCACAATGATAACCAATTTGGAATATGCTCGTTGACCCTTTTTTTTTTCTTGCGCCTAGAGTCATCTTGTTTTATAGTATATCTTTTTAATTAATTAATCTCTAATTCATTTAAGATGTGTTTTTATTAATGTGAATTTTTAGTAATATTTATAAATAATATCACATGATTGAAAGATGTACCAAAATTCAATAGTATTATAGTACTAAATTTTTATTCCTCATATAAATCATTATTTTGAATTTAAAGAACTCTTAAGTATTGAATATAAATACCTCACCAACAAAATTTTAAATCTTAATTCTTTTTTTCAATATACTCAACTTCAATTAATTAGTTGTGCCTATGTATGAAAAAGCAAAAGGAATTAACAAATATTTGCCTTAGCTTTCATTAGTTAATCATACAATAATTTAATAAAAGTTACTTTGGAAAGAGAATCATCACCCACCCACCAAGTAGGACTAGTGGTGGTATCTTTCATCCAGTGAACATCAATTAATGTGCCTAGTTTAAAATGCATATTTTTGCACAACCATTATAATTATTTTTTTTTGGCCTTTTGCACAACCATTATTTAAATGTATATTTCTACAAAATATATCGAGGAAGTAATTGACTTATTAGAGAATATCAAGTGCTTGGTGAACTAGTTTATCTTTGATATTTTTGAAATATTGAATTATGAATACTTTCATCTTAATCATATTATAACTTAATTTGAATTTTTTTTATGAAAACTAACTTATTTTAAAAGTGTAAATAACAGTAACACTATTCCTTAACATTAATTATATGCAAAAGTAATAAAATATTTTCTATAAATTAATTTTTTTTTTAGTTTTGTATGTATTAGGTTTTGATTTTAATTTTGGAATTCAAATATTGTTCCTTATTCTTAATTACTATAACTAATGTAATTTCTATCCTAGCTAGCTAGACCAAATGAGACTCAATCTTATATAAAACTCCAGAGGAATTGTACTCTTAAATATTAAAACATGATTACACTAATAGGAAACTTTAAATCGTTACACAGAAGCAATGTATTAATTAAGTTAGGCTCTATGTCATTTTTTAAAAAAAAATTAAATTATGTTTTAATTTAAGTTTTTTTATATCTAAATTAACTTAATACTACTTTTAAAATATTTCATTTACAATCCTTGGTCAAAAGGAAATAAGTTTTTTTTTTTTTTTGGCTTTATTTGATTCTCAACCAATTTAAGATGAATAATGGCATGCATATATGCCCTAGCTTTCATTTCATTTGACTAAACCAAAGACAAAAGAACCTATTGGTGTTTGCCAAATTTGGCAACAAATGGCAAAAAAAAAAAAAAACAATGAAATCACGTCTACCACTTATGACCTAGCCCAATGCCGTTCTCCGTAAGTGTTTGTAAAGCAAGTTCACATATGGTGCATCATTGACTTTTGTTTCTAGTATTATTTTACAAATCAATAGAATATTTAATAAAAAAATTGTAATTTTTTATGAGTCCTCTATAAATTGAGAGCGTCTCAGGTCATAGATGAGCCAGAGAACTCCGTGGGTAGCAAAGTCGTGCGGAAATCTTGTTGGGTTGGGGTTTAAATAGGGGTGCCTGAGGAGGGTAAAGTGGTAGTAATAGACGTGATGATGAACGCGTTGGGGGCGTTGGGAGCTGACCGGGTGTACAGTGTCATTGGGAGGCGCACAGTGTCACGTGGGTATTGTGATGGTACTGGGACGACACTGATGGGACAGTAGGGGCGGACGATCGGTACTGTGATGGGGGGAGAGGTCGAACGACGTCGAGTGCCTAAGGGTATGTTTGGTATGAATTGCAAATAGTAGAATCATGGATTCTCACATTTTTCAAAAAAAAGTTTACATCATATTTATACATACCAAACACACTTTTCATCATACTTTTTCTCTTTCCTAATTTTTCTCTCTATCTCTCTCATCAGTTTTTTCTACAGTACTTTGCTTTATTCTACAGTACTTTACGCTACAGTACTTTCTTTACAGTACTTTACATCCGTGCATTCATACCAAGCATACCCTAACTATGTAATGATGCCCTATCAGTAGTCCCCTAAGTCGCGCGAGTCCAGTGAAATGGAATCGCGTGGCTTTTTTATTTTGGATCTTAGTCCCTTACTGTGCAGTCGTCATTTTGCGGGTTTTTGGGTTTCCAGGTCCTTCTAGTGGTGGTACTGATGATCACTTAGTACCTTTTTGGTGTACATAAAACCTACTTTACAATTGCTTGATCTTACTACTCTATCTCCATTCTTGTTTAGCTCACCGCCGCAGCTCACGTCGCCGTCGCGTCACTCATCTGCCGCTTTGTCCATTCGATCCATGTGCTCCACCGCGCTTCGCCGTGCCGTGCTCTGCCTCGTGCGTCGTGCCGTTCTCCTTTTCCTCTTTCTTTTCGCTTTATCACTTCGATGTCATTTCGCCGCTACCATCTCTTATAGTACTTGATTGTCTTTCACCAGTTGTATTTCTTTCTTATGGACTTGCCAGAGTATGCGTCTCTTCCATTGTTTTATCATTGTGCCTCTTATTCTAGGCTGCCCTTATGTTGACGTTGTGTTTGCCAGGCCTTAATTATGACCGGTGCGTCGTTCCCTATTCTTGCCTATATAAGGAGAGCTTGGTTTCATTGTGAAACATCCCCTTACTTGCTCCTCTCATTTTTCTCTTTTTTTATTTACCTGTCTTTGTTTGCTTGAGTTTATTTGTTTTTTCTCGAGTTTTGATAATGTCGGACCTAGGGACTCCTTCTTCTCGACCTTTTGTGGACCCATGGGCTTCTTCTTCTCGACCTTCTGTGGTTTCGTTCGAAGCCGATGACTGTTCTCGTACATTTCCCTTTTCTGGACATGAGTTAGAGGGGTCTGGTTTTTTTATTCGTGGTCCTGGTATGGGTAACGTTCTTAGCTTGGAGATTAATTTTATTGTTCTAATGGAGGTGCAACCTGGTCTTGATCCTCCCAGCTACGACTACGTCCTTCGTGCCCAAATGTTACAGCCGTGTTGGTTATGGTTGAGACTTGTCTGCAACATACAGAGGCTCCTGTTCAACTCGCTCGGATGCTGGGTTATTCTACTGTTATTTCTCAGTGGGTACATCGTGGTTTCCGTCCATACGGTGGTGTTTGGATTTTCTCACGTTCAAGCGTGATGATTTGTCGTCTACATTTTGCTTTTGGGTTGGTTCAGTTTTACCTGGAAAGAGGGTTCTAAGGTCCTTACGTTCATCTGTGCCGGCACCTCTGACCGTGTTTACCATTATTCTTTCGTTCCTCTTTTGGCGGCGCGTGCGTCGTGCTTTTTTGTCTTTGTATTTTCCACCTGCTTATGTTTTCTGTACTTTGTGTAATTTTTCGTTGCATGAAATGTACGGTTATTTCTACTCTTATTTGTTCCATTTACCTGTTCTCCTTTGCTTTGAAATGTTCAATCTTCCCTGTTCTATTTTAGGTTTTTTGGGCTTTGTCACGACCCCCGTTTAGAGGGCCGTGACCGGCACAGACACAAGGAATATCCTTGTGCCTGTAAGCCTTATCACCTAATTGACAGAATATCTATTATTGAAAATACATCCACATGCAGTATAATACCATGGCTACACCGAAATAGTGGCCTATCCTAGGCAAGCAAATCCACGGCCAGTGCCACTTCAGGATATAGATATAGAAAAATACACATAATATATATAACCTATGTACTGGCTACACATCCGAAGATGCTACCTATCCTATTCACATGCAACAGATATATGTATGTATATATATACATTTTTTAAAACAAATTTTCCCTGTATCGCAGTAAAATAGATCCTGATCTTTAAGGTTTGTGAAGCCGATAGTTCTAGATTTAATAATACAATCTAATTGGGTACATCTACCCTTTACTTTATGATACATTAATAAAGTAAATTAAATTACAATTACACTTTATTCACCCACATGAACAAGTTGTGGGTCTTGGAAAATGTTGCTCAACCCTCGTTCCACCGAGACTTCTTCCACCTGTACTTAACCTGTCTCTGTGTAGTAAAAATGAGGTGTGAGTCTTAACCACGCGACTTAGTGAGGACTCTCCCATCCCCGGCGCAAGGCGGGTGCCATAGCGCTAGGATTGGGAGTCATACACAACCACATGCAAAAACAAATGGTTACTGTTAATTAGCATACATTCTTGGTGATCACACAACAACAGAAATTTCACCCAAACACTCACATGCATTTAATAACTGTAAGCATGCAGCAGTTTATTCCACGTCATCAATCAGCGAGTAAACATGTAACATATAGTGCCGGCTTTTACCTACCGGTCTTCTCACGTTTCAACATGTCTAAATCAAACAAGACGTGTGGTTGCGTAATCCTTTACGTTACCACTACGCTGCATAATCAGCAATTATATGCAAACATAGATAATTTATACATACATCTACTTAATCTCCCCAATTCTGGGGTATCTACTAGCCACTACATAGCTTTCCCACTTCAAACCCGTGCACTCGGGTTGCTGGCCACCGCGTGGCAAAGCATACCTAACCCATTCACTTGGGTACTGGTCACCTCGTGACAATTATGTTAATCAAACAATGTTTAACGCATTCACTTGGGTACTGGTCATCTCGTGACAATTCTATTAATCAAACACAATCAACTTCTATCTATCAAACAACTGATACGTAGCCACCACGTGGCACGTCCTGATCCCTTGCTGCTGGGCAATAGCTTGAGCCCACCGTCCATTACCCAACCAGACCACATGGCGGGCACGGCACGATGTCTCGAAGCATGGCCACTGTCACACCCTGGACCAACTCCACATGATGATTTCTCTTTTACTAGGTTGGGCTCACGGTTCACCCGTAGGTTCCTCCCGTGTCTCCTTACCTTAGTCTCACATATTAATAGGATTCTTTGTATCTTTCCCGAAGGATCAACAATTCTTCTCCTTATTAATATGGACGAGTATCCTTAACAAGATCTAACTCATATACCCGTCCAGATGCACTCTCTGAGCCTCAAGCTATCGTCATATCAATATAAATCCTTTCTGACCCTATTGCCAGGATAGGGCAATGACCATCGTCATGATGATTATAAAACTGAGGTCTCAAGTGCCATCTGACGTTGTTCTAGTCGATGTCTCACATTGCTAGCATAATCAAATCCGGAACCCACCAATAACTCCTTTGCATGATTATAATCTAAGTCACCGTCGTGACAAGTTTCCAAAATAAAAGCTTAGTCCTTCCGTGCAAGGACTCTTGCCACCGTCGTGGAAAAGATTCAATAAAATTCTCATCATGCCTCCGGAGTGTATGAGTTGGATTTGTAACACACCAATCATAACAAACAATTATACTCTACTCCTATGTTTTACTATCCAAGCTAATTTCCACAACCTATTTCTAGTTCTTTCATTCTTTTAGCATTCTATACCTCTAGCTAACGCATACCAGACAAGCAGAGAATATGCATACTCATGTAATCCACATAAGCATACAACCCTAGGAGCAGAGATGGAAGAACCCTCACCTTGGCCAACCTTCCATGCAATCCTCTCTTCTAACTTTAGTCTCCTCGGAGTTCCTGTTGCACTCTATTGTGTGCCGTAGTTCCTATAAGAACAACATTTACTTCATTAAGGTCATTACTTAGTTTAACTTGTTATTTATCTCTCCATTACTCTCACGTGTAGTCCATGGTTGCCACAGAGTCAAGCTCTTGGTCTTATTGGACTTCTCTATCCCGACTTATGCGTATCCTTCCTCGGACACTTGACTTACTCGAATATAACACTCTACTTGAGTATTTCACATACTTGGATCTGAGTATTAGACCTCTATCTAACTTGTATTCACATCTAAGGAAGTTTATCTAACTTGATTGGAAGGAATCCTAATTTTAGGAAGATCTAAACATTTTGTTTCAACTTGTATTTTTAATCGGTTTCTAAGAAATCTAGTTTCTAAACCTCAATATACCTCCAATTTATCCTATTTAAGGTTTCCTAAATATTTATGAGGGAAGAAGGTTGAAATTTTAGAAATTGGATTTCATTGTTCCGCAAGCTTCCACTATTCGGAAACAAGAAAGTATCTAAATTAATTCTTGAGGCTTGATAGCATATTTAGAATTATTCTAGGGTGTTTAAGATTGAAAAGATGAAGTTTAAAACTCCCAACATCACCCTTAAAGTGTATTTGGGCAACCCGAGTAGGGACCCGGTACGTTAACGTCGAGGTTCAACCTTAGTAACCTCGGGCCAACTCCTCACGGGTCTTGTTCAGCTAATATTTTCACAATTTAATTTCAATAGGACCAATCCAAGCCTATTTACTCAAATCCAAGGTCAATTCCTAAGCTATCAACAATTTTCCCAATTTGGAAATGATTATAATTTCAATATCAATCCAAGCCTATTCACTCAAATCTAAGCTCAATCCTAATTATCAACAATTTTTTTTCCAATTTGGAAATAATTATAATTTCAACCCCAAATTCTTCCAAATTCGAATTTGGGCAAATCCGAGAATATAATCTTGATTCCTACCCCAACTAAGTGTTCAAGAACACTTTCTAGGTCTCAATCTACCCTCAAAATAACTCAATCGAAGGTGAATCGAATAAATCTCTGAAAATGGAGAAATTGAGGGTTTATAATGAAATTGGGGTTACCGACCTTGATTCGATCGATGGGAGGTGTGGAAGATGTCGGAGTCGAGCTCCGGTGGTCGTGGTCGGCGTCGGACGGCTTTCTCCGGCGAGTTCCTCCCTCCTCCCCTTCTTCCACTCCGTCCACTCCTCCCCCTCTCTCTCTCTCTATCTCTTCCATTTGCTTTCTCTACTTTCTTTCTCTCGGTTCTCTTTCCTCTCTTTCTCTTTCTTTTTCTTTCTATTTCTTTTCTATTTCTTCTCTTTCTCATTTCTTTCTTTTTACAAGACGCACGGCACCTTTTTTTTTAATAATTATAATAATAAATAAATAATAATAAATAGGTATATTTAAAATAAATAAATAACTAATAAAAAGTAATTAGGATAAAATAAAATAAGATAGGTAAAAATTAAAATAATTATTAATTAAACTAAAATAACTAATATGTATTTTTCATTTTATCCTTTTCTCAATTTAATTCAGGTTTTCAATTTTTTTAGGTCCGAATTAAATCTAAAAAAATTATTTTCTACTTCTTTTTCCTTCCCTTTTATTTTATTTTAAACTTTAAAAAAAATTCTTGGGTATTACAATCTTTGAAAAAATTTTCCTTTCCAGTTTCCTTTTTTTTTTTTTTTTAACTTTCATACTTTTTCTATATATATATATATATATATATATATATATATATATATATTCTTTTTAAGGTTTTAATTCTTAGCCCTGGAATAAATCATTCTTAAATTCTCGAAATTTTAAATAAATCATTCTTTAATCCTCGAAATTTTTCCGGAGTATTACAACACAGGCTTCTTGCGCGAACGGGTTGATATGTAGACCCTTCTTCCTCTCATCAAAGCCATTTTGTGGCTTTTGCAGCTTGTATTCAATGAAGTATGAGACAATCAAGAGATGTATAGCATAAGGCAGATTGATCATTTTTGTGATGATAAGTATATTTTTCAAAGTAAGAGTGGGCTAGTGCATAATCAGTAATTTAAACAGGGTAAAGGAGTGTAAGAGACTCCCTTTCTATGGGTAGTAGCGCTCAGGCCATCTATTGAAGTTCTTCAAGGGATGGTACTTTTCGTGCATGTATTGGCGCACTTTTGGAGTGCATTTTGGCACGTATTGGAGCATTTTTATGCCTTCAGAGCATGTTTTTCCCGTAAGAAATGTCATAGTAGAATGTATGCTTGGACAATATATAATAGCAAATGTGAGATACTATGCAATGACATAAGTACCGTAAATTTTTTTTTTGAGGATGGGTGAAGGTCCTTGTCATTTGTTGGCCTGATTTGGAATTGTGTTTGCCACATTAGGATTTTTGGCCTTCGCTTTCTTTTTTCGCAAGAACGGACGCGGAGTCCTGCCACATTAGGCTTTTGGTCTTCGCTTGCTCTTTTTGCAAGAACGAGCGCGAAGCCCTGCCACATTAGGCTTTTGGTCTTCACTTGCTTTCTTCGCAAGAACGGGCGGGCGCGGAGCCTTGCCACATTAAGGAAATGACAGTATTTCCTCTCTTTACAAAGTGGGAGCGTCTCAGGTCGTAGATGAGTCAGAGAACTCCGTGGGTAGTAAAGTCCTGTGGAACCCTTGCTAGGTAGGTGTTTATATAGGGGTGCTTGAGGAGGCTAAAGTGGTGGTGATAGACGTGATGATGGACGTGTTCGAGGCTGACCAAGTGTACAGTGTCATTGGGAGGCGCACAGTGTCACGTGGGTATTGCGATGGTACTACGACGGGACAGTAGGGGCGGACAATCGGTATTGTGATGGGGGGAGAGGTCGGACGATGTCGAGTGCCTAGCTATGTAGTGATGCTCTATCAATTTTTATTAATGAAATAAAATATTTTAATATTATTTTAATTAATTATTCTTTTTTAATCATTATGTTAATAAGAACAATAATTAATAATTACTTTTAATAAAGTTTGGTTGGCTAGTTAAAATTCTAGATAAATTATTAACAATGATTGATTTTACGAAGTATTTAAAAGTTTTATTTTTTTTTTCGTAAAAATCAGCTTATATTAAAATAACATCCACCGGATTACAATAGTAAAACATCATTACACCATTACAAAGAAAAAGTCTACCATAGATAATCTACACTAACAGCTCTGGAAAACACACTCTAAAGATATCTACCAAAAAAGCATTCGACACAAAGGACGGAAGTGTAGGATAGACAACAAAATTCGAACATATCAACCCTTTCTTTTCCACAAGATCAGCACACATATTTTCCTCTCGATGGGTGTGGATAACACGAAAGTTAGATCAACTTTGTACCATCAATATGCCCATACGAATAAGAGGATCTAAATGGTGAGAGCCCTACAGATTATCATTTAAGCAAAGAGAAGTAAAGAATCAGCTTTTCCACAATTAAATTTAGGCACTGAAAATCACAGGCAAACTTGATGTCCAAAGTTATTAGACCCCAAAGTTTGAGCTCTAAGGTTTGAACCGCCTCCAATGAATTTAGAAAACCCATGAATCCATCTCCCATTAGCATCCCTAATGATAGGTCACTGGTTTTCTAACTGCGTTGAAGTTCAGAATAGCCAAAGTTTCATTTTTACAGTTAGGAGAAGTGTCATGGGGAAAACCAAATGGAGGATTTGTTATTCTTGATAGTCAAACCCGAGCAATGTAGGAAAGAATCTAGAGCAAGTTTAATGGAGTTAATGGACCTCTTGTCACTTCTTGCAAAAAGGAGCACATCATCCACAAATAATAAATGGGATATTTTTAAATTTCTCAACTTCATAGGGGTCCATTTTTTCAAAGAGACTTGTTTAGCAATGATACTTGAGAAAATCTCCATACACAAGATAAAAAGGTATGGACATAAAGGGATGAAATCCAGAATGATGGGCTTGATCCGGTTGACCAAAATCTTAGAGATGATTTTGCATGAAGCAGTATATAAACTAATAGGTCGGAAATTACAAATCTCTGCTGGATTTAGAACCTTAGGAATCAAGCATATCATAGTTTTATTCCACTCATGGGGAATAGTTGAAGAAAGAAAGCTTGAGGGAGGTATAACCTCATAAATCAAGCAAAGTTTAAAATGTTGACTCCTTTAATTTGAGCTTTAGCTTAATTTTGAGATTGTTTATTTGATTTTCAACTTATAATTCATTTAATAAATAACTTAAAGTAAAAAAAATCTAAAAATACATTTAACGATAATTAAAAGGCTGCCATTCTGATAATCGTATATTGGATCTTTTCTCTAAGTAATCAATTTTCTTGGGTGTCTAAGAGCCTGTTTTGCCAAGCTTTTTTCTCTCCAGGAAGCGCTTATTTTCTTCAAAAGCGCTTATTTTCTTAAAATGAGGTGTTTGGCAAATTACCCAGAAGTGCTTCTGAGTTGTAGTAGAAGCAGTTTTTTAGTTTTAAGCAAGCAGAAGCTAAAATTTAATTATTTTAGGACAAAAATACCCTTACTAACATTTTAAAATTTCCATTTTACCCCTTCTTATACATTACATCCATTCTCCCTTCATGTTTCCTCTTCAAATGCAAATTGAGTCTTCCACTTTTATGGAGTTAACAATGAATAGAATTAGAGATGAAATTGTAGAGAAATCTCCTCATATATGAACATTTTTTAATGAATCTTTATGTATGAATTATTTTGAGACATATAAATTAAAGTACGAAATGTTTGTAAATATTATTGTGATTATATATATTATGATCTTATTTGTATTTTTTATAAAAAATTATTTAAATAATGAAGACGACAACAATAATATAATTTATTAAAATAATATAAATATTTATAATTACTTTTTATTTGAATTAATAATCATAAATAAAAAATTATATAAACTAAAATTAATACTTTTTTCATTAATCTTTATTAAATTAATAAACTACTTATTATTTTATATTTATTTTTGTAATAAAACTTAATAATAATAAATATTTATATAATGTATCTATTTAATAATATTAATAACACTTAAATCTACATATACTCTTCTTGGTAATTTTACACTCAAAAGCAATTCTCAATACAAATTTACTAAACACAAATTGTGTTTGAAAAGTATTTCTCAACTCAATTTGCCAAACACAAACTGCTTCTTTCTCACAGCACTTTTTCTCAAACTCCATTTAAAAAGAAGTCATTTGAAAATCAACAGTTTTCATAAGCTTGGCCAAACGGGCCATAAGACTTGTAATAAGGCTGCCCATTCTTTAGTTTATTTTATTGATGATTTCTCTAGGTATACTAAAGTATATTTGTTGAGAAATAAAGATGAAGTTTGTGAAGAATTTTCTATTTATAAAACTAAAGTAGAGAATTAGTTAAATAGCAAAATTAAAAGAGTTAGATCTCTAGGAGAATATCTATTAATAAATTATCTTTATGAAAGAGAAGGAATAATACATGAAATGACTCCTCCATATTCTCCTGAATCTAATGGTGTAGCTTAAAGAAAAAATAGAACTTTGAAAGAAATGATAAATGCATTACTTGTAAGTTCTAATGCACTTAATAATTTATGAATTATGGAAAGGATATGTGTCAAATATGAAATATTTAAAAGTGTGGGAATGTCTTGCAAAAGTTTTACTATCTGATATTAAAAAGAGAAAATTATGTTCTAAAACTGCTTATTGTATGTTTATTGGTTATGCTCAACAAAGTGCTGCATTTAGATTCTTATTTTTAAAAAGTGATGTTTTGAATCAAAACACAATTATTGAAACTAAAGATGCGGTTTTTTTTGAAAATATCTTCCCTTTGAAAGTTGAGCATATTCCTATGAGTGTTGAAAGCCCTTCTTTGGAGTTGAGAAATTTACTGAATGGGGAACTGTTGCCAAAGACGTTGCTGCTCTTCTTAGGAGTTTTAATTTACTGAATTTTAAAATTATAGATAATGTTTTTCAATCTCCTTTAGATTATTTAAAAGAAGCTCAAGTAGGTGTTTACTATAACTCTTCCACCTTGTAATATGTTTTTTTTAATTAAAAAAATAAAAATTTGAATGAAAATCTAAGAAGAAGTAAAAGAGAAAGGAAAAAAAATCTTTTGGAGATGATTTTTATACATTCTTAGTGCATGATGACCCTAAGAATTTTTATGAAGCTATTTCTTCTAGTGTCGTTTTTTTTTGGAAAGAAACAATTTAAGCTGAAATTGATTCTTTAAACAGTAATAAAACATGGATTTTAGTAAACATGCTTCAAGGAGCAAAACCTATTGGTTGCAAATGGGTATTGAGGAGAAAATATTTTCTTGATGGAACCATATATAAATATAAAGCTAGGCTAGTAGCTAAAGGCTTCAAACAAAAAGAAAATATTGATTATTTTGATATTTTCTCTTCCATGACTAGAATTTCTTTTGTGATAATCCTAATTGCATTAGCATCCATTCATAATTTGTTCATTAATCAAATAGATGTTAAGACTACATTTTTAAATGGTGATTTATAAGAAGATATTTATATGGAACAACCTAAAGAGTGTATGGTTCTTGGGCAAAAAAATAAAGTATGTAAATTAATTAAATTTTTGTATGCCATGAAGCAAGCACCCAAACAGTGGCATGAAAAACTAGACCGAGTTTTAATTAATGTTGGTTTCTCTATTGTTGAAGTAGAAAGATGTGTTTATACAATAGTAGTTATTAGCCAGAAAATAAACCAAGAGGGGGGGTGAATTAGTTTATTCAAATTTTAACTCTTTGAAAAACTTCATTCCGATTAGGACTCTTAGTTAATTTAGGACTCTTAGTTAATTTAGGACTCTTATGAAAATCATTTTCTTTGAGTTCAGGAGTCAGAATAAGGGAAGGGTTGCACACACAATTTTGCTGGAGAGGTTCACTACCCAAGTTTGCTTGAATAGCTACGTCCTCTCCCCTTCTAACCAAATAGTTAGAAGGCCTATATTACTCAATTCAATTCTTACAACCAAGTAACCCAAACCCTTTTGGGAATGGACACTTGCTTTTACACTTCCCTTACAGCAATGTAGGACTCAACCCAGCAACTAACTTAGAACCTAATATAATAAGTTTCTCCAGGAACCTTCCTCAAGGATCAGCCTCCTTACTTGGCTTTTACCTCTAAGATACTTAGTATATTAAATCCTCCAAAATTCAATCCAAGATTCAAACACAAGAACTTAATATTTGAAGTTCCTCTTAGAACCTTGTTTCACCACAAGGATCAGCCTCCTCAAGGCTTTTACCACTAGGACACTCCAAGTATTAATTCCTTTTTTAACCAAAATCCTCACCAGGACTCTAACTCTCAATCACTACAAAAAAAAAACTGATTTAGCTACGAAAATTAGCTAGGGATAAAATCCCTAGCTAATTTGGTAAAAAAATTTGGCGCGAAAAGGCGGGAAAATTTAGCTAGGGATTTGCTACGGATTAGCTAGGGAAAAAAACCGTAGCTAATCCCTAGCTAATTAGCTAGGGAAAAAAATCGTAGTTAATCCCTAGCTAATTAGCTAGGGAAAAAAACCGTAGCTAATTAGCTAGGGAAAAAATCCCTAGCTAATCCCTAACTAATTAGCTAGGGATTTGCTACGAATTTCCCTAGCTAATCCCTAGCTAATTAGCTAGGGAAAAAATCCCTAGCTAATCCCTAGCTAATTAGCTAAGGAAATTAGCTAGGGATTAGCTACGGATTTTTCCAAGCTAATCCATAGCTAATTAGCTAGGGAAAAAAATTCCTAGCTAATCCGTAGCTAAGGGAAAAAATCCCTAGGTAATTTATTATATGTGTATATATAAATTGTTTTACATTGATAAATAAAAAAGTGATAAATGGCCTTGTGGTTGGACTAAATATTACCATCCATGATGCTCCGTCTTCGAGGCCTCCTTGGACCATTTTTCAAAAATATAAAGTGGTTGTCGGAGGAGGTTGCCGGAGGTGGTCGCCGGCCGGCGGTTGAGGAGGTCGCCGGCAGCCGTCGTCGGAGGGGCCACCGGAGGCCGGTGGAGGAGGTCGCCGGCGACAATTTTTGGAGGGGGTGAGTTAGCTAGGGATTGGCTACGGATTAGCTAGGGAATTTAGCTAGGGATTAGCTACGACTTAGCTAGGGAATTTAGCTACGGATTAGCTAGGGAATTTTAGCTAGGGATTAGCTACGAAAAAAATCCCTAGCAATTAGCGTCCAAATATTAGCTAGGGAAAAATCCGTAGCTAATCCCTAGCTAATCGGCTAGGGATTAGCTACGGATTTTTCCCTAGCTAATCCTGTTTTTTCTTGTAGTGAATCCACAAAGAATTTAATATAAAGAGTTTCCTCTTTGCAACCTTGCTTCACCTTGCAAGGATCAACCACCTCAAGGCTTTTATCGCAGGAGACTTAGTATATTAACTTCTTCTAATAACCTCAATCCTCAACAGGATTCACACAAGAACTTAATGGTTGAATATCTTTTTGCAACCTTGTTCACCCAACAAAGATCAGCCCTTACCCAGGCTTTTAAACCCAAGATAATTCAATCACTAAATTCTTATCACAAGCAAGAGAAGAAGAAAAATAAATGCAGTCAACTAATGACTATTACAAATTACAGCACAAGGATTCACACAGGAATCGCACACTGGAGTCACTCAGACTCTTCTTCACTCAGAACATTTTTGCCACTCTTGAAAGCTTGGAACACTTAGTTAGAGACTTCAGCTTCCTCTGTCATAGATTTAAATAGGCAGAGCAGACATCTAAACGTTGGAGCCAAGCATTTGAACTTCTCCATCTTCCTCTAGCCGTTGGAGACTTCTGCATTTAATGAACCTTACAATTTCAGCGCAGGACTCAGGAAGATAGCCGTTACTCATCCATTTTGAATCTCCTTCATCTCATTATTTTTTTCATTAGATGTGAGAGGCTCCTTGTATATTTCCGTCGTTGAACTTGCAGAGAGAAAAGCTTATGGATGGGGTGAAGACATTTTGGATACCACGTTCTTTCTTCTTTATGCTTTGAGACTTGATGGGATAAAGCCTACTCCTTGATGGCCTCATACGTGGCTTTCATCCATGCTTCCCCGCATACTCTCCCACAATAGAGATGTGGGAGAAGTTCCAGGATCGTGGGTTGAGCACCATGCATAAGAACGTGGGTCGACCACGTTCTCCTTTACCTCGAGTATAAATATCCCTCACCTGGGGGACTTAAAGAGAAGACAAAATCATCATCACCTGAAGTCTAACTAATAGATATCAGAGCATACTCGCTCTCTCTCAAGATACACTTATCCTCTAGCTCTAAGCATCATCCAGAGACTCTTATTCTCTCATTCCTCTGTAGGAAACCTCCAACAGGTGGCTCGCCTGCTCGGAGCAGCATACACGTCCTAGTCGCACACGGCCACTACAGGTAACACTCCTGTCTAACGACTCCTATGGACGTCCAATCTTCGAACTACGTGGACTTTGATCTCTCAGCAAGGGTACGTAGGCACCTAGGTCATCACCTAAGGACAAGTCCCCCAAGGTTACGACCCATTGCGGTCCTTATTTGCAATTATGAATTGTCTGAGCCAAAAATGACAGTTACACGAAGGAAGAATTTGAAAATACTAAAGTTGAAAAACAATTGAGGCGCAAACACAGGGCTCTAAAAAAGAGAAGTAAGGGAAATGAGTAATTTACCCCATTAGCAGAACATTACTCCTGCCCAGAAACGACATGTGGCCAAAAAAATGAAAGCAACATTATTAACACTCCACGTCCCAAAACACACGCTCGTGCGAAGCAACTACCTTGAAGTTGAGAAGTCTGAAAAAACTTCTACTCCCTTTGCAAACTACGAAAATGACAGCCTAGACCAAAAACTCCAAGACCAACACGCCGAACGCCAAACCTCATTTACCTCAAAAAACCTAAGGGCTTCACTGAAACCCTCAGGCTTAGGGGAATTATGGTACTATGGGATCGACACTTGGCAACATGCCCGCATTTTGGGCCCTAATGACCATTTGAACTCGCTAGTGTAACCACTTTTCCTACCTACTATCGATGATTTTCCTCCTGCATTGAGCCTATATAAGGAGCCCTTTACGGCCTTCCGAAGACACATCTCTCACATATTCCCTAGCACAAATATTTGCTCACGTTGCCTAGCGTCCTTACTTCCGGTTCTCTACAGCCTCGAAGAACCTTCTCTTCGTGAACTATGAGGACTCTAATCTCGTCTCCGAGTATGTAGGCTCTCAGGTCTTAACCTAGGTCAAGTCCACTTCTTTCTAGCCTTTATCTATCCTCTCCCGCTCTTGGCCCTTTTGAGTCACTGGGATATCAATAGTGTTATACTGTCAAATGATTCCACACATAATCATTTTGACAAAATTACACTCATTTATTTATTTTTTTAAAAAAATTTGACTTGAATGAAATATTGGTCCTTTTAATTTTATAAAATTTTTAATATGATCCCCTAATATTTCATTGAAGTTTCACTTTGGCTCATCTAGTTTAAAAGATAATGACGTTCCTTTTATTTTGTGAAACTATCCAAACTGAGCAAAATGATAATCAGAAGCGAAAGCCCAAAAGTTGTTAATTTTGGGCATCCTTCTGAATCCAACATTTCACATG
Organism: Senna tora; assembly: GCA_014851425.1. NCBI lineage: Eukaryota > Viridiplantae > Streptophyta > Magnoliopsida > Fabales > Fabaceae > Senna > Senna tora. The sequence continues at coordinate 27,152,056 of CM026269.1, forward strand.
ATACCCAAAATTTCATCGAGAAAGGAACGGGTTCTACTCAGATGACCGAAAAGTGAGCTTTAGTCTTGCTATGCATCGTGATAGTAGCCAAAACAGTAGGTTGGGTGTTAACCCTTATTTATGCCGAACTCATTCCTTTTATCCCCATAAAAAAATTTATGAATCTGTGGTCGATAGAGAAAAGGGTAGAGATGTCATCCACTTACATTAAGATCCTCCAATACCTTCACAACAAGAAGGAGAGCAACTAGAGGGAACAAAACCACCTCAGGGAGAGGTTCTCATTAACACCAAAAATCCCTCTGGTGATTGCCATCAAGGAGTTCTCCTCAAATGCTCCACCAGTTCCGATTCATAGTCTAATGAAGCTATTGGATTACTCAACCTTTCAGCTATACTACCCTTGGAGAGCTTGGGAGAACCTTCTTATGGGCTTAACGGCCCAAGCTCCATGGATCTAGGATTGGGCTTTTCTGTTATCCGAAAGCATCTTCCTCAAAACATCAAATCAAGAGATTTGACATTTGATGATGGGATTCAGAAACAATGGGTTGCGGTTAATCTTTCCCCCAACAATGGTTCAGTCAGAGATTCAGCATGAGCCGGAGTTGAACCTTAAGATGATGGAAGCCACACCAAACCAAGTGATTACCACCTACAACTTGAATTGTTGCCCTATAAAAATGACCCTGATGGGCAATCTCCTGGAGGGACCAAGAATAGTGGGTGGAAAAGTGGCGCAATAGACGTCTCCGTCAATGCTTACATGAAAGTAGGAACAGGAATTATGGATTATCAACTTGCAGCTACTCCCCTATTGTCAAAGAGGGAGTTTGCAAAAACTAGAAACTCCTGTTCTTCTGATTTTGATTCTAGTTGCTCAGTAGGCCAAAAATTTCCATATTGTGATACGCATATGGATTTTAGCTAATTATGTTGGAACGTTAGAGGGGCGGCTAGTCCTAAATTCAAGCGTGTTTTTATGGACCTGAAAGCAAAATACAATCCTAATGTAGTGTTCATCTAAAAAACCAGAGTAGGAAGCAATAGGGCGGATGATATTCTGAGTAACTTGGGGTTAAGTGGGTTTTACAAAGTTGACCCTATGGGGTATGCTGGTGGATTATGGGTGTTTTAGGACACTAGGGAGGTCAGACTCACCATTACTGGTAGCACGTTTTAGGAGATTCATGAAATTTTGGAGGTATGTGACCATCTTCCTATGCTAGTTTCCTTCATCTTTGCAAGTCCTCTTTAGCAGATATATTCACTAAGCCACTTGATACTGAAATTTTTTTCAAACTTAGAAGAGAAATATGATTACTTGATCCTAGAGAAGCCCAAATCGAATAAGACACCTAAGAAGCCTAGGATGAATTGGAAATTCCGTAGAGGACTTCTTCCTGCCAGTTCCCAAAATTCAAAATAAATGTCTCTAGGGTCAGGATTTATTCTCACAAAATGTCAGTAATCCAGTCACGTTTGAATTTATGTCACGTCCGAATTTTTAGGAGAGTTAATGTACACGTTTAACCAAGATCTGAAAAAGAGAGACTTATGCATGCATACTCCCTCTCTTCTCAAACGGCGCGTTACTGTTCACGCCTCTCTCTCTCTCCTCCTTTCTCACGAACCATCATGCCCATTCACAACTGCTTCTCACCCTCTCTATAAATGTCTAGGCCATACCCATTCTCTCATCTCTCTTTCCCTTAACCCTAGTTCTGCCATAACTCTCCTTACCATTCCTCTTCCATCTTTCCTCTATAAAACCATCGCTCTCCCTTCCAAACACATCTCCCACTTCTCTTAAACACTCTGAAAAAACCTTCAGAATGTCTTCAATGTCTCGTGCCCTAGTGAAGAGAAAGAGCTCCGAAGAAACTCAAATCACCGAGTCTTGAATGACAAGGGTGAAACTTTTCAATGGTCTAGAAGCAAAGAATCGCTTCGAAAACAACTTCAAAGAACGCCACTGTGCTCCTGCCAGAGAGATTAATCTGGAATTCTTCTACAAAGAAGGATTCAGATGCTTCGAGATGTTCAAGTTTAATGGGTGGCAACCCTTTCTGAGTCTGAAAGAGACCGTGTATCCAGCATTGATTTGAGAGTTCTACTCGAATCTTAAGTTCAACTCAGATGCTCTGGAGTCTACCATCTTGATCCGTGGAAGGAGAGCGGTGCTGAACAAAAGTTTTCTGAGCGAGGTACTACAGGTTCCAAACCATGGCATCTGTCCAGATCTGGCTGATGACATAATCACGGAGAGCTATTCAAAAGGTGAGTTTATTAAGGAATTAATAGGGAAAGATTCTAGTGTGTGTCACGCTAGTATATTGGGGGCTGATAATATAATTCTATTCCACATCATTGATCAAGTGGTCATGCCTAAATTGAATAAGGCAAACGACCTAAACAACACTGAACTGTTTGTAATGTGGTGTCTTAGTAGATATCTTAGGGTGAATCTACCACACATTATCGTGTCTCACATGAAACACATATGTCAGTCTTCCCATGAGCTTGCTGATGGGATGGTAATAACTCGAATTGCAAAATATATCAAAGCTTATCTCAGTGAATATGAGGGAGGGGAAGCTAGTTTTCAAAGCCGGTTTGATATAGGCTTATTACATCATATCCAATTTAGAAAGATTGGGAAACACTGGGTTAAAAAGGGGAAAGAGTTAGAAATTGTTCCAAAAATTGAGGAAGTTCCTGAACTTCCGAAGGGGAGCAAGCGTAAGACTGTGGGAAAGGGAAAAGTAAAAAAAGGGTTTCCATATGTCTGAAAATCAGCCCGTCTGACCAAAGGAAAAGGGAAGTCTACAGAAAAGATAGTTGTCCTGTCTAATCTTGAAGAAGAGGAAGCCTCTTCCCACAATGAAATGGAAGCACCGTTATCTGAGGAGGTCGTGCCTAAAACACAAGAAAAATATTCTCCCTTAAGTCTGCCTGTTGAAACTACATCTCAAGAACCTGCCCCCCACTAAGAACCAAGGTCTCCCCAACCAAGCCTGGCTGCCCTACTGAAAGATCGTATGAACGACAACACCCTGTTCCGTCTCCTCCAAGAAATACTTCGCTCGTCCACTTTTAACCATGATGCACAGGTCTCTCACAACAAGTTTATGAAAGAAATCCTTGACTCCATCAACGCTACCAATGGACTTTTGACTTCCATCCAGTTCCTGTTACAAAAGCACATCACCATGGCATCTATTGCTTCAGCTGCCAAGGGTCTTGTTCCTCCTCTGAGGCCAAAACCTCAGATTGAGGATGTGGACTAATTAAGTTAGTTGAACTGGTGATGTGGTGGGCATGCTTCAAATTTGTGTTGTACTGTCTTTGCCTCTGCCACCACAATATTTTAGAAGGGTTATTAATTTGCTACCCATGCACATCCTCTCAATTTCCTTCCCTGGTTATCTCTGGCCTAAGGGAAGAAGAGTTTGGTAGTATATATAATCCTCATGGAAGTCTTTGGTTTATTTCCGCTTTATCCTTAATCATGCACTTTCTATATTGGTTTATCAGTTCCTCCCTCCTTTTTGACTGTCAAGGGGGAGAAAAATTTGTATGAATTATGAATTTGTATGCTGCTATGTATGCTAGTAGGCGCTTTATATGGATATATGAAATGCATGCTATTGACTAATATGTAGGCGCCTATACTACTTGACTTCTGAATTCTGAATTTGTTTTATCTCTCTAACAAATTAACCTTGTTGAAAGTAAGGTAGTATCAATATCTTCAGGGGGAGCAAAAATATGTTAGGATGCAAAAATTTAGGGGGAGCATCATACAAAAACATAATTAATTGACATATAAAAAAGGGGGAGAATGTTGGAATAAAATTAGCCCCAAATACTTTGTGTTTTTATATGTCAATTAATTATAAATAGACTTACTTTTATATGACTAAAGACTGTAAACCTTTTGGGCCAAAGAATATATACATATATGTAAGCTCAAGAAACATTGGATGCTATGGCTGTTTGAGAATGTTGTTTGAAGAGATCATCACTTGGGGTAAGATAAAAAGTACCTCTATTCTCTCTTTTCCTTATTTTATGCATATAAAGTCTAACCTAAGAGTTAGGGTAGGTAAGTATGTTTTTGCAGGCTGAGAAAAGCATGGAACCTATCTTACCTAATCTAAGATAGATGAAATCTCCTTCCCAAAAGTTCTGCTCTCAGATATTCAAAACAGCAAGTCATGATCCTTAAATGCTGGGAGCATCCTGCAACAAGTACTGTAAGAGAAAATGGAGGATTTGAATTCAAAAGCCCCAACGATTATCTTCCTTGAGCATTCTATTTAATATTGAAGAGAAGGTAGCAGAAAAACTAACTAAGTGTTCTAAAAAACTAAGAAAGTATTAAAGAAATTTGAGAGCTGTCTGTGTGACTCCTGCTGCAAGAAACTCTATACGAATCCTGTCTGTAATCAATTTGTTTATCTGTTTAATTCTTTTATATTCTTGTGTGTAGGTATTTAACGATTGAAAATTCTTGAGGTGTAAAAAGTCTGATCCTTGTAAAGGAACAAGGTTATAGAGGAGTGTTCAATCATTAAATACTCAGAGGGTCCTATTGAGGACAACGAAAAGGGCTAGAACTTAATACATTGAGAGACTTGCTTGTAAAAGCTTGATAAAAATGATCCTTACATAAGGTTACCGAAGTCTCTCTCTATATTAAGGTCTTGAAGCCATCAGTAAGTCATTAATTTAAAAGGTTATGTAAGTAAGCTTAAAAGCTCGTGTGCTTTCCCGAAAGAGATTTGGGTTGCTTGGTTGTAGAATTTGAATTAAGCAATATAGTCCTTCTAACTTGTTGGTTAGGAAGGGAGATGACGTAGCTATTTGAGCAAACTTGAATAGTGAACCTCTCCAGAAAAAGGAGTCTGTGCCAATCATCTTATCACTCTATACTCCTCATTTCATATAAACTACCTATAAGACTCTTGTGGACACCCTATTTTGTTCGACCCCGAAAACTACAAATAAAAAATAAAATAAAATAAAATAATGCAAAAATATTATTTTTGTCAAAAAATAAGAAAAGATGAAAAGTGAGAGATGGTCTACTATTACATCTAATGGGCCAAGCCCAAAAGATTTAAGAGAACCCTAGCTTATAAAAGAGAGAAGCCTAGGTCAAATTGAGGAGAGAAAAGGAAGAGAGGTGGCTAGGTTAAAGAGAGAGAGGAGGCTAGGTCAAAGAGAAAAGGAAGAGGCAAGAGGAGGAGAAGGAGTCAAGAATGCATGGAGAAGGGAAGGGAAACCTAGAATGAAAGGTGGAAGAACCCAATAATCAAATGAATGTGAATAAGCGTCGCGACAGGTGTGCCATTAATGGCCGGATTTCTTTCCCGGAATAGTTTTCCCGACCTACTATTAAATAAACCCTGTGTCATTTGTCAAACGACCGAAAATTTACAAACGGAAGGGCTGGAAGTAAAAATAAGAAGCAAGCAGGTAGCACACACACACCATGAGTTATATTTTATTCTTTCTTCAACTTTATTCACATTCATTTGATTATTGGGAACGACTTTCGTTCTGGTATAGACATATTTCTCTTGGGTTGTGACCCCTCAGTGTTGGCATTCCATCCAACATTAGATTCACGCACCCCGAAAGCATCATCTTTCTTTTCTGCCTTCTTTTTCTCTGAAAAACAAAAGGGGTCGCGACGGGTTCCCACCTCCGTCGCGACCCCCCCCCCCATGTAGAAGAAACGTCGCGACGCCCACGAAGTGGGCGTCGCGACGGTCTTCGCTTCACATCAGTAGGTCGCGACGGTAAAGGACACCCGTTGCGACCCCCTGTCTCTTGGGGAATAAAAAGGTTTTCTAGTGCCACCAAGAGACTTTTGTCTTTATAGGAGCACTAGCCTTCACGCCATCTGGGCACTACGCCTGATGAGCCTTCACACGCGCACCTTTATGATGTTTTCATTACTTTGATATATTGCATGGTATATAGGTACCAAAAGGCATTGGCCTCTTTAGGTACATTGCACTAGGAGGCCATCTGAGTATTCGCTTGATGAGTCTCCTCTCACTCACACACTTGTATGTCACAGGAACTACATGGGCTTTGATCCCTCCTTGAGGGTATGTAGGCCCTAGGCTTTTATCCTAGGTCAAGCCCTCCCTTTTTGTTTTCCTCATTTTCTCCCATAATTCTATACATTTTTAAGGCCAAATAATTTTAATATTAATTTTTAGGGTAACCGTCTTCGGACGGGGGAAAAAGGGTGTCTAACACCTTCCCTTCATCCCAATCAGACTCCCGAACCCAACATTTTATAAAAATTCATTTTACCCAACTTTTGAACTTATTTTTCCTTTTTTTTTTCCAAATTTTGATTGAAAATTTGGTGGCGACTCCCGTCGAAGGCTCCGGTCTTCACAACTCTTAAGTCAGCTAAGAATCCTAAACCAAAAGGAAGTTGATTTTAAGAAAAATTCAACAAAACCAATTCACCCCCTTCTTGGTTTATTTTCTGACTAACAAATTTAATCCTATTTCTATGTGTAATAGTCATTTTTTTTTCAGAAAATTCTAAATCAGTAATTTGGACCACAAGGGGTTGTAACCTTGGGGGACTTGTCCTTAGGTGATTACCTAGGTGCCTACGTACCCTTGTATAGGGATCAAAGTCCACGTAGTTCGAGGAGTCTACGTCCATAGGAGCCGTTAGGCAAAAGCGTTACCTGTAAGAGCCGTGTGCAGCTAGGACGTGTATGGAGAGCTCCAGGCGGGCGGGCTACCAGTTAGAGATTTCCTTAGAGGAAGAAGAGGACAAAGGTCTCTCTTAGTTGCTTGGAGCTTGTGAATGGAGATATCCAGAGAGGTTGATAGGCTCTGACTGATTAACCGTTAAAGGTGATTTATCAGATTTGGATGTAGGGGAGATAATGTTTTGTACTTGGAGTAATCTGTCTTACTTGTCATATATTCCGTCAAGTCCCCAAGGTGAGGGTATTTATACTAAGACTAGGGGGAACATGGTCGACCCACATTCTTATTCGTAGTGGGTCGACCCACGATGGTTGGGATCGTCCCACGTCTCTAGTACAAGAGCGTGTGTGGGAAGAACGTGGGTGCAAGCAACGTATGAAACCGGAGAGTGGTGCCACGTGTCACTAACTTGCGTACTTTTTTATCCAAACTTTCCCTTTGAATCACATTTTTATCCGAACTTTAAGTCAATTTTAATTTTTAACTGAATCAAAAGCAAAATTTAAGTGTAAATTAGAAGTTCTATACAAATAAATAAAATTTCAATTAACAAATTGTCAATTTTAATTTGGTATTAAATTTTGGATCAATTATGAGATAAAAGGACCTACAACATTGATCATTACACAATAAGATGACCAGATTATTCATTTTTAAATTTTGAACCACATTGATCATTATGGGACTTCAACTAGTTCGAACAGGATTGCCTTCAATAGAAGAATACTTGTAGGAATAAAAATTTATAATTTTATGAAATTAGAATAATTATTGGGCCAAAAAAAAACATTTAAGCCTTTTTTTTATCTTCTCTCTCAGAAAAGTTTTTAAAATAATTTGACATAATTTTTTTAAATTAATTTTTTATGGGAATTTTTTTAAAAAAAATTATCAAATAAAACTATTTTGATACAAATATTTATGAAAAACTTTCACCAAATACAATTATTTTTCTTTTAAAAAATTAATTAAATTTCATTTAAAAGATATTATTTCAATGTAAATAAAATTTCATCATAATCTTACAAACAACTTGTCAGTACAACAAGGCAGAAACCAAACAAATCCATGGAGATACCCATGATGGAAGCCCCCTCTGGTAGGCCCCACAGCCAACGACCATATCAGAGTAAAGTAGGTCAGCTCCCTCAATCACGGGCAGGCATCGTGGCTCCATGTCTCGACGCGTGTGCACACTAGTGGCCAAGAGGGGTCGGGCAGCCTTGCGGTCAGCTCAGAAATATCTGGTGCCAGACGCGCGCATCCCCGAAGATATTTTTTCTAGACTCGGACTCGAGTCCACCGATTTGACTCGGAACTCGTGGCCCAATCACATGGCAGCTTCTGATATACACAGATCCAATATCTTTACTCAGTGCATTGCTTGGTTGGTTTTAACGATCTCTTCGCACAAGCCCACTTGCCTGCCTAGGCTGCGATCATCTACGGATGGATCCACGTGGCTTCCGTGCTAGTTAGGCTAGGCATGGCCATATGCACACATTCGCACATGCCAATGCATGCATGCATGCACGCCACATCATGTGGTATGGCGTACACATCATACATATGATATAACATGGTTGCTTTTATTTATTTATTTATTTGATAAAAACATGGTTGCTTTTCATTGGCTGCGTAAAATAATTTGTCGTCTCTGTGTTGGATTCTAATTGTTACAGGAATCGTGCTCCTTGTTTTGGTCAATTGACAGAAACACCCTTTTTATGGTGACCAATATTAGAAGTTAGAACTTCTAAAACACTTTTATTATTATTTTTTATTAAAAAAAAATTCCTTAACTTAGTGGGCTTATGATACAATGTTATATATGTATACAATGGTTATGTAGCACAATTGTAATTATTGATATAATCCAATATTATTAAATAATAAAAAAGTAACCTATTAAAGAGGTAAATATCATGTTTTTGAAAAAAATTAAAATTTGATTTCTCAAAATATGTAAAATTATAATTTTGTTCAAAATATAAAACAACATTTTCATTCTAGAGAATTGTGATTAAGAAATAACATATTATATTAAATATATAAAATATTACGAAACATTTAATTATTATATGTAGTAGTCAATTATTAGTGTGCATATTCTCCTACGAAAGAAAGAAAGGAATGCGAGATTTTTATTTTTATTTAACTTAGGCTCAAAATTTAAATATCATAAAATTTATGGTAAAAAATATAAATATATTAAAACTCCCTCTTCAAGTCATCATACCTCATCTTCAAATTATCCTATTCACATGTCACAATTATATTGGTTGAAATTGCATTGCATCTTATACAACTCTTAATTGTATTATAGATTCACCCATATATAAATTAATAAGATTTTGCTAACTACTGTCTTAAGAGCACCAGTTAAAAATTTATTTCAACTAATGAGAAAGTTTAAAAAATGATTCATGTTGACCTTTTATCAATTTTAAGATAATAAATTCTCTCTACATTAATAAAAAAATACATTAAGGCACTTGTTAGATAAACCTAAATTAATAATCTAATTTTAATTTTTTATATGATAACATTAATATTTATTTGTGTTACAGAATTTTAAAATTTTCAACGAAATATTCATAATTATTTTTATAAACAATAAAAATATATTTATAAAAGAGTAAATTATATTTATCTCTCTTGAGATTAAACTAAATTATACTAATTACTATTGTTAATTTTAATTTAAAAAATTATACCAATTTCTCTTCCAATTTATTTTCTCTTAGCGGAAGAATTAAACTAATGTTATTCTTAATACAGTTAAATTTATTCTGATTAAATTCTAATATGAGATTTTTAATATAATAATAAAGATATTTAGTTAATTATATTGCTTTAGAATAAATCTATATTAAAATATTAATTATACTAATAGAAAATAAATTAAAAGTATATTCATGTAACATTTGCATCAAATTTTTGGGATATAGAATATTTTTTAAAACAAAAGTGATACTTAATTAGTATAATTCTATCAAATTTAAGGGAAGATAAAATGTTATTAATTATTTTGAGAATTTAATGATACATTTATTTAATTGATAGTGAATAACTTTTTTAAAAGTTTTATAAGTATCACCATGTCAATTTATAAATTGATTGGTATTCTCCACTCCAAACTAATATAATTGAAGAATAATTTTTTTTTTTCAAGTACTGACTCTAGTATTTGAATTTGAATAGTCAAGATCTTCTAACTTGTTAGAATTTATCAAAAAAAAAAAACTTGTTAGAAACAGTAAATAAATTACAATTCTTTGTGGAAAAATTGACAGAATCAGATTAAAGTTAGCTTTTCATACCAAATTTATTTTAAAATTTTAGAGCATAACAAAATCTGAATCTATAGAGACTAAACAAAGTAAATACAAACTACAGAGTCCTAATTTTTGATAAATTAGGAGTACGCTTAATTACATGAATATTAGATGTAATGTAAATGAGAATTGGAATAGAAATGTATTTACAATAATTAATTTAGAAAATGGAAATGAAATGAAAGTAAATAAAATGATTATTTTAAAATATTTAAAAAAATTATAAATAAAAAATTAAAACTTATCAAGCAAGAAGGGCAAATGGGTAAAAACAATAAAAATTACTCTTTCTTGCAAGAAGCGATCTCACAAATGACGAAATGGAACGTTACATGGTAAGTTATACCTTTTACCTCAATAACCAAACGTGAACTACAAGTTTGATTGTGGAGAAGAACAATCTAGAATCATGACAAATAAGCCACCCTAAAAACTAAAAGAGTTAGTGGGTGACGCAATCGCATTCGAATCAAACACAATTAGTTACTTGTATTAAGAGGAGGGAGGAGAATGAAAAGAAGATAGTTTACTTCTTTGGTTTTACTTTAGTTTACTTGAATTATGGTAAACTTGTCAAAGTCATAGCCGTACACGTGGCCATAAAAGGAGGTGCTTGACTGAAGATTACTTTACTTTGGGTGGGTCCATGTCGGCAAGTGATATGTTATTATAAAAAGTTTGGACGGCTTAAGATAACTACTTGATTGATGTAATGTGTTATTTGATTTCCATTAATAACTAAAACTAGTCACTGTTTTGGTAGAGGGGTTAATAATCGGTGTGCTCTTTCTGTTTGTAAGAGGTTGTTTAAGGTTTTGAATTTAAATTAATTTTATAGGTAAAATACTATTTAGTCCATGTTGGTAAAATTATTATTTAGTTATTAAATTTGACAAAAATACTATTCAGTTCTCGAATTTATAACTATATCAACTATTTAGTCCCTGAATTTGGCAAAAATACGTCAACTATTTAGTCCCAGAACTTGGTAAAAATACTATCAATCCTCGAATTTGTAACTCTGTCAACTATTTAGTCCCCTGACTGTTACCCGTTAGATAACCAGCTAACGTGGCCGTTAAATACTGATGTGACATGTGAGGTAGCATGTGGCCAGACACTTAATGATGCCGCATCAACATTTAACGGCCACATTAGCTGGTGCCTAGTTATCAAATGGATAACAGTCAGGGGACTAAATAGTTGACAGAGTTGTAAATTTGGGAACTAAATAGTATTTTTGCCAAATTCGGGGACTAAACAGTTGACAGAGTTGCAAATTTGGGGACTAAATAGTATTTTTGCCAAATTTAGGGACTAAATAGTTGACAGAGTTGTAAATTCGGGGATTAAATAGTTGTTTTGCCAAATTCAGGGACTATATAGTAATTTGACAAACAATTCAGGACTAAATAATATTTTGCGTCTTAATTCTAATATAAGGTTTTACCTATGAAGCACAGACACTGACACGGACACGCGACACGACACAGACACGGACACCTCGACACGCCGATTCTAAAAATTACAAGACACGACACGGCATATATATATATTAATTTCAAGAGGACACAAAATATTATAAATATTGATAAAAGTTTCAAAAATTACAATATTCATGATGTCATATTTACAGAGTATATATATATATATGTGTGTGTGTGTACCTTGAAGAAAAAAATAGAGACAGAGTGTCGCAGGCGTGTCAGTGTGTCGGACACACAGATACGTGTCTGACACACCGACACGCCATAGAACTGGTGTGTCCGTGCTTCTTAGGGTTTTATGAAGTCGAGGCTGCTTGAAAAAAAGATTATGATGAGATAAATGTAGGTAAGAATAATAAATATTATCTTTCATATATTTTAAATTATTTTTAAAGAAATATAAATGAAACATTACATTTTTTAAAAAATAAAAATATATTATATACAAACTTTAATTTATATTTCATAAAATAATATGACACAATTTTTTTTTGTTTCATATGATTTCTTTATTTACATTAAAGTATTAATTTATATATTAAGATTAGTTCGACTACGGTTCGATCGCAGTTGGATCTAGAAATAATCATGGGTAGGATACTATATTTTCTATCTTGGACCCACCTTGAGTGGGCATAAAAAATAATCCCTAATTCTGGACTTTACGAATAGTTGAATCTCCATACTCGAACTTAAGCTTGTAAAAATTTTAAAATAAATTATTATTTTATTAATACAAAACTTACTTTTATCAAATTTTAAATTTATAACTACAAAAAATATAAAACTAAATCATAAATATAAATGTATTGTTAAATTTCTTTAATATGTATAAACTATTTAACATTTTCCCTTACTATTTATATTTTTTCATCACAAAAAGTTTAAAATATTACTTTTTATATATAATGATAAATAATTACTGTTGCGGGTAGGATAAAAATAGAGTACCGATAGAATACATATTTATCGATTATTAAATTGTTGACTTTTTGTCCAGATCCATATCCAGATCTATTGAATAACATTTTAAGATACTCATTAAAGTATTTTGATATCCTAATTGGATCAATAAATATGGTAAACCAATGTTTCGAACTCGAATAGTTCAATGATGGATGTGATTTTAAAAATATTAATTAAAACACACGTTAATATAGGATAATCAAAGCATGCTACATAATTATGAGCTAGATCGAATTGGCTCATTTAAACATAAATAGATCAGCAATGAGTTAGCTCGGCCCACTTTTGTTAACCGCCAACCCACTTTAATTTTTTTTCTTCTTCCAGTTTTAAGCATCCACTTTTTTGAAAGACATTTTTAAGGTTTTGTTTTGTTTTAGCCTCATGATCTTTCTGATGTTGGAGTGGGCTTTGGAACCAATGCTGGTGTTGGGAGAATTAAGATTTCTTGTGAATTAAATTTCAATAGAACTGGTGGAGAGGGAATTCTTAGTTCAGTTTGTATCTTTGTAAACATTTATATTTATATCTTTGCAAACATTTAATTGTCTTTGACGTGTTTACCTTACTGCTTTTCAAATATTAAAAACAATCTTGCACTTGAATAATAAATTAGGATGGCACATTTAGTTAGCTAATAATTTAATTCTCAGAAAATCTCATTTATATTAATTTAATCTTTAAATTATAATTATTAAATTTAACTTTAAAAATACACCTATAATAAGTTAATTTTAATTAATTTATTGAATGAAAAAAATAATATAATTAATTGTTTTAAAAATGTCAATTAAGGCAAACTGTTAGTATTCAATTAATTTTTTTTAAAAAAGAAAATATCAAATAGTTTTTTTAAAGAATTGGTGTGTTTCAAATTTACAATTTACCAGGCCCCAATTTGCCAGCAGCGTTGGCAAATTGGACAACCAACTCACCACTACAAATGGCGAGTTGATGTGGGTCAAATCAGTCAGGCCTATGGTACCTATGAGATTCTCTCACGTGTCCAATTCGCCACTAGTAATGGCGAATTGGACATGCCATTAGTCCACATCGGATTGGCTTTTCAATTTAGCCAACTTGCCATTCCTAACGACGAATTGGAGGTAGATTTCGTTGACCACCAACTCGCCATTAGGGAAGTTAATTGAAGGGCGTTTCGGTGCTAATTGAATCAACATAGAAGTGATTTGTGTTGGAGTTTTCTATGTAAAATGACCAAAATGTTTTTCAATTTAGTTAAAAAATATTGACGTGACAAAGTATTTACTGATGTGACGGAATTAGTTAAAAAATTTATGGAATTCAGTTAACAAAGAGAAATTCTTTACGGAGAGGATCTTATGCCCAAAGTTAAAAGTTTAAGGGAATTGAGTCTAATGTTTAAAAACTAAAGAATGTTATGTTGTCACACCCGCCAAAATCAAAGGAGGAATGATTGGCGCTGGACCCAAAAGAAAAACCTATTATCCGGTAAGTCATCCCCATAAATCAAACTGCACGTGCTTTCTAAAATTGACATTTAAAACACAAGAGAATTCTATCGAAAATTCAACAAAGTCTTCCCTAAAATCTGAACATTTTCGATTTGTGAAACAATCCACAATCTACATAATGAAATTATTAGAGAGCTTTGCTCTCAACCAATCCAAAATCATTATACAATTATCTATAATATAACGAGGAAAAAGTAGGGACCTTGCTTGTGATCAGAGGAGCTTGCTAGAGACAAAATATTAGTTGGAAAGGAACCAAAATACATTATAGCCCACGAACAAAAGTAAGCTCACCAAGAACACAGGTACCCGAACCACATTGAGGGTGATGAGTCAAAGTTATACTTGTATCTGTAAAATAAAATGAGAGGAGTGAGTTTTGCAACTCAGTGAGCAGATAATACCTATCATAACAGGAAGGGAACAAACATGCGAGCATGAGTTTTTCGCAAACATATTTCACAGTTCGAGTTAAAGAAATATAGTGAACAATTATAATATATATACTTTTGGGATGAAATGAATATTACTTTTCAAATCAAATTTTACTTTCTAAAATGTGTATATCTATAAATATCACAAAATAATAATAGAGGATAAGTAGCACTGTCAAAACGGCCCGCACCAGCCCGTGACGGGCCGACTCGTTTATTAGGCGGGCTTGGGAAGTGATGCCCAAGCCTGCCCAAATTGGCCTGCGGGCCAACTTTTTTTTTTTTAAATATATTATTTTTAAAAAATAATTATAAAATTATATATATTTAAAATGAGTATTTTTTTAGTTTAAATTAATATTTTATTATTATTTAAATTATTTATACACATTATTAAAATAAAATTATTATTTAACATATAAAGTAAAATTACCTAAAACATATATATATATATATATATATATATATATATATATATATATATATATATTAATTTTTTTGCGGGCTAGCCCGTGGGCTTAAACGGTTTGGTCCATTTAGGCCCATTTTTAAACGGGCGAATTCTTTAATGTCCATGCCCGCCCATTTAGCGGGCGGCCGAGTTGGCCTGCGGGCCCAAGCCCGTTTCCACAGTACTATGGATAAGTTTTAAAACTAGATCAATAGCCCTTTTTAAATCAGAATACATTCTCAAAATCTTATCACGTCTTATAAAAAAAGTTAGGGAAACCAGATCCACAGAATCAATCAGAACAGACATGAGCAATAAGGCTGACGAATATAGAAAAGCCTATGGCTATAAATAATCAGATGAGCATTAAGCTCAATATATTAAAAAAGATCCAATCCACGTGTGTTGGTCGACACATGGGGCTAGAAACACCCCTGCTAGCTGGGGTTCCAAGGTGCACCAAGGGCTAACAATACTGCGTTAGCTGTAGGGTTCTATATCAGATGGCTTCCCAAAAAATATTTTAATTAAATATAAATATAATTTTTTTTGAGCATTCCTCACTTTCAAAATCAAATAGTCAAAAGTAAGCAATACTCATAAATCTTCAATTGATACAGAAGTGGATAGGTCTAGTTTCCATATAATCATTCTTTCAAAACTAAACAAATACTTCCGAAAAATTAATCATTCAAAGAAGCTTCTCATCAATTGTTTCATCTCAAATCAAGGTGATGACAAATTTAAATTTTCCAGAATAATTACCAAATCATAGAAAAGGTCTTAAAGAATAGTAATTGTAACTAAGGAATATTCCCTCTTGGGACACGTGGCACTAGACTTCTAGAAGGGCAACAGGAGCTCGCACCAGTGACACGTGGAACCACCCATTCGCCTTGTACGTGGCCAGTACCCATGTCTCCCTCTTAAGCTCTCGCACCAGAGACATGGGAAGCCCCCAACCATCGTGGGTCGACCCACGATGAGCAAGAACATGGGTCGACCACGTCCTCCTCTGCACTTAGTATAAAAGGCCCTCACCCGGGGGACTCAGGGATAGACTCCGAACACATAAAGTAAGACTCAACACTCCAAATACGATACATCATTTTCTTAATCTTTGAGCTTGGCCCGCCACCTCACACGCTCAACAATTAACATGCGTATCTCCGTTACGAGGATCTCCATCAGCAAAACTCCCAGCAGCTTAGAGAAACCCTTGCTCTCTCCTGGTCTAAGGAAACCTCCAACGAGTGACTCGCCCTCCCAGAGTAACTTACACACGTCCTAGTCGCACACGACCATCTACAGGTAACTATCCTGCCTAACGGCTCTTACGAACCTTAACACAGCGAACTACTTGGACTTTGATCCCTTCATAAGGGTACATAGGCACCTAGGTCATCACCTAAGGACAAGTCCCCCCAAGGTTATGACCCCTTGCGGTCCATATCTCTGACTTAGAATTGTTTGAACAAAAAATGACAGTTACATTGGCGCTCACCGCTGGCTTTCTTGGACCACAATGCCTTGAGCACTCTGTCGCTAAACGAAATTTCTTTTTCGGGGAGTAGGAGTATCTACTTAACACTCAGAAACCCAAATTTTAAATTTTCTTTACAGGAAAAATTTGAAAATGACCGACTCAAATGCTCCTATGGCCACGACCGATGCAAGTGCTCCAAGACGTAGCACAAGGATTAGGCAGGGAGCGACGTCCGTCGCCACAGTGGAAACAGGAGTCTCAAATGTGACCCAACCGCAGAACGCCTTGACAACACAAGTAACTATCACGGAGAATGTTGTCCAAGCACTGGCAACCAGGGAGGAAGCATGCCCCAGCATCCTTATGGCATGCCACACAACCCATGCCCTCCAACTAGCAATCAAGAGCTAGCGGAACCAGCAAGGACCTCGCGTGAAATGGAGTTAGCTCAACTCGAGGCAGAGATAACAGCCATACATCAACAACAATGGGAAGAGGATAGAAATCGCCCTCAAGCAAATACGGGTATCCAAATACCGGTGGAACCACACAACGCATCCGCGGGTCCATTAAACGGCCCTACCGGTCTACCTACAATACAATTCGGAACCTTACCAATGGAATTCGCCCGGCTATCACTAATAGCACCAGCTCCCCTGCCATCAATCCCACCTGGGCCAACGATGGTCGTTGGACAAGCAGTACGCCCACGCACAGACTACCCACCAGGATCTTATTTGCATATGCCCTGGGCAGGAGCCTACAACCCGTACGCTCCCTAAGGCATGTCCACTTACTCAGGACAATTACATTGGCCCGGCTTTGAATTTCAAGGAAAAGGGAGACACCCCTTCACCCAGCAAGTCATGAACGAGCATGTGCCCATGGGTTTCAAAGTGCCATTCCATATAGAACCTTATGGGGGACTGATCCACGAGACCACATCAACACCATCAACTCAGCCATGTCAATACTCGGCATGACAGACGGCCAGCAATGCCGAGTCTTCTTCTCTACCCTAAAGGAAGCAGCTTTAAGATGGTTTTCACTACTGCCACAAACTCGATTCACAGCTTTGAATAGTTGGTACAAAAGTTCCTCACCCAGTTCGACAGTAATAAAGAATACCAGAAGAACGAAGATTCCTTCATTGGCTTCCACCACGAAGAAGGAGAAACGTTGCAAGCTTTCTTAGCTCAATTCACTAAGCTCTCGCTCCAAGTTAGGGACCTCCAAGACGCCGTTGCAATCTTTTGTCATCAAGCAAGGACTCCGATGCTCACAGTTCTACGGGGAGCTCAATAGGTGCCTTGTTTCTACCCTACAGGAGCTAATGGACAGAGCAGATTGGTTCATCCAGGAGGAGAATGCTCAGATTGCCAAGGATAAGATGAGGAAATTCCTAATAAGTAGGACCGACCTGGAGTGATCCGAGAAAAAGAAGGAGAAGATGACGACCAACAACCAAAGTCCCAAAGAGAAAAAACAGAAAGCACTCATCGCCACGACCTCGAACGCCTTCCAGAGGACAGTTTACCAACTACACTCCCCTAAAAAAAATCACACGTCAGGGTCCTTGAGGAAATTTATCATTCAGACATGCTCAATTTCCCCCCACAGATGAAGATGCGGAAGACTGGGAAACCTGTGGATAAATCCAAGTATTGCCAATTCCACAAGGACTACAGGCACGAGACTAACGACTGTATTCACTTGAAAGATCTGATCGAGGATCTGATCCGCAAAGGACAGCTGGGTAGGTACATTAAGGAGGAAGGCAGAGCCAATATGGAATGCCCAAGGGACACTGGTGAACAAGCACCTACCCACAGAGTTATCAGTGTTATCGCAGGCGGATTGCAGAAGGGAACCACCTCACAACCGCAAAATAAGAAAAGGGTAGAACGCTCCATACTCGCCCTTGACTATGTCTCGAAACATAGGAAAAAAGGTGAAGAAGCTAAAGGAGACCCCATCACGTTCGACCTTACAAACCTCGAAGGGCTAGTTCATGACGACCCAATGGTGGTGACCGCAGTCATTGCTAACTACAAAGTCAAGCGAGTCCTAATAGACCAAGGGCCCTCAGTGGATGTCCTCTTTTTTGACACTTTCAAGAAGCTCGGGTTAAACGAGGCTGACATGTTGCCCTTCCCCGGCACGCTCGTTGGGTTCTCCAGAGCTCAAGTTCTTGCAGAAGGAATCATATCAGCCTGCACAACTATGGGCATTTTACCAAAGGTAGCGAGCCTTGATGTGGATTTCATCATCGTCTTAGAACCTTCGGCGTACAATGCCATCCTCGGGCGATCGTCCCTGAACAAACTCAAAGCTATAGTGTCCACGGCACAACTCACTATGAAATTCTCGACACCACATGAGGTCGGAGAAATCATGGCGGACCAAAAACTAGCGCGAGCCTGCTATGTGGCAAGCCTAACAAAGTCCATCAGGGTCACTCACCTTGGTCCCAAAGAATCACGCGAGGAACCCTCCAAGGGAAAAGAGTCAGGAGCAAGTCCTATAGAGTCTGCCCGTCTGGACCAGGCCTCCGCCTAAACTCTGAATGAACTTTGCACACTCGAAATACCTCTTGGCTAAATTTCACATGTCTCTGTTTATTTCAAGTTAGGAACTACTATTTTCAGCCTGACCAATGCTATTCGAATGTAATCGTTTTGTTTATCATTAATCGAAACTTTCCTTTTTCTTGAAAAAAGACATGGCCTATACTGAAAATACTCGCAAAAAGTCCCACCAAGGATAGGTGTTAGGTCGACCGCCCAAAGAAAAAACGCTTAAGAGCCACCAAGGCCAAGCTAAGACTCCCCCGATGCCTGGCTAACATCTTAAAAGCCTCTCGGGCGCGAATGCTCCGAAAATGCAGAGCCATGAAACGAACATTCACATAAAATACGCTAGCAAAAACATGCGACTGTCTTAATTACAGAGTAGTCATGCAGAAATCTTTTTACCTAGAAGTCAAAAGACAAGCAACTCAAAAGACAAGCAACTCAAAAGACTGTACTTACACAAAACCTTTTTGCCCAGAAATAAAAAGAAAGTCAGTTCAAGAAATTGCAATTTAACATTAATTCTCATTAATGTAACAAAAGGGGAAGGTGTCTGCCTATTACAAGGAACAAAACCTAAAACCCTACAGAAACCTACTCTTGGGAACTCTCAAGATCTACATTAACTGTGGTCTCCACAGGCTCGACATTGCCAGCATTCCCCGACGGCCTCCTCTGGACAACTTCGGCCAACTGCTTAGAAGTAGCTCCAATCTCTGGAGCACGCCCGCCAACAATGGAGAGAACTCGATGGTCTAGCGGACGATCAACCAAATTGCGAAGGTAGTCTAAGTTCAAGGGAGGATCAGTGTCTAGCTAGCCTCTAAGTTTACCATCAAGAAGTTCCAAAGAAGGATGCAGGGAAGCCACCCACTCAGCAGGGAATCTCTCCCTATGATGACGCTCAAGCTGCTCGACCTCTAGCAGCATCCCATACATTCTCTGTGCCAAAATCTCTCCTTGATGGTCAGCAACGTCGACAACCCTGCTCTCAGCCTCCAGCCAACCCGCAAGATTCTCACTGGCACGAGCCTCAACGCTCTTCAAAGCATCACGAAGAGAATGCAATTCATGCCGGCGCTTCTCCGTAACCTCCTGCCGGATGGCAAGCTTCTTGCAAATCTTCTTCAACTCTGATTGTAGAAGCCTAACCTCTGAAGGCTGAGCACTCTTAGCTTTAAGGCGAGCCACCTCATGAGTCAAAGACCTCAACTCATGACTCTGGTCCACGCACTCCATCTCCTTCGCAGACAGCTGTCTGCTCACATCCTCCAAGCTTTTTTGAGCGGCCTCTAGAGCTAAACCTCTAGAAGCTAGAAACCCAGGAAGTTGGTCTCGGTGAAGACGGACGTCGTTCTGCATGAAACAGGAAAATGTTAGCAATCTAAAAACCTTAAATCAAGAACGAATAAGAGAGACAGAATGCTTATCACTTGCTTCTGCCACACAGTTCCAGCCTGGTAGAAGTCGGCCAACGCCTTAGCAGCACTGCCAAAGGCACGAATAGCAATAGTTAAGGGATTGGTATCCAACCCCCTAGCAGCCCTCTCGACCATATCTACCGGAAAATGCTTGCCCAAAGCTACTATGTCGAAAGGAGGCTCCCCCTCCGGCAGCTCGACAAGTTTCAGCGGGTCAGAATCTGACCCCGAAGAAACATCCTCTGTGGCGGTTGCTTGACTCATCACTACATTCCCTCTAACAGCAAGGGCTCCGACTTTCTCAACTAATGCTTCACTAGCTCCGGCTCTCCCAGTTGGAGCCTCAGCCATTGTCTCATCTGCCATGGTCCTCTCCCTAGTAGAAGAATCACTCGCGGGTTGCTCGACCGCCCGCTCATTCCGAGCTTTCTTGCTCGCGGGTCCCTCAACACCTCCAGCAGAATCCGAAGTCACGGATCGAGAGGAGGAAAAGTACCCTCCACCAAACTAATTGCCTGAGCATCTGCCGTATTTGATTTCCGCTGAGAAACTTGAGACGAAGGCCTCAAATCCGCACAGATGGCTTCTTGAACCCCCTTCTTTATTCTTCGGGTTCCCAGCATTTATAACCTCCCTCCTCTCTCTCCCCTTAGAGTCTCCGCCATCTCTCTTTGACTCTCCTCTCCCATCTTTCCTCCTCATTTTCCCTTTGGGATCCTCTTATCAACGCACCTTGTCAGGAGAAGATGAAGTATGCCTCCGAAAAACTTTTCCACCAACGACGGATGCTCTGGCAGAGGCTCCGGTGATCTTTTCTCGACTAGGGGAAAGGTCTTGCCCAGATTTATTCCCCTTACTCTAGCTGCTATCCCGAGTGCGGTTAAGAGGAGGAGGGGATAGATTCCCCAAATTAGTGAAGTCGAAAGGAAATAGACTGTTGTCATCACCAGCCATGATGCAGTTTTATAGAGGAGGATGAGAAGCTTTACAGAGGATGAGGGTATCAGAGAGAAAGGCTCTGAGAAACAAAGGAAGTGTTAAAGATGAAGAAAGTAAAACGAAAAAATTTTAAGTGCAGGGTATTTATAAGAAGCCCAAAGGCGCGACGATTCGAAAAGTCCCTGCCTCCATCGAATCCTGCAACGGAAAAATCGTTATCCAGTGCACTCACCATAGGCTGCAACCGCATATTTTAATCGAACACGTGAAAAGATGTAGCGGTCCAAATCCATCAGCCAAGAATCAGAGGAGTAAAGACCAAAAAGTCCCCGAAAACCCAAGAGTCTCTCGAAGAGACCAAAGGGCCTTTATGGAAAACCCATAACTAAGGCTAATGATGACCATCCTCGGAAGTACATCAACATTAAATGAAGAAAAAACGGCCGCGAGTCACCCGAAGCTATAAAAATAAGTCAGATCAGGACGTGTGGTGACAACGACAGCCCACTTCTCCAAAAGGCAGCTCCTCTCAAAGTCCCCATTAGCAACAGCCAGCGGGCGACCTCGTTCAGGGAACAACAAAGAAGCTTCACCTCCATAAACTCAGGAAAAATGTTCCGGATGTCCAAAATACTCCTGACCTTTGGGTTTCTTTTGCATATCGCCAGAGGGCATCCTCGGAAATTCCTCTCTACACAATGATGACACCTCCTCGGAAAGACGCGTACCTTCCTACAGAGACGGCTTGAGAAACTTGCTGGAGAAGCCAAGCAGTCAGCCGTCTAGATCAGGATGTGTGGCACTCTTAACATCCTATTCCTTCGAAAGAAATCAGAAAAGGGCACGCAAAACTTCTTCGACCGAATGACTGACCAAGACGGCCAGGCTAAACTCACGGTCAGGCTCGTTTGGCCAAACACAAACTTTCCTTAAGTAGCTTGCGAAAAGAAACTTTAGTCCACGGGCGCCCGACACCCGTAGACTTGGGGGACTTATATAACTATGGAATATTCCCCCTTGGGACACGTGGCACTAGCCTTCTAGAAGGGCAACAGGAGCTCGCACCAATGACACGTGGCACCACCCATTCATCTCGTACGTGGCCATTACCCACGTCTCCCTCTTAAGCTCTCGCACCAGAGACATGGGAAGCCCCCAACCATCGTGGGTCGACCCACGATGAGCAGGAACATGGGTTGACCACGTCCTCCTCCGCACTTAGTATAAAAGGCCCTCACCCAGGGGACTCAGGGATATACTCCGAACACATAAAGTAAGACTTAACACTCCAAATATGATACATCATCTTCTTAATCTTTGAGCTTGGCCTACCACCTCACACGGTCAACCATTAACATGCGTATCTCTGTCCCAGGGATCTCCATCAGCAAAGCTCCTAGTAGCTTAGAGAGACCCTTGCTCTCTCCTGGTCTAAGGAAACCTCCAACGAGTGGCTCGCCCGCCTGGAGTACCTTACACATGTCCTAGCTGCACACGGCCACTTACAGGTGACAATCCTGCCTAATGGCTCTTACGGACGTTAACACAGCGAACTGCGTGGACTTTGATCCCTTCATAAGGATACGTAGGCACCTAGGTCATCACCTAAGGACAAGTCCCCCAAGGTTATGACCCCTTGCGGTCCATATCTCTGACTTAGAATTTTTTGAACCAAAAATACAGTTACAATAATATTCCACACGTACTTCGAATTTGATTAAACTCGTTCATCAGCAAAAGATTATGAGAGAGAGAAAATTATATAAATTCGGTTTGTTCCCCATTCTAAACTAAAGGCTAAAATTAAATAAAATGTAGTTAGGCAAGAAAAGTGTACGGTAAGCATCATCCACTTACCCGGATATTGGCGTATTTAGATGACTATTGATTCCACAAGTTTGACCATAACTACGGGTGTGTTTGTATGTAGAAAATGAATGGGAATGAGAATGAGTTTACTGTGTTTGGTAGTAAAATTTGAGAAAAGGAATGGGAATGGGAATGAGTAAAAGTGGATTAAAAATTACCACTTTACCCCTTATATTAAAATATTAAAAAATGGTCATTGTTGTGTCAAATCTAATGACATAATGGACATTTCACATCTTTTTTTTTTCTGCCAAACATGCACCAAATCCAAGATAGAAAGTTGCACTCCTTCACATGTGGGCCCACTAAATTCCATCCTCTTTTCTTTAGTACAATCTAGCTACCGAACACAGCCTACAAGAGCATCACCAGGAGTCTCTAATATCCCTAACATAACTTACTCGCTTGAGGCTTGAAATAGTAGCATAGCATCCTAAATTGATAGGATTTACAATTTCACCAATTAGAAAACTATTAATCACTACTATCTCCAAAAATAAGCATTTTTATCTTGATTAATCATTATACTCAAACCTATAGTTAACTATTTCAAGTTTAGAGAACTCTTCGTGACACCAGTCACTAACTTTAACACAATAAAAAAACTTGAGTTACATTTTGGAGCTATAAAATTATTATAGTGAGTGTAGGAATTCAAGGTTTTAACCAAACCATCTCATATATTAAAATAACAATTTCTCATAATTATCACCATACATTTCATTATGTGAAATCTCATACTCCCAATAAATCTTTAGTTTTCACTATGAACACTCTTCAAAAGATATTATAGGGATTCAATAAGCGAAATTAAATTATAAACTCAGAGAAAAATTACATAAATCTCAATTTCCCACAAAATCTGGCCCCAAATTTTCGCAGTACATGAAGAGATTAAATTTTAAAGTGCTGGAAATCAGTTTTGGGCCATAAACATCTTCCAAATACTTCATTATATTAATCATATTAGAACAAATAGGAATGAAAGAATCATCAATATTTCACAAGAAATTGAAAGAAAATACAAGAACAACATACCCTAAAATAGTTAGAAGAGAATGAAACTCACTATAGTGCCATTTTTTGGCAACCATGGTGGTCGGAGGTGATGAGCGGAGGTGGTAATCGGTGATGGTGTGGCCAGAAAACATGGTGGTGGAGGATTGTGGAAGGAAGGAAAATAGAGGAAATGAAAGAATGAAAGAAACAAGGAAGAAAGAAAACGCAGAAGAAAGGCAAGGAAATGAAGAACAAAAATAAGACACCGTGGCATGGCTGCAGCGTTTTCACGGACAAAGAAGAAAAAATATGGATGTTTTACCAAAAATTACAAATTTTCCTTAACACAGAAAATATTCTTTCATTTAGATCCCTCAGTATTTTTAATTTTGCCCCAATAAGAAACATATTCTTTCATTTAGGTCCCTCGGTATTTTTTTAAATTAATTTAATTTTTTAATTTTTTTTGCCAACTATTAAAATGAGAGTTATTACATATGTATTCATAACTTAAAGCTCAAGATATTCTATATATTTTAACTTTTTTTAGAAAAATTACTATTTTATTGGAGGTAATTCAGTATATTTGAGAGTTGAGACACTATAATTCAGAGTTTATTTTGCTAAATTATTTCTTTTCTCTGTACCAAGCTGTGTTAGTATTCTCTTTCTTATTTATTTAATGAATTGATTATCACTGTAACTACGGAATATTTTCCCCTTGGGACACGTGGCACTAGCCTTCTAGAAGGGCTACAGGACCTCGCGCCAGTGACACGTCGCACCACCCTTTCGCCTCATACGTGGCCGGTACCCACGTCTCCCCTCTTAAGCTCTCGCACCAGAGACATGGGAAGCCCTTGAACGTCATGGGTCGACCCACGTCGAGTAGGAACGTGAGTCGACCACGTCCTCATACACGCACTTAGTATAAAAGGCCCTCACCCAGGGGACTCAACAGGCATATAGACTTCAGAATACATAGAAGTAAGGCTTAATCTTCCCAAGACGATACATCGTCTTTGTAATCATAGAGCTTGGTCCGCAACATCACAAGCTCCACCGTCAACAAGCATATCTCCTTCATGTGGATCTTCATTAGCCAAGCTCCCAGCTGCTCAGAGAGACCCTTGCTCTCTCCTAGTCTAAGGCAACCTCCAACGAGTGGCTCGCCCGCCCAGAGTACGTTACGCGCATCCTTGCCGCACACGGCAACCTACAGGTAACTACCCTGCCTAACGGCTCCAACGAACGTCAACTCAGCAAACTACGTGGACTTTGATCCCTTCACAAGGGTACGTAGGCACCTAGGTTCTCACCTAAGGACAAATCCCCCAAGGTCAAGACGCCTTGCGGTCCTTATTTTTAACTTAGAATTGTCTGAACAAAAAATGACCGTTACATTGGCACCCACCGCGGTCTTTCTTAGACCACAATGCCTTGAGCACTCTGCTGCTAAATGCCATTACTTTTTTTGGGGAGTAGGAGTATCTACTTAACACTCAGCTCTACAGGAAAAATCTAAAAATGACCGACTCAAATGCTCCTACGGCCACGACCGATGTAAGCACTCCAAGACGTAGCACAAGGAATCGGCAGGGAGCGATTGACGTCGCTACAACGGAAGCAAGAGTCTCAAACACGACCCAACTGCAAAATGCCTTGACAGCACAAATAAATATCGCAGAGACTGTTGTCCAAATGCCAGTAACCAGGGAGGAAACATGCCCCCGGCATCCCTATGGCATGCTGCATAACCCATGCCTTCGCGTGAGATGGAGTTAGCTCGACTTGAGGCGGAGATAGCAACCATACATCAACAACAATGGAAAGAGGATAGAAACCGCCCTTAAGCAAATACGGGCATCCAAATACCGGTAGCACCATACAACGCATTTGCGGGTCCTTCAAGCGGCCCTACCGGCCTACCCGCAATACAATTCAGAACCCTACCAATGGAGTTCGCCCGGCTATCACTAACAGCACCAGCTCCCTCGCCATCAATTCCACCTACGGCAATGATGGTCGCCGGACAAGCACTACGCCCGCCCACGGACTACCCGCGACCACCTATCCCAAACTACCCGCCAAGGTCTTTTCTGCATATGTCTTAGGTAGGAGCCTACAACCCGTACGCCCCCTATGGCATGTCCACTCACTCAGGATAATATCATTGGTTCAGCTTCGACTTCCAAGGAAAAGGGAGGCACCCCTTCACCCAGCAAGTCATGAACGAACATGTACCCATGGTTTTTAAAATGCCCTTCCATATAGAACCTTATGGAGGAGAAACTGATCCACAAGACCACATCAACATTTTTAACTAACCATGTTAATACTCGGCATGACAGACGGCCAGCAATGCCGAGTTTTCTACTTGACCTTGAAGGAAGCGGCTTTAAGATGGTTTTCACTACTGCTCACGAACTTGATTCACAGCTTCGAACAGTTGGCACAAGAGTTCCTCACCCAGTTCGCCAACAGTAAAGAATGCCAGAAGAACGAGGATTCCTTCATCGGCTTCCACCAGGAAGAAGGAGAAACTTTACAAGCTTTCTTAGCTCGATTCACTAAGCTCTCGCTCCAAGTCAGGGGCCTCCAAGATGCCGTTGCAATCTTTGTCATCAAGCAAGGCCTCCGATGCTCGCAGTTCTACGGGGAGCTCAATAGATGTCTTGTTTCTACCCTGCAGGAGCTAATGGACAGAGCAGAATGGTTCATCCTAGAGGAGAACACCCATATTGCCAAGGATAAAATGAGGAAATTCTTAATAAGTAGGACCGACCAGGAGCGATACGAGAAAAAGAAGAAGTCGATGACTGATAACCAAAGTCCAAAAGAGAAAAACAACAGAAAGCGCTCGCCGCCACGACCTCGAACGCCTCCAGAGGATAGTTCACCAACTACACTCCCCTTAACAAATCACATGCCGGGGTCCTTGAGGAAATTTATCATTTAGACATGCTCAATTTCCCCCCACAGATGAAGAGGCAGAAGATTGGGAAACTAGAGGATAAATCCAAGTATTGCAATTCCACAAGGACTACGGATACGAGACTAACGACTGTATCCACTTAAAAGATCAGATTGAGGATCTGATCCGCAAAGGACAGTTGGGCAGGTACATTAAGGAGGAAGGCAAAGCCAATACGGAATGCCCAAGGGACATCGAAGACCAAGCACCTACTCGCAGGGTTATCAGCGTCATCGCAGGTGGATTAGAGAAGGGAACCACCTCGCAACCGCAAAACAAGAAAAGGGTAGAACGCCCCATACTTCCCCTCGACTATGTCCCAAAACATAGGAAAAAAGGTGAAGAACCAAAAGGACACCCCATCACGTTCGACCTCACGAACCTCGAAGGGCCAGTTCATGACGACCCAATGGTAGTGACCGCAGTCATTGCCAACTACGAAGTCAAGCGAGCTTTAATAGACCAAGGATCCTCAACAGATGTCATCTATTTCAACACTATTAAGAAGCTCGGGTTAAACGAGGCTAACATGAAGCCCTTCCTCGGCACGCTCATAGGGTTCTCCGGAGCTCAAGTTCCTGTAGAAGGAATCATATTAGCCTGCACAACTATGGGCACTTTACGAAAGGTAGTGAGCCTTGGCGTGAATTTCATCATCGTCTTAGCACCTTCGACGTACAATGCCATCCTTGGGCAACCATCCCTGAACAAACTCAAAGCAATAGTGTCCACAACACAGCTTACTATGAAATTCCAGACACCACACGGGGTCGGAGAAATCATGGTGAACTAAAAACTAGCTCGAGCTTGCTACGCAGCAAGCCTAACCAAGACCATCAAGGTCACTTGCTCTGGTCCTAAAGAATCACACGAGGAACCCTCCAAGGGAAAAGAGTCAGGAGCAAGTCCCCAAGAGTCTGCCCACCCGGACCAAGCCTCCGCCTAAACTCTGAACAAACTTTGTAAACCCGTAATACTTCTTGGATAAATTCCACATGTCTCAATTTATTTCAAGTTAGGAATTTATATTTTCAGCCTGACTAAGGCTATTCGAATGTAATAATTTCGTTTAACATTAATCGAAACTTCCATTTTTCTTGAAAAAGACATGGCCTATACAAAAAAATGTTCGCAAAGTCAACTCTCAAAAAGTCCCAAGGATGGGCATAGGGTCGGCCGCGAAATAAAATTCTTAAGAGCCACTAAGGCCAAGCTAAGATTCCCCCGACGCACGGTTAACACCTAAAAATCCTCTCGGGCGCGAGCGCTCCAAAAGAGCGGACCAACGAAACGAACCTTCACATAAAACACGCTAGCAAAAATATTTGACCATCTTGATCACACGGTACTCATGCAGAAATCTTCTTTCCCAGAAGTGAAAAGACAAGCAATTCAAAAGACAGTACTCACCCAAAACCTTTTTGCTTAGAAGTAAAAAGAGAGACAGTTCAGAAAGTTGCAACTTAACATTAATTCTCATTAATGTAACAAAAGGGGAAGGCGTCAGTCTATTAGAAGGAACAAAACCTAAAACCCTACAGAAACCTACTCTTGGGCACTCCTAAGATCTACGTTAGCTGTGGCCTCCACAGGCTCGACATTGCTAACATCTCCCGACGGCCTCTTTTGGACAACTTTGGCCAACTGCTGAGAAGTAGCTCCAATCTCTAGAGCACGCCCGCTGATGATAGAAAGAATTCGATGGTCCAACGAGCGATCATCCAAATGGCGGAGATGGTCTAAGTTCAAGGGAGGATCAGTCTCTAGCCGGACTCTGAGTTCACCATCAAGAAGCTCTAGAGAAGGATGCAGGGAAGCCACCCACTCAGCAGGGAACCTCTCCCCAGGAAGACGCTCGAGCTGCTCGACCGATAGCAACATCCTATACATTCTCTACGCCAGCATCTCTCCTTGATGGTCAGCAACGTCGACCACCCTGCTCTCAGCCGCTAGCTAGCCCGCAAGATTCTCGCTGGCGCGAGCCTTGGCACTCTTCAAAGCCTCACGAAGAGAGTGGAATTCATGCTGGCGCTTCTCCGCATCCTCTCGACGGATGGCAAGCTCCTTGCGAGTCTTCTCGAACTTCGATTGCAGAAGTCTAACCTCGGAAGGCTGAGCACTCTTAGCTTTGAGGCGAGCCACCTCATGAGTCAAGGACCTTATCTCCTGAGTCTCGTCCTCACACTCCATTTTCTTCGCAGACAGCTGTCCGCTCACATCCTCCAAACTCTTCTGAGCAGCCTCTAGAAGGTAGAAATCCAAGAAGTTGGTCCCGGTGAAAACGAATGTCGTTCTGCACGAAATGGGAAAATGTTAGCAACCCGAAAACCTTAAGTCAAGAACGAATAAGAGAGAATGCTTACCACTTGTTTCTCCCACACAGTTCTAGCTTGGTGGAAGTCGGCCAATGGTTTGGCGACACTGCCAAAGGCGTGAATGGTAATAGTCAGGGGATTGGTATCCAGCCCCCTAGCAGCCCTCTCGACCTTATCCACAGGAAAGCGCCTGCCTAAAGCTACTAGGTCGAAAGGAGGCTCCCCCTCCGGCAGCTCGATAGGCTCAAACGGGTCAATATCTGACCCCGAAGAAATATCCTCCGTGGCAGTTGTTTGACTCGCCACTACATTCCCTCCAACAGTGAGGGTCCCGGCTTTCTCAGCCACTTCACTAGCTTCGGCTCCCCCAGTTGGAACCTCAGCCATTGTCTCATATGCAATGACCCTCTCCCCCGCAGAAGGGTCACTCGCAGGTTTTTCGACCGTTCGCTTAATCTGAGCTTTCTTGAAGTCTATAGTGTGAAATCAAAATCATGAAGTTATGGATACATTAAATGATTTGATACTAACAAAAATTAAACATCTGCAACAAAATAACATCCAATCAATGCCAAAGTATAATGGAACATTTAATAACTCTTACTATCTAACTCTAATTGTTGGAGAAAACCTAAACATCTTAACTACGAATGGATGTCTGAATGGTACGCTAATCAACTTGATTTTTCCGTGTTTCTCACTTTCAAAATAGATGAGTCCTTGTATGCAGTTATTATGATAATAATTCAATGGATCCATTTTTACCGAAATTAATATTAAGTAATCTCCGACAAAATCAAGGAAGCGAAGAATTGTTGGTGAGTTGTCAATGCGTCTATGTTGTACCCATCGAACATCACCATTATCAGACTGGATGCTTAACCAAATAACAATACTCCTATGCATCTCAAACACATTGCGCCATGTGGCAATACTAAGACTACCATCTACATCTATGAATTTCATTTAGAAGCATGCACACTAAATGACAATTCGAAAATTCTCCATGACTTAGGAGAAATTTTGAATGAATTCACAACATGGATATTTTCATATGATTTTTCAATGTTTGCAGATAACCAATAAATATGCCCACTAATGTGAATACTTGCATCGAATAGTAATTTCGCAGCATAATTTGGTTGTGAGGCATCATACCAAGTTTGTGTAAAAGAGAAAAAAACAGACATGTATGTCAGTGTCCCTTCTTGCAATATATCCCATAATAAAACGGTGCAGAATTCTCCATTGATATGGTCAAATCCAAACCCACAACGCATGACCACTAGAAAATGAATTTACCAGAAATTACAAACCTATAAGACATAAAAAAAATTAATATAAAAATAGTTCTTGTAATTAATATAGTTCTCGTATAACTTACCTTCTTGAGAAATTTCATTAGGAAGGTCGATCTTAACAGTCTGTTTAGTTACTGGATTCCACAAATAGAAACATTGATCGGCATCGTTCCAAGTAGTAAAAAAGCATAAAACACCTTCATCAACATAGACTAATGTGAAAATGTTAAAATTGAAGAAACTTTGGATAATCGAAAAAGTTTCGGTAGTTTTCTCGTCATCCTCCAGTGGATCAATCTGGATAGAAAAAGGAATGGCATGATCATGTACTTTAGTCAAGCAAAACATGTGCTTGTTGTCACAACCCCCGTTTAGACGACCGTGACTGGCACAGACACAGGGAATACCGCTATACCTATCCTATTCACATGCAACAGATATATGTATGTATATATATATATATATATATTTTGAAAACAAGTTTTCCCCTGTATCTCAATATAACTAATCCTGATCTTTAAGGTATGTGAAGCTGACAGTTCTAGATTTAGTAATACAATCTAATTGGGTACGTCTACCCTTTACTTTATGATACAATAATAAAGTAAGCTAAATTACAATTACAATTTATTCACCCACATGAACAAGTTGTGGGTCTTGGAAAGTTTTGTTCGTTCCTCGTTCCACCAATACTTCTTCCACCTGTACTTAACCTGTCTCTGTGTAGTAAAAATGAGGTGTGACTCTTAACCACGCGACTCAGTGAGGACTCTCCCATCCCTGGCGCAAGGTGGGTACCATAGCACAGGGTTTGGGAGTCATACACAACCACATGCAAAAACAACTAGTTACTGTTAGTTAGCATACATTCTTGGTGATCACACAACAACAGAAATTTCACCCAAATACTCACATGCATTTAACAGATATAAGCATTCAACAGTTTGTTCCACGTCATCAATCAACAAGTAACATGTAACATATAGTGCTGGCTTTTACTTACTGGTCTTCTCACGTTCAACATGTTTGAATCAAACAAGATGTTTTGGTGATGTAATCCTGTACGTTACCGCTACACTGCACAATCAGCAATTATATGCAAACACAGACAAGTTGTACCTACACACAAATACTATAGCATACATCTACTTAATCTCCCCCACTATGGGGTATCTACTAGCCACTACGTGGCTTTCTACTTCGAACCTGTGCACTCGGGTTGCTGGCCACCAGGTGGCAAAACATACTTAACCCATTCACTTGGCAACTGGTCACCTCGTGACAATTCTATTAATCAAACACAATCAAGTTCTATCTATCAAACAACTGACCGATAGCCACCAAGTGGCACGTCTTGACCCCTCGCTGCGGGGCAATAGCTTGAGCCCACACGTCCATTACCCAACCAGACCACAATGGCGGGCACGACATGACGTCTCAAAGCATGGCCACTGACACACCCTGGACCAACTCAACAGGGTGATTTCTCTTCTATAAGATTAGGCTCACGGTTCACCCGTAGGTTCCTCCCATGTCTCCTTATCTTGGTCTCACATATTAATAGGATTCTTTGTATCTTTCCCGAAGGATCAACAATTCCTCTCCTTGTTAATATGGACGAGTATCCTTAACAGGATATAACTCATATACCCGTCTAGATGCACTCTCTGAGCCTCAAGCTATCGTCATAGCAATATAAATCCTTTCTAACCCTCTTACTAGGATAGGGCAATGACCATCGTCATGGTGATTATAAAACTGAGGTCTCAAGTGCCATCTGACGTTGTTCTAGTCGATGTGTCACATTGCTAGCATAACCAAATCCGAAACCCACCAACAACTCCCTTTGCATGATTATAATTTAAGTCACCGTCGTGGAAAAAATTTAATAAAATACTCATCATGCCTCCGGAGTGTATGAGTTGGATTTGTAACATACCAATCATAGCAAACAATTACACTCTGCTCATATGTCTTCCTATCCAAGCTACTTTCCACAACCTATTCTCTAGTTCTTTTATTCTTTTAGTATTCTATACCTCTAGCTAACACATATCAAACAAGCAGAGAATATACATACTCATGTAATCCACATAGCATACAACCTTAGTAGCAGAGATGAAAGAGCCCTCACCTTGGCCAATCTTCCATGCAATCATCTCCTGTAATTTTAGTATCCTCGGAGTCCCTGTTGCACTCTATTGCGTGTCGTTGTCCCTATAAGAACAACATTTACTTCATTAAAGTTATTACTTAGCTTAACTTGTTGTTTATCTCTCCATTTCTCTCACCTGTAGTCCATGGTTGCCATAGAGTCAAGCTCTTGGTCTTATTGGACTTCTCTTTCCCAAGTTATGCGTATCCTTCCTCGGACACTTGACTTACTCGAATATAACACTCTACTTGAGTGTTTCACATACTTGGATTTGAGTATTAGACCTCTATCTAACATGTATTCACATCTAAGGAAGCTTATCTGACTTGATTGGAAGGAATCCTAATTTTAGGAAGGTCTAAGCATTTTGATTCAACTTGTGTTCTTACTCGCGTTCTAAGAAATCTAGTTTCTAAACCTCAATACACCTCTAATTCATCCTACTTAAGGCTTCCTAATAATTATGAAGGAATAAAATTACCATTTTAGAATTTGGACTTCATTGTTCCGCAAGTTTCCATCCTTGAGAAGCAAGAATGTCTTAAAATATTTCTTGATTAATATTCAGAATTATCCTCGGGTGTTTAAGATTGAAAAGAAGAGGTTTGGAGCCTTCCACATCACCCTTAAAACATATTTGGGAAAACCGACCAGGGACCTGGCCTGTTAATGCCAAGGTTCAACCTTAGTAACCTCAAGCCAGCTCTTCACGGGTCTTGTTCAGTTAATATGTCAACCATATAATTTTAATTATACCAATCCAAGCCTATTTACTCAAATCCAAGCTCAATCCTAACTATCAACAATTTCCCCAATTTATGAATAATTAGAATTTTAACCCCAAATCCTTCCAAATTCGAATCCGGCTAAATCCGATGCTATAGCCACGGTTCTTACCCCCACTAGGTGTTCAGGAACACTTTCTAGGTCTCAATTTACCCTCGAAACAACTCAATCGAAGGCGACTCGAAGAAATCCCTAAAAATGGAGAAATTGAGGGTTTCAAATGGAATTGGGGTTAACAACCTTGATTCGATTGGTGGGAACTGTGGAAGATGTTGGAATCGAGCTCAGGTGGTCGTGGCCGGCGTCGGACCGCTCTCTCCGGTGAGTTTTTTGATGAACCTCCTCCTTCCCCCTCTCCTTTCTCTTCTTGTGTGACCCTCTCTCTCTCTCTCACACGGACTCTCTCTCTTTCTCTCATCTCGTGACTCTCTCCCTCTTTATTCTTTCTTTTCCTTTTAATTCTTCTCTTTAGTCCCACGTGCCCCCTCTCTCTTTTTCTTGCTTTTTTTTATTCTTCTTCCTCCCTTTAATTTCCTAAACCCCACAGCCCCATTTCTTATAAAATAATTATATTAAATAAATAAATAAACATAATTAAAAATACATTAATTAATAACTAAATAAATAATAACTAATATGTATTTTTAATTTAATCCCTTTCCCTATTAAATTCAGGTTTCCAAATTCTTAAGTCCTGAATTAATCCCAAAAATTATTTTCTACTTCTTTTTCTTTCCCTTTTATTTTATTTTAAACTTCAAAAAATTTTCTCGGTTCTTAAAATCTTTGAAAAAGAATTTCCTTTCCAGTTTCTTTTAACTTTCATACTTTTTCTATATTCTTTTTAAAGTTTTAATTCCTAGCCCCAAAATAAATCATTCTTTAATCGTCGAAATTTTACATAAATCATTCTTTAATCCTCGAAATTTTCTGGGGTATTACATTCTTCCCACCTTAGGAAATTCGGTCACCGAATTTCATCTCCTTCGTGGGGTTGTTGGCTTGTTGCCATCCCTAGGCTCAATTTCATCTATGGTTTCCCTCATTGTGGAAGTTTTACCGTTTTACCTTATGGTTCATCTTTGTTTCCTAGAGACTCAAGGTCTCTATCTGGTTTCTACATATTCTTTCTGTGATCGTTTGCATTTCTAGTTTCGTAGTTAACCACCCCTTCCTGAGGTGTAAACTGATAGACTCCATCTGTCGTCGTATCCTTCCTCGAGGATACCTAGCTTTCCTAGTTTCAATTCACTTTGTGCTACTAATTTTTGTAATGGAGTGTTTGGCATGTACCACATGCCATGTTCCAATTTAGTTCTCCGAGGAGTTAACTATTGCCTTCTCTAGTGAGGCTTACCTTGACTCAATCAGCTTGTCCGACTAGCTACCTTCATAGTGACTTCTTATATCCGTCTTGGAACACGCTAAGACACTACCTATTTGCATAGCACACTAGGTTCTATTTCTATAAACTCTAACTGATGAAGTACTGCCCTACATCGGAGTTCCCGTACTTAAGTATCCTCTACTACCAAGCAGCTACCCTTCTGCTGGGATTCCCTCGATGTATTCTTTGAAATTGGTAGCTCTCTGGGTGCTACCCGCGGCTCACGAGGCGCTACCTGCGGTTGTTGCCATTCTCTGTCCTCTTCCTCCACAACCTCCATTTCCTGATTACTAGGAACTCTCTCTTCTTCTTCCTCGCCGACTACTAACCGGCGTACATCCCTCTGTATTTGCCTCATCATCTCTTCTCTTAGTTCCCGAAATCCTGCTGTGAGCATTTCTGGCACAGAAGGTACACCTGTCTCTACTTGAGGTTCCGGTGACTGTCTCCTCTCTTCTCCTCTTACTTGTGCTCTACCTCTACCTTGGCCTCGGGTACGGCCTCTACCTCGGCCTCGGGTGGGCATTCCCTCCTCCCGAACTGATTCTCGATCAATTTTAGCAGGAGTTCTCCCTCCACCCCTAGCCTGTCTCGTGATCGGTGGCATCCCTATACTGCACAAGAACCACACCTAATGAGTACACGTATATCAATGATACTACATATCAAAGAGAGTAGAAAGAAAGGCTGACACAATTTCCTGGGTACTTCCGTAGGTGCCTTTTTACTCCCAAGTTGCGCCCGGGTTCACAACGAGGCGTAAACCGACTCCCGGTCATACCTATGGCTTCATACAGTTGAAGTAAACTAGGCTTTGATACCAAGTTTATCACGACCCCCTATCAGACGTCCGTGACCGGCACGGGAGGTAAGATTTCTCCTATCCCGCAAGCCTCTAATCCTTGATTGACATTTTATATGTGCATAACTACCAATTTCTAATACAAACAATATATAATATTTATGGCCATCCATATCCGGTGACCTAAGTAGCGTGCAATCCATGGCTCCCTCAACGCCGCTTCAATCTATAGATATACACATAATCACTCACACATACGTATAGTATACATATTGATCACGCGCTTCAGGGCGGGTGATCTATCCTATTCACTTGCAGATGTCCTGTATACAGTCATACATATATCCAATCACATGCTTGCATATAGTTTACATATTGATCACACGCCTCAATGCGTGTGATCTATCCTATTCACATGCGGAAGCCATATATATATACATGATATATGCTATATCATAGCCTAAAGTCCTAATACCAAGACCTAATTTTAATCTGTATGAAGCCGACAATGCTACAATTCAAGTATGATATATATATATATACACACAGAAGATGTAACCGTACAAACGCTACGCCAAAAAAGGATATATATATATATATATATATATATATATATATATATATATATATATATATATATATCACGACATATGTACATAACGAAAATACTACCGACGCGGACTAAGCGTGCGGTCTTCAGATCTGTCCGCCTCCTTGAGAAGTGGACGCGTGCCCGACTCCTGAACCTCCCGTATATGAAATGTTTAAATAAGAGGAGTGAGTCGAACAGACTCAGTGAGAAGCTCCCCCATCCCTGGCGTAGCAGCGGGTACCACTACAGCGAGGGGAAGGGAGCAAGCACAACCACATATGCATGAAACATATTTATATTGTGACCTTTAACATGATCAGGCAATCAATGTATCATATTCACAAGTAAAATCCTAATTTGTGCTCCTAACATATTTATTAATTTGCATGTAAATCAATCTCAACATACATCATTTGGTTTCAAAGTTAACACATACTTGTGCACGTAGGCACTCACTTTCCGTCTCCCGCATTAAGCTAAGAGAAATACTGGCCCGAAGGCAATCTTATGTTCGAACCTAGTTGATCAAACTAGGAACTTTCTGACTCCAAGGCACGCTTAGAGTAATAGCCGGCAACTTTTCTGACCTCGGTTAAACCAAGGTAATGGCCACTACGTGGCATACTTACTGTTAACAAAATCTTGTCTGTTCGACCAGGATAATCGACTCGATCTACCCGAACTAACCTAATGAGTTCAACTAACAATTTAACCTTGAAAGACGCCCTATTAGTAACTAACTGAATATTATACGTGTTTATTAGTTAGCCCTAATTTTCCCCCTTTTCAATTATGCAACCCTCTCCCTCACAATGAACAACCTAGGTTCATTTTCCTCAATGTACCATACGGTCAAAACCTTTACAACGATGATAAATTTAAATGGGTTTCGAAAGTTACTGAACTCTCACATATGAAATCACGACACGATCCTACCCATGGTAACACATAAGGCTCATTGAGCCACATTATCACATATACACATAATTGGTTTGCATTTCCACCATTTACTTACTAAACATACACATGTAGTGCAAACTCATACAGATAAGTATATTTCATATAATAACTGTAATAAATAGGGCAAACCACATTAGCACGTTATCATTCAACCCTGTGGGGCAGGGATGGGAGAGCCCCTCACCTCGTTGGCCATCCTGATCAGTCCTCGGTGTGCCTGAAGCTCCAATCACTCTGTGGTGCCCTATACACATATATTTAAGAACTTTAGAAACATGTAACTAAGCATCTAACATGCACGTGTCATGCTAATGCTCATGCACCCTTTAGACATTTTCCAAGATCTAATTATTTAGTTTGTTACGTCGTCCTATTTGCTCTTTCTGAAAGTCCAGGATGTTTCATATTCGACTTTCACACTTTCGAGCTATTTAGAACCTTTAGAAGCTTAGGTTAGAGATTCCCACTTGTCTAAATTTCCCTTCATGAGTTCATAGGGGTATTTAACTAATAAAAGAATTAAATTCACGGCTCAAAAGAGGCTGTAGCTTACTCATTCCACCGTCTCCCTTATTCACCGAGTAAAAGCTTAATTACTACATTTTTAATTATATATAAAATTATAATTGGGTATAATTAGAGCTTTGGGACCAATTTAGCGGGTCTTAGGTGTCCACCACGGACTAGACCAAGGTGTTCAACCCACCGCACAGCTCCTTACTGTACGGTGTCTTAGTATTTCGCCTCTTTGTCACCGTATTGGGTTCCGGTTGAGACGGTAAATACTCGGGCTTTATTCGCTTGTCTATTTTCAGCAATTAAAACACTTATTCTACTCCAATCCCAGCCTAATCATGCATCAAACTATCAATTTCGAATTTTAGAGCAATTTCCTAACCCGATTTTCCTAATTTCCATACCCGATCAATTCCTACGGTTTCACTTCGATTCTGAACCTCACTAAGCTTTCAATAACATCC
Organism: Senna tora; assembly: GCA_014851425.1. NCBI lineage: Eukaryota > Viridiplantae > Streptophyta > Magnoliopsida > Fabales > Fabaceae > Senna > Senna tora. The sequence continues at coordinate 27,190,523 of CM026269.1, forward strand.
ACTAAGCTCAAATTTAACCTCGGAATGCCCTGATTGGAAGTATTTGAAGAATTTCTAAAATACCCAAAATTGGAGAAATTTGGGGTATTGGGAGTTTGGGGCTTTCTCACCTTGATTCAATCGGGTAGAAAGCTTGGTGGGGATGAAACAAGACTCCAGCCACCTTTTCCGGTCACCGACACACGTTCTCCGGCGAGCAACCGGCCCAAAACCACTATGCTCCACCTTCTCTTGCTCTCGGGTCCGTTGCTCGTGCGTCTCGTGCTTGGCTGCCTCGGTTTTTTGCTTCTGCGTTCTGCTTCTTGCTTTCTTTTCTTTTTTATATGTGTGTTACTTAAATGGAAAGGGGGGTCACGGTTGACCCCCCATATATTTTATTATATATAATTTTTTTATTTGTTTTGTTGCTTAGTGTGTGTGTGTTGGCTGGAAGGGGGGGGGGGTCACGATTTGGCCCCCCTTTCAATTAATATTAGAAAAATAAAATGAAAATAATACTAGTTGTAAATTCCTAATTCCTTCCCAAGTTTTTAATCCCCTCTTCTTTTAGATCCTAGAAATATTATAATTATTCCCTATTATTTTTCTTCTTTATTTTATTTTAACTCTTTAATTCTTTAATTTAATTTATTTTTCTTTCCCAAAGAAAAATAAATTAATAATAAGGATGATAATAAAAATTAATATCTCGGATATTACAATCTTCCCCCTTAAGAAATTCGGTCCCTGAATTTCAAACCAAATACTAACCTTAGTCTTGAAACAGATGAGGATACGTCCTGTGCATTTCACCCTCGACCTCCCATGTAGCTTCTTCGGTCGAGTGATTTCTGCACAGAACTTTAACCAATGGAATCTCTTTCGTTCTGAGTTTCTTCAACTGCCGATCTAAGATTTCCACTGGCTCCTCTTCATATATTAGATCTTCAGTTAGTTGCACGTCTTGCAATTGGATTACATGCGAGGGATCGGGAAGATATTTTCGAAGCATCGATACATGAAAGACAGGATGTACTCCCTCCAATTCTGTAGGTAATTCCAACCGATACGCTACATTCCCAACACGTTCTAGGATTTCAAACGGTCCGATATACCGAGGACTTAGCTTCCCCTTCTTATCGAACCACATTATGCCTCTCATCAGTGATACCCTCAAGAACACCTGTTCACCAATGGCAAACTCCAGTTCTCTTCTTCGATTGTCTGCATAAGACTTTTGCCTACTCTGAGCCGTCAGCAATCTCTCCCTTATACATTTCACCTTCTGCAAGGCATCTTGTAACAATTCTGGGCCGATTAAGCTAGCTTCTCCGACCTCGAACCACCCAATCGGGGATCTGCACCTACGACCGTACAAAGCCTCGAAAGGTGCCATTTGGATACTCGCTTGATAACTGTTATTGTATGCAAACTCAGCCAAAGGTAAATACCTTTCCCAACTTCCGCTGAAATCCATAATACACGCCCGAAGCATGTCCTCAAGGATCTGAATGGTTCTTTCTGATTGCCCGTCAGTCTGTGGGTGGAACGCAATACTTAAATCAACTCTCGTTCCCAAGACTTCCTGCAATGACTTCCAAAACCTGGAAGTGAACTGTGGCCCTCTATAAGATATTATGGACACCGGCACACCGTGCAATCTAGCGATTTCTAATAGATAAATCTGTGCATATTGACTCACTCCGTACGTGGTCTTAACTAGCAGAAAGTGCGCAGACTTAGTCATGCGATCCACAATCACCCAAACCGAATCAAATCCACGTTGTGATCTTGGCAACCCTGTTACAAAATCCATAGTTATCATCTCTCATTTCCGCTCAGGTATTTCTATCTGTTGTAATGTTTCGGCGGGCTTCTGGTATTCAGCCTTGACTTGCTTACACACTAAACATCTGGCTACATAGTTTGCAACATCCCTCTTCATGCCATTCCACCAATACAGCTGTTTCTGGTCATGATACATTTTATTAGCTCCCGGATAGATTGTATAAGCTGTCCGGTGTGCTTCTTCAAGGACTCTTTCTTTCAAATTATCAACCATAGGGACACACAACCGTCCCTCCAACCGAAGTACTCCGAAATCATCAATAGAGAATCGGACGTCGTCCCCCTTGTCTTTAGTTACAGTATCCTTGATTTGCTTGAGGTTGGTATCTTCATCCTGCCTAGCCTTCACCTCTTCTACCAGAGAGGACTTAGCTTGCAAATGAGCTAAAAGTGAGTTGGAATCCCCAATCTCAAACTGATTTCCCGTTTGTTCTAACTCATGCAGCTCTCTGATCAACGGTCTTCTTTCTTCACTTATATGAGCAATACTGCCCATGGATTTCCGACTCAGAGCATCGACTACCACATTAGCCTTTCCTGGATGATACAAGATCGTGCAATCGTAGTCCTTCAACAACTCTAACCATCGACGTTGTCTCAAGTTCAAGTCTTTCTGCTCGAAAATGTATTTGAGGCTTTTGTGGTCTGTATAAATTTCACACGTCTCACCGTACAGGTAATGTCTCCATATTTTCAAAGCGAACACTACGGCAGCCATCTCAAGGTCGTGATTCGGGTAATTCTTCTCATGTTTCCTCAGTTTTCGCGATGCATACGCAATCACCTTGCCGTGCTGCATCAAGACACACCCTAACCCGATCCTCGACGCATCACAGTATACTACATACCCTATTGTGCCTTCAGGTAATGCCAACACCGGAGCAGTAGTGAGACTGTCTTTCAGCTTCTGAAAACTCTGCTCACACTTGTCATCCCATATGAACTTCACTCCTTTCTGAGTCAACTTAGTCATAGGTGCAACAACCTTAGAGAAGTCCTTCACAAATCTTCTATATTATCTAGCCAAGCCCAAGAAACTGCGAATTTCAGTAACTGAGGTAGGCTGGGACCAATTCTTCACCGCTTCTACCTTACTTGGATCAACGTGGATTCCCTCTGATGATACCACGTGACCCAAAAAGGCAACTCTGTCCAGCCAGAATTCACACTTGGAGAACTTGGCATACAATTTCTCTTCTCTCAACTTCTGCAAGGCTAATCTTAGGTGTTCTGCATGTTCTTCAGAATTCTTTGAATATACCAAGATGTCATCAATGAAGACAATGACAAATCGGTCCAGAAATGGTTTGAAGACTCTATTCATCATGTCCATGAACGCTGCAGGAGCATTAGTTAATCCGAAAGACATCACCAAGAACTCGTAATGTCCATATCGGGTCTGGAATGCGGTCTTAGGTACGTCTGATTCTCGAACCTTTAGTTGATGATACCCAGATCGCAAATCAATCTTGGAAAACCTCTTTGGGCCCTGCAACTGATCACATAGGTCATCTATCCTTGGTAGTGGGTATTGATTGTGAATCGTCACCTTGTTTATCTTTCGGTAATCGATACACAACCGCAAAGATCCGTCCTTCTTCTTCACAAAAAGGACCGGTGCACCCCAAGGAGAGAAGCTGGGTCTTATAAAACCCTTGTCAAGCAATTCTTGTAATTGTGTATGTAACTCCTTCAACTCTTTCGGAGCCATCCTGTAAGGTGGTGTGGAGATAGGCTGAGTGCCAAGTTGCAGCTCAATTTCAAATTCAATCTCACGATTGGGCGGCAACCTCGGCAATTCTTCTGGAAACACATCCAAGAACTCTCGCACTATCGGTACTTGAGTTGGTGAAAGTACTGCTTTCGTAGTATCCTTGACCAAAGCCAAATACCCCTTACACCCCTTTGCAAGTAATTTGGATGCCTTCAAAGCCGAGATCAAGCTTGTATACGGTGCAGCTCCGTCACCCCGTATCACAAAAGGCTCCTCGTTTGGCATATTGAACTTCAAGCATTTAGCCCTGCAGTCCACAATCGCATGGCAAGACGACAACCAATCCATTTCGAGGATCACATCAAGATCAACCATACACAACAACCGAAGGTCTACCATAGTCTCATGATCATCGACCTCCACAATGCAAGACTTCTGCACATACTCTACTTGAACCGATTCTTCCATTGGAGTAGAGACAGTACTGTTTCTTCCATTCTAGACGGACTTTTGTTGAATTTAGAAGCAAATGCATGTGACACATAAGAATGAGTGGAGCCGAAATCAAACAGAACTCGTGCTTCAAGAGAGCAAACAATAAGGGTACCTGTCACAACTGCATTTGATGCATGAGCGTCTTGCTGAGAAAGTGCAAATACCCGCGCTTGTCCTCCACCTACTGCCCCTGGCCCTCTGCCACTAGGTCCTGCACCACGACCTCTAGCTGTACCTGTACTTGCTGCCTGTGGTGGTACGGTTCTTACTGGTGGGGCTGAAATAGGTGTACCCCTCGGCGTCGAATTACTTCTCTCACTTGTACCCTCCTTTTTCTTTGGACACTCTCTCGCCATATAGCCCACCTGGCCGCAATTGTAACATCCACCTGTCAGTCTCCGACATATTCCAAAATGAAATTTGCCGCAAGTCGCACACTGGGGCCTTGTCTTAGCAGCATTTCCACTCCCTTGCACTCTTTGTCCCCCTGGAATATTACCTCTTGTACCTGCTTCATGGGTGGTAGTTGAGGATTGTCCCCCTGCGGACCCTGAGTATCCTGCTCCTCCACCTGTTGTCATCCTCTTCTTACTTCCACCTCCTTGGTTATCACTGCCTGTAATTAACTTGACTTTGGGATCAACAGAAGTCTCATACCTCTTCCTAGTTTCAATCATTCTGGTACAGTCTGCTGCTTGAGCTAAAGTCTCAAATTGTCTTCTCTGGGGTAGCAAAGCAGTAAACAACGGCTCCGTGAGTCGGTGTATGAATCTCTTGATCCTCGCCTCTTCATCAGGAACTAACTCGGGTGAGAATTGAGCCAATTCCGTAAAAAGTAACTCATACTTCGTCATGGTCATGTTAGGCGTCATCCACAACTCCTCGAATTATTGACGCTTTGCATCTTTGGAGCCTTCAGATAGAAACCGACCCAGGAATTCCCTCTGAAAATCTTCCCAGGTCATCGGTGCCACCCTTCATGAATACCTTGTCTGTACAGACTCTATCCATACTCTAGCGGCTCCCCTCAGTTGAAATGAAGCTAATTCCACCAACTCATGCCCTGAGCACCTCAGCATGTGCCCAATTCTGACTATATCTCTCACAAAGTACTGTGGATCCTCTTTCTCACTAGTTTCGCAGAAAGTGGGTGGATGAAGCTTCAGAACTTTTGAAGTTGGTAGCTCTATGGGTGCTACCTGCGGCTCACAAGGCGTTACTTGCGGCTCACGAGGCGCTACCTGCTGTTGTTGCCATTCTCTGTCCTCTTCCTCAACAGCCTTCATTTCTTGATTACTAGGAACTCTCTCTTCTTCTTCCTCGCCGACTACTAACCGGTGTACTTACCTCTGTATTTGCCTCGTCATCTCTTCTCTTAGTTCCTGATATCCTGCTATGAGCATTTCTGCCACAGAAGGTACACCTGTCTCTACCGGTCCCGGTGACTGTCTCCTCTCTTCTCCTCTTACTTGTGCTCTACCTCTACCACGAGCACGACCTCTACCTCGACCTCGGGTACAGCCTCTCCTCGGCCTCGGCTGGGCATTCCCTCCTCCCGAACTGATTCTAGATCAATTTTAGCAGGAGTTCTCCCTCCACCCATAGCCTGTCTCGTGATCAGTGGTATCCCTATACTGCACAAGAACCACACCTAATGAGTACACGTATATCAATGGTACTTCATATCAAAGAGAGTAGAAAGAAAGGCTGACACAATTTCCTGGGTACTTCCATGGGTGCCTTTTTACTCCCACGTTGCGCCCGGGTTCACAACGAGGCGTAAACCGTCACCCGGTCATACCTATGGCTTCATATAGTTTAAGTAAACCAGGCTTTGATACCAAGTTTGTCACGACCCCCTATCGGACGTCCGTGACCGGCACAGGAGGTAGGATTTCTCCTATCCCGCAAGCCTCTAATCCCTGATTGACATTTTATATGTGCATAACTACCATTTCTAATACAAACAATATATAATATTTATGGCCATCCATATCCGGTGATCTAAGTAGCGTGCAATCCACGGCTCGCTCAACGCCGCTTCAGTCTATAGATATACACATAATCACTCACACATACGTATAGTATACATATTGATCACGCGCTTCAGGGCGGGTGATCTATCCTATTCACATGCAGATGTCCTGTATACAGTCATACATATATCCAATCACACGCTTGCATATAGTTTACATATTGATCACACGCCTCAATGCGTGTGATCTATCCTATTCACATGCGGAAGCCATATATATATATATATACATGATATATGCTATATCATAGCCTAAAGTCCCAATACCAAGACTTAACTTTAATCTGTATGAAGCCGACAATGCTAGAATTCAAGTATGATATATATATATATATATATATATATATACACACAGCAGATGTAACCATATAAACGCTAAGCCGAAAAAGGATTTATATATATATATATACATAACGACATATGTGCATAACCAAAATACTACCGATGCGGACTAAGTGTGCGGTCTTCAGATCTGTCTGCCTCCTTGAGAAGAAGTGAACGCGTGCCCGACTCCTGAACCTCCCATATCTGAAATGTTTAAATAAGAGGAGTGAGTCGAACAGACTCAGTGAGACGCTCCCCCATCCCTGGCGTAGCAGCGGGTACCACTACAGCTGGGGGAAGGGAGCAACCACAACCACATACGCATGAAAAAAATTTATATTGTGACCTTTAACATGATCAGACAATCAATGTATCATATTCACAAGTAAAATCCTAATTCATGCTCCTAACATATTTATTAATCCGCATGTAAATCAATCTCAACAAACATCATTTGGTTTAATAGTTAACACATAATTGTGCACGTAGGCGCTCACTTTCTGTCTCCCGCATTACGCTAAGAGAAATATTGGCCCGAAGGCAATCTTATATTCGAACCTAGTTGATCACACTAGGAACTTTCTGACTCAAAGACACGCTTAGAGTAATAGCCGGCAACTTTTCTGACCTCGGTTAAACCAAGGTAATGGCCACTACGTGGCATACTTACTGTTAACAATATCCTGTCTGTCCGACCAGGATAATCGACTCGATCTACCCGATCTAACCTAATGAGTTCAACTAACAATTTAACCTTGAAAGATTCCCTATTAGTAACTAACTGAATATTATACGTTTTTATTAGTTAGGCCTAATTTTCCCCCTTTTCAATTATGCAACCCTCTCGCTCACAATTAACAACCTAGGTTCACTTTCCTCAATGTACCATACAGTCAAAACCTTTACAACGATGATCAATTTAAATGGGTTTCTAAAGTTACTGAACTCTCACATATGAAATCACGACACGATCCTACCCACGGTAACACATAAGGCTCTTTGAGCCACATTATCACATATACACATAATTGGTTTGCATTTCCACCATTTACTTACTAAACATACACATGTAGCGCAAACTCATACAGATAAGTATATTTCATATAATAACTGCAATAAATAGGGCAAACCACATTTGCACGTTGTCATCCAACCCTGTGGGGTAGGGATGGGAGAGCCCCTCACCTCGTTAGCCCTCCTGATCAGTCCTCGGAGTGCCTGAAGCTCCAATCATTATGTGGTGCCCTATACACATATATTTAAGAACTTTAGAAACATGTAACTAAGCATCTAACATGCACGTGTCGTGCTAATGCTCATGCACCCTCTAGACATTTTCGAAGAACTAATTATTTAGTTCGTTACGTCATCCTATTTGCTCTTTCTGAAAGTCCAGGATGTTTCATATTCGACTTTCACACTTTTGAGCTATTTAAAACCTTTAGAAGCTTAGGTTAGACATTCCCACTTGTCTAAATTTCCCTTCATGAGTTCATATGGGTATTTAACTAATAAAAGAATTAAATTCACGGCTCAAAAGAGGCTCTAGCTTACTCATTCCACCGTCTCCCTTATTCGCCGAGTAAAAGCTTAATTACTACCTCTTTAATTATATATAAAAATATAATTGGGTATAATTAGAGCCTTGGAACCAATTTAGCGGGTCTTAGGTGTCCACCACGGACTAGACCAAGGTGTTCAACCCACCGCACAACTCCTTATTGTACGGTGGCTTAGTATTTCGCCTCTTTTTCATCGGATTGGGTTCCGGTTGAGACGGTAAATACTCGGGCTTTATTCCCTTGTCTATTTCCAGCAATTACAACACTTATTCTATTCCAATCCAAGCCTAATCATGCATCAAACTATCAATTTCGAATTTTAGAGCAATTTCCTAACCCAATTTTCCTAATTTCCATACCCGGTCAATTTCTACGGTTTCACTTCAATTTTGAACCTCACTAAGCTTTCAATAACATCGACTAAGCTCAAATTTAACCCCGGAATGCCCTGATTGGAAGTATTTGATGAATTTCTAAAATACCCAAAATTGGAGAAATTTGGGGTTTTGGGAGTTTGGGGCTTTCTCACCTTGATTCAATTGGGTAGAAAGCTTGGTGGGGATGAAAGAAGACTCCAGCCACCTTTTCCGATCACCGGCGCACATTCTCCGGCGAGAAACTGACCCAAAACCACCGTGCTCCACATTCTCTTGCTCTCGGGTTCGTTGCTCGTGCGTCTCGTGCTTGGCTGCCTCGGTTTTTTGCTTCCGCGTTCTGCTTCTTGCTTTCTTTTCTTTTTTATATGTGTGTTACTTAAATGGAAAGGGGGGGTCACGGTTGACCCCCCATATATTTTATTATATATAATTTTTTTATTTTTTTTGTTGTTTAGTGTGTGTGTGTTGGCTGGAAGGGGGGTCACGGTTTGGCCCCCCCTTTCAATTAATAATTAGAAAAATAAAATAAAAATAATACTAGTTGTAAATTCCTAATTCCTTCCCAAGTTTTTAATCCCCTCTTCTTTTAGGTCCTAGAAATATTATAATTATTCCCTATTATTTTTCTTCTTTATTTTATTTTAACTCTTTAATTTAATTTATTTTTCTTTCCCAAAGAAAAATAAATTAATAATAAGGATGATAATAAGAATTAATATCTCGGATATTACATGAGTGACTTAGACTCTTCTCTGACTACTACTTTAGTCATTTCTGTTTATAATGGAAACTCACCAGTCTCCTCCTTACCACCATATTCATTACTCTGCCTCAGGCTGAGTTCGGTCACATCCAAAGACCTCACTTAACATGACTATGACTGTGGATCTATACCATCCTCAGGTTAGTCCACTTAGAGTTGCACATCCTATGCTAACTCTACTCATTGGGTTTCCGTTGGCTTTTACCCCAACTTGGCCCACTCGGACTACTCAACTCACTTAAGTCCTGTATTCTTACTTGGAATACTTGATCCGTTAACTCCAGCATGAACCTTTCCGGACATGCTCTACTCACCTTGACCAAATGAGATCCGCTCCCACGGTTTGACCCTTTCCTTTCTTACGGCGTGGCATATGTCCACGAACATTTACCGCCTCTTGCAAGTGTGTTACCCGTTGGGTTCCAATCGCCCTAACGGTAGCATACCTGTTTTATCATTTTGGCTCGCATCCCCAGATTCTTACCCGACTCCGTTCCCGTATTCACTCTATTCTTTTCCATTTCGTACCTACGTGGTACTCTTTCTTCGAGTATTTCTCAATACTCGTTACTCACTAAATTCTCCTTCTTGATTAACCGTCTTCACTGTTGATTTTCCCTTTATGGTACCCACATGGCCATTTATACATTTGGTTTGTCCACTCAGTTTCCACCCATACACAGGCTTCAGACTAACGGATTTACGGTTCACCAACATGTGGAACTAGCTTACCTAGCTATGTCCACTACAATCTGTGTACTATACATGCACTTACTGTAGTAGTTGGTTCTCCACCTCCTACTTGATTCTTATCCTATGGGGTCCTATAGGCTTCCGCTCTTCCGCCCTTACGGGACGGACTACTTCTCCCTGTCTACTTTCTCTCACCTCGGGCCTCCGCGAGTCCCTTTGGGGTTTATCTCTCACGTTATCTCGTTCGAGAGCTATCTACCGCAATAGCAATCATTTTCTTATCTCTGGCCGGTACCCGAAGGTCTACACCCATTTCCACTTCTAGACCTGCTCCGGTCTAATGCTTTTGGGTTCATAATCACCCTATGGCCCCTTAATTGGCAACCCTTAGGTTTAACTGTATACTCCCTTGGCACTTTAGCACTTTCTAGTGCTTTACGATGTCTACTTAACTTTAATCACTTCAAGCGAGTGATTTCTCAACTATATCTACCATTCTTATACAACTTACCTGTAAAAGGACTATTGTTTGGTAGGGTATTGGTCACATGAGTTAGTTTTCTTAGGCACCCTGCGGGTTTTAAAAATTAATTCTAGTTTATTTCTTAGAAAATGACGGCTAAGGTTTTCGTAAATGGTTAGGGTTTAACCAATTGGAATGACACAAATTGAGAAAGAGTTTTCATGAAAATTTGCCTTCCAATGGTTATCCCTAGTATTTTCAAGAAAAGTTTGAGAGTCTTTCAGAATCTCTCATTCGAAAAGACCAAAAATATTTTTACAAAAATTTCTCATGTGATCAATATCCTATTCTTTATGCTCTTTCTTAAGCAACCCAAGAGAGTTTGGTTGGGCTTAATCCCTTCTTTTCCCCCTTGTTTGCTTAAGGAACTAGCAGTTCATGGATCGAGCGCAGGGTTGGACTAGGCTCCTTCCCTGTGCCTGATCATTTACTCTGTTTCCTACTCGGCATATGGTCACGCTCTACATGTTTACATATGCCTCTACTTCTTAACATCTATCTCTACGGCATATGGTTCGGCCACTTTGCCCTTCCATATACCGTATCCTGATTTTTTTCTAGTCCGTAGACTTCTACTTCTATACTGTGGCATACGCCACCACTTTTCTGTTTACTTTCTAGGAATGACAACTCACTTCCTTCAGCCAAAGCATACCGCACAGTCGTGACCCATTCACGTGGTCATCATCCTATCGGTCTCATGCCTCGTGGCCCTGTTTATTCTTGTCTGTAAACTTTCCATTTCAATCGCCCCATGGGCTGACTTTCTTTTCTACACGCCAAGCGTGTCTTTTCTTTCACTTTACAAACCATTTCTAGCCTTAACTACCATTCACTGCATATTTCTATTCTACTTGCATTCCATACTATAATTAAACAACTTGTGCCTATACCATAGCACACAATGCGCCGCTAACAGAGCAGACACATCGTCTCATTTAACACCTGCAAAACAATCACACATTGTAGTGTATTCCTACCTACAATTCAACCAAATGTGTCTGTGTCTAGGTAGCATCCTCCATGGATGTCTCCCTTCCCTATTATGGCGTCCTAAGGTTCCCGGGGTCACTGCCACCCCACCTTACGCCTTAGTGCTCATCGACACTTGTGTACTGTACAGGTTATATGCTTTGCATAGAATTTCATATACAAATTCTATGCCTAAAGCGATGACTCGAAAGAATTTATGACTCAACATCCTGAGCAACCTCACAAGTGTCCATTGGAACTACTGTTACGTCCGAATTCGTAATGGCTAGCCCAACTAACACCCGAGACTACTAGTTAGCTTCACACCCTTAAAGAACAACCAGGCTCTGATACCAAGTTTGTCACGACCCCCGTTTAGAGGACCGTGACCGGCACAGGCATAGGGAATACCCTTATGCTTGTAAGCCTTATCACCTGATTGACAGAATATCTATTATTGAAAATACATTCACATGCATTATAATACCATGGCTACACCAAAATGTTCGCCTATCCTAGGCAAGCAAATCCATGGCCAGTGCCGCTTCAGGATATAGATATAGGAAAACACACATAATATATAACCTGTGTACTGGCTACACATCCGAAGATGCTGCCTATCCTATTCACATGCAACAGATATATGTATATATAAATTTTGAAAACAAGTTTTCCCCTGTATCGCGATATAACTAATCCTGATCTTTAAGGTATGTCAAGCTGACAGTTCTAGATTTAGTAATACAATCTAATTGGGTACGTCTACCCTTTACTTTATGATACAATAATAAAGTAAATTAAATAACAATTACAATTTATTCACCCATATGAACAAGTTGTGGGTCTTGGAAAGTTCTGTTCGTTCCTTGCTTCATCGAGACTTCTTCCACCTGTACTTAACCTGTATCTGTGTAGTTAAAATGAGGTGAGAGGCTTAAGCACGCTACTCAATGAGGACTCTCCCATCCCTGGCGCAAGGTGGGTACCATAGCGTTGGGTTTAGGAGTCATACACAACCACATGCAAAAACAACTAGTTACTGATAGTTAGCATACATTATTGGTGATCACACAACAACAAAAAATTCATCTAAACACTCACATGCATTTAATAGATATAAGCATGCAGTAGTTTGTTCCACGTCATCAATAAGCAAGTAACATGTAACATATAGTGCTGGCTTTTACTTATCAGTCTTCTCACGTTCAGCATGTTTGAATCAAACAAGACATTGTGGTCATGTAATCCAGTACGTTATCGCTACACTGCACAATCAGCAATTATATGCAAACACAGACAAGTTGTACCTACACACAGATACTATAGCATACATCTACTTAATCTCCCCCACTCTGGGTTATCTACTAGCCACTGCGTGGCTTTTCTACTTTGAACCTATGCACTCAGGTTACTAGCCACCAGGTGGCAAAACATACTTAACCCATTCACTTGGGTACTGGTCACCTCGTGACAATTCTAATAATCAAACACAATCAAGTTCTATCTATCAAACAACTGACCCATAGCCACCAAGTGGCACGTCCTGACCCCTTGCTACGGGGCAATAGCTTGAGCCCACTCGTCCATTACCCAACCAAGTCACAATGGCAGGCACGACACGGCGTCTCAAAGCATGGCCACTGACACACCCTGGACTAACTCAACAGGGTGATTTCTCTTCTACAAGATCAGGCTCACGGTTCACCCGTAGGTTCCTCCCATGTCTCCTTATCTTGGTCTCACATATTAATAGGATTCTTTGTATCTTTCCCGAAGGATAAAAAATTCATCTCCTTGTTAATATGGACAAGTATCCTTAACAGGATATAACTCATATACCCGTCCAGATGCACTCTCTGAGCCTCAAGCTATCGTCATAGCAATATAAATCCTTTCTGACCCTATTAGCAGGATAAGGCAATGACCATCATCATGGTGATTATAAAACTGAGGTCTTAAATGTCATCTGACGTTCTAGTCGATGTCTCACATCTCTAGCATAACCAAATCCGAAACCCACCAACAACTCCCTTTGCATGATTATAATTTAAGTCACCGTCGTGACGAGTTTTCAAAATAAAAGCTTAGTCCTTTTGTACAAGGACTCTTGCCACCGTCGTGGAAAATATTTAATAAAATACTCATCATGCCTCCAGAGTGTATGAGTTGGATTTGTAACTCACCAATCATAGCAAACAATTACACTCTACTCTTATGTCTTCCTATCCAAGCTACTTTCCACAACCTATTCTCTAGTTCTTTTATTCTTTTAGTATTCTATACCTCTAGCTAACACATATCAGACAAGCAGAGAATATACATACTCATGTCATCCACATAATCATACAACCCTAGGAGCAGAGATGAAAGAGCCCTCACCTTGGCCAACCTTCCATGCAATCATCTCCTGTAACTTTAGTCTCCTCGGAGTCCCTGTTGCACTCTATTGCGCATCGTTGACCCTATAAGAACAACTTTTACTTAATTAAAGTTATTACTTAGCTTAACTTGTTATTTATCTCTCCATTACTCCCACCTGTAGTCCATGGTTGCCACAGAGTCAAGCTCTTGGTCTTCTTGGACTTCTCTATCCCAAGTTATGCGTATCCTTCCTCGGACACTTGACTTACTCGAATATAACACTCTATTTGAGTGTTTCACATACTTGGATTTGAGTATTAGACTTCTATCTAACTTGTATTCACATCTAAGGAAGCTTATCTAACTTGATTGGAAGGAATCCTAATTTTAGGAAGGTCTAATCATTTTGATTCAACTTGTGTTCTTACTCGGGTTCTAAGAAATCTAGTTTCTAAACCTCAATACACCTCTAATGCATCCTAGTTAAGGCTTCCTAATAATTATGAAGGAATAAAATTACAATTTTAGAATTTGGACTTCATTGTTCCACAAGTTTCCATCCTTGAGAAGCAAGAAGGTACTTAAAATATTTTTTGATTAATATTCAGAATTATCCTTGGGTGTTTAAGATTGAAAAGAAGAGGTTTTAGCCTTCAACATCACCCTTAAAGCATATTTGGGCAAACCGACCAGGGACCCGACATGTTAATGCCAAGGTTCAACCTTAGTAACCTCAAGCCAGCTCTTCACGGGTCTTGTTCAGTTAATATGTCAACCATATAATTTTAATTATACCAATCCAAGCCTATTTACTCAAATCCAAGCTCAATCCTAATTATCAACAATTTCCCCAATTTATGAATAATTAGAATTTTAACCCCAAATCCTTCCAAATTCGAATCCAGCTAAATCCGATGTTATAGCCACGGTTCTTACCCCAACTAGGTGTTCAAGAACACTTTCTAGGTCTCAATCTACCCTCGAAAAAACTCAATTGAAGGTGAATCAAAGATCCCTAAAAATGGAGAAATTGAGGGTTTTGAATGAAATTGGGGTTACCAACCTTGATTCGATTGGTGGGAGGTGTGGAAGATGTTGGAGTCGAGCTCCGGTGGTCGTGGTCGGCGTCAGACTGCTCTCTCCGGCGAGTTTTCCGGCGAGCCTCTTCCTTCCCCCTCTCCTTTCTCTTCTTGCGTGACCCTCTCTCTCTCTCTCTCTCTCTCTCTCTCATGGACTCTCTCTCTTTCTCTCATCCCGTGGCTCTCTCCCTCTTTATTCTTTCTTTTCCTTTTAATTCTTCTCTTTAGTCCCACGTGCCCCCTCTCTCTTTTTCTTTCTTTTTTTATTCTTCTTCCTCCCTTTAATTTCCTAAACCCCACGGCCCCATTTTTTTTTGAATAATTATATTAAATAAATAAATAAATAAACATAATTAAAAATACATTAACTAATAACTAAATAAATAATAACTAATATGTATTTTTAATTTAATCCCTTTTCCTATTAAATTCAGGTTTTCAATTTCTTAAGTCCTGAATTAATCCCAAAAAAATATTTTCTACTTTTTATTTTATTTTAAACTTCAAAAAATTTTCTCGGGTATTAAAATCTTTGAAAAAAGATTTCCTTTCCGGTTTCTTTTAACTTTCATACTTTTTCTATATTCTTTTTAAAGTTTTAATTCCTAGCCCCGAAATAAATCATTCTTTAATCCTAGAAATTTTACATAAATCATTCTTTAATCCTCGAAATTTTCCGGAGTATCACACTTGTATCTATTCAATTGAGGTTCTGAGCTATGCTCGCTAATGAAGTAGCTCCTCTTGCAAGTCATATACTAGTTATGTGAGACATAAGGAAATTTGGGAATTTCCCTAGGCCCAAGCATTCCAAAGATTTTGCACATCAAGTCTGCGGGAATGCCTTTTGGGTTTGTAAATAAATCTTCCATTCTATGAAATCATGTATACTAAAATATATAATTGGAGCAAATATGGATCAACACTAATGTTACGTAGACAAATTAAATAAATATTAACAAAAAAGATAATATAGGTCGTCAACCAAACTATTTTATATATAATGCATCCATACGTAAGTAGTTGAGAATAATGTATCGGAAAATGCAATGTATTGTTTATTTTGATCAATGAAAACAATAACATCTATACATATGTTGTATATGGATTGAAATTATCACAAAAATTGGTATATTATTATGAAAATTGCATCATGTGAATTAAAGAAAGATGCATACCGTACAGATAATGAAGAGTAAAAAGAATAAGATAATAATTCCTGACTAAAAGTGATGCCAATTCTACTTTGGACCTTTCTTACTTAACTATAAGGTATAGTGGAGTAGAGGGTTTATATAGTCAAAATCAATTGGGAATAAGGAAGAAATAAACAATCATTATTGCAAAATTAATTAGCAGTCAATTGACGTTATAAGTATAATGGAAAATCCAAAAGTTGACAATAGTTTAAATATTTAGTTTATATGTGTAATACAATAATTGACATTGAGCAAAACACGCATGATTTAATTTAAATATTAAATATTAATCACAATATATAAGGGATACACTTCATAGGGTTTAAAATAAATTTGCTATGCTTTTAATTATATGATTATTATAATTCAAAAATCATAATCATATTAGCAATCACAAATTGGCTATTCAGTTTTAATGTATACAATTATATAACTTTCACTACTATAAACAAAAAAGCCTATACTAGCAGTTCAAATTGCTGCTATAGGTGTTGAAAACTGCCCCTGTCACTATAAACTTATACTAACAAATGCACAAACTGTCGGTATAACTTCTTTATATGGCAGCATAAGCAAAATTGCTGCTACAACATCACTAACGGCTGGTATCGACATGTTTTATAGCAGAAAAATACACAACTGCTGGCATAGACATGTTTTATAGCAGCAAAGCACACAATTGATGGTATGGACATTGAACAATTGCTGGTATGAAATTGGAACAAATAATTGTCAAATTTAAAACTAGCGCTAGAGGCTACACACAGAGTTAATTTCTTACTTGAGGATAAAGAATGCCACTATCACAAGAAGTACAAAATTAATACTAACAAACTTCCTGTAGCTACTAAGTTCTAGGTACAAAAGTAGAAGACAACGAAAAAAGAAAGAAAAAAAAGAAGGGGGGATGAATCAATTCCAAAGCCTAAAAGCTACAATGCTAGTGAAATCATATACTATTCACATATTCATGTAGACACATTTCAAAAATTGAACTCATGGATATGACACTCCATAGACATCATCCAAGAGTGGTGAATCAAAGATATCTACCTCCCTCATATAAAGGTAGTCTCATCCTTTAATTTCTTGCACTTGTTTGACTTTTCCTTGACTCATATAGTGATTTTGATGGTATCTGTTTAACCATGGACCACTTTAACATATGAGAGAGAGGCGGATAATTAGTTTTAGCCAGTATAGAAATGATTCTAAAGTATAATTGCTGTCAATCAGTCATGATAACTTTTCATTAAAAATTTTTAAAATCAAAATATGCTAATAGTCTACCTGTGTTGAAAAATTGTTAGCATAATTCAGAGTTCAGACATCCATATGCAAAAGTGAGCTTACAGAATAAATATTTAGTAACAATAATAAATGTAAGTATATGGGCCAGTCCACCCTTGGTGGATTGGACCAAAGCCCAAAATTGATATTGGGGCACTTATGCAAATAAGGAATAATGTGGGTTGAATAAGGTGATTTTCACCTAAGTTAATTTTTGAAGTGGGAGCAGTTAAAATATACAGGATAAAAACGTGGGAACTTTTTATCAAAAGTATAACTGACGTAAAACACAATTTTATCTCAAAAGACTCAAAACAAACTTTGCTCTCAACTAGTCTCTTAGGTAGTTCTCCATCAGAGTGCATTTTCTGTGTGCACTGCTCTGAGTTCGACGCTAGTAACCGGAGTACGCGTGGATACCTGCAATAATCAAGTCAGATTCTACAGGTACGCCTGAATACTTACAGTGGCATCAGAGCCAGGTTACATGACTTTCACTGTGTTTTGTATGTGAATGTGCAATACATATGATGTGCGTGTTTGTAGTTCAAATATATGAATTCCATAAGTGGTTTTTTTCATTATTAATTGATGAATGCATGTTTTTGACTGCTAAATGAATTTTTGAATCACATGCTTATGCTTTAATTCAAACTCTAATAAGTCACAATATATTAAATGTCGAAACATTAGTCACCATGAAGTTTCAAGAAAATTTGCGTTCATTAAAACTACAATTTTAGGCTTTAAAATTATACCATCGCGTACAATGCGAATAATCAATGAAAATCGATATATGGTTTGCGTGAAACGAACTCCGAACGGAGACATTATGACTGTAACAAGTTTTCTGGCGAAGTTCGCCATTCACCATCGCCAAAATCTGGAAATTTGGAGGTTGAAGAAGATGACGGATATAGCAAAGGTTTAGTAACCTCTGCATTTCTTTTCATTGCAATTTCTCAAACCGTCACGAAAAACCGCTACTAAAAGAAACCCATATAAAAAAAATAATAAATAAAAATAAAATGGGCTAAGGCTCAAATCTGTTAATATAATAATTAAAAAAAATTTTTGGGCTAGGCCCAAAGTATATTAACAAAATAATTAAAAAATGGTTAATATAATAAAAAATTTTTTTTGGGCTGGGCCAAAGTATATTAATAGAATAATAATAAAAAAAAATTGGGCTTGGCCAAAAATATTAAATTAACAAATTAAAAAAAGGGGGAATAGTTATAGAAGTTCCACGTGGCACCTCTGACCAGCGTGTGGGGTACACTGTCGGACTCTTGTCGGCGAGAGGAAGTCGGCAAGGCGGTGGGTATCGCTGGTGGCGGTCCCTACGGCGGTGCGTGGTGTTCACGCGCTTATTATTAATTTTTTTTTCCTTTTCTTCGTGGGGCGCATTCGGCCTCCTACCATTTGTCTCTAAAAATCCCGAAAATTAATATTTTTAATTTGATATATAATTTGACATGTTTTGGACGTGTTCTTAGGTCTGTTTTGGAGATTTCTTGAAATTGTGCTTTTTTTTTATTTTAATTCTTTTATGCGAAAAGAAATAAAGAATTAACACGATTTTCAAAATAATTTATTTTCTGTAATATCCGGGAATATTTTAACTAGCATCGGAAATTAAATTAAATTAATTTAATTTAAAAGAGAAAAATGAGATGAAAAATACACTAGCCTATCACTTATTATGTTGTAGATATAAAATTTTTTAAATCCTAATATTTCTATATTTCTTTATATTTATTAATAAATTAGATTTATTTTCTTTTGATATGTATATATTAATTAATTATATAAATATATATGTAGAAAGGAAAAAGAATAAAGTAAGAGTAAATAAAAAAAAAAGGAATCAGAATGTTGTTTTTCTATTGTAGTATGTATATATATTAATTTATTATAATATATATATATATTAGATAGGAAATGAATAAAGGAATAAAAAAAGAAAGGGAAAAGGGGCGTGATATAGAAGCAGAGAAGAGAAGCACGATAGTGAGGGAAGGGAGGGCTGGTCACACGCACGGACGGTGAGGAGCAAAACGGAGAGGGAGCACGGGGAGCGAACGGGAAACGCGCATGGTGGCCGGACGTGCGAGCCGGTGCCGGAGTGAGTCGCCGTTCGCCTGAAACCACCTCCGTTGTGCTAGAGAGAGAAAGCAAAGTGAGAGAGTTTCTCGCCGGAAAACTCGCCGGAAAATGCCGTTTCTTCACCGGGGAAGGTAGCTGGGAGTCTCCTTTACTCCATATCGTCCTTCTAACCGGTTGAATCGAGGTGAGAAGTCCCGAAATTCTCAAACCCCAATTTTATCAATTTTAGGGATTTTTGGAAAGACCCCAATTGATTCAGTCTGAGTACTCGGGGTCCTAAATTGAAGTATTTGCATGCTAGGAAGTGAGTTGGAAGCTTAGAAACCGGAACCAAATTGATAGAATTTATCCGGGTTGGAAAAAGTGTAGGAAAATGTGGTTGTTAAGGTTTAAGGGTGTTGTGGAATGATTTGGGGTGCATTGAAAGGTTGAATGATAATTATATAATTATTAAAAATGATTGGAATGTACGAGGGATTAAAATCCGAGTAATTCCCGTCTCACCCGGAACCCGGTTCGGGGAAAAAGAGACACTTTTCCAATTTTAAGCGTGTCCGGATATGTATATGCATATGCATATGCAGGTAAGGTGCTGAAAGTTAATTCGGTAAATGGAAATTTTAGACAAGTAGAATTTATGACTCTCTTGAGTCATGAATTCAAGACTTGGGTAATAGGAATTTCATATGGACACATAGAGATGAAATTGGGTAACCTTGCATTCCCACCTCAAGGCTTCCGAATAGTGTGATTAAGCAAGGGTTGAATACGAATAGAAGCATGATAGGTGTTCCGAAAATTAGTTGAGGGCATTCCAAGCCAACAACTAGTCTATGGAATTAATTAGAAAGAACATGAGCATTAGCGTTACATGTACACTTTAGTGGTTGAAATTGCAAGTTTCTGAATCTCTCAAGTATATGTGTATAGGGCACCATACTGTGAGTGGACTTTCGGGCGCACCGAGAGCCGATCAGAGGGGCCAACCAGGTGAGGGACTTTCCAATCCCTGTCCTATAGGGTTGACTGCGGATATGGATATATGGTTTGCTTTCTTGCCTATTTGTAGGAATTACATGTTAGATAACATGCTATTGTTGTTCCTAAATTACAGTATATGTGAAAACGTGCTATATGTGTGTATGTGAATTGTAAAAGCAATGGTGGCTCAAGGAGCCTTATATGGAAAGAAGGTCCTCGGGACCTAAATGATATCGGGGGTAGGATCGAGTCAACTTTATTTGTGAGGGTCTTGTGATATTATAAACCAACCTCATTGTTGATCACCTGAAAAGGGTGGTTGTGAATGTAACTCCTTAAAAGAGATGAACATAGGTGACTTGTTTTGAACCGAGAGCTTCCGAATTAGAAAACCACTTGGGAATTTAGAGTTGCCTAAGAAGGAGAGAAATGAGTAAGCAGTGGTCCATATGGGTCATTTATGGTACAACGTGGAAACCGAGTCGATCACGGATAGTCCAAGTAGATTGAGTCTGTTTGTCTTGTGTCAACCCACAGAAATGTAGAGTAAATGAGTACACCACACTGTGGCTATTGCCTTGGGTAAACCGAGGTCAGATGAGTCGCCGACTATGCTCCAAGTGAAGTCTTGGGGTCAGACTATTGTTCCAAGTAAAGTCTTGGGACCAGGGGTTCCTAGAATGATCAACTAGGTTCCCATATTGCTCACGTGAGATATTGCCTTCGGGCCAGATTCCCTCCTAACGGAGATATTGCCTTCGAGCCAGATTCTCTCCTAACGGAGATATTGCCTCCGGGCCAGTTTATGATTACGATTAATTGAATACGGATGACCACATGGAATTATATGTTAAATCATGATATGACGTATGTATGAATTTAAACGTATGTAAAACCATGCTTTAAATTCTTTAGTGTGAATATGATATATGCTAATTGCCTGACCACTTAATATATGGAAACTCAAAACCTGTTATATGCGTATGTGTTTGTGATTGGCTCCCCTTCCCCAGTTGTAGTGGTACCCGCTACTACACCAGGGATGGGAAAGCCTCTCACTGAGTCTGTTTGACTCACCCCAATATTACATGTTACAGACACAGGTGGTATAGGCATCGGGAGCGCTTCCACTTCATCTCAGGGAGGCGGACAGACTTAGAGACCGCACGCATTGTTCGCGTGGGTAGTACAATTATATGTATTTTGTCAGGATGTATATGTATATGATTCATTTTGGTATAGCATCGTTTTGTACAGTTGCTATATGCATATATGTATATGTCACACTTTAGAACCGTCGGCTTCATACAGATTAAAGATTGGTCTTGTGGTTGGGAAGATAGGTTATGATATGCTGAATATCATGTGTGTATATATAGATATATATATAAATGTGACTTTTGCATGTGAATAGGATAGATCACACGCACTGAGCGTGTGGTCAATATGTAAATCTATATATATGTGTGACTGAATACTTGGTTGTGTGAAAATACGACTTTCGCATGTGAATAGGATAGGTCAGACGCATTGAGGCGTGCGATCAATATGTATATTTTATGCAGGTGTGTGATTGAACATATACGCTTGACTGTACACAGGGATTCTGCATGTGAATAGGATAGATCACCCGCCCTTAAGTGCGTGATCAATATGTATATTATATGTCGTGTGATTGATTATGTGTATACGTATAGACTGAAGCGGCGTTGAGCGAGCCGTGGATTCTATACTACTTAGGTCACCGGATAGGGATGACCATATATACTATATATTGTTTGTAATAGAAATGGGTAGTTACGCATATATAAGAATGTCAATCAGGGATTAGAGGCTTACGGGATAGGAGAAATCCTACCTCCCGTGCCGGTCACGGACGTCCGATAGGGGGTCGTGACATTTTCATTTTGTTTTCTAGGAAAACAATGAAGCAAGAGGTTTCATGTAATACCCGGGAAAATTCTTTTTCGGAGTTTAAAACGAAATGAAAGGGAAAGAAAAGAAGTAGAAAATATTTTTGGATTTAATTCAAGACCTAAGGAATTGGAAATCTGAATTAAATGGGGAAAAGAGAATAGGGAATATTTTTGGGTATTTACAATTTGGGATATAAGAGAAAATAAAATTTTAATTGGAAAGAGGAGGATTTAAATTGGGGATATGTTCCACCTCTTCTCTATTATAATAATAATAATAATAATTATTTAGTTATTATTTATTTATTTTATCTTATATATATATATATATTATTTTAATTAATTTTGTTAAAAGAAAGGGTAGGTGCCTTGGGTTATTAGTGAAATAGAAGGAAAGAAAGGATAAAAAGATGAGAAAGAGAGGGAGAGAAAGCCGAGAAGAAAAGGAAGAAAAGGGTAGGTACCTTAGATTGAATTGTTTCGAGGGTAGATTGAGACCTAGGAAGTGTTCTTGAACACTTACTTGGGGTAAGAATCGAGACTATACCCTTGGGTTTAGCCGAATTCGAATTTTGAAGGATTTGGGGTTGAAATTATAATTATTCCTAATTTGGGAAAATTGTTGAAAATTTGGATTGAGCTCGGATTTGAGTAAATAGGCTTGGATTGAAATTTCTGAAATTATATTGTTGAAATATTAGCTGAACAAGACCCGTGAAGAGCTGGCCCGAGGTTACTAAGGTTGAACCTTGACGTGAACGTGCCGGGTCCCTGCTCGGATTGCCCAATTACACTTTAAGGGTGATATTGAGGGCTCCAAACCTCTTCTTTTCAATCTTAAACACCCTAGAATAATTCTAAAAATGTTATCAAGCATCAAGAATTATTTTAGAGACTTTCTTGTTTCTCAAGGATGGAAACTTGTGGAACAATAAAGTCCAAATTTTAAAATGGCAATTTAATTCCTTCGTAATTATTAGGAAACCTTGAGTAGGATAGCTTAGAAGCACATTGAGGTTTAGTAACTCAAATCTAAGGCCCCAAAAGCAACTCAAGGAGAGCGATAAATGTACGTAACCATGTGCGAGGCACTTGAGACTCTCATAGAAGAGAGGGAAGACGGATAAGACCAAGGACTCGGTCCTTGGCAACGTCTAGATGCATTCTAGGCACGAGCATGTAGTATGCCTATGAATTGCATATAGTTGAGATGTTAACCACTTGAATGCATTCTTTAGGAAACCACGATTCGTCCGGAGCGGGAGTTACTCCAGGACAAACGCAAGGGAGCCATCCAGGTGAGGGGTTTCCCATCCTTGCCCTATAGGGTTGATGGAGGATGTGGATATGTGGTTTGCCTACTTGCCTATGTGTAAGAATTACTTAGTGGTTAACATGCTATTGTTGTTCCTAAACTGTTATATGTGAAAATATTTGTATATGTGTGTTTGACTACAGGTAAAGAGGTACTGAAGGGTATCCATGTGATGATATGAGATACGCTGAACAGAACAAGCAAGGGGGTAAGTTGTTGATTGAGTCCAATGTTTGGTTTACCCTATTAATTAGAAACTCATTAAAGAAATCGTATAGAAGTTGTTAGTAAACGTCGACGTTTTATGGTAATCAAACTTAGGAAAGACCTTAGAGCTAGGTTATGATCTAAACCAAGGGTTGGGAACAATATGAGGATTAATACGATCTCTTAATTGATTAGTGAGTCGTAGGGATGTTCACACTACCTAGGTAAAGTCAGTTTAGGATAGTAATGAGTAGATAGAGTCAATTAAAGAGTAAAAGATTTGCCCGTTGAGGCCATTGCCCTAGCCTGATATAAAAGCATGATACGAAGGTTTATCTTTGATTTTAATGTTATATTAGTATTGCCTGATCGTAATATAACATTTGATAAACTGGATTTTCATGCGCATGTGATTGTGGGTGTTTCCCTTTCCCCAGCTGCAGTGGTACCCGCCGCTACGCCGAGGATGGGAAGCTTCTCACTGAGTCTGTTTGACTCACTCCCTCTGCTTCAATGTTTTAGATACAGGTATCAGGCAGGCATCGACGTCCGGATAGTGATACGGACCTCAGACCATCCTTACGCATTTGTTCGCGTGGGTGGACTCCTTTTGGTTATTTTGATTTATTTTGTTGTACATATTTTAAGGTTGTAAGTGTTGTAAATATTTACAGCTTTTGACGTAAGTTAACTCTAGACTTGTCGGCTTCACATGTACTTAAAGACAGGGTCTAGTTTGGGGATAAACTAGGATATATGTATATATATATATATATATATATATATATATATATATATATATATATATATAAACTTCTGCATGTGAATAGGATAAATTGTAGGCATTGAGGCGTACGATCAATATGATATGGATATATATTATGTGTGCTTGCTGCATGTGAATAGGATAGATCGTACGTATTGAGACGTACGGTCAATATGATATTAATATTTACATTATGAGTGCTGATAAATATATCTATACACTGGATTGAGCTGAAGCGGTATTGAGCGAACCGCGGATTGCAGGTTAATTAGGCCACCAATGAGGTGTGGCCACTAGTATGATATATATATATATTGATTGTATAGCAGGGTAGTTATAGTCATGTTTACAGGATTAGGCTTACGGGTTCAGAGGTAAAAATCTATTCCCGTGCCGGTCACGTACTCCTGATTTGGGGTCGTGACAAACTTGGTATCAGAACCAGGTTATTCTTTGAGTCATGTGAAGCCATTGGTATGACCGGGTGTTGTTTTAACCTTCGTTGTGAAACCCGGGCACAACGTTGGAATAAACAGGAACTTGTGGGAGTACCCAAGATAATTTGAGTCAGTCTTTCTTTCATTCTTTCTTAATTTATGATAGATTATGTAAATGCTTAACAGGTGACATTTTTGTGCAGTACAGGGATGTCGCCGACTACTAGGCAGGCTAGGAGGGGCGGTAGAGTCCCTGTATGTACTGATGAGGAATCCGTTCGGGAGGAGAGAATGCCTCCCAGGGGCCGAGCTAGAGGCCATGCTCGCGGTCGTGGTAGGGCACAAGATAGAGAAGTGCATAGGCAACAAACCGCAGAGCCACAGGTTGAGAAGGGTGTTCCGTCAGTGGCTGAGATGCTGACTGCTGGATTTCAAGAGTTGAGAGCTGAAATGACCCGCCAAATTCAACAAGAGGTCCGCCGTTTAGTTGTCGGCGAGGAAGAGGAGCAAATGATATCGGCTGAACAGGAAACTGAAATGGTTGAGGAAAGGGAGGAAGAACCAAGAAGGGAATGGCAACTAAGGGACGTACACCGGGGACCGAGGGGAGTTCCGAGAGAATTGCCGATTACTAAATTCCTGAAGCTGAATTCGCCTACCTTTTGCGAAACCGAAACCAAGGAGGACCCTCAACATTTCCTCCGTGATATAATCAGAATTGGGCAGTTACTGAGGTGTCCAAGAGGAGAGATGGTGGAACTTGCCTCATTTCAGTTAAGAGGCGCTGCACGGGTTTGGTTTGAATCAGTACAGAAGAGATATGCATGGAGAGTTGCTCCTATGACCTGGGAAGATTTTCAAAGGGAATTCCTGGGGCGGTTTCTATCTGAAGGAACGAGGTATGCCAAGCATCAACAGTTTGAAGATCTGTGGATGACGCCGAATATGTCAGTGACTGAGTTTGAGCTGCAGTTCACGGAGCTACCTCAATATGCTCCAGAATTGGTTCCCGATGAGAGGGAGTTGATTAAGAGGTTTATCCACAGGTTGGTAGAGCCATTGTTCGCAGGTCTACTGCCACAGTGTGGTCAGTTTGAAACTCTAGCACAGGCTACTGATTGTGCCAGAGTAATTGAAAATAGAAAGAAGTTTGGGATGTCGGCAAATCTCAAGAATAAGTTACTAACAAGCAATGATGGACAGGGGTGGAAGAAGAAGCAAAAGACAACAGGTGGTTTTAGTGCAATCCCAAATTACGCAGGGCAAGTTGGTGGGCAATATGCTATTACCACCACAAGTTCTGGGAAGAGTAACACCCAAGGTGGGCAGAGGTTCCAAGGCAATAGTCAGGGCGGTAACCAGAAACCACAGTGTGGAACATGTGGGAGATTCCATTTTGGAGATTGTAGAGTCATAAAGGGAGGTTGTTACAACTGTGGTCAGTTCGGGCATATGGCTAAGGAATGTCCGCAGAGGAAGAGTAATACGAGTGTCAAGAGCAATCCTACTCTGGGTAGTACTCCAATTGCAGCCCCACCAGTTAGAATTGTACCACCCTAGACTAACACCGCAGGTGCGGGTCGAGGTAGAGGAGCAGGAGCAGGAGGTAGAGGTCCAGGTGCTCCAGGAGGAGGACAGGCACGGGTGTTTGCTTTGTCTCGTCAGGATGCACGTGCCTCAAATGCAGTTGTGACAGGTACACTTTCAGTATGCTCTCTCCAGGCCCTTGTATTATTTGATTATGGTTCAACACATTCCTACATCTCACATGCATTTGCACAGAAGGTTGAGAGGAACCCAACCAGGTTAAAGGAGACAGAAATGGTCTCCACTCCGATGGGTGAATCAGTACAAGTCAAGTACGTCTATGAGTCGTGTGTGGTTGTGGTCGAGGGTCATGAAACATTTGTGGACCTACGACTACTATACATGGTAGACCTTGATGCCATTCTGGGTATGGATTGGTTGGCATCTTGTCATGCAGTAGTTGATTGTAGGGCGAAGTGTTTGAAATTCAATATGCCGGATGAAGAGCCATTTATGGTGCAGGGTGATGGTGCTGCACCATATCCAAGTTTAATTTCGGCAATGAAGGTTTCCAAACTACTTGAGAAAGGGTGTAGAGGATATTTGGCTTTTGTAAGGGATACCACGAAAGAAGTTCTTCCCACGAATTAGGTACTAGTGGTTCGGGAGTTTCTTGATATATTTCCTGACGACTTGCCTGGTTTGCCGCCTGATCGAGAGATTGAATTTGAGATTGAGCTTTTACCAGGTACTCAGCCGATTTCCACACCACCCTACAGAATGGCTCCGAAGGAGTTACACACGCAGTTACAGGAATTACTTGATAAGGGTTTCATCAGACCTAGCTTTTCACCTTGGGGTGCACCAGTTCTATTCGTGAAGAAGAAAGATGGAACTTTAAGATTGTGTATCGATTACCGAAAGTTGAATAATCCACTTCCAAGAATCGATGATCTGTTCGACCAGTTGCAAGGTGCTAAGAGGTTTTCAAAGATTGATCTACGATCAGGGTATCATCAGCTGAAGATTAGAAAAGAAGATGTGCCCAAGACTGCATTTCGAACCCGATACGGCCATTATGAGTTTTTAGTCATGTCGTTCGGGCTAACTAATGCACCAGCAGCTTTTATGGACATGATGAATCGGGTTTTCAAGCCATTTCTAGACTGGTTTGTCATTGTATTTATAGATGACATTCTAGTCTACTCCAAGGATGCTGAGGAGCATGCCGAGCATTTGAGACTGACATTACAGAAGCTGAGAGAAGAGAAATTGTATGCTAAGTTTTCGAAATGCGAGTTTTGGCTTGATAAGGTTGCATTCCTCGGTCACGTGGTATCATCAGAAGGAATCCATGTTGACCCGAGTAAAGTAGAAGCAGTGAAGAATTGGTCCCAGCCTACCTCAATCACCGAGATTCGCAGTTTTCTAGGTTTGGCTGGATATTATAGAAGGTTTGTGCAGGACTTTTCGAAGGTTGCTGCACCTCTTACAAAGTTAACTCAGAAAGGGGTGAAATTCGTGTGGGATAACAAGTGTGAAGAGTGTTTTCAAAGCTGAAGGAAAGTCTCACCACAACACCGGTATTGCCTCTTCCTGAGGGCACCAGAGGATATGTAGTTTATTGTGATGCTTCACGAGTTGGGTTAGGGTGTGTTCTTATGCAACATGGCAAGTTGATTGCTTATGTGTCTAGGCAACTTCGGAAGCATGAAAAAAACTACCCAACTCACGATCTTGAAATGGCAGCGGTGGTATTACCTTGAAGATTTGGAGGCACTACCTTTATGGCGAAA
Organism: Senna tora; assembly: GCA_014851425.1. Classification (NCBI taxonomy): domain Eukaryota; kingdom Viridiplantae; phylum Streptophyta; class Magnoliopsida; order Fabales; family Fabaceae; genus Senna; species Senna tora. The sequence goes on from CM026269.1 coordinate 27,218,791, forward strand.
CATGTGAGGTATACGCAGACCACAAGAGCCTCAAGTACATTTTCGAGCAGAAAGATCTAAATCTGAGACAACGCAAGTGGATGGAGTTGTTGAAAGACTATGACTGCATGATTTTGTACCATCCTGGTAAGGCGAATGTGGTGGCAGACGCTCTGAGCCGAAAGTCAATGGGTAGCTTAGCCCATATCAGTGAAGTACGAAGGCCGTTAATTCGGGAAATACATGAGCTGAAACAGTCTGGAACTCACTTTGAAATTGGAAATTCCAACTTGTTTCTAGCCCACATCCAAGTTAAGTCAGCTCTAATCGAAGAAGTTAAATCCAAACAAGATCAAGACGCCGACCTCAAACAGATTAGAGATACAGTGGTTAAGGGGGAGAAGGACGACGTCCGATTCTCCATAGATGACAGTGGCATACTCCGGTTGGAGGGACGGCTGTGTGTACCTATGGTGGATGGCTTGAAAGAAAGAATCCTTGATGAGGCACACAACACAGCGTACACAATCCATCCGGGTAGTAATAAAATGTATCAAGATCTGACAGAATTGTACTGGTGGAACGGTATGAAGAAGGATGTGGCAGATTACGTATCTAGATGTCTAGTGTGTTAGCAGGTTAAGGCTGAACACCAAAAGCCCGCCGGAACACTTCAACAGATAGAGATTCCTGAATGGAAGTGGGAGAGAATTAATATGGATTTTGTGTCAGGATTGCCGTGATCACAGAGGGGATTCGATTCAGTTTGGGTAATCGTTGATCGGATGACCAAGTTCGCCCATTTCCTGCCAGTTAAGACCACTTACGGAGTGGGTCAGTATGCCCAGTTGTACCTATCAGAGATAGTGAGGTTACACGGAGTACCGGTGTCGATTATCTCTGACAGGGGGCCACAGTTTAGCTCTCAATTATGGAGAGCATTGCAGGAGGCATTGGGGACAAGGGTTGATCTGAGTACAACATTTCATCCCCAGACAGACGGGCAATCTGAGAGGACCATTCAGATTTTAGAGGACATGCTCAGAGCATGTGTTATGGATTTCGGCGGAGGGTGGGAGAAATACCTGCCATTAGCGGAGTTTGCCTACAACAACAGTTACCAATCCAGTATTCAGATGGCACCCTTCGAGGCTTTGTACGGCCAGAAGTGCAGGTCCCCGATTGGGTGGTTCGAGGTTGGAGAGGCCAAGTTGGTTGGTCCAGAACTTGTGCAGGATGCTTTGGACAAGATAAAGTCTATTAGAGAAAGGCTTGCCACGGCTCAGAGTAGGCAGAAGTCGTATGCTGACAACCGAAGGAGAGAGTTAGAGTTTGTTGTGGGTGAGCAGGTTTTCTTAAAGATTTTACCGATGAGGGGCGTGTTGAGATTTGGCAAGAAAGGCAAGCGAAGCCCAAGATACATCGGACCGTTTGAGATTCTAGAACGCGTGGGAAATGTTGCCTACCGTCTAGAATTGCCAGCGGAGTTAGAAGGAGTTCATCCGGTATTTCACGTGTCTATGCTTCGCAAGTACCTGCCAGATCCCTCTCATGTAATCCAACCTCATGAAGTACAGCTAGCCGAAGGTCTGACATATGAGGAGATGCTAGTGGAAATCTTAGATCACCAGTTGAAGAAGCTAAGATCGAAGGAAATACCATTGGTGAAAGTCTTGTGGCGAAACCATTCGGTTGAGGAAGCAACGTGGGAAGTTGAGGCTGAGATGCGCAGGACTTATCCTCACCTATTTCAAGACTAAGGTTAGTATGTTAATTGAAATTCGGGGACCGAATTTCTTAAGGGGGGGAAGATTGTAATACCCGGGAATTTTTTTTTCGGAGTTTAAAACGAAATGAAAGGGAAAGAAAAGAAGTAGAAAATATTTTTGGATTTAATTCAGGACCTAAGGAATTGGAAATCTGAATTAAATGGGGAAAAGAGAGTAGGGAATATTTTTGGGTATTTACAATTTGGGATGTAAGAGAAAATAAAATTTTAATTGGAAAGAGGAGGATTTAAATTGGGGATATTTTCCACCTCTTCTTTATTATAATTATTAGTATTTAGTTATTATTTATTTATTTTATTATATATATATATATATATATATATATATATATATTATTTTAATTAATTTTGTTAAAAAAAGGGTAGGTGCCGTGGGTTATTAGTGAAATAGAAGGAAAGAAAGGATAAAAAGATGAGAAAGAGAGGGAGAGAAAGCCGAGAAGAAAAGGGAGAGAAAGAAAAGAAAACGTAGAGAGAGAGAGGGTGGAGACGGATAGAGGAGAAGAAGAAGAAGAAGGGTTGGGGTTCGCCGGAAAAGTGACTGGGGAGAGCTAGCCGACGCCAAAAAAAGTTACCGGAGCTCGGGTACAACGTCTCCTACACCTTCCACCGATCGAATCAAAGGTTGGTAACCCCAATTTCATTCGAAACCCTCAATCTCTCCATTTTTAGGGATTTCTTCGATTCACCTTAGATTGAATTGTTTCGAGGGTAGATTGAGACCTAGGAAGTGTTCTTGAACACTAAGTTGGGGTAAGAATCGAGACTATACCCTCGGGTTTAGTCGAATTCGAATTTTGAAGGATTTGGGGTTGAAATTATAATTATTCCTAATTTGGGAAAATTGTTGAAAATTAGGATTGAGCTTGGATTTGAGTAAATAGGCTTGGATTGGAATTTCTGAAATTATATTGTTGAAATATTAGCTGAACAAGACCCGTGAAGAGCTGGCCCCGAGGTTACTAAGGTTGAACCTTGACGTTAATGTGCCAGGTCCCTGCTCGGATTGCCCAATTACACTTTAAGGGTGATATTGAGGGCTCCAAACTTCTTCTTTTCAATCTTAAACACCCTATAATAATTCTAAAAATGCTATCAAGCATCAAGAATTATTTTAGGGACTTTCTTGTTTCTCAAGGATGGAAACTTGTGGAACAATAAAGTCCAAATTTTAAAATGACAATTTAATTCCTTCGTAATTATTAGGAAACCTTAAGTAGGATAGCTTAGAAGCACATTGAGGTTTAGTAACTCAAATCCAAGGCCCCAAAAGCAACTCAAGGAGAGCGATAAATGTACGTAACCAAGTGCGAGGCACTTGAGACTCTCATAGAAGAGAGGGAAGACGGATAAGACCAAGGATTTGGTCCTTGGCAACGTCTAAATGCATTCTAGGAACGAGCATGTAGTATGCATATGAACTGCATATAGTTGAGATGTTAACAACTTGAATGCATTCTTTAGGAAACCACGATTCGTCCGGAGTGGGAGTTACTCCAGGACAAACGCAAGGGAGCCATCCAGGTGAGGGGTTTCCCATCCTTGTCCTATAGGGTTGATTGAGGATGTGGATATGTGGTTTATCTACTTGCCTATGTGTAAGAATTACTTAGTGGTTAACATGCTATTGTTGTTCCTAAACTGTTATATGTGAAAATATTTGTATATGTGTGTTTGACTACAGGTAAAGAGGTACTGGAGGGTATCCATGTGATGACATGAGATACGCCGATCAGTACAAGCAAGGGGGTAAGTTGTTGATTGAGTCCAAGGTTTGGTTTACCCTATTAATTAGAAACTCATTAAAGAAATCGTATAGAAGTTGTTAGTAAACGTCGACGTTTTATGGTAATCAAACTTAGGAAAGACCTTAGAGCTAGGTTATGATCTAAACCAAGGGTTGGGAACAATATGAGGATTAATATGATCTCTTAATTGATTAGTGAGTCGTAGGGATGTTCACACTACCTAGGTAAAGTCAGTTTAGGATAGTAATGAGTAGATAGAGTCAGTTAAAGAGTAAAAGATTTTCCCGTTGAGGACATTGCCCTAGCTTGGCACTAGGGTCAGTAAAAGACTAAAAGATTTGCCCATTGAGGCCATTGCCCTAGCCTGGCACTAGGGTCAGTAAAAGACTAAAAGATTTGCTCGTTGAGGCCATTGCCCTAGCCTGGCACTAGGGTCAGTTAAAGATTAAAAGAAATTGCCCGTTGAGGCCATTGCCCTAGCCTGGCACTAGGGTCAGTTAAAGATTAAAAGAAATTGCCCGTTGAGGCCATTGCCCTAGCCTGGCACAAGGGTCAGTTGAGTGATTTACAGTTTTCAAATGATATGTTAAAAGTGTTTGCTTGATTATAAGAAGCATGATAGAAAAGCATGATAAGTAGGCTTATCTTTGATTTTAATGTTATATTAGTATTGCCTGATCGTAATATAACATTTGATAAACTGGATTTTCATGCGCATGTGATTGTGGGTGTTTCCCTTTCCCCAGCTGTAGTGGTACCCGCCGCTACGCCGAGGATGAGAAGCTTCTCACTGAGTCTGTTTGACTCACTCCCTCTGCTTCAATGTTTCAGATACAGGGATCGGGCAGGCATCGACGTCCAGACAGTGATACGGACATCAGACCATCCTTACGCACTTGTTTGCGTGGGTGGACTCCTTTTGGTTATTTTGATTTATTTTGTTGTACATATTTTAAGGTTGTAAGTGTTGTAAATATTTACAGCTTTTGACGTACGTTCACTCTAGACTTGTTGGCTTCACATGTACTTAAAGACAGGGTCCAGTTTGGGGATAAACTAGGATATATGTATATATATATATGTATATATATATATATATATACATATGTATATATATATATAACAGTATAGATTGTACGCATTGAGGCGTACGGTCAATATGATATGGATATATATTATGTGTGCTTGCTGCATGTGAATAGGATAGATCGTACGTATTGAGACGTATGGTCAATATGATATTAATATTTACATTATGAGTGCTGATAAATATATCTTTACACTGGACTGAGCTGAAGCGGTATTGAGCGAACCGCGGATTGCAGGTTAATTAGGCCGCCAGTGAGGTGTGGCCACTAGTATGATATATATATAGATTGTATAGCAGGGTAGTTATAGTCATGTTTACAGGATAAGGCTTACGGGTTCAGAGGTAAAAATCTATTCCCGTGCCGGTCATGTACTCCCGATTTGGGGTCGTGACATTTCAAGCAGCGTTGAAATCACAAATCATACCTCGCTCGAATACTTTTGTGTGGATGATGATCCATTTTATATACCTTTGGATGAGCTTGAGGAGGACAATATTCCAGAGTATATTCCTCAGGATGAGGACCCTAAGGAGGACCCAGAGGAGGATCCTAAAGAGGACCTAAAGGAGGATCCCAAGGCGTTTCCTGAGCAAGATCAAATGGATGAGCCCGTGGAAGATCTTCAGGTGGAATTTGACGAGGAACCTCAGTAGAATTGAGACAAGTGACGAACTCCACACCGACATCGAAAAATTTGTTTCCATTGGATCCCATTCAGTTAGATCAAGAACTAATATTAAGCGACTCACTCACTCAATCTGATCAAACTGAAGTGGAGCAAGGAGAAGAAGTAAATCAACTCTTGACTCCTGTTGTAGCTATGGATGTAGCTGAAAGAGACGTAGTACATCTAAATAGTGAAGAAGACATTAAAAAATGATTAAAGAATACGTACATAACATGACCAATGGGAAAATAACAACATTTTATGTTAGAGTCAAAATATAATTTATAAGAGCAGCAAGACTTAGAAAGAAACCTGGAGGGCGCAGCCCCAGAAAATATGGCTGGCTAACAGAAATAGAAGACGCAATGATCGATCGACCTTTGTTGAAAGGAGAAAAACCCTATTATGAAAACTTAATGCTTGAGGCATTTAAGTATTTGTATTCTCATATGTAATTATGTAATTTTTTATTTTTGGTTGTTATTATTGGACATGTTTTTCATGCATGATGAGAATATATATTGAAATGCTTGTCATAAGTGGGAGCTTTTAGAAGAGAAGTCTTCTAAGAGTTTCCTAATTTTTCATAAGTGGGACCTTTTAGAAAACGAACCTTCTAAAAGTCACCTGAATAATTAATTAAATCATTCATATGTTTTGTTATTGTATAGAATGTAATAATGGTTGTTTGACTTTGTGTGATGGAAGGTACAAGCGTATTCTCTTGATCATGGATCTTACAATATTATTATTTTTTGATCAAGAATAATATGAACGTAAGACATTGTATACTTAAATGTGCTATATAAATAACTAATATGTTCTATGGTACGTTTCTTTTTTTTTTTAGAAAAGAACGTAGAGTAATGTGGGATAAGTTTGTCACAGAACTAAGAATGACAACCAAGAACATAATTGCTGAGTTAAACAAAAGGGAAAAGCTAAATGGAGACAACTGGGACATCTGGCATAGGAAGGTTCAATACATCTTAGAAGAACAAGATGCTGTTGATCCATTGACCACTAATTTGGTCGAACCGGAAGCTGGGAATATAGCCCAACATAGAAGAGATCTAAAAGCATACCAGAATTGGAAAATGAAGAATAGCATTGCAAGGATCACACTTCTGAGTGCTATGGTTAATGACATCATGTGTGAATTTGAGAAGCACAAGACTGTACAAGCTATGTGGATAGGCTTGAAGGATAAGTTTGGTGGTACTTTTACTACCAAACTAAGAAGGTTGACGATTAAGTTCGACACCTACAAACTCAAGCCAAACACTCCCATGAAACAACATCTGAGAGAGATGTCGAACACGATTAGAGAACTAAAGGAAGCTGGACATGAATTATCTGATGAGCAACAAGTACAGGTTGTCATCAGATCACTTCGTGGTAGTTGGGAGCATATGAAAGTGAACTTGACCCACAACGAGCACATCATTACTTTTAATGATGTGGCAAAGCACCTTGAGCTGGAGGATGAGAGATTGGAAGCTTACAAGGCCTCAGGACTGTGGAGATCGCGCCTTCGGCGGACTTCGTGGAGTTGCCACCATGTTTTCCATAAAACTTGGAAAAGAAAAAATAAGTTCAAAATCTTAAGTAAAAATGGTTTTTAAATTAGTTCAACTTGGGAGTTTGCTTGAGATGAGGGGAAGGTGTTAGCCATCCCACATCCCCTGTCCTAAGACGATTACCCCAAAATCAACATTTAAATTGTTTAGCCTTAAAAGAGTTGGAAAAGAACACAAAACATAGAAGAAAGCAAAGATGGACTTGACCTTGGATAAGAGCCTAGGGCTTACGTAGCCTCCAAGAGGGATCAAAGTCTACATAGTTCATGAGGCACGCATGTGTGTATGTGTGAGACGCTCATCAAGCAAAGGCTCAGATGGCATCCCAGTGCAATGTGCCTAAAGAAGCAAAGGCTTCTCGGCACATATCTACCATGCATTTACATTGAAACAACCACAATGGTGAGTGTGTGATGCTTATCAGGCAGCGCGCCCAGATGGCATGTAAACTAGTGCTCCTATAGAAGCGAAGGCTCCTTGGTGGCACTAGGGTTACAAATATCATGATAAAATGGTTTAAATAAACAACACAAGGGAGGCAGAAAGCATGCTTTTTTGCCTCTGAAGATAGGTTACGACCTAAGACAGGATAGGTCGCGACCTGCTGTCTCGGTCACGAGTCTCGAGGGCAGAGCAAAGTCTATAGGTCGCGACTTTCTGCAAGAAGGGTCGCAACCTTTGCATAATTTTCCTGAAGAGAAGATGCAACAGACAAACAGTGCCCAAAAGGTTGAAAAGGGTTACGACCCCTACACCAGGAGGTCGCGACCCACTTATGAAATCAGAGAAAATTAAAGATTTGGGGTTATTCCCCTTAGATCTTGGATGTGGAGGGGATCTCGATCGACCATCGGAGTGGCACGAAGCTTGGCTCCTATCCCATTGATCAAAAGTATGATTTTAGAAGAAAAAGAGATCTTAAAAAAGACGAAAAGTATGTGGGTGAGGAAGAGAGATGCAAGGGTCTTACCAGTGACTCAGTAATTTGGCAGAGCTTCGGCCTCTCTAGATTTCGTCTTGACAACAGTGGTCTAGCTTCTTATTTATAGTGATCTTGGAGGATCATATAAAAGGAAAGTCGGATTTGAGTTATAAATGCCTATAGGTTGCGACCTATAGGGGTATATGTCACAACCTATAGTAGATCTGGATTTGATCCGGATCTAGGCATTAATTTTATTAGGTCGTGACTTATTATGGCACAGGTCGCAACCCAATGCTAACTCAACAAATAGGTCGAAACCTGTCTTGTTTTAGGTCACGACCTGCCCATATTTTTTCACTTTCGGTGGTCAGAAAAAATGGGGTGTCCACAGAGTCCCCCTTTACTCTTTTTCGTTTATGAAAGGCCTCTTTGGGACTTTGATTAAGAAATATAGCAAAGATAAAATGGAAACCATATTTTGTCATATCTTAAAACACTTTTCAATATGAACCCAAAACACAAAAAGAGCAGCTTGCAGCCCGTAAATACAAGCTTCATACTCAGCCAAGTTGTTAGTGCACTCAAAGTTGAGTTTGACTGCAATGGGGAATTGTTTCCCATTTGGGGAGATGAGCACGACTCTGATCCCATTTTCGAAGATATGCACTGCTATATTAAAATACATTTCCCAACCTTTTGAAGGGGGCTCTTCCTCTACGAAATTTAAGCTTTTGTTAGGAAATGGATAATCTAGAGTATGCTCCTCATTCAGCGGATTGGTGGCCAAGTAGTCTGCTAACGCTCCCTTTGACTGATTTTTGCATGACGTGCTTAACGTTGCCAAAAAAACCTGCCATTTGGAGACACGTCTTGATTCATGAGGACTTTCGAAGATATATTTAATGGGATCCATGCGGGATATGAGGAAGGTCTCATAACAAAGCATGTAATGCCTTAGCCGTCTTATAGTCCATATCAAGGCACATCAAGTCTTGTCGATTAGAGAGTACCGTGATTCGTTGGGATCGAACTTCTTGCTCAAATAGTGCACTGCTTGCTCTTTCCTTGACACCGAGTCACATTGTCCCAATATGGCTCTCATCGACTCATCAAGTATTGTTAAGTACAGCAGAAGTGGTCTCCTTGGTGTGGGTGGTACCAATACTGGTGGACTAATAAAATACTCTTTGATAGCATCGAAGGATTGTTGACATTCCTCATTTCATTAAGTGGATTGATTCTTTTTGAGAAGCTTGAACAAAGGGGCACAAGTCACCATCAAGTTACATATGAAGTGGGCGATGTAGTTCACCTTGTCTAGGAGGCTTTATTACTTGTTGCTCAGTAGTAGGTGGTGGCATGTCTCGAATAACCCTGATCTTGTCTAAGTCCACTTTGATCCCTTTTTGACTAACAATGAAACCCGGGAGTTTTCCAGATTGAGCACCAAATATACACTTGTTTGGATTGAGCCGTAACTTGAATTTTTGCAATTTGTCAAATAGCTTCTCTAGGACCTTGATGTGGGTCTTATCTTCAGCTGACTTGGCCACCATGTCATCCACGTATACTTTAACGTCTTTGTGGATCATGTCATGGAACAAGACTACAATGGCTCGCTGGTATGTAGCCCCAGCATTCTTCAGCCCAAAAGGCATGACTTTATAGCAATATGACCCCCACTGTGTAATAAAAGTGGTCTTTGCCTTATCCTCACGGTGCATGGGTATTTGACTGTAACCGGAGTACCCATCCATGAACGAGTAGCGGAAGCTACCAACTGTATTGTCCACCAGAACATCTATATGAGGAATCGGGAAGTAATCCTTGGGGGAGGTCTTGTTGAGGTCTCTGTAGTCCACGCACATCCAGACCTTCCCATCTTTCTTTGGGACAGGGACTATAATTGCCATCCACTCGGGGTAGACAGATACTTCTAGGAAATCGGCGTCCCATTACTTTTTTACTTCCTCCTTAATCTTGAGGGACATATCGGGTTTCATGCGCCTCATTTCTGCTTCTTAGGCTCCATGTGAGGAAAGATGGGTATCTCGTGGGATGCAATTTCAGGGTCTAAGGCAGGCATATCTTGATATGACCATGCGAACATATCCACATACTCTTTCAATAGTATAATCAAATCTTTCCTCTCAGGGTTGTCGACAATCTTCACTTCCTCTTTGTCATCTTTAGTCCCTAAATTTATGACTTCGATTACCTCTTGGTGAGGACCATTCCCCCTCATCAAATTCGACCATCTTGGTAAATGCGGGAGGGATATCCTCATCATTAGAGGCATACTCATATTGCATATGTTCGATATCCAGGGATTTATAAAAACCAGGGATCACCACATTGGGCGAGATCTTTGAGAATTATAATTCCCTGAGGGCAAGATAAAATTGAAAATTAAGAGTAAGACAGGAGAAGGGAAGAAGGAAAAGCACGTAAGTACTAAAATTTGGTAAAAATGCAAATCACTTTTATTAAAATTGAAAGATAACAACGAATAAGCTCGTAAATGCATTATTCTTTGGTCTAAACCTAGAGCTTGATTTTAGACCAATCACAATTCAAACATTACTTGGAACTACAAATTGATAAGACCTAGTCAGCCTCCGTCCAAGCTAGTTCCTTCATCTGAGCGCCAAATGAGGCGGTCTCCATCGTCGGTTGCTTCTTGGTTGATTGTAGAGACATGATTGTCTTCTTTTGCTGCTTTGGCAGGCACGAATAGTTGAGATAGGCACAGACACCTCTTGTGGATGCTCACATTACGTCTTGACCCAGTATAGCCAAGGATGAATTGGGCTTCTCGCTCTTTTGGTTCAATACATCTTGGCATACTAGCTAACGCAGGACCCAATCCGCGCCTTTGTTGATACCCCTGCTCGATCATGATCCTCACAGCTACGCTGTTAATTTGAAAGGCAATTCCTCGAGCTCAAGCCCTTGAAAAGAGAAGTCCAGAGATTCCTCAACACTATCAATGAAAGGCACGGGAGATGGGTGGCTAATCAACATACTTTCTTCACCCTTGATAGTGATAATCCTCCCTTCTCGCATGAACTTGATCTTTTGATGGAGGGTGGAAGGGACTACCTTGGCTTCATGAATCCAAGGTCTACCGAGCAGCATAGTGTAGGCTGCATCTACTTCCATAAGTTGAAAGCGGATGTCGAAAGTGAACGTCCCAATTTCTATAGGGAGGGTAACTAATCCCATGGCCTCTCTCCACGTTCCATCAAAGGCACGGACTATCATATTGCTTGTATCGATGCGTGTTGACTCGATTGCAGTTGTTGGAAAGTGTCGACAAGTAGCACATTGAGGGCAGACTCCCCATTGACAAGGACCTTCGCTATTGTGAATCCGTAGCATTTGACAGTGATGTGCAAGGCCTTTGTCCCTGGGCAGATTTCTTCATCTCTAAATGATAGGATTAACGCATTTTTGGTGGCATTTAGCAAATTCACCATGTTCTATGGTGTGATCTTTGTAGGACATGAGCATTACCAAGAACTTTCAAGAGGGATTTCCGGTGTATCTCTAAATTGAGCATGAGAGATAGCATTGAAATCCTGGAAGGAGTTTTCTTTAGCTGCTACACAATATCGTAGTCACTTTTCTTGACTACGCTTAAAATTCTTTTTCTAACTTAACCCTGACCTTAGCAGTGTCCTCCTTTGGTGGATGTTCAGGGGCACCATTTTCCTTGGCGGCCTTAGAGGTTTCTTTTTCTTTTAATGCTTCGGGGGTGTTCGCCTCTTTAAGCTCTTCAGGGAGATTCCTTGCATATATACATCCACTTCTTGTGAGCCTTTGACTTTCATTAATATTAGCACTGGTGAGAGTCTTACTAATTTCCACATTCTTTCCCCCAATATCCACGGCGGCTTCATACCTCCACGGGATTGCCTTGTTAGAAACATAAGGCATTGGCCTTGGTGGGTAAATAGTTGTTTGCGGGTGCGAAGAGGTTGACTTGCCTGGTTTGCTAATAGTAAAAAGCGGAGATAGTTTGAATGGCTGTGTAGGTTGCGAAGGAGCCTTTGCGGTAGGAAAGTTAATTGTGAAAGGTAATGCCATTCTTGTATTCTCATTAAACTTTTCTTCATTAGTGGTAGCGCAAGTGTGAACTTCCTCCATGGTCTTCTTTATGGTGACAACACCAAAGCGAATATGTTCTTGGACCAACCCTCTCCATTGTGTACACGTGTTAGTGGTATGCCCCTCACAGTTGTGGTAGTGGCAAAAATCATCATGGTTTGAATGCACATGAGGGACATGGCTGGCAGCTGCTAGGGTTATGTAAATTTCCTACGGAGTAAAGGAAGTTTGGGTGATGTCCTTGAATGAGAACTCAACTTCTTCTATAGCATTTGCTCCATGTTCAGGTAAAGGGTTATTGGTAATATTTGGCAAATTGATCCACCCCGCATTGATCATTTCTAGCACATGATTCTTCAATAGATCATAGGTATCGATGGAGTGTCCTTTGGTTCCTTAGTGATACACACATGATAACTTTGGCTTAAACCACGCTGGATAGGGTGGGTGCCATAGCCTTCCAGGATTAGCACACATCATTTGCTGTCCTTTCAAATATTCAAAGAGTTCTGCTCTGGTGAGTCCAAGCTCAAGTAATCCCTGTTTCTTCTGTTGTTTTTATTGTTCCCTTGGGGTTGATTTTGCTATGAACTTCCTTGATTTCCCACAGCGTTGACAGAAAAAGTTTGAGGAGCACTTTGCACAAGGTTCATACTTTCCTTTTTCTTCTTTCCATAATTGGAAGAGTAGTTCTTCTTTGGTGGCGGCGTCTCTTTGCTTTTATAGTCAATATCCTCGCCTATTGTGACAAGATTAGTAAAATCACGATGCGGGTGGCCAAAACATCATAGGCAGGGTCATTCAATGCCTTTACAAAGTAACGACATGTTTCCCTCTTGTTCATGGGGGGTATAACTTCGACAGACGCCTCTCTTCACCTGGATGCATATTCACGAAATGTCTCACTTGGCCTTCTTTTGAGGGTGATTATACTCTCCCTGGTCATTTCACTGTGGATGTTGTGTCTGAAATGGTTACGGAAGACCCTTATCAAGGTAGGCTAAGATTTCATTACCTCATTTTCCTATCTCATAAACCATTTATAGCCTGCTCCCTTCAAGCTGTTGTGGAAATGAGTGAGGAAGGCAGACTCTGAGCTATAAGTGGCCATCATTGCGCGATACCCCTTGACATGGTGATCTGGGTTGGTGGTCCCATCATAATTCTCAAGTAGTGGGATTTTAAATTTGAGTGGTGCCTGAATTTTGGGGAAGCTGAAAAGAGTGACATCATCTTCATCCCCTGATTAGGTGGCCATCTTGAGGGCCCAGCTTACCTCTTTGGCAATTTGTTCCCTTATTCCTTCGGAAGTTTCCTCATCTTAAGGTTGTTTTCCTTTTTTTGCCTTTAAGGCAGCCAATATAGGAGCAGGGTTGATCAAAATGCCTTCGCCTTTCTTTGGCAAATTTTCTGCCAGTATTTCCTCATCATACTCCTCTTCACTGTCCATAGGGACTGTGGGTATGACATGGGGCTTCTTCTTCTCTTTGGCGGTCTTGTCTGAAGGCTCAGCTTGATATTGATTATTTTTGGTCAAGAATGCCATAATATGATCAATCTTGTCATTTAGGCTGGCCACTTGAGCATTAATGCTGTTGAGACCTTTCTCCATCTCAGCTATCTTGGTAGCAGACTTGGCAGCTTAGGACTCCATGCGAGCTTTCTGGTCACGAGTATAGTACTGATAGATGGGTTGTGCAATATTGGTCATGTACCTGTCAAAACAATGTTTTCATTAATTTTAAATTCTTCAATTGATTATTTTGTTAATGCCAGTAATTATGAGCCTCGACCTCCCTTCGACCTCTCCACTAACATTTATTCCTAAGGAAGCCATATATTTGTTTCTTATATTTTGAATTACATTTGTAATCCTACTACCACTTCTTGGTGGTTTCTTTCAGCGCTTTGTCCTCCGAATAAAGTTTTTCCAAATCCACCCAATAGCACATCTCGCAATAATCACAAAGAGAATTGTGGGCCTGGCACACCTCCTCTGAACCTTTCTTACGGTTTTCTTCTTTTCCTTTCTTCACAGCTATGCGTCTTAACCCAGCTATTTCCATTTTGAGGATTTGGTTTTCCTGTAACACCCGCTTAATTCTAGCAATTAATTAAATTTGATTAATTAAAGATATGGTTGTTAATAATTTGTTTTAATTTAAAATGCTTGTGTGTTACCTTGATTGATGCATTAATTGCATATAGTTGCATTATATTGAGAGTTAGGACTAAGTTGAAAGAAAAAGTCAAAGTTGAGGACTAAAAAGAAAAGTGAATCAGGAAGTGGCGAAAGTGTTAAATTGATAGAAAAGATGAAGAAATGAGGAACTGAGTGACAAATGATTTATTAGATAGATGAGAAATTAAATTGGCAAGAAATGTAGAAATTGGGACTTTAGTGAAAAGAAATAGAACTTTATGGGGTGAAAGAAAATAAGAATAGATAGTGGAGGGGGGAAAGAGCCATTTCCCCTAGTCAACATTTTAAACCATCCCCACCCTCTCTTAGTCGACACCCTCACTCCCAAAATAGAGCAAGAAGAGCTTCCAAACCCTAGGAGAGCTCAAAGGGAGGAACATGGAGATTTTAGGTGGTGGGTGGCCGGAATCCGGTGGCCAGTGACCGGAGCAACACTCAAGTGACATTTTCAAGCTCCATCTTCATCTATATTTATCCATCAAAGGTAGGTGAAGCAATCTTCCTCCATTCTTGATGTTGTTTTTGAAGCTCATTGAAATATTTCTTCACTTTGATGATAATGGTGGCATAAACTTGCATTCTTAGTTTTTCTACATTTCTATTGGATGTATTTCATGATTGATGTGCTGGATTTGTTGGTTGTATAATTTGGAATGTAAGATTCATCATGTTCTTCACTTTCTAGAGTTTAAAGACTTGTTTGATGTTGTTGCATCTTGTTTGAGCTTAGATTGATGGTGTTTTGTGGAAGGAAAATGTTGTGGAAACTTAAGAAACTAAAGTCCATCATTCAAATATACATTTTAAGGATTGAATCATAGGATTCATGGAAGGAAAGAAGGAAAAATCAGGTTTAATTTAGACAAATTCGTAGAGCATGTTTACAGCCATAAACTGAATTGTTTTGAATCTGACCTTCCTCTCCTTAAACGTGTTTTCTGAATTCGTTTCTTGATGGATTTAAGTGATTCCAAAGCCATATTACTGCTCTTAAATGGCTCAAATACTTGCTGAAATGAATTGATAAACAGAATATATTATGTCTAAGGTTGATTTAGGAAGAAGAATCAAATCATTTCATTTAGTATGGAAGGAGATATGCCCATTTTAATGAAGCTTGCCAAAATTGCATTCTGTTTTGAATCTGACCTTGCTCTGTTTAAATGTGTTTTCTAAATTGGTTACTTGATGGATTCGACTGATTCCAAAGCCATATGAAATCGAACATTCTAATCTTTCTAAGTTGTATTTTTACTGAAAATTCCAACGGTTAGATTTTCTGGGAATTGCCTCGAAAGTTAGCGGTTCTGTTTACACACCACCAAGATTCTAGTTTTTGAAAAGTTGTCATTTCCTTCTTAATTTGAATTGTTTATTTTCCTTCAACTAAAATGAGTTTAATACTCAATATTATCTTCTTTTAAGACTCAATTCTTCCCCTATTTCAAATGAACTTTGTTCCCTCATAGCTAATGAGTGTTATAACCTCTTTTGGAATTATTCCTCAGACTCAACCTTTTACTTATTCCAAATGAATTTTCTTCTTCCACTTCAAGTGACCTTCACTTTTTCCTTCAACTTCTTTAAATGAGTCTAATCAACTTTTAAGTGTCATTTCAAAGCCCAAACAACATCCTAGATAAAGATTTACATGATGAAAATTATGGTAACATTGATCATTGGATTCTAAAAAGGGAATTAGAGCAAAAATGACAGAGAAATGAGGGGAGTAGTTCTAGTGCAATTCTAGGAAGAGTGAAGCTTATGTTTGGATGACTGGTGGTTGGTATGGGACGGTCATCGGTTGTCCCAAGGAGGAGACTTAATTAAATTATTTTTGAAAACCCTTGTTGATTGCGAATTCTAAGTTAGTGAACTCTCATGGCCATTTTGAGGGTCACGTACTTTGAATTAGGCATAATCATGGCTTAGGCTTCATTACCCTAGTGATTGTATTAGTGACTAGCGTACCGGGGAAATGATCCACCACAGTGGGTGGTGATTCCTTAGCCTCATGGCCCGAACAAGAATGGGAAACGGTCATCAGGATACGATGGTCCGGGTTATTGGGATACATTAACCAAACCCTATAATTTGGGGCGGGTGTGATCTATCTTTTGATGAAGGTAGTGATCCCATAAGATGAACCAATATGGAAGGGAGTCATTCGGGACACGGTGGCTCGGATCATTGGGATACAATGGTAACCTTCTATTTGGGTAATGGCCATTCGGGATACGATGGTCAGGGCCTTTGGGATACATTGGTCCAGTTAGTACTCGGATCCGGCTGAGGGACGCCTCAGATTGTACTAGAGTTGTGGCAAGCTACCACAAAGAGAATTGCTTTCATTCATGTGTGCTGTAGGGGTACGTGGAGTTGTTCGCTGGGCGGCGCTCCCGATGACTCTTGTTTTCTCTTTGATTTGACATTGATGTGTCATCTATTTCTCTTAATTCCATATATGTGTAAGATGGATCATGTTACAAGATGATATATGATTTAATTGAAACTCTCTATATCTCTTATCTGTACAACCGTAGTAAACTTAGCACATAAGTTTTAGTCATGGCTGGATAAGCATGACGTCAGGTAAAGGAAAGTTATATTACCTCCAATAGTTAAAGTTTTCATATTTTATAAATAAGAAGAATGCAATGAGTTTCCGTAAAGAATACGGTGGTACATGCCAGTAGTTTTTAAACTTAGATTGCTATACCTACTGAGATTTATTCTCACTTAGTGCTGGCATGTATCAGATGAATAGGTGACTGATGGGAATTGGAGCTTGAGGTAGATGGGTACGGACCCCCAGTAGTTTTAGCTATATTGACGTGCATCATAGGAACTTCTGACAAATAGACTTTGTGAGACTTATGATTGTTCTGACATAGTGTTTTTAGAGGGAACCTGAGTGGTAGGATTGTTGCCTTCGGTTCCCAAGATTGACTAACTTATATATATACTATTATCACACTATATATATTTATGTAAAAGATGGTCCTGCGTGTGTATGAATGTTTTAATTTGTTTCCTGATTTTATATTTTCTTCCGCTATAAGAATCAGGATAGAACCCGAGAGTGATGATCCGAACCGAAATGAATATTTTGTAATAACTTGATAAAAGTTTTAAAAATTACTCGGGTAGAGGAATTAGTAACACGCTTATCCTATGTAATTATACTTATATATATTATTAATCCACTAAAAATGGACCATAGGATAAGAGGGTGTTACATTATTGTATCAGAGGATACACTAACTAGGTAGAAAGGGTAGTATTCCTCAAGATAAGGACAAGGTCAGGTTAATTAGCTGAACCTAGGCAGTTGGCTAACCTGTATTTATTTTGGACTTGAGGAATGAAGTGATAGTTTTGGGTAGACAACATATCTTGTTGGAGTCATGTTTCCTTACTTAACAATGTGCCATTGAGATTATCTACCTCAATAGTCTTTGTTTTGTAGTGTGAGATATGATTCCACTTAGACAGAATGTTGAACTGGATTCAGGATCTGTGGGTGACCTTGTTGGGGTGATGTAGACTCCAGAAGGTGTGGCATGCCATAACCCAAGTCCTCAGGTAGCTTTGAGAAGTAGGAATGATTAGTTGTGACAATAAAAAGGACCAACAGAAACCCAGACCACCCTAGGTGGATAATTTCCAATTTTTCAGAGGATAGACTTTCCCCAAAATGAGTGAGTTGAATTGGAAGCGATTAAGGAGATGATTGTAATCCTTGTGTGTTTGTTATTTGATGATTATTTGAATCTTTTGATTTGTTTAAGAGTTTGAACATAGCTAGAAAGGAGTTAAGTTGTTGATGGAAGTCTAGGGTGACTAACTTACTTAGGGTACTCTTGGCAAGGTATCCCTAAAGAAATACATTGAACTCTTCTCATTCAAAGTTGAACCCCGATGGATCGTGAGAGAACCATGTATCCAGAAACTACATTGAACTCTAAATTTTTGAATGTTGTTGCCCCTTGGGCGATTTGAAACTTTTGTTGTGTTAAATTGTAAGGGTTTCACATAGTGATCAAAGTGAGAGTTTATAGTTTAAGGGTAAAGAAATGGCTGAGTCTAATGATTTGATCAAAGGTAAATGTTTGATAAATAATGTACCTTTATTTGTACTGTTTTTATGCGGGCATTTCTTACCTCTTTATGACTGGTGAAGGAAGGAAAGAGTTGTAACTTCTATGTTTTGCACTGGTTAGATTTGACTATATTCTTGAACTGGATCGACTATCCCATAATTATATGGTCCTAAACTATTTTTTTATATATTGGTGACTTTATGAATACTATACCTGTATTCAAGGGTATAAAAGAAATGATCCGAATGATAAGCTTTCTGTAGTCTTCTTAAAGTTACCTCTGCATAAGCTCCATAGATTCTAGTAGTTAAAGAATTTCTTGATGTCCCTAAGAGAGATTCTAAGTTTTCAACAGGAAAGAAAAGTACAATTCTCTAAAAGAGTTAGTTTCATGAATAAGACCAATTTTTAGGAAACCACAAAGGGTATCTTATTTAGAGTTAACCAAGGTGACACATGCTTATTGATGGAAGAGGATTATGCTATTTAAGATCGATTTGAAGTGTTTAGTGGCACTGAAAACATTGATTACCCCCTGGCCATAGGAGTTGAATATGAGGTAAAGAGGTTTAGGAATTTTGTCGATCTCTTATGACAAATGGGGATTATGGACTTAGGTTGATGAATTGAGGTTAGTAGAGAAATCTAGGAATGTAAATTTATTGATGCTAGTGTTACTTGACAAGGGTTGTCTAGATGAGTTGAGGACAAAATGTACTCTAAGGCCTTGAGTTATAAACGTGAAACTAGAGGACGAATCTTCTAGTCCCTAAAAAAAATTGAGGGATTCAATAGGTCACTTGATGAGGAGACAATGGTTTATGATAGAATGTAGTTTATTCCGGAGGAATGACTAAGGGAGTGAAGCACTAGTGGGAATACATCGATGAAAAGGTGTTGTATGTCCTAGTGTTGTTTAAATGAACCAAGATTTTCTAAGGGAGATAGAAAATTTTGCAAAAGAAGCGTGATAGTCAAAAGTGAAATAGGCTTTTGGTATAAAGCTTAATACCTATAGTTGTATCGTCTTCAAAGTAATGAATAAGCTATGTGAACTATCTAGATCCTATAGCTTTTGCTTTAGGGCGGGCACTCTAAGATAGATGGAAACTAGGATTGAAATATAGGAAAGGGGATATGCTGATAAGAGGAGAAAACTATTTGTATTTAAAGAAATGGATCATGCTTTCATAAAAGTTTCTACGGTTAGGAGAATTTGAATGAATTGTTAAGTCTTGAAACTTAATTTGAGATACAAAGGACCATTTCAGATTTGGAAAAGATTTTATTCATTTCCTTACTAAATTGTTTTAATATCATGTAGTCAAGTTATTCCTATGCTATGTTTCTCATGTCATACAACTCTGAAAGTGTATTTCAAATCCTTCACATATTTCTATCGCCAGTACAGTGCAACTGAAAGAAAGTTTTCGCATCATTCTAGTCCTTTGAAAATCATTAGTGTTGAGGTCAAATAATTGGAGAATAAGGCTGTTCCTCTAATGGGGAAGTCCTTTCGGGTGTATTGGATGAGTATGTTCTAATTTCGAGGACGAAATTTTTTTTAGGAGGGGAGAAATGTAACACCCGCTTAATTCTAGCAATTAATTAAATTTGATTAATTAAAGATATGGTTGTTAATAATGTGTTTTAATTTAAAATGCTTGTGTGTGACCTTGATTGATGCATTAATTGCATATAGTTGCATTATATTGAGAGTTAGGACTAAATTGAAAGAAAAAGTCAAAGTTGAGGACTAAAATGAAAAGAGAATTAGGAAGTGGGGAAAGTGTTAAATTGATAGAAAAGATGAAGAAGTGAGAAACTGAGTGACAAATGATTTATTAGATAGATGAGAAATTAAATTGGCAAGAAATGTAGAAATTGGGACTTTAGTGAAAAGAAATAGAACTTTATGGGGTGAAAGAAAATAAGAATAGATAGTTGAGGGGGGAAAGAGCCATTTTCCCCTACTCAACATTTTAAACCCTCCCCACCCTCTCTTAGTCGACACCCTCACTCCCAAAATAGAGCAAGAAGAGCTTCCAAACCCTAGGAGAGCTCAAGGGGAGGAACTTGGAGATTTTAGGTGGTGGGTGGCTGTAATCCGGTGGCCGGTGACCGAAGCAACACTCAAGTGACATTTTCAAGCTCCATCTTCATCTATATTCATCCATCAAAGGTAGGTGAAGCAATCTTCCTCCATTCTTGATGTTGTTTTTGAAGCTCATTGAAATATTTCTTCACTTTGATGATAATGGTGGCATAAACTTGCATTCTTAGTTTTTCTACATTTCTATTGGATGTATTTCATGATTGATGTGCTGGATTTGTTGGTTGTATGATTTGGAATTTAAGATTCATCATGTTCTTCACTTTCTAGAGATTAAAGACTTGTTTGATGTTGTTGCATCTTGTTTGAGCATAGATTGATGGTGTTTTATGGAAGGAAAATGTTGTGGAAACTTAAGAAACTAAAATCCATCATTCAAATATACATTTTAAGGATTGAATCATAGGATTCATGGAAGGAAAGAAGGAAAAATCGGGTTTAATATAGACAAATTCGTAGAGCATGTTTACAACCATAAACTGAATTGTTTTGAATCTGACCTTCCTCTACTTAAACGTGTTTTCTGAATTCGTTTCTTGATGGATTTAAGTGATTCCAAAGGCATATTACTGCTCTTAAATGGCTCAAATACTTGCTGAAATGAATTGATAATCAGAATATATTATGTCTAAGGTTGATTTAGGAAGAAGAATCAAATCATTTCGTTAATTATGGAAGGAGATATGACCATTTTAATGAAGCTTGCCAAATGTTGCATTCTGTTTTGAATCTGACCTTGCTCTGTTTAAATGTGTTTTCTAAATTGGTTACTTAATGTATTCGACTGATTCCAAAGCCATATGAAAGCTAACATCCTAATCTTTCTAAGTTGTATTTTTACTGAAAATTCCAACGGTTAGATTTTCTGGGAATTGCCTCGAAAATTAGTGGTTCTGTTTACACACCACCAAGATTCTAGTTTTTGAAAAGTTGTCATTTCCTTCTTAATTTGAATGGTTTCTTTTCCTTCAACTAAAATGAGTTTAATACTCATTATTATCTTCTTCTAAGACTCAATTCTCCCCCTATTTCAAATGAACTTTGTTCCCTCATAGCTAATGAGTGTTATAACCTCTTTTGGAATTATTCCAAAGACTCAACCTTTTACTTATTCCAAATGTATTTCCTTCTTCCACTTCAAGTGACCTTCACTTTTTCCTTCAACTTCTTTAAATGAGTACAATCAACTTTTAAGTGTCATTTCAAAGGTCAAACAACATCCTAGATAAAGATTTACATGATGAAAATTATGGTAACATTGTTCATTGGATTCTAAAAAGGGAAATAGAGCAAAAATGACAGAGAAATGAGGGGAGTAGTTCTAGTGCAATTCTAGGGAGAGTGAAGCTTATGTTTGGATGACTGGTGGTTAGTATGGGACGGTCATCGGTTGTCCCATGGAGGAGACTTAATTAAATTATTTTTGAAAACCCCTGTTGATTGCGAATTCTAAGTTAGTGAACTCTCATGGCCATTTTGAGGGTCACGTACTTTGAATTAGGCATAATCATGGCTTAGGCTTCATTACCCTAGTGATTGTATTAGTGACTAGCGTACCGGGGAAATGATCCACCACAGAGGGTGGTGATTCCATAGCCTCATGGCCCGAACAAGAATGGGAAACGGTCATTGGGATACGATGGTCCGGGTTATTGGGATACATTAACTTTCCCTATAATTCGGGGCGGGTGTGATCTATCTTTTGATGAAGGTAGTGATCCCATGAGATGAACCAATATGGAAGGGAGTCATTCGGGATACGATGGCTCAGATCATTGGGATACAATGGTAACCTTCTATTTGGGTAATGGCCATTCGGGATACGATGTCAGGGCCTTTGGGATACATTGGTCCAGTTAGTACTCGGATCCGGCTGAGGGACGCCTCAGATTGCACTAGAGTTGTGGCAAGCTACCACAAAGAGAATTGCTTTCATTCATGTGTGCTGTAGGGGTACGTGGAGTTGTTCGCTGGGCGGCTCTCCCGATGACTCTTGTTTTCTCTTTGATTTGACATTGATGTGTCATCTATTTCTCTTAATTTCATATATGTGTAAGATGGATCATGTTACAAGATGATATATGATTTAATTGAAACTCTCTATATCTCTTATCTGTACAACCGTAGTAAACTCAGCACATAAGTTTTAGTCATGGCTGGATAAGCATGACGTCAGGTAAAGGGAAGTTATATTACCTCCAATAGTTAAAGTTTTCATATTTTATAAAGAATAAGAATGCAATGAGTTTCCGTAAAGAATACGGTGGTACATGCCAGTAGTTTTTAAACTTAGATTGCTATACCTACTGAGATTTATTCTCACTCAGTGCTGGCATGTATCAGATGAATAGGTGACTAATGGGGATTGAAGCTTGAGGTAGATGGGTACGGACCCCCAGTAGTTTTACCTTTGAATATCATATTATCCCAGGACGTTGAGATCGTTCTTCCTTGACTTGCCTCAGGTCCCTTGATGATATGTCAATTGCGTGAGAGCCAAGGAAGGATTGTAATTAATTGCCACTCTTGGTCCGACCAGAGGTACATTTGGATACTGGTCACAACTATATAGTACATCATCCTTGAGCCACCATACTAGCTTCCACCGTATGTCATGCTCTTCAGCTCGTGCTAAAAAGTTAACCCATCCTTCTAAGTCCATAGGGTCTTGAGGATTGGGATTATATAGATGAAACCCTTCACGGCGGGCAAAATCCCTGAGTGGGTGGTGGACTATGTCAAGAATGCCTCCAGAGGAATATCCTTTCCCAAAAATATGATTGGCTAGCCATACAATGAGGAGTTGAAGACAACATTATAGTTTCTTTCCCTTCCCTGCTAGGCAGTAGGTGAGGGACCCAAAAGTTTCCGCCAATATGGCTGCACAAGGATCACCCTATGCTTTTCCACTGCCATAAAAACGCTGATAGATGGTAGACTAGTTACATCCAAAGCAGATGGAAAAATTATCAACCCATAGGTAGCCAATGCTAGGGTTCGACTAAATGTTTTCCAGTCTCCTTTTCTCTTCATGGCCTCCATGTGGTCTAGAAGAAACTTTGAGGATAGAATTTCCCCTTGCGATGTTTTCTTGATGGTGACATCCTTTAGAGGTAGCCCTAGTAGGCCAACAATGTCTTGTTGTGTAGGTACATACCCAGAGAATTTGCATACACAACTTTCTTGAGTGAGTCAGCTTCATGAGTCCAGCATCTTCTTCTGGCACCAACGACAAGATGAAGTTTGGGAATACAAAGGCCTTTAGTTGGTTGTCCTAGATTTGTAAGAGTGCCTGAAGCGCATCTCCAACAACTGTTATATCCACAAGCTCTAAAATATCCCCACAATGACGACGGAATTTCCTCATCTCTTCTCTAGGGAAACACCCTCTCACCTTGATCAGATCATCCATCGTAGGTGAACAAAAGGCCATGTTAAGTTCCGATGCCAATTCAAATTTTATTTTTCTTTTTCTTTTAAAGAATGACTATGATAAAAAGAAAGAAAATATTAGTGTAGAAAATAAGAAAAATTAATATACAATGTTGAAATCAATAAAATGCATGCCATGCAATGAGGGAGTTCGCTCCTTGTGTCCTAAAAGTTTGGTTCTTAAGGTTTAAAGACTGGTTGACCTATGAAGGTAGGCCCTATGGTCGACTCATACATGGTTTAGCTTGGGATCTAGAGACCCTAAAAAGGCCCTTAGATTGCCCCCATCAAAGATGGAGACCTTGACTTAAGGGTGGATCCTGTCACAGAAAAGTCTACGCGTATCAACCCTTAAGGCAGGTAACAATCTAAGCGGAGTAGATAAGTCAACTTCTGTAGGCCGAAGCCCAATATGAAAAGATTCTCATACCCTACTAACAATTATGGACTGCTTCGAGCATAGAAGCTAATGAAAGGTAGGTAGAAATAAAAGTTTGTGCTCTTGTCACTAGGAGCATCCTAACTTACCTTCCCTTCCACTTTAAAGTGGAAACTCTGCAAAACAAAGAAAAAAGTAGATACAACAAATAATAAACAAAAATCCAACCTGAAAGGCTAAAACAATTTAAATATTAATTTTGTAAAGAAAAGGGGCTTGACTCTCTAATAGTCCCCAGCGAAGTCTCCAACTGTGAAGACCGAGCCTTCAGCAGGCTTCGTGGAGTCGCCACCCAAACTTGGAAAAGGAAATTTTTTTTTTTCAAAATCTTAAGTAAAAATGGTTTTAAAGTTAGTTGAGCTCGGGGGTCTGCTTGAGATGAGGGGAAGGTGTTAGGCACCCCTCATCCCCCGTCCTAAGACGGTTACCCCAAAATCAATATTTAAATTGTTTGGCCTTAAAAGAGTTGGAAAAGAACACAAAACATAGAAGAAAGGAAAGATGGACTTGACCTAGGGTAAGAGCCTTGGGCTTACATACCCTCAAAGAGAGATCAAAGTCTACATAATTCGTGAGGCACTCATGTGTGTGTGTTGGGGACGCTCATCAAGCAAAGGCTCAGATGGCATCCCAATGTAATGTGGCTGAAGAAGAAAAGGCTTCTCAACACATGTATATCATGCATTTACATTAAAACAACCACAAAGGTGAGTCTGTGATGCTCATCAGGTCGCTCCCATATGGCGTGTAAACTAGTGCTCCTATAGAAGCAAAGGCTCCTTGGTGGCACTAGGGTTACATATATCATGATAAAATGGTTTAACTAAACAGCACAAGGGAGGCAGAAAGCAAGCTTTTCTGCCTCTGAAGACAGGTCACAACCTAAGACAGGATAGGTCACGACCTGTTGTCTCGGTCACGGGTCCCGATGGCATAGCAAAGTTAATACGTCGCGACCTGTTGTAGGAGGGGTCACGACCTATGCATAATTTTCCAAAAGAGAAGACGTAGCAGACTAACGGTGTCCAAAAGGTTTAAAAGGGTTACGACCCCTACACTAGTAGGTCGCGACCCGCTTATGAAATCAGAGAAAAATAAAGATTTGGGGTTCTGGCCCTTAGATCTAGGATGTGGAGGGGATCTTGGTCGACCCTCGTAGTGGCACGGGGCTTGGCTCCTATCCCATTGATCAAAAGTAAGATTTTAGAACAAACAAAGATCTAAAAAAAATCTGAAAAGTATGTGGGTGAGGAAGATAGATTCAAAGGTCTTACCAGCAACTCAGTAATTTGGCAGAGCTTCGCCCTCTCTGGATTCCGTCTTGAGAACAGTGGTCCAGCTTCCTATTAATAGTGATCTCGAAGGATCCTATAAAAGGAAATTCGGATATGAGTCATAAATTCCTATAGGTTGCAACCTATAGGGGCTCGCGACCTATAGCAGATCTGGATTTGATCCGGATCTAGGTCATTAATGTTATTAGGTCGTGACCTATTGTGGCATAAGTCGCGACCCAATGCTGACTCAGCAAAAAGGTCATGACTTCTCTTGTTTTAGGTCGCGACCTGCCCTTATTTTTCCAGACAAAAGGGGTGTTCACAAGGACAAGCTTACTATACTGAGGAAGTCGGACCTTCCCATTCTAAGCCCAAATTCAAGAAGGGCATTAAATTCAAAAGAAAGGGAAGAAGGGTGGTCCTCATGCCAACAAAGAAAAAAAGCATTTCAAGAAGAAAGGAAAGAAAGGAGGAAAGAAGAAACTGGACCTGAAGAAGGTCAAATGCTTTAACTACTAGAAAATGGGCCATTTTGCACGTGACTTTTCTAAACAGGCTGAGTGCGAAAAGGTATTAGTGAATTATGGAATTCACACATTTCTTATGTTTCTAGTACTATTTTTCTAACAAAACATGTTTCTTCTTCTTGGATTATTGATTCAAGCTCCACAAACCACGTAACTACTAAGGAACGAGGATTCTTCAATGGGTACCGTCGGTTGCCATATCAAAGCCAGTGGCTTTACATTGGAAACAACGCAAGAATTGAAGTTAAAGGCATCGGTACCTGTAAATTTATTTTACGTGGTGGAATGTCCCTCATTCTTCATGACGTTCTTTATGCTCCGGACATCCAACGGAACTTAATATCTGTTATATATCTTTTAAAATTTGGGTTTAATGTAAACTTTCATGACAAAGTTGTAGACATTTGTTGCAACAAGAATTTTTATGGTTTAGCTTTCCTATTTGACAAGTTCTTTATTTTGATTTTGTTGGTGATTCTTATAATGAGAATGAATTCTTTGCTATCTCTTCTAATCACATTGACATGAATATTTGGCATGCTAGATTAGGACACATTAATGAAAATAGAATGATTAAACTAGCCAAAGAAGGGCTTTTAGGTGCCATTTCAAACATGGAAATGTCACTTTGTGAAAATTGTCTAGCTGGTAAGGCAACTATAAAACCTTTTGGTAAAGGAAAAAGAGCTAAAAATCCATTACAATTATATATGTGATCCAATGAGTGTGAGGACAAGACATGGAGCTTGGTATTTTATTACTTTTATAGACGATTATTCACGATATGGTCATGTCTACTTGATTTCACATAAATCTGAAGCGCTTGATTGCTTCAAACGATACCTAAACGAGGTAGAAAATCAATTAGACAATAATATTAAAGCATCACGCACTGATCGAGGTCGTGAGTATTTGTCTGAACAATTTAAACAACTATGTGAAGACAAAGGAATAATTAGGCAATTGATTATCACTAGACATGGTTAGGTCTATGATGGCACAAGCAAACTTGCCAATTTCATATTGGGGTGATGCTTTGTTAATAGCAACCTTCATACTTAACTGTGTACCCTCAAAATCAGTTATTTCCACACCCTATGAGTTATGGACGAAACACAAACTAGATCTAAGAATCTTAAGACCTTGGAGGTCAGCAGCGTATATCCATGACAATTCTCATGTTTGGGAAACTGGGTCTTAGACGAAAGAAGTGTATCTTTATAAGATACTCAGATCAATCAAAGGGATACGTTTTCATTTGAGAAAATGAAGATGAAATTGTGACTGAAGTAGAGTCAAGAGATGCAACTTTTATTGAGACAGAATTTCCTAAAAGAGGAGATGTTGACCACATTGTTTCATTTTATGAAGCAGAAGAACAAGTTAGTGCGGAACAAATTGATATACTAATATCGTCTAGGTATGCCAGTCTGAGTGGGAGCGAAATAAGGTCAACACCAAGACCTGAACAAAGAATGAAACACAAGTAAGTAGCTCCCGTCAGAAGAGTGACAAGGAAAGTGTTCCCAAATGATGTTTTCAAATCAAAGGCGAATCTCTTCTAGTTACTCCAGATGGGGATGATGAACCCCATTCTGTGCATGAAGCCCTGTCAAGTTCTGCTCATAAGGAATGGAAGAAAGCAATGGAAGAGGAGATGGATTCAATGGAAAAGAACCAAGTATGGGAGTTAATTGATCCAGCAAAAGAGCGTAAAGCCATTGGGAACAAGTGGGTTCTCAAAATCAAAATAAAGGCGGATGGATCAATTGACAAATATAAAGCTAGATTAGTGGCTAAGGGATATACACAAAAGGAAGGGATTGATTACGAAGATACGTTTTCACCTATTGTGTGTTTCAATTCGATTAGAATAATTCTGGCAATAGTAAACAACTTAGATCTAGAATTACATCAGATGGATGTAAAAATCGCTTTTTTGAATGGTGATCTAGATGAAGAAATCTATATGGAACAACCATCAAGTTTCATTGAGAAAGAAAAAGAGTCCAAAGTTTGCAAACTTAAAATATCCATTTATGGACTAAAACAATCATCTAGACAATGGTATTTAAGGTTTCACAAAGCAGTGACCTCATATAATTTCCAAATGATAGAGGAAGAGCATTGCGTCTACATCAAGCGGTTTGAGGCTAATTTCGTCATATTATCCTTATATGTAGATGATATACTATTAGTTGGAAATAGTCTAGAGTCAATGATAGCTATTAAGGAAAGGCTTTCATCGAATTTCAAAATGAAAGACATGGGTGAAGTAGAATACATTCTTGGAGTCAAGATCCAAAGGGATCGTTCAAGAAGAATTCTCTCTCTTTCACAAGAGTTATATACATAAGATACTTGATCGCTTCAACATGACAGATTGTAAACCCATGAATACCCTTGTAGCTACCCTTTAAGTCTTGATATGTGTCCAAGACTGAGTTAAACAAAAAGAAAATGGAAAGAGTTGCATATGCTAGTGTCGTTGGCAGTTTGATGTATGCAAGGATGTGTATAAGACTAGACATTTGCTATGCAGTAAGATTGATAAGCATATACGAATCTAACCCCGGTAAAAAGCATTGGAAAGCAGTGAAGAGGATCTTAAGATACTTAAAGGGCACTTCCAGTTATGCAATGTGTTATCAAGGAAGCGAGTTACGTCTTGTTGGGTACTCTAATGCTGATGTAGGTGGAGATGAAGAAGAAAGAAGGTCAACTTCAAGTTATACCTTTTTACTCAAAAATGGCGCCATATGCAGGAGCAGCAAGAAGCAACTGTGCATTACCTTGCATTTAATGAAAGCTGAGTTTATGGCATGCACTGCAGCAGTACAAGAGGCTTTATGGCTGAAAAGATTTTTAGAACACCTTGGATTTGGAAATGAGAGTACCAATCCAGTGTTATTATACTGTGACAATACTGCAGCCATAGCCTATACTAAAGATCCCAAGTATCACAACAAGACCAAACATATTGATATTAAGTATAATTTTGTTAGGGATTTTATAGCACAAAAGATAGTTACTATACAATACATTTTGACAAAATATATGATAGCAGATCCCCTGACAAAGCCAATTGGCGAACATGTTTATAAAGAGCATATGCAAGCCATTGGCATGCATAAAGTGTAATATGTAGATTTTTTTAATAATGAATGAAATTATATTTTTCTATTATCACTTTATGTGTTAGAAGTATACAATGTCTAGTATTCCGTACAGGTTGAAAGGTTGGCCTTCTCACATGGGCAGCCGCCTTTGACACTTAAGTGGAGTGTGCAAAGATGAGACATTTGTGTTCACCAGTAAAGCAGTCAAGAATACTGATATGGTAGAGAAGAAACACAAACTATGTCATCTTGACTGAAGTGTAGCAAGTCAAGATGAGATCCACATAAATAAAATTGGATCGAGGTTTGGAATCCCACTTCCAAAGTACTTGTAGCCAGATAACAAACTCTTCAACACCGACGTCATATGAGTAGAGTTGAAGAATTTAGGTTTAGATATTGGGTGTATCTAGAACACAATAATTTTAAAACAATGTACACTCTTAAAGGAAAGAGTAACACCGTAACATGTGTTTCATACCACATGTCTTGGGAGAATCGCAAAAGGGAAAGCAAGTGAAAAATCCTTGATTCATTGCTGTGTGAGTCCTAGGAAAGAACATTCTTCCCATTGATGTCCTTTTGACTTTGACAATATCATGGAGATAGGTTTCAGTGATTGCTACTTTAGCATTTCTTCCTATGGTCATGATAGATGCGATCTAAGGAATTATGCTAAGAAAGCGACTAATACATATCAAAATGATAATTGGGCGAAAGGAAGATTAACTGAAATATACACATCTAGGTTAGTGTCTATGACTAGTCCCTTATGACATTTTGTTGTCATAAGTTTGGATACTATGCATATGGGGAAGCCAATCTGAGTCAATCATTGACTTGAGAGGGATTAGATTTGCCATATGTAGTTAAATCTAGGACATCTAAGGCATATTTTAAAATTCTAGCTACACAAAGGTGAAGGTAACTTGTGTTGGTCCTGTAAAAAGGGATTTCTAGTACAAGGACCTAAATGAAGATGTCATGCCCACACGGTCATGGAAAAGCACTAAGTATGAAAGTGAGAGGAGACAGAGAGACTAGACCCACGACATCTAATCCATCAAGTGTGAGTGAGAGATGTAAGTATATGGGCCAGCCCACCCAAGC
The DNA here is from genome assembly GCA_014851425.1 of Senna tora. Taxonomy (NCBI): domain Eukaryota; kingdom Viridiplantae; phylum Streptophyta; class Magnoliopsida; order Fabales; family Fabaceae; genus Senna; species Senna tora. The sequence continues at coordinate 27,249,003 of CM026269.1, forward strand.
CCAAAATTGATATTGTGGCACTTAGGCAAATAAGGAATAATGTGGGTTGAATAAGGTGATTTTCACCTAAGCTAATTTTTGAAGTGGGAGTAGTTAGAATATACGGGATAAAAATGTGGGAACTTTTCATCAGGAGTATAACTGATGCAAAACACAATTTCATCTCAGAAGACTCAAAACAAACTTTGCTCTCAACTAGTTTCTTAGGCAGTTCTCCATTAGAGTGCATTTGTTGTGTGCATTGCTCTGAGTTCGACGTCAGTAACCAGAGCACGTGTGGGTTCCTGCAATAATCAATTCGGATTCTACCAGTACGCCCAAAAAATTACAATAAACCTTGATAACCTTAACAAAGATAGACCATTCATCACCAATGCAATAACTTTAACCAGGAAGTAATTATAGAGAAGAGAACCAAAGATCTACAATGAACTTACTAAACCATATTAGAAATACCTCATGCAGCTAATGCATCCTATAGTGCAAATTGAACCATATTTTTTTCGTTCAAATTGAACCAGATTCAAACACAAAATTTCCACATAGATCTCGAATTGATAAAACATAAACAACAAAGAGTATTTGAGAAACAATTGTTCAATCAATTACCTACTTATTGCAATTGTTGAAATAGATATAGAAGAGGTACTAGAAATGAAACAAGGCTCCAAGCTCCCGTGTTTTGAATAAATTGTTGGACGCATTGCTACTACTCTCATCGGCGCTCTCAGGGACGAAATAACTTTATAAAACATAAGGAACAAAGTAATTTCGATAAGAAGTTTCTTCCTATTTGTGTTGAAGTTACTTCAATGGGAATAAATATATAGTTGAAGTTGTAGAAAATTTATGGGAATTCTATAAACAAGATAAGAGACTAGGAATTATAAGACCTAGACATTACCTGTATATGTAATCAACCTATACAATAAAATAATAATATATTATCGCATCATTTTGTTTATAAGTCACTTATAAGTAAAAAGCAGTAGATATTAACAGATTGAGTCAAAATGTTTAAAGTAAAATAAAATATACAATAAAGTAATAACAATCATTATATTATAAGAGCTCTTGAAACTTACATATTTTGAGATTAGGATGTCAATATTGAAATCTAACCTGTGTTGATAGAAGACAATTTCATAGATAAAAACTGTCAAATAAAAAAAGAATAGTTAATGAGCAATAAAAAGTAAGCATTATAACCATCATTTATGAGTACAGGCAAAGACTAATTTTCTTTCCTACCTCGACTTGACGTTGCAGTGACTGCACATAGTCTACAATTTCAACAACCATAAGTGCTTTCCCACTCACCTAAAACCAAAATTAAAAATTCATACCCAAATTAGTAAAGAAGTGTCACGACCCCAATTCGGGAGTACGAGACCGGCACGGGAATAGACTTTTGCCTCTAAACCCGTAAGCCTTACCCTGTAAAACATAGATATAACTACCCTGCTATACAATCAATATATATAACATAATAGTGGCCACACCTCACAGGTGGCCTAACTAACCTGCAATCCACGGTTCGCTCAATACCGCTTCAGCCCAGTATAAAGATATATGTCAACACTCATAATGTAAATGCCCATATCATATTGACCGCACGTCTCAATACGTACGATCTATCCTATTCACATACAGCAAACGCACATAATATATATATCCATATCATATTGATCGTACGTCTTCTATCCTATTCACATGCAGCAATTTTATATAATCATACGAATATCCAAATTTTCCCCAAAATCGGACCCTGTCATTAAGTTCATGTGAAGCTGACAAGTCTAGAGTAGGTACACATCGAAAGCTGTAAATATATACACAACACTTACAACTTTATAATATGTACAACAAAAGAAATCAAAATAACCAAAAGGTGTCCACCCACGCGAACAAGTGCGTAAAGGATGGTCTGATGTCCGTGTCATTGTCCGGACGTCGATGCCTGCCCGATACCTATATCTGAAACATTTAAGTAGGGGGAGTGAGTCAAACGGACTCAGTGAAGAGCTTCCCATCCTCGGCATAGCGGCGGACACCACTACGGCTGGGGAAAGGGAAACACCCACAATCACATACGCATGAAAATCCAATTTATCAAATGTTATATTACGATCAGGCAATATTAATATAACACATAATCAAAGATAAACCTAATGATCATGCTTTTCTATCACACCACTCGTAAAACAAGCAATAACTGTAAACATGATATCTGAAAAGCTATAATTCTAGTCTAAGTATTTCACACTGGACTATGGCCTCTTCGGCTTCGATCACTCAACTGGTCCATACATTTCACAATGGACAATGGCCTCAATGGGCTACTCTTTCAACTGACCCTAGTGTCAGGCTAGGGCAATGGCCTCCATGGGCAACTAAACATCTGGCCCTAGAACAAGCTAGAGCAATGGCCTCCACAGGCGACTTTATCTGACTTGTTTTTCCTCTTGAGCGTTCAGCTATGACTCTGACTCCATCTATCCATTACCATACCAAACTGACGTTACCTAAGTGATGTGAAACATCTCTATGACTCACTAATCATTTATGAGATCTTAAATCTTACTTATGCTTAATTAGTACCCAAACCTTAGATTAGATCATAACCTAACTCTAATATTTTTTTTCCTAAGTCTGGTTACCCTATAACGTCGACGTTTATAACAAGTTCTTTGCGATTTACTTAATGAGTTTCTAATTAATAGTGTAAACCAAACCTTGGACTCAACCAATAACTTACCCCCTTGCTCGTACTGTTCGGAGTATCTCATGTCATCACATGAATACCCTTTTGTACCACTTTGCCTGTAAGCAATCACACATATACAAGTACATTCATATAATACAATTTAGGAACAACAATAGCATGTTAACCACTAAATTATTCTTACAAATAGGCAAGTAGACAAACCACATATCCACATCCTGAATCAACCCTATAGGGCAAGGATGGGAAACCCCTCACCTGAACGGCTTCCTTGTGCTTGTCTTGGAGTAACTCCCGCTCCGGACGAATCGTGGTTTCCTAATAAACGCATTCATTTGTTTAACATCTTAAACTATATGCAACTCATATGCATATGACATGCTTGTGCCTAAAAATGCATCTAAACTTCGCCAAGAACCGAGTTTTTGGTCTTATCCGTCTTCCCTATCTTCCATGAGAGTTTCACATGCTTCGCACTTGGTTTCGTATAACTATCACTTACCTTGAATTGACTTTGGAGCCTTGGATTCGAGTTACTAAACCTCAATATACTCCTAAATTATCCTACTTAAGGTTTCCTAATAATTACAAAGGAATAAAGTTGCCATTTTAGAAATTGGACTTCATTGTTCCATAAGCTTTCATCCTTGAGAAACAAGAAGGTACCAAAAATAATCTTTGATTCTTGACGACATATATAGAAATATTCTCAGGTGTTTAAGATCGAAAGAGGAGGTTTGGAGCCCTCAACATCACCCTTAAAGCATAATTGGGCGAACCTAGCAGGGACCCGGCATGTTAACGCCAAGGTCCTGCTTTAGTTGTCACGGGCCAGCCCGTGAGCTGATGTGCTCACACATTTTGGGCATTTTCCGGCCACCTTCCGTCTTCGGTTTCGCTTTCTCTCTTCACGGGTTTTGTTCGCCTATATTTCAACACTATAATTTCAACCTACTTACTCAAATCCAAGTTCAATTCCTAAGTTATCGACAATTTCCCCAAATTAGGAGTAATTAGAATTTCAACCCTAAACCCTTCAAAATTCGAATTCGGCCAAACCCGAGGATATAGTCTCGATTCCTACCCCAACTAAGTGTTCAAGAACACTTTCTAGGTTTCAATCTACCCTCGAAACAACTCAATGAAGATGAATCGGAGAAATCCCTAAAAATGGAGAAATTGAGGGTTTAGGAAGAAATTGGGGTTACCAACCTTGATTCGATTGGTGAGAGGTGTGGAAGATGTTGTATTCGAGCTCCGGTGACCTTTTCGGTGTCGACTAGCTCTCCTCCGGCTAGTTTCCGGCGAATCGTACTCCTCCTTCCCTATTCTTCCTTCTCAGCCCTCTCCCTCTATTTCTTGGCTTCTGTCTCGCTCGTTCTCGTCTCGGTCCTCTATCCCTCGGCCTCTCTCGAACCCTCCGGCCGGTTTCCTTTCCAGCGAGTCCTCCTTCCCCTTCGTTTTCTCCATCTCGATGTCCGCCCTCTCTCTCTCTTCTTTCATTTTTCTTTCTTTTCTTTCTCGATCTCTCCCTCTCTCTATTCTTTCTTCTTTCCTTTTATTTTACTAAACCCACGGCTCCCCAAAATAAAAATAAATAAATAAATAAATAATAAATAATCAGATAAATAATATCTAATAATTACTAACTAAATTATATTTTTAGTTCAATTTCCTACTTCATTTCTTTCTCTTTTTATTCAATTTCAAGCTTCGAAAATTCTCAGATATTACAAGAAGCTCATTTATGAACCAATCAATTCTAGTGTAACTAATTGATGGAAAACATATATACCCTTAGGTTTCAGCAATTTCTTCACTCAAACAATCATGATTTGGAATTAGTAAATCAACGAGCATTACCTTGAGCATGACCAAGACAGAGCACATATGCTTATATAAATGATGATATAAATAAAATTCATTTCTTGTGCAGAAATGACAAGTAACATGAAAATTGCAACTATGGAATATTCCCCCTTGGGACACATGGTACTAGCCTTCTAGAAGGGCTACAGGAGCTCGCACAAGTGACGCATGGCACCACACATTCACCTCATACGTGGCTGATACCCACGTTTCCCCTCTTAAGCTCTCCCACCAGAGACATGGGAAGCCCTCGCACGTCATGGGTCGACCCACGACGAACAGGAACATGGGTCAACCACGTCCTCCATTGCACTTAGTATAAAAGGCCCTCACCCGGGGGACTCAAGAGATAGACTCCGGAACACACAGAAGTAAGACTCAACATTCCAAATACGATACACCACCTTCTTAATCTTTGATCTTGGTCCGCCACCTCATTAGCTCAACCATCAACAGGCGTATCTCTATTCTGGGGATCTCCATCAGCAAAGCTCCTAGCAGCTCAGAGAGACCCTTGATCTCTCCCGGTCTAAGGCAACCTCCAACGAGTGGCTCGTCCGCCCGGAGTACCTTACGCACGTCCTAGCCGCACACGGCAACCTACGTACTCATGCAGAAATCTTTTTACCCAGAAGTAAAAAGACAAGCAATTCAAAAGACTGTACTCAAGTAAAACCTTTTTGCTCAGAAGTGGAAAGAGAGACAGTTCAAGAAATTGCAATTTAACATTCTCATTAATGTAAAAAAAGGGGAAGGCGTCCGCCTATTGCAAGGAACAAAACCTAAAACCCTACAAAAACCTACTCTTGGGCACTCCCAAGATCTATGTCAGCTATGGCCTCCACAGGCTTGACATTACCAACATCCCCCGACGGCCTCCTCTGGACAACTTCGGCCAGCTGCTGAGAAGTAGCTCCACTCTCTGGAGCACGCCCGCCAAAGATGGAGAGAACTCGATGGTCCAGCGGGCGATCAGCCAAATTACAAAGATAGTCTAAGTTTAAGGGAGGATCGATCTCTAGCCCGCCTCTAAGTCCACCATCAAGAAGCTCTAGAGAAGGATGCAGGGAAGCCACCCACTCAGTAGGGAACCTCTCCCCACGAAGACGCTCAAGCTGCACGATCACTAACAGCATCCCATACCTTCTCTTCGCCAGCATCTCCCCTTGATGGTCAGCAACGTTGACGACACTGCTCTCAGCCTCTAGCCAGCCTGCAAAATTCTCATTGGCGCGAGCCTCAGCGTTCTTCAAAGGGTCATGAAAAGAATGCAATTCATGCCGGCGATTCTCCGCGTCTTCCCACCGGATGGCAAGCTCCTTACGAGTCTTCTCCAACTCTGATTGCAGAAGCCTAACCTCGGAAGGCTGAGCACTCTTAGCTTTGAGGTGAGCCACCTCATGAGTCAAGGACCTTAACTCATGACTCTGGTCCTCGCACTCCATCTCCTTCACATATAGTCGTCCGCTCACATCCTCCAAACTCTTCTGAGCAGCCTCTAGAGCTAAACCTCTGGAAGCTAGAAACCCAAGAAGTTAATCTCGGTGAAGACGGATGTCGTTCTGCACGAAACAAGAAAATGTCAGCAAAACGAAAACCTTAAGTCAAGAACGAATAAGAGAGAGAACGCTTACCATTTGCTTCTCCAAGACAGTTCTAGCCTGATGGAAATCAGCCAATGCCTTGGCAACAATGCCAAAGGCGCGAATGGCAATAGTCAGGGGATTGTTATCCAGCCCCCTAGCAGCCCTCTCGACCATATCCACCGGAAAATGCTTGCCCAAAGTTACCAGGTCGAAAGGAGGCTCCCCCTTCGACAGCTTGACAGGCTCAAACGGTTCAACATTTGACCCCAAAGAAATATCCTCTGTGGCGGTTGTTTGACTCACCACTACATTCCCTCCTACAGCTAGGGTTTCGGCTTTCTCAGCCACCACTTCACCAGCTCCAGCTCCCCCAGTTGGAACCTTAGCCATTGTCTCATCTGCAATGGCCCTCTCCCCAGCAGAAGAATCACTCACGAGTCGCTCGACCGTTCGCTCAATCCGAGCTCTCTTGCTCACGGGTCCCTCAACACCTCCAGCAGAATCCAGAGTCGCAGAGCGAGATGACAAAACTACCTTCACAGGTGACTGACGAACAGACACAGGAGGAGGAAAAGTACCCTCCACTGAAGTAACCGCCATAGCACTCGCCGTATTTGACTTTTGCTGAGAAACCTGAGACGAACGCTTCAAACTCGCACCAGATGGCTTCTTGAACCCCCCTTCTTTATTCTTGGGGTCCCTAGCATTTACAACCTCTCTCTTCTATCTCCCCTTAGAGTCTCCGCTGTCTCCCTTTGACTCCCCTCTACCATCTTTCCTCCACATTTTCCCTTTGGGATCCTCTTGTCGACGCACCGTGTCAGGAGAAGATGAAGTATGCCTCTGGATAACTTTTCCACTGCCACCGGTCGCTCTAGCAGAAGCTCCGGCGATCTTTCCTCGACTAGGGGAAAGTCCTGCCCAGATTTCTTCCCCTTACTCTGGCTGCTATCCCGAGTGAAGTCGAAAGGAAATAGACTGTCGTCATCACCAGCCATGATGAAGCTCTACAGAGGAGGATGAGAAACTTTACAGAAGATAAGGGTATGAGAACCAGAGAGAAAGGCTCTGAGAAACGGAGGAAACGTTAAACATGAAGAAGGTAAAATCATGTGCAGGGTATTTATAAGAAGCCCAAAGGCATGACGATTCGAAAAATTCTTGCCTTCCTCGAATCCCGCAATGGAAAAATCATTATCTAGTGCACTTACCATAGGCTGCAACCGCTTGTCTCAACCGAACACGTGGAAACAAGGAGTGGTCCAGATCCATCAACTGAGAACCGGAGGAATAAAGACCAAAAAGCCCCCGAGAACCCAAGAGTCTCTCGAAGAGATCAAAGGGCCTTTATGGACAATCCATAACCAAAGCTAATGATGGCAATCCTCAGAAGTGCACCAGCATTAAATGAAGAGAAACGACCGCAAGTCACTCGAAGCTATGGAAACCAGTCAGACCATGACACATGGTGACAACGGCAACCCACTTCTCCAAAGAGGCAGCTCCTCACAAAGTCCCCTCTAGCCACAGCCTGCGGATGACCCCGTTCAGGGAAAACCATAAGCTACACCTCCAAAAACTCAAGGAAAACGTTCCGGATGTCCAAAGTACCCCTGACCTTTGGATTTCCTCCGCATATCCCCAGAGGGCATGGAAATTCCTCTCTATACAATGATGACTCCTCCTCGAAAAGATGCTTACCTTCCTGCAGAGACGGCTCAAGAAACTTGCTAGGGAAGCCAAGCAGCCAGCCATCCAAATCATGACGCATGCCACTCTTAACATCCTACTCCTTCAAAGGAAATTAGGAAGAGACACACGAGACCCCTTCAACCGGACGACCGACCAAGATAGCTAGACTAACTTGCGGACGGGCTCATTTGGCAAAGACATATTGCGGGAAATTTTCCCTATATAGCTTGCTAAAAGAAACTTAAGTCCACGGGCGCCCGACACGCGTAGACTTGGGGGACTTATGTAACTACGGAATATTCCCCCCTTGGGACACGTGGCACTAGCCATCTAGAAGGGCTACAGGAGCTCGCACCAGTGACACGTGGCACCACCCATTCGCCTCATACGTGGCCGATACCCACGTCTCCCCTCTTAAGCTCTCGCACCAGAGACATGGGAAGCCGTCGCACGTCATGGGTCGACCCACAACGAACAGGAACGTGGGTTGACCACGTCCTCCATCGCACTTAGTATAAAAGGCCCTCACCTGAGGGACTCAAGACATAGACTCCAGAACACATAGAAACCGCCTTCTTAATCTTTGAGCTTGGTCCACCACCTCATAAGCTCAACCATAAACAGGCGTATCTCCGTCCTAGGGATCTCCATCAGCAAAGCTCCTAGCAGCTCAGAGAGACCCTTGCTCTCTCCCGGTCTAAGGCAACCTCCAACAAGTGGCTCGCCCGCCTGGAGTACCTTATGCACGTCCTAGCCGCACATGGCAACCTACAGGTAACTACCCTGCCTAACAGTTCCAACGGACGTTAACTCAGCGAACTACGTGGACTTAGAACTCTCTTTACAAGGGTACGTATGCACTTAGGTCATCACCTAAGGACAAGTCCCCCAAGGTTAAGACCCCTTGCGGTCCTAATTTCTGACTAAGAAATGTCTGAACCAAAAATGACAGTTACACATTTCATATTAACTCAAATTTGAAATTATGTCCATTTAAATGCAAATTAATATTACTATGAAAAGAGAGTTCCAATTTGTAAATAAGCTTCCCATATATATCTTCAAAAATAATTCAAATTGAGAAATAAGATGAATATTTTAGGAATCAATGGTGAAATGAATCATAAAAATGTGAGATTTAGTAAAACTATAGAAATTTATACTCATGAATCGTACAAAATATTCTTAGTCAAGTTTAATCAACTCATAAATTAAAAGGATAAAATGAATTTTTTAATTGATTCATCAACCATAATATTTATAATTTAAGAAATAAAACATATAAGTGAAATAAAAAAAATGTCGAAAGCTAATATGTTTTACTGAAAATTTTAATTCTTTCAACAATATGATCAGAGATACATATGAACATGCCATCAACGTAACCATACAATATAATGCCAATGGGAACATCCTTGATACGTACATGTTGAATCCACGGGAGACGCTCATGAAAAATATTATCTTTCATCCAAAGAACAAAACAACAAAGATATTAATCAATAGTCTCAGTTATAAAACACCCAAGCTTACCATCAATATTAGATAGAAAGAAACTATCTTGCAAATTGGAAAAGGGGATGTCAATCGAGTTCCATTTCCTTAAGGCAAAATCATAGTAAATGATGACTCGACGATATGTAACCTTATCATCTGTGGTCCAATATGATCAAAACTTTGGAAAATATGTTTAGTAATGGGACCCCAAGATCGAGAAGAAGAGTAGTATACAGACACACATGGTGAAATGTTAAATTCACCACCATAGCACAGAACAACAATTATGAATTCTCGAGTAATTTTGCGAATCCCGAAACCACAATGGATTATCCCTTCATTGATATTGAATAAATAAATATAAATAAGATGGTCAATTAGAATAATAAATAAGTGATCATGAATATAGACATTGAGAAAAATATTAAAAGAGTAAAGTTACATAAAATTGAAGTTATCAAATCGATGTATATTGTAAGGTGAGATAACTTCAATCAATTGACACGTAACAGGATTCCACAACAGGAAAATGTGATCATGATCATCACGAAATGAATAAAAACAAAATACACCTTCCTCAATTCCAATCAACCAAATTTCAAAAAGCACAGATGAGGAGGGATACGGGGGAACATATCAATTGTTGTTGAGCATCATAATCAAGCTTCAGTAAGGATGGTGCCATGGAAAAACAAATTTGGTTGCAAATAGTGTTGTGAGAAACAGAAAAACGACAATATGGATAGGCATATGATATACACATGAATTTATAAAAAAAAATGCATGAAATTATTAGGAAAGAACAGGAATAGGAACACGTGAATTAAGATCTAATTGATCTTAATTATTATAGTAAAAACAATTACTCAATTAAAGAATCTCAAATTTAGAGTCATGAAGAATCACTCATTTATACGGACATGAAATAAATATCATATCTAGTCAATACTTTTTTCTAATTGGAAATTAATCATTTCATAGGTCAATTAGATATGATCCTGAATGATTATTTTCTACAATTAATCTTAAGGCTTACCTCTCCAATTAAATTGGTGGATTAGTATTTTTAGTGTGGCAAAATACACTCATTTTATTGTATACCACCAAACCAATTATTAAAATTTCTCTCTAAAAAAGTTATAAAAATTTCAAATATTTAAACCATAAAAGGCATAAAATATCTAACATTTCGGCAATAAATATGTACTTGGATGGACAAATCAAACTATGATCCATGAAAGAAAAAATATTTCTGAAACTTAATAAAGGTATTTTCTACAAATAATATTCAAATAGAAAGTAAAATTCCTCAAAAAAAAAATGGCTTGGGACTACTATAATTAATCTTTTCCCAGATTTACAATCTTAAATAAAATTCCTTTTATTAATAAAGGTATTTACGCACATGAAAAATTGGTAATTGAATATTCAAAAATAAATAGTTATATGATTTTGTGTTATTCCAATTTTGCGGAGTCAATATAAATTTGAGATAACCAATTGAGGATGGACAAATCAAACTATGATGCATGAAAGAGAGAATATTTTCGAAACTTCAAACTACTAATTACAAATAAATGTGTAACATAATATTTCATAAATTGTTTAATGTATTTTTTTTTCATATAAATTGTTTAAAATGATTGAATTGTTTTTAAGATGAAAATAATTGATTATAAATGAAAATTTGGGAGACAAATTCATGGACTCATGGTAGTATTTCCTCATTGTTCACATTCATAAAAAAGAAACTCCAATCCAATTGTCATATCTAGATAATTTGAGATCTTTATTTACAATGGTACCTGTAACACCTCTTATCCTAGAGTCCATTTTAGTGGATTGTTAATATCCGAATAAATTTCCAACTTTTACCAAGTTATAAAATGGTTCATTCGGTTTGGGTTGCCACTCTCGGGTCTTACTCTGATTATTACAGCGAAAATAAAATCTTAAATCAAAGAAGAAAGTGAAAACATTCACATGCACGGAAGACCTTTCTTTGACATATATATAGTAGTGATAATATGATATAAGTTAGTCAATCATGAGAACCGAAGGCAACAATCCTACCACTTAGGTTCCCCCAAAATAATCATATCAATGATTAATAGTTAGTCAATCATATAATCCAAAACGTCCCTATAGGCCAAAATTTCTAATATGCATGTCAAAATGAACATCAACTAATGGAGTCCGCCTCCAACTACTCATCTCCTCGTCCTGCCACCAACATATGCATTTAATACATGCCAGCGACTATAATGAGAAATAAATCTCCGTAGGTATAGCAATCTAAGTTTCAAACTATTAACCTGTACCACCATACTTGTACAAAAAAATCATTGCATTCTTTTAAACATTATTTTTACAAATAGTTACTATTGGATGAAATTCATAGAAGTCTCTCATCTGGTGTCAAAATATTGTAAGACCATTTCGCAAACATCATGTGTATTTAGATGCATGTATCATGACATATAAGATGCACATGGTATGTCAAATCATGTCATTTAAACCTTACATAAAAATCTCGTGAAACAGTCTCATAAAAACTTTCATGAAACTTTGTAAACGATTGCTCAAACAATTACTTTAAACCTCATAAAACTGTTTCATAAACTTTAGTCTCATAAAACCATTCCTTGTAACATGAACAATTTAATAAACATAATATGACATTAAGAGAAATAGATAATGACACACCAATGTCAAGATAAAGGGAAAACAAGAGTCACCGAGAGCGCCGCGCAGCGAACAACTACACGTACCCCTACAGCACACATGAATGAAGACAATTCTCTTTGTGGTAGCTTACCACAAATTTGTTACAATTTGAGGCACCCCCCAGTTGGATCCGAGTACTAACTGGACCAATGCATCCCAAAGACCCTTACCATCGTATCCCGAATGGCCATTACCCAAATAGAAGGTTACCATTGTATCCCAATGATCCGAGCCATCGTACCCCGATCATCCAAGCTAAATATATAAAAATCCATTTTAACTTCACACGTAGTTATACAACCGTGGAAGAAGAAAAGAATAATTGTAACCAATAAAAAGTAGTTCTTTCAAACATAACCTGTTCTCATTGATGCATTAGGGACATCCAAAACATTAACATGTCGAGTGCCATGGTTGCAGAGGAAGATTTGTGGAATTGATCCATGAATGATGCAACTAAAAAAAATAACACTGTCACGACCCCCTATCGGACGTCCGTGACTGGCATGGGAAGTAGGATTTCTCCTATCCCATAAGCCTCTAATCCCTGATTGGCATTTTTACATGTTTATAACTACCCATTTCTAATACAAACAATATATAATATTTATGGTCATCCATATCCGGTGACCTAAGTAACGTGCAATCCATGGCTCGCTCAACGCCGCTTCAGTCTATACATATACACATAATCACTCACATGTACATATAGTATACATATTGATCACGCGATTCAGGGCGGGTGATCTATCCTATTCACATGCAGAAGTCTTGTATAAAGTCATACATATATTCAATCACACGCTTACATATGGGTTACATATTGATCACACGCCTCAATGCGTGTGATCTATCCTATTCACATGCGGAAGCCATATTTTCACACAAACAAGTATTCAATCACACATACATATAATTTACGTATTGATCACACGCCTCAATGCGTGTGACCTATCCTAGTTGCATGCAGAAGTCATATACGTATATACATGTTATATATTATATCATAGCCTATATTCCATTCACCAAGACATAACTTTAATCTGTATGAAGCCGACAATGCTAGAATTCAAGTGTGACATATATATATATATATACACACACAGCAGATGTAAACGTACATACGCCATGCCCAAAAAGGATCCATATATATATATACATCACAACATATATGCATAATCAAAATAACTACCGACGCGAACAAAGCGTGCGGTCTTCAGGGCTGTCCGCCTCCTTGTGAAGAAGTGGACGTGTTACCGACTCCTGAACCACCTGTATCTGAAACATGTAAATAGGGGGTGAGTCGAACAGACTCAGTGAGAAGCTCCCCCATCCTTGGCGTAGCAGCAGGTACCACTACAGTTGGGGGAAGGGAGCAACCACAACCACATACGCATGAAACGGATTTATATTATGTCCTTTAATATGACCAGGCAATCAATATATCATATTCACAATTTTTAAAAAAATCATAATTCATGCTCCTAACATGTTTATTAATCCGCATGTAAACCGATCATAAACATATATCATATCTTTTCATAAGTCATACATAGTTATGCTCGTAGGCATTCACTTTCTGTCTCCTGCATTACGCTAAGAGAAATACTGGCCTGGAGGCATTCACTTCCTGTCTCCCGAGTTACGCTAAGAGAAATACTGGCTCGAAGGCAATGTCTTATTCGAACCTAGTTGATCAAACCAGGAACTTTCTGACTCTAAGGCATGCTTAGAGTAATAGCTGGCAACTTGTCTGATCCCGGTTAAACCAAGGTAATGGCCACTATGAGGCATACTTACTGTTAACTGAATCCTGTCTGTCCGACCAGGATAACCGACTCGATCTACCCGAACTAACCTAAACAAGTTCAAATAACCCATTCGACCTTGAAAGACGCCCTATTAATAACTAACTGAATATTACACGTGTGAATTAGCTAGGCCTAGTTTCCCCCTTTTCAATTATGCAACCCTCTCACTCACATTCAACAACCTAGGTTCAGTTTTCCTCAACAAACCATATGAACAAGGTCTTAACAATGACGATCGGTGTGATTGGTTTCTAATATTACTGAACTCTTCACATATGAAATTATGACTCAATCCTACCCACGGTAACATATAAGGCTCAGTGAGCCACAATAGCACATATACACCTTGAGATTAATCATATAAGCACATATACTATTGCACATTGACTGCTTACATGCAAATCATACACATGTAACACAAATTTATTCATATAAATAAATTTCATATAACAATTACACAAATAGAGCAAACCACATATCCACGAAGTCATCCAACCCTGTGGGGCAGGGATGGGAGAGCCCCTTACCTCGTTGGCCCTCCTGTTCAGTCCTCGGAGTGCCTGAAGCTCCAATCGCTCTGTGGTGCCCTATACACATATATATTTAGGAAATTTAGAACGTGTAACTAAGCATCTAAAAATGCGCGTGCCAGGCTAAGTATTTCGCCTCTTTTTCACCAGATCGGGTTCCGGTTGAGACGGTAAATACTCGGGCTTTATTCCCTTGTTTATTTCCAGCGATTACAACACTTATACTACTCCAATCCAATCCTAAACATGCATCAAACTATCAATTTCGAATTTTAAAGTAATTTCCTAACCCATTTTTCCTAATTTCCATACTCGATCAATTCTTACGGTTTAACTTCGATTCTGAACCTCACTAAGCTTTCAATAACACACACTAAGCTGAAATTTAACCATGGAATGCCCTGATTGGAAGAAATTGAAGAATTCCTAAAATACCCAAAATTGGAGAAATTGGGGTTTGAGAGATTTGGGGCTTTCTTACTTGATTTCAATCGGATAGAAAGCTTGGTGGTGATGAAAAATGAGGCTCGGTCACCTTCTCCGGCACCGGAATGTCTTCTTCGGCGAACATCCGGTCAAAACCATGCTTCCCGTGGCTTGTTCTTCTTCCTGCTTGTGCGTGCGCCTCTGCTTCTCTTTTATTTATTTATTTTTTAAATGTGTGTGTGTGTTGCTGGATGCATCTACTTAATAATATATATATATATATATAAAACTTTTTTTAAGTGAATTGGATGGGGGTCACGGTTGGCCCCCCATTTTATTTTACTATTATATTTCTTTTTTTTTTCTTTTCTTTTTATGTGTGTCTTAATTAAAAGGGGTGGGGGTCACGGTTTCCCCCCCCCCCAATTATTTTAATACATATATATTTTATTATATATATGTATATATATTATTAGATTATATATATATATATATATATATATATATTATATATTTTTTTATTAGAAAAACTTATTTACTTGTTATATTCTCTTTTTCTCTCATGCTTTTTTAATCCTCTTTTCTTTTAGGTCTTAGAAAATTTATAAATATCCCCTATTACTTTCTTCTTTATTCTATTTTTAACCCAATAATTCTTTAATTTAATTTATTTTTCTTTCTGAAAGAAAAATAAATTTAATAAAAATGAAATTAATTAAATCTAAATATCTCGAATATTACAAACACCATGATGAACTCCAAGAACTTTAAGCTCATGTACATGATTCAGAGTTGGATGCATACTCAGTTCATTAAGTTACTCAATCCCATGTTCAAAAGAACCAACATGAATTATAGCATTCCTCTTGGGAGGGCTTGCACCAATCGTTGAAGTAATCAAGTATCCATAATTCCTTCTATGCCAATACTTAAGGTGCAACTTAACAAAAAGTGGATTTTTTATGGTGCTATACTATTGACTACAAACCAGCTTGCAATAGATCAATTCGGTTGTACTGAATTTTATTAAAATATCGGTAATGATGTCAGATGGGAGGCATACATTTATATCAAATGATATAAACATATTTTGGATAGTTCAGTGTGGTATGGAGGACACCTTTATATTAGAATTACTCAGATATGCACTGGGTGGTGATACTTGTCAATCCGTGTGTGACTTTTTATACTGTGACTTTATAGGAGGAAAATTAATGGACGAATATGACGAATAAAAGAGGTTGAATTGCACATTCAAATACATGTGATTCATGGTAAATTGTAGCGCTAATTGGATTGACATTAACCGTGTGAAGGACAAAACAAAATATAAAGCTTAAATTGTAGAGATTGACAAATACACACGTGATTTTGAGCCATATGTGATTTCAGTAAATTCTTTTTGACTTGTGAGAAATTGAAACATTATAGTAAAATTTGGAAGTTTGAATTTGAAAAATACCCAATGATTCTAGATATTGATATGGTCATATAAAAATTCCCCATATTTATGATATGAATATTAATAGTAGCAAATATTTTCTATATTAAATTAAACCAAAATCGCGCAAGATTCACTACCATTAAATTACTTAAAATCATAATACAAAAACTTTCTAATTGTAACTACGGATTATTCCGCCTAAGGACACATGACAATAAGCTTCCAGAAGCACCGCGGCAATCTACGCCAACGACACGTAGCACAACTCACCTACCCCACGTGGCCGTTACCCATGTCTCTCCTGGAGAGCTCCCGTCCAAGAGACGTGGGAAGCCCCCTGGGCGTTGTGGGACGACCCACGTCCTGCAAGAACGTGGGTTGAGCACGTCCTCCCCACGCTTAGTATAAAGAGACCCCCACCCAGGGGACTTAGGGATGATGAGGACAGAACAACAGAGATTTAGGAGAACAACACAGATTGGAAGATTATTGGATCATCAAGTAAACACTCTGAATACGTCCTGGCATATTCTTGCTAAAACTCCTACTTCGTGACCCCGAAGCTTGGTCCAACGGCAGTACTAAACTCCGATGACCTTCTGGCCAACATTTGTCACATCTTCTTCCAAGAGATTTCCACAAGCAGAGCGCCCGACCTCTCTAAGAGACCCTTGCTCTCTCACAACTAAGGCAACCTCCCACGAGTGGCTCGCCCGCCCGGAGTACCTTACACATGTCTTAGCCACACACGACCCAATACAGCTAACCACCTAGCCTAACGGCTCCGAAAGACATCTCCATCACGAACAACGTGGACTTTGATCCCTTCTTAAGGGTACGTAGGCACCTAGGTCTTCACCTAAGGACAAATCACCCAAGGCTACAACCCCTTGCGGTCCTTATTTACAAAGTAAAATTGTCTGAACCAAAAACGACAGTTACATTGGCGCCCACCGCGGTCTTCTCTGACCACAACGCCTTGTGCACTCTACCGCTAAACGGCATTTTCTTTTCGGGGAGTAGGAGTACCCACCTAACACTCAGAAACCCACATTTTTACTTTTTCAATACAGGACAGTACTCGCATGGCTAGCACCAGTAGATCCTTAAAGTCTTTGCACGATCGGCAGAATGACATCAATAGCGACCAGGATAAGCGACATAAAACACAGCTCCTGACCTTCGAAGGCACAGGCAGCGCGACTGAGATGAACGAACCATTGGTTATCACGACCAATATCTCCGGATTTAAAGTTAAACGCATATTAGTAGACCCCGGAATGGCTGTTGACATACTCTTCACGAAGACCTTGAAGGAAATGCAAAATTACAAGGACCAGCTGAAGCCAGACAAAGGAACTCTTGTCGACTTCTCAGGATAAGCCGTTAAGACATGGGGAACCTTCACAACATGGCTCATCTTGGGCACGCCATCGAAGGTCGCCCACGCCAAAGTTAGGTTCACTGTATCGGCAGGTCCATCGATATACAAGGCCATCCTGGGTCGACCGACCCTCAGTCAACTCAGAATAGTCATATCCACTCCTCATCTAATGATGAAATTACCTACAACAGCAGGTATCGGGGAAATACAAGCAGACCAAAGAGCCCAGGCGTGCTACGGGACCGACCATCCCGAAGGGGAAGAGACTAAGAATTACACCAAGAGCTCTCCCGAGATAGTGGACCTACGTGATGAAATCCCCGGAGCACGGTCACAGCCTATGGAAAACCTTGTGAGTATTTGCGTAGACCAAGCGAATAAAAGGGAAATCCGCGTAGGAGCCCTCCTCGACCAGGCAGCCCAAATGAAGTTCCAAGAGCTACTCACCATGTACAAGGACGTATTCCCCTGGAGCGTCGCAGACATACCAAGAATAGATCCCACACTCATATGTCATTCCCTCAACATCAGAGGCGGTCCCGACGTTATCCAGAAAAAGCGACACTTTGGCAAGGAAAGGCAACGAGCAATCAACGAAGAAGTGCAGAAGCTTCTCGACGCCGGTTTCATACGTGAATCGCAGTACCCCGACTAGCTGTCGAATGTGGTGATGGTCAAAAAGGCGAATGAGAAATGGCGGATGTGTGTAGATTTTACAAATCTGAACAAAGCTTTCCCGAAAGATGCCTACCCGCTCCCCAACATAGACAAGTTAGTGGACGGAACAGCCAGGCACTAGATGCTGAGTTTCCTATACGCTTTCTCAAGGTACAACCAGATCCAAATGAACCCAAAAGACTAAGAAAAAACCTCCTTCATCACAGACAAGGGCCTCTACTGCTACAAAGTGATGCCCTTCGGATTGAAAAACGTTGGCGCCACCTACCAGAGGATTATGGACATCGTATTCAGAGACCAGATAGGCCAAAATCTTGAGGTTTACGTCGATGATATGGTGGTCAAATCCATGGAACTCGAGCAGCACTTGGAGGAGATCTTCTTGCGAATGCACAAAATGAAGCTAAACCTGACCAAATGCGCTTTCGGCGTATCTGCAGGAAAATTCCTGGGATTCATGATGATACAAAGAGGAATCGAGGCCAATCTCGAGAAATGCGCGACTATCCTCAACATGGAGCCACCTTACACGGTGAAAGAGGTTCAAAGACTAAACGGGAGGCTAGCAGCCCTCAACCGATTCCTGTCAAGGATGGCCGACCGATGCCTTCCTTTCTACAAAATCCTAAAGATGGCACCAGCCACTATAAAAAATAAGGTTTTTAACCGCGGTTACCTGCCCACGGTTAATGACAACCGTGGTTAGATTCAATGTTGAAAATTGTTTAACCACGGTTGTGTACCTACAGTCACAACCGTGGTTAAAAATGAACCAAGAAAAAACAAAAAACAAAATTTGCTTCTCTTTTTTTTTCTATTTAGCGCGTCTTCTCTTTTCCTATCCCGCCACTCTTTCAGACACACAAACCCACAAACCCACCTTTACCAAAATCAATTTCTCTTACCTAAACCCACAAACCGACCTTTACCAAAATCAATTTCTCTAACCTAAACCCACAAACCCTTCGACGATCGAGCGGCACGACGGCAAGAGAACGACAACCGTGAGCAACCATGAACAGCTGTGAGCAATCGAACCTCTCTTTTCGGCACGATGGCAAACAGAGTCAACCACAGAACTCGACGGCTCTTCTCAGCTTCGTGCCTACGAACTCCACGCGAACTCCAAGCTTCACGGCACTCTTCAGTTTGGGTTCTCTGAAATTTCGAAGGTTTTGCTGAGGTTGGTACTTCTGAATACTTTATTATGGTCTCATTTCTTTATTTGACTCCTTCTTCCTTGCTTAAGCTACCAGACATGCCTTCTGTCATATATTAGATTATTTGTTGTATTTACAACCATATTTTAGTATGATGTGATTGCATTTTTTTTCTTATGCACGCTTACCTCCCAGTCCCACCCATGACATTAATTAATTTTGTAAGCTAATCTCCCAGCTGTGTGACTTTCTTTGTGAAATCATAAAACTACTACTTGCTATCTTTATTATCAACTTGGAGACGAATCTTGAGCCTTCGTGTGTAGTGTTAGTAGCTAGGTGCCTGATATGATAAGTAAATCCTCTGGCTTTTTTTTTCCAGAGCCATATAATGTTTTTAGGGTCACCAACCATTTCCAATTTAATCATTTGATGGTTTTAACTGAAGAAGAATTCATTAACACAAGAACGTAAGGTAAGGAAATATAGTTACAGGCTCATATCAACAAGCTGTGTTCAGAAGGATCTCAAAGCCAATTTTGTAGGCAAGATAGGAATAGTTTGAGAACTTAATTTATATATGACACTTTTCAAGCAAAGATGAAATACAAGATAAAAGCAAACTCATTATTCTTTTATATCTTAGTTCAAAGAATGTGGCTCAAGGGATCAAACAGTGAACAGAGTTTACAGAGCAATCTGAAGATATGGCAATTAGGAACTGCTTTTCAATTTTCTTACAGCTTATGAGAATCAAAAACACTTGGATCTTTAAATGACTAAAAAGTAATTTAAAATTATATTGTTCTACACTTTTACTTTGGTGGAAGTGATACAGGGAGAGTTTTCAGCTTTGATTATTTATTTCATTGAAAGCTTTTACATGGGGCGTATATATTCAATATTTTTTACTTTGAAGATATACAATTCCATTAAAAATTCTTTTCCATCTTAAGTGATCCTAACTGATCTTCAATTTTACCTTTTATATTCTTTAATTTAATCCTTCCATATGACTATGACATATATATATTAAAGAAAAACTAAGTAAACAAATATTTAGTTATGTCTTTTTCTAAATCAACTCAAGACTTTCTGTCAATATATGTCTAAACTGGGACCCTAGCTCCCTGGTAAGAATTGTATACCAAAGAATATATGCTTGATTTGGATGGGGTCAGTCACAAGTCACAACATATATACAGGGCATTGTGTCAACGTCAGAGTGGTTGAATGTTTTGTTGAATAATATTTTTGGTGTGAAGTATGTCATTTTCGCCATTCCACTGCCACATACGATAGGGTGCTTTCAAAGTTTCTAGTTATAAACGATTATGACTAATCAACCCTAGTTAGTAATAATGAATTAATGTGTAATGCCCTAATTTCGGGGTTTCCCATAACGTTATTTAAATGCAGCAAGCTACCTTCCTTCTCTACATTCATGACATATCCGATCCACTGCTAAATGCTAATCCAATTCATCCTATGTATTAATTCTATTTTAGATTTCTTTTCACAACTTTTTCATGGGAAAATGACGGGTCCTCCTCGCATCTGTCTTTTTTTAAAAAATACTACCTATTGCACTCAACTTTTTTATTGACAGCTAGCTAGCAATAGCATTGTATAGTTTAGGTGAGTTTGTACCATGTTCTCTGTTACCAACAAGTATCAGAAAATGAAATGAAAACTTCAAATTATATTTAGACGACTTGGTAAAATTATATAATGACAGATCTAAATCAGAATTCAAGGATATTATGACATATTGTAAAACAGAATGAGAAATACTTATGGAATAAAACGAAGATGAGACTTGGTAAAATTATACAAGTGTTTTTGAATTTCTTTCTTCTAAATATGCTTGATTTTCTAATATATGTGTTTTTGTTTTTTCAATATTTGTGATACTTTTAAACATTAGGTGAATTGTCAATAATTTAGTATAAGAAATATTTCTTCTACATTTTAGACTTAGTCAACTTATTTGTAAAGTTAATCTTAACCTATTTTTTAATTAAGTAGATATGGCCTATGCTGTGATGGGTTTTGTTAACCTACATTTTAGACTTAGTCAACTTATTTGTAAAGTTAATCTTAACCTATTTTTTAATTTAGTAATTCAATATTTTTTTTAATGAGTTTTGTTAATCAGATACTATATTAGTTAAGAATTCTTTTCAACTAATAAAAAAGCTTATAAAATTATTCTTAACTTTACACTAAATTTAAATTCTCCTTTAACTAATAAAAAAATGTGTCCTATAGTACTTATTAGATAAACCTTTATTTTATTTACTGTGCAAGCAGCAAAAATTGTGGAATGAATTGGAACTCCATGTAGTTAGAGAAGTTGATGTGGAATTTTGGGGTTGTTAGTTATGGCGATTGGGGAAAGTGGGATGGGTTGTTGGAATAAAGGTGGGGTAGTTAACAACATTTTGTAGATAGCAAATGTAGGTTTCCCAAGTTATGGGATTATCTTGGAATTGAAGGTTATGTATAAGCTTTTGTGGAAAAAGTCAAGAGGCATGAGAGGATGAAGTTTGATTTGATAACTTAGAAAGTAAAAGATGAGAGATATGTTGCATAGGTCTTTGTGATAGGTGGTAATATGGTATTGTTGATGTGTAAGATTGTGCAGGTGCAGCGCCCACGCCGACGTGAAGGACTTGTTTGTATAGTTGACAGAGATAGACACAAAGGTAAATCACACATTAAATATAATTCACATGTAAAATTTACTCTTATGTTTATTTCTCTTTACTGTCCGTATTGTACAGTACTATATCTATTATCAGTGCACAATATATAATACTAAATAATGGTAGTATATAGCTTTTGCACTTTCTTTCCTTTAATTAGCTTGCTATGGCCTATAGGAATTAGAACGACCAAAGTATGAAGTATTGATTGATTCTATATTGGTAAATAGGTGAGTGGGCTGGGCATCTGGACCCAGGTAGGTATTGCTGTGAGAAAGAAGCATAATGTTTAATAATGGAGTAGTGTCATGGGAATTTTGATCCATATCACAACTTAATTATTTTCTTTATTTTTGTTAAATAATGTATTGATTATTATAATATATCAAGCTCTTTGTAATAAAAATTTGAGTAAATTACACTAATTTCTCTTTAGATCAGATAAAATTACACTTTTTGCAAAGCATTTATTGTTATATGAAAAATAAGTTCTCAATTTCATTTAATTTATCCTATCAACAAAATTTTCATTTAATTTACAAAAAATCAGAAATTTTCAACAAAATTTCTGATTCTCTCTCTCTCTTTCTTATTTTAATTTAGATTTGGAATCAGTCAAACATTATTGCGGATTCTATGCACAGATTATTTTTTGGCTGTGCCACTTAAGTCATATCCATATTTAATTATTCCCAATTCTAATTGCAATTTGGTGTCCACTGTCCCTTTTAGCTCGACGTCATATTACATCAAATTCAATAAATTGTAGCCTATGACTATTCGGATAACGAAATATTTTCTCAACAAATTTTCCAGTGCTAGTGGAGATCTCTTTAACTATTTCTTCAATTATGTGATATAACACGTGACATTATGACTTCTTATTTATTCACATTCAGTTGTTATTTACCACGTAACAAATATATTTTGTGAGGATATTTTAGTCATTCAATATTTTAGTGCTTCCAAATTGAATTACTAAAATACCATTATAATGATTAATATACCCTCTCAAAATGTGCTTAAATAGTAAATAACAGTTAATTTTTTAATGAAATTATATTTTATTATTATCCTTTGGCCATTATGACTTCTTATTTCTTTTGTGAAAACATATTTTTCGCAGGTTCAATTGCGGTTTGACTAAATTGCAAAGCTTCTAAAGTTGTGCTTTCATTTCCAACTACATCAATATAGTTGAAAGTAAGTATGATCAAAGTAATTTTTTTATTATCAAACTCTTTGATTGAAATATGAGCATCTTTTCTTGCATTACTATGTTGCTACATCAATATAGTGTACTTTATTTATATTGATATGAATTATGATGGTAATTGGATTTTTTAGGTTGACGCTATGAAATTATAGAAGGTTAAGTGTTTAGTAAAAATATAATATGTTTAGTAAAAGTGTGACAGTTCTGATTAAGTCTCTCTGTAACTATTTAGGTGTAGCTATGGATAGAAGTTGGATTAGTAGGCCACGCTATTCACCAGAATATGTTGCTGGCGTAGAAAGTTTTCTCAATTTTGCATTTTCTAGGCCTTATGTGGAAGGGATTGTGAAATGCCCATGTCTCTCATGTGGCTTTAAAAAATGGTTTACAAGGGACGTTATGTTTGATCACTTGATATGCAATGGGTTCCCGTTGGGGTACACTACTTGGATTAGGCATGGTGAACGGGTAGAGGAAGATGCCCCTACTACTCCTTTGGTACAAGTGGAGCAAGTAGGTGGGGAAATGAAAGATTTATTACACGATGCCTTTGGGGTCTTTAGAGATAGAAACATTGATGAACTAGGGTCATGCCACCATCCAAATAGTGAGGTGCACATTGGTTCCACTAGTGGAACAAATGGGGAAAATTGCAAATTCAATGACTTGATGAATGATGAAAATGAAGAATTGTATGAAGGTTGTATGAAGTATTCAAAGCTTTCCTTTTTGGTTAAGCTTTATCACATTAAATGCTTATGTCGAGTGAGTGATAAAGCTATGGACATGATTTTGGAATTGTTGAGGGATGCATTTGAAAATGTAAGGCTTCCGAAATCGTTTTATGATGCAAAAAAGACCATAAACAAGTTGAGTCTTAATTATCAAACTATCCATGCTTGTCCAAACGATTGTATGCTATATTGGGGGGATGATGCTGAACATGACAAATGTAAAACATGTAATACTTCTAGGTAGAAGACAAATACAAGGGTGGATAGTACCAATGGACGTGGTGGAAATAAAAAACGAAAAAAGAGACTTGCAAAGGTGTTACGCTATTTTCCACTCACTCCAAGATTGCAAAGATTGTATATGTCCATTAAAACAGCTGAGCATTTGAGGTGGCACGCTACAGATCGAAACTTAGATGGTCTTCTTAGACATCCAAGAGATGGTGAAGCATGGAAGACATTTGATAGTCAATACCCAGGATTTGCTGAAGAACCTAGAAATCTTAGACTTGGGTTGGCTAGTGATGGTTTTAATCCTTTTGGAACAATGAGCACTAATTATAGCATTTGGCCGGTTATTTTGATTCCATACAACTTTCCACCATGGATGTGTATGAAGCCAACATCTTTAATGTTGTCTATGATCATACCTGGAAAAAAAATGCTTGGAAATGACATTGATGTGTATCTACAACTGCTAATAAAAGAATTAAATGATTTGTGGGTCGAGGGCATTAAAACAGTTGATTCTTCAACTAACCAGAAGTTCAAAATGCGAGCTGCATTGTTATGGACTATAACTGATTTCCCAGGGTTAGGTAATCTATTTGGTTCGAACACATACACCGGCTATGCTTGTCTGTCATGCAATTTTGATCAAAAGCCTATGAAGCTCACCAATTCGAAAAAGTCCTGCTTCATGGGTCATCGTAGATTCTTGCCAGCACAACATAGTTATAGATTTAATCGAAATCGTTTTGATGGGACAACAGAAAGACGGGATCCTCCAATTCAACTAGATGGTGCCATGATATTGAATCAAACAGAAGGCATTAATGTGAAATTTGGTAAGCCTCTAGAGTCAGATTCAGTAAGAAAAAGACCACGTGCAAGAGAGACCCAACAATGGAGAAAAAGAAGTATATTTTTTCAATTGCCATATTGGGTTAATCTTAAGTTGCGACACAATTTAGATATGATGCACATTGAAAAAAATGTAAGTGACAATGTGTTGTATACTTTGTTGAATGAAGCTGGAAAGACAAAAGATAACTTGAATGCTCGAAAAAATTTGCAATGTTTAGGAGTGAGACCAGAGTTATGGCCAGATGCAAATGGGAAATATAAAGCTGCTTGTTTTACTATGAATAATCAGCAAAAGGATGTTTTCTTACAAACATTAAAGGATGTGACAGTGCCAGATGGTTATGCATCCAACATTTCTAGATGTGTTGATATGAAGAATCGTGAAATCTCAGGCTTGAAAAGTCATGACTCTCATGTACTCATAGAGCAGCTACTTCCAGTAGCATTGCGAAATGCACATATTGACCCTAAGGTTACTGCAGTTGTGGTGGACTTGTGTGTGTTCTTTAGGAAATTATGTTCTCCTGTGTTAGATATCAAAGAGCTTGACCAACTTCAAGAAAAAATTGTGGTCAAACTTTGTCAACTAGAGATGTTATTCCCACCTTCTTTCTTTACAATCATGGTGCACTTGGTGGTTCACTTGGTTGATGAAGCAAAACTTGGAGCTCCAGTTCAGAATCGATGGATGTATCCTATAGAACGGTATTCTTTAATTTAATTTAGTTTTATCAAAATTAAAGTATTGTTTTCATTTTTTATTTTCTTTTGTTTTGACAATTGTATGTATAGGTACCTTGGACATTGTAAGACATATGTAAGAAATAAGGCTCAAGCAGAAGGCTCTATTGCTGAGAGTTATCTAGCTGAAGAAATATTGAACTTCTGTTCAAGGTATCTAGATGACATAGAGACAAGATTTAATAGGCCGAGTCGTATTGACGATAATGTTTGTACCGAGAACTTAGGGTCACAGATGTTCCCGCAATTAGGGCATCCAGTTGGTAGCATCTTAGACTTTGAACTAACTCCTACTGAAAGATTGCAAGCACATCGTTGTGTCTTGTTCAATTGTAAAGCAATTGATGAGTTTGTTCAGTAAGTGTTACACACTAATAAATCTCTTTTTAGTTTATAAAATAATGTGGCTACGTAACTAACCTAATAAAATATCTTGTAGACAATATAGAGATGACGTGAAAGCTATGCTTCGTCGTCATACCAGATCTGCAGTGGCGATTGACAAGCATGTCACAAAAAATTTTGCTAATTGGTTTAAAGATTATGTAAGATTCAATTTTTTGTAAGATATATATTTTATTAAAATACCAAGTGTATGTTGTTAAATTATTTTGTTAATTGTTTTAGATTGGCAAGAATGACAATGCAAATGTGTCGGATGATATCAAATTTCTTGCACGTGGTCCTCAATCAATGTCTAGGAGATTCAGTGCAGTAAATATTAATGGCTTTAGGTTTCGCACACTAGCAAGAGAAGAAGGATTGAAAACCCAAAATAGTGGTGTATGGGTGTCATCACAAGCTAGATGTTATGCAAGTGCAAAAGATGGGAATGTTGCACTTGCAAACCTCTTATACTATGGCAAGTTAGTAGATATCATCGAATTGAACTACTATGGTCATATGAAAGTTATGTTTTTCAAATGTTTGTGGGCTAACACTAGAGGGATAAAGAAGGATGAGTTTCAGTTTAATTTGGTTAATTTTTCCCGATTGATTCATACTGGAGATCATGTAGACGATGAGCCTTACATATTGGCTTCAGATGCTCAAATGGCTTTTTATGTGGATGACAAAACAAACTTGCCCTGGAGTGTTGCAATCCATGTGAAGCCTCGAGACTTATATGAAATGGGTGATGAAGTAGACATTGATGAAGAAGATAATGGTCGTCAAATTCAACAGGCACAACTAGAGTAACAAATAAATTCAATTTTTCCTGTTGACATTGATAACTTACAACTGTTAAGGGGTGATGAAGAACATATTTCTGATCAACCAGCTAACAATGTTGATTCAATGTTTGATAATAGTGATGAAGATGACATGGTTTGTTTATTACTTTGTTCTACATATATAGTCTACCATAGTTATGTATATATTTTACATGGTTTTGCTATTATATTATTCTAACCATATCTTTTTTATTGTCTTTCAGGATGCAACATAATAAGCGTAAACGATCATCTAGAGCTAGACTAAAAGTTGATGCATTGATACAAAAAATATATGAGGTCCCTTCTGCACCAGCTGCTCCTCCTACACAACCACTTGGCACATCTTCCCAACAGGAAATGACTGTGAATTCTGCTCGAGTTGAGGCCGCACCTGCAGCATCTGTTCCTCCTACACAACCTATTGGTACTTCTTCCCAACATGAAGATGTGGATTCTGCTGAACCTGCATTTGTACGAGTTCCAAGTGAAGAGCAAGGTTTGAACAAAGACTGGACAATGGACATTATTCGTAAGTATCCAGTTTGAATTTATTTTTATTGATCTGTTACAATATGTATATTTTTGTTAGTCTTATTTTATGTTATGTATGGAAGATGAAAATGGACTTATTACACAAGAGAGGATGAAGGCAAAGAATGTGTGGAATTTACCAAGGGGAAAGAAGGTGATTTGTCAAGTTAATGAATTTGGGCAAGGGCTTGGTGCTGCTGGAGGTTTAATTGGATTCTGGTTGGGAAATATGGCTACGGATTGTGAGCTGATTCGTCTAAATTTCTGTAATTGGAAGGAAGTTCCTAAACAATATTTTAATGATGCAGTTTCACTCATTGAGGTAAGAAGTGGATTTTCCATTGTTCGTCTTTATTTGTTTTTAATCACTTCCTTGTAATTAACGTTTCAATGGTTTTAAATTCAGAGTAAGATTGCATTTTCAGAACGCAATGGATTAAAGTGGGCTTGGAGATCATTAGGGGAGGAAAGAAGGGACTATAGAAGTAAGCTATACGGAATAATAAAAAAACTTCAAGTAAGAGACGAGATTATGAAAGCGCGTCCTCCAAAAGTACCACAAGACCAGTGGAATAGCTTTGTCGATTACCGACTAAGTGACAAATGCATTGTAAGATTTCATATATAACTTATAATTTAATTTTGTTTTTATATAACATGATTAATTTTATTTGTCTTTCATGTGTAGGAGATGTGCATTCAGAACCAAGAGAATAGGAAGAAATTAAAATTTCCTCACACGGGTGGTTCCAAAAGCAACGCGAGAAGGAAGAATGAAATGGTGATTTAAAATTTTGTTCGTTCTTATATTAGTTACTAGTATTTTTAAAATGTTAAACAATGTGATTATTTCTTGTTTTTAGGAAGTAAAAAAAGGTCGACCAGTGAGTCGAGCTGAGTTATTCATTGCAACCCACACAAAAAAGGATGGGAGCTATGTTAATGAGGATGCCAAAACAACTGTGGTAATGTATTTTCAGTTTTAATCTATTTGCTCTAATATATTTTGAAAGGCTGCTCTGGTTTGGTTTGCATTGTTGGAACTGTTATAAAATTTGTATTCTTGGTGCATATGTTTTTATTCTAAAAAAAGTGCAACTTTTGTTTTGAGGTAGAATGTTACTAAAACTTCCATTAAAAAAAATTGGATTTTTTGTTTGGCCTAAAAAAAAAAGTAGATTGTGTCATAGGAAAAAACTAGATTCAACTATCCTTGTTAACCTAAAGATTTTTTTTTTTCACAGGAAAAGTCCTATAACAATTCACATTAAGAAAAAGTAAGAAGCATTAATATTTAAGTGTTGAAGCATAAGACTTACATATTGTGTCACATCGCTTAATAGTAAGGGGGATTATGCTAAATCACATGCATTGAGGCAAGTTTGTGGTTAAGAATTGAACTGTGTGTAATATTATAATTATAATACATGTTTGAATTTTCAGGAAAAAATATCAGAAAAGCTTCGTGAGCAAGAATCTTTAGAGTCATACACTGGTGTGGTTTCATCAGATGATGCATTGGGGCAAGTGTTTGGCAAGGAGCATTCTGGACGAGTTCGAGGGTTAGGACTAGGTCCATGCCCTTCTCAAGTTTTTGGGCTACCCAAATATCGGTTCAACGACTTAAATTTCAGTTCTACAAGTAGTGCACATTCAAATGAAGGATCCTTGCAATCTGAGCTAAGTTCAGTGAAAGAAGAATTAGAAGCTCTAAAAAAGGAGCGTGAAATGGAGCAAGCTCGTATGAAAGAAAAGTTTGAAGCTCTAGAAAAGGAGCGTGAAATGGAGAAAGCTCAGCAATATCACATGGTCAAATATTTAGCTGATCACATGGGAGTAACAATAACATCTGTGATTGTTGGCGAGGTATCATGTCCTGCAACACAGGTAACATAAATGTTTCTTTTCTTTACAACAATGTTAAAATAGACACTACGCGTTTTTATAAAATCTAACTGTCTTTCTTTTTCTAATTACAGGCACCTGATGTAGGTAGCGCAGAAGCATCACGTCAACGATCATCTGGAGCTAGTCATGATCCATGATCTTATATATTTATGTAGTTCTATTTTGATGTTAGCTATATTTAATTAGTTTTATTTTGTTGCTAGTACTAAACTTTTTAATTGCTATTAATGTATCCTTTATATTTTGAGATTGAGAATTATGTTGTGAAGACTTTATTTTGAGTTTAAATACTTTTGAACTTTATTAGTAGTTGTTGAAGTCATCTCAAATTCTATTATATATGTTGTAGACTTCATTTTGAATTTATATGCAGATGAAACTTTATTATTAGTGTTGAATTTATCTTAAATTCTATTAGGCTTGATTTATTTATTGTTATTGTTGCTGGAGTTCTTTTATTGATGTGCAAACTCTTGAATAGGTTGAGTATGAATGTTACAAAGAAACAAAGACCTAAAAAAGATTTTTTTAAAAAAAAATGATTTTAACGGCGGTTGCAACCGTCGCCAGAGGAATCACCAACAGCATAACTCTAACGACGGTTGCAACCGCCGTTAGCGTAAGTAAACTAACGGCGGTTACAACCGCCGTTAGATAATCTAACGAGTTAGGTAATCTAACGGCGGTTGTAACCGCCGTTAGTTTACTTACGCTAACGGCGGTTGCAACCGTCGTTAGATCAAAGCCTCTAGCGACGTAACCGCCGTTAGGTAAAAATATGCCTAACGGCGGTTATTCCAACGGTTGGCTTAACCGTCGCTAAACGTGGTCCCGACGCATCGTTTGGCGACGGTTGAGCAACTGCTGCTAGAGTTCTAGCCACGGTCAGAACCGCCGTTAGAGGCCTGTTCTAACCGTGGCTAGATACCTGTTTTCTTGTAGTGAGCATTCCAATGGATCGAGTAATGTGAAAAGTCTTTCCAGGACCTTAAGGCTTACCTAGCTAAACCGCTGGTGTTAGCAAAAGCAGTTAAAGGGGAGACCCTCATACTATATCTAGCCACCACTGATCATGTTATAAGCTCGGCGCTGGTAAGAGAAGAAGGGGTCGAACAATTCCCTATTTATTACATAAGCCATGCTTTGCAGGGAGCCCAACTCAGGTACCAACGAGTAGAGAAGCTCCAACAGCACACGATCATGGTCCGAATCGACCAGCCCCTGTGGCAAATACTGCAAAAGCCAGACTTAGCAGGGCGAATGACAAACTGGGCCGTCGAGCTATCCGAATTCGACATCAAATATGAGTCTCGACGGGCAATCAAAGCCCAAGCATTGGCGGACTTCGTTGCCGAAATGACTCCGTCAGAATGCCATCAAGGGGACACCACGACTTCAAACCATGATGAGATCACTGAGCCACAGCCTAAAAAATCCCCATGGCTAATCTACATGGACGTCTCCTCGACCGGGAAATCTGCGGGCGCCGGCATCATAGCAGAAAGCCCCGACGAAATCAAGGTGGAACAAGCCCTGTGCTTCATTTTCCCTGCCTCCAACAACCAAGCTAAATATGAAGCACTCATAGCCGGACTAGCGCTAGCTCACGACCTAGGCGCCTCAAAGATCAAGCTATTCAGCGACTCACAACTGGTGGTCAGACAACTCAATGGAGACTTTGAGGCGAAAGACGCTACTACCATCAAATATGTAGAGCGTGACAAACAAGAAATTAGCATATTCGAGTCGGTCTTGGTCACACGGATTCCCCGGAACCAAAACACCCAAGCTGACGCCCTCTCCAAATTGGCCACCACATTGAGCCAATCGGGACTTAAAATGCTCTTGCGAACAACCTTTGCACCCCAAGCATAAATCTAGACATACTGCCAATAGCAATCGATAATTCCTGGACGACTCCTATAAAAGCATACCTGACGGCGGGCACCTTGCCTACAGATAAAGAGCTAGCCCTAAAAATATGAAGGCAAGCAGCTCGGTACTTTGTCTGGGGAAACGACCTATACAAAAAGGGATATTCGTCCCCGCATCTCTGATGCATCTCAACCGAAGAAGCAAATTATGTGCTACGAGAAATCCACGAAGGCATATGCAGGACCCACCAATCCGCAGGAGTCCTCTGTATGCGAGCTCTACGCTCTGGATTTTATTGGCCCACAATGAGGGCAGACTACAAAACTTTGGTCACTAACTGCGACCAGTGCCAACGGCACGCCGCGTTCATACACCAGCCACCGGGCGAACTGAAGCCTATCGAATCTCCATGGCCCTTCGACACTTGGGGCATGGACATATTAGGCCCTCTTCCTTAGGGTACACTCCAACGGAAGTTCCTCATAGTGGCCATGGATTATTTCACAAAATGGGTTGAGGTGGAGCCTCTAGCCACCATCGGCTCCCAAAAGTCCAAAACTTCCTCTGGCGAAACATCGTGACTTGGTTCGGTCCACCACACACATTGATCGTTGACAACGGACGCCAATTCGTCAGGGAAAAATTCGAGGATTTCTGCAAACATTGGAGCATCGACCACCGAACCACCTGTGTGGAGTACCCGGTGACCAACAGGAAAATAGAAAAGGCGAACCGCATCATCCTTTTGAGTCTGCGAAAACGCCTGATAGACGGAAAAGAAGGATGGGTGGACGAACTTCCGTCGGTCCTATGGTCTTACCGGACGATGATACATTCGGAAACAGGAGAAACTCCTTTCGCTCTAACATACGGGAGGGAAGCGATAGTTCCTGCCGATATTGGGGTCCCCTCGGATCGAGTACTAAGCTACTCCAATTCAAACCCGGAAAATCTGTTGGTCAGCCTGGACGCGGCCGAAAAATGCAGGGAAGCTACGGCACTCAAAAACATCGCTTACGAGCTGCTAGTTGCACGAAAATAGAATCGGGGCGTCCGACCTTGAAAGTTTGGAAAAGATGACTTGGTCATGCGGACAGCGATAAATAATAAGCGCGACCGCCAGCACGGCAAGCTCACACCTAATTGGGAAGGCCCATACAGGGTCATTGGAATCCCTTCGCACAATGCGTACAAGTTAGCACACATTATGGGAGAGCACGTCCCAAATACTTGGAACGTTAGCAGCCTCAAGAAATATTTCACTATGTCTTAGTCCAAAGACAAGTTTCACAAATATTTCGCGTTGTCTTAGTCCGAAGACAAATCTACTATGTACTCCCCCCCGTCTTAGTCCAAAGACAGATGTACTATCATCGATTTGAATAGAATGCAATACGATTGACCAACTCTCGTACTTGAAATTCTCTTTACTACTCAAAAAATATATTTACACGCGGGGACTATTGCCCTGGAAGTACATAAAACAACAACGCAAATACACTGCAAAGTCCAAATCAAGAAGCATCCCCACTTGAAGGATGCGGCAGCTCGCCCGGCGACAGAGGATCCCTTCGAGGATTAGGAACTACGTCATTGTCTAATATCCTTAATGGAGAATCTCCTCGGGCGCGAACGCGAAACTCTCCACCAATGTTCTCCCAGGAAGGGTGCATCCTCGCCCTAACCTCCGGAGGGATCCCTTTGAAGCTCTATTTGCGTTATGCCATTCTACATCCTGTAGTTGGCAAAACGCAAAAAGTCCTGACGACGAACCCTCAGAGAGTTAGCCTTGCTCTCCGCCAACTCGCCCTCTAATTCTTTCACCTGGGCGGTCAGTTGGGCGTTCTCATCCAACAAGCCCTCTACCACTTCCTGCATAAAACCATGAAGGGTCAGCCACCTTACATAAAGGACATCCAGGCCAGAGGAAAGCAATCTACCCCCTCGACCTCCCGCTGATAAGCAAAGCTCGCCAGACGACTTGGCAACAACACGGTCTCCTTGGTCATACGCTCTAAAGAATAATCATTCCCATAATCTAGTGGATAATGCTGACGAGCTAATATGACCTGCTCCACCTCAAAGGGAATCAACGTTCCTCTAAAAGAGACACCCTCGCCCAGAAAATGGACAGGCATCTCTTCGGGGGGTACGAAAGTATAGGGAACCCTCCTGCGACCACGACGGTTCAAGCTGACTTCAGCCACCTGATTTGTGGCTTTTGAATTTTTACCCTAAGGGTCCCCATTCATCCCAACATTCTTGTCCGCTCCCAAGGGCAGAACAACAGCACTCGCAAACTCTGATGGCCTACGTTTTCCGACTCCGAGAACTCGGCGGGGGATTCTGCCTCCCTTGAATGCCACCTAGGGTCAACCCTAAAAAATAGGGAAATTCAATACTTAGTGAGGTCTGAAAAATGCAAAGAGACGCAACTCACTATCAAAACACAAGCTTACCCAAAGCAGCGCCTGAGACCACGACCCCCTTCAAAAACTCAAAAGCCGTCTCCTTGTAGTCCTCCTGGTCGTACCAAACCTGTAAAGTAGGATTAGACCACTTGAGAGGGTAACGCGGGCGCTAGTCTAAAGCCGAACCCAAGGCGGGCAAAAACCCTTCTTGGGTACCACCTTGAAAAAGTACGACCGCCAAGCATGGTTATTACCCGGTAGATCTGTAATGGTAAAACCATTGGCAGGCAACTGAAAACACACCCATCCGTGTGCCTCGCAGACGGAGTAGAGGGAAAGAAATACATTGGGCAGAGCCTCCAATTCGTTCGACCGGCAGTAGCCATCGCTCCAAAGAATTATCTCCCCTTTCCCCATTGACCTTATTTCATAACCCTCGGGGAGAGAAGGAGCGAAATGCTTCCTCCATATCTTCTCGATGCCTGAGTCCGGCACCACTCGTGACTCCACACCAGAATTCGCCGCCGAAATATTGGTTGTAGAGCCAGGCTCTGGTTCGGCAGAATACCATTCCACGGAAGCCACCGGAGGAGGCACCATCGCATTCTCACCTCCCTCAAACAGAACCTCTGGAGATCCACAGAATCCCGCAGCATCGTGAGAGTCTCCACTCTTTCTCTAATCCCCTCCGTGGCAACCAACAATAGGGACTTCTCAAAATCTGGATCTAAGGAAGAGCACACGGAGGCGGTAGCACTAGCCGAAGCCATTTTTCAGAAAGATTAAGGCCAAAGAGTCCCTGAAATCAGAACAAGGAGATTGCAAAACGAGAGAATTGTGCTCCTCCGCTCTCAATAATAAAGAGGCCCAATAGACGCTTCGAAGCCCAACCAAAAGGCACGAAAACTGGAAAGACTTTGAAACATAAGGAAATGACCAAAAGGCCCTTCACCTTTGAAATTCCTCCGCACACCCCCAGAGGGCACTTCGGGAAATTCCCCGCTGAGCAATGATGACTCCTCCTCGAAAAGTCACATACTTTCTGCAGAGACAGCTCACAAACTTGCTGTGGAAGTCAAGCAATCAGCCACCCGAATCAAGACGCGTGGCATCTTCAACGTCTCTGCTCCCTCAGAGTAAACCAAGAGACATGCGAAGCCTCGCAAGTCGGGTGATCACTCAGGATCACCAGACCCACTTGCGGACGGGCTCTTATTAACGAAAGCAGCAGGCAAAATTTTCTAAGTAGCTTACTCACAGAGAACTTAAGTCCATGGGAGCTCGACACCCGTCGACTTGGGGGACTTATGTAACTATGGATTATTCCACCTAAGGACACATGGAAATAAGCTTCCGGAAGCTCTGCGACAGTCTACGCCAACGACACGTGGCACCACTCACTGCCCCTTACGTGGCCGTTACCCACGTCTCTCCTGGAGAGCTCCTGTCCAAGAGACGTGGGAAGCCCCCTGGGCGTCGTGGGACGACCCACGTCCTGCAAGAACGTGGGTCGAGCACGTCCTCCCCACGCTTAGTATAAAAAGACCCCCACCCGGGGAACTTAGGGATGACGAGGACAGAACAACAGAGATCTGGGAGAACAACACATATTGGAAGAATATTGGATCATCAAGTAAACACTCTGAATACGTCCTGGAATATTCTTGCCCAAACTCCCACTTCACGACCTCGAAGCTTGGTCCAACGGCAGTACTAAGCTCCGGTGACCTTCTGGCCAACATTCGGCACATCTCCTTCCAGGTGATCTCCACAAGCAGAGCACCCGACCGCTCTAAGAGACCCTTCCTCTCTCACAACTAAGGCAACCTCCCACGAGTGGCTCGCCCGCTTGGAGTACCTTACGCACGTCTTAGCCGCACACGACCCAATACAGGTAACCACCTAGCCTAACGGCTTCGATAGACGTCTCCATGACGAACTTCGTGGACTTTGATCCCTTCCTAAGGGTACGTAAGCACCTAGGTCTTCACCTAAGGACAAGTCCCCCGAGGCTACGACCCCTTGCGGTTCTTATTTACAAAGTAAAATTGTCTGAACCAAAAACGACAGTTACACTAATGAAATATAAAAATCTAGGAGATATGTTCGATTGTAGGTTTGACATCAATAACATATAACTAGAAATTGACTCGTGTAATGCATGGGTTTTGACCTTAGTCTTTATTTTAAAAATTTAAGACTTAGATTAAAACATTGAGTATAGTGTGTTGACAATATTGTGCCATCTACATTGTATATCAAGCACCTAATAAGGTAATATGTGTAATATTGACAACATAATTTAAGATCTGTTTATTCAAAACTTTGACATCACATCCGAAACATTAATAGCATAACATATTCCTTAATAGTCATCAACTAAACCAAATAATGCTAAATCCAATCCTTACAATTGATGTTAAGATAAAATATTAATCTTAAAAGAACAACTATAATAAAGCAACTCATTTAACATTTTGGAATATTTCCTTGTATTCAACATTTGTGTATTGAAAAATGCACCATGCTCATTTCTCACCTGTATTTTATTATCGGATCTTGATCGTACACGTGAGAGAGCTACATATAGTTGACCATGGCTAAGAACAGGCGTGGTAGGTATAAACCAACCTTTGTTAACGTCTGTCCTGGCCTTTTGTTAATGGTCATTGAAAAGGATAACACAATTGTAAATTGACGACATTGTAACTTGAATGTCAACTTCGTGTCAGATGGTGTTATCAACATCTTGGCAATAATTACTTTTTCAGATGTGAATTTTCCAAATACAATAGTGGCTTCGATGACATGATCATACATCCGCATTACAATAAGTCTGGTACCGTTACATAAACCCATTGACCTATCAATATTACGAAGTAGCATTATAGGAGCACCAACCTTAATCTTCAATTCATGGTAAGGTAATCCTGAGCCAGAAATAGTATAAAGGAATTTAGGTGTGTAGACATGCAAGTTCAGGGTTAGGGTCTTGATTTGATATACTATCTTAGCTCAAATAGATGCGTTCATCACCAGCTAGCAAACTCAACATAAAATCGTTGACTTATGCAACATCTTCTAATTTCGGGGAAAGAATAGCTCGATCCTTAAAGTATGAATAATCATTACAATTATCCAGAAATTTAGGGTATGTTATCAACAATAGAGCTAATAGGATTAGAATCACTGGTGATAATTAGATCATCATTCAATGTTATTTCATGTTCTTCATTTTTTAGAGATCCAATCTTTCCATCACCAATTTTAAAGATCAAATATGCAAATTTAGATATACTTTTATTTTTCTAGTCACTATTGGTTGTAGATAATCACAAGTTCTTTGTTAAATTAAGTATCTTGCAGTGTGACCACAAATATGAAGAATTTAATGAAGCAAGAACTATGTCTTGTTGAGATCCTCTTGGAATGATCGATAGTATTTTTCTAAAGATTTTGGATCTCTTATTTGCATTATATTCCTTAAAGACTTATCAAGTGCTTCAAAACAGACTTTATGAGCCATAGGTGCTTCATCCGATATTATCAACTCCGTATGTATTAATAGGTTTGCTAAATCACTTCCTTGTACTATATTGCAAGTAGAATTCTCATTGCAGTGCAAAGGAATAACAAACCTGGAATGTGCAGTCCTGCCGCCAGGAATTAGTTGGGATGCAATACCACTTGATGCAACTGTAACAATACAAAATATGAACATAATTAGTTCACAGTAAGAAACCTAATGTATTATGTGTTTAAAATAACATAGATAGAAATTTTCAAAATTGAGTACCTGCTAGAACAATAGAACCATTCAAACAAAGTCTAGATGTTAATGTGTTCCATATATATGTCTTACCAGATCCTCCAAATCCATTAACAAAGAATAATTCGTCAGTGCTATTGTTTAGAGCATCCATCACAACATTGTAAATATTTATTTGTTCAGAAGTCAAGGAGAAAAGTAAAGCATTGTGTTCAATTTTGAGAAGATTACGATCATAATTCAACTCCTCGCTCATTAAAACATTCTCCATGTTATCCATTAAAGCATCGTTTGGGAGTGGCATTACAGGAAAATCTTTTAGACTTCATCCATTCAATCTCAGCATATTCTCAATATCAGTGTGGACCCTATTTTGTCCAACCCCCCCCCCCCAAAGGGGAATAAAAAGGGTAGAAAACCAAAGCAGGTCGCGGCCTATAAGCTGAGTCAGCATAGGTCACAACTTGTTGACATTTATGACTCAGATTAGGAGCTAAGCCAGCATAGGTCGCGACCCCTGCCACAAGGGGTCACGACCTATTGGCATTTATGACCCAGATCAGAATCAAATCCAAATCTGCAACAAGTCGCGACTTGTAGCATAATAGGTCGCAACCTATTGGTCATTAATGACCAGATTCAACTTTCCTTTTATATGATCCCCCCGAGACTAGTATAAATAGAAGGCTCCACCACGATTCTAAAGACTGAATTTGAAGAGGGCGAAGCTCTAACGAATTGTCAAGCCACTAGTAAGACCCTTGCACCCTTCTTCACTACTCACATACTTCTCTTTTTTGGATCTCTTTTTCTCAAATCTTATTTCTAATCAATGGGATAGGAGCCAGGCCCCGTGCCACTCTGAGGGTCGACCGAGATCCCCTCCATATCCTAAATCTAGGGTCCAGAACCCCTAAACATGTATTTTTATCTGATTCAATAAGTGGGTTGCGACCACTTGGTGTAGGGGTCGCGACCCTTTTTGAAAACTCGGCACCATTGTTGTTCTTTGTCTTTCTCTGATTCCTAAAATTGATATATAGGTCGCGACCTGTCCTGGGGAAGGTCATAACCCCCTGGTTCATCACTAACCTTGGAACTTGTGTCCGAGGGCAGGTCGTGACCCCTTTTAGAGGCAGAAAGCCCTCTGTTTGCTTACATAAATTGCTATTATCATAATTTTTGTCCAACTAGTGTCACCAAGGAGTCTTTGCTTCTATAGGAACACTATTTTAAACACCATCTCGGAATGCCGCTTGATGAGCATCACACACTCACTTTGTTTGTTTTTCCTGTCAATGCATGGTAGATAGGCACCGAGGAGCCTATTCTTCTTTAGGGACATTGCACTGGGACACCATCTGAGCCTCTGCTTGATGAGTGTCCCCCCCCCCACACACACATATGTGTGTCACACGAACTACGTGGAGGCCTTAGGCTTTTATCCTAGGTCAAGTCCGTCTTTTCTTCTTTTTGTGCATTTGTACTTTATCCAACACTTTTGCGCCCAAAACATTTTAAATATTAGTTTTTGGGACAACCGTCTTCGGAAGGGGGAAGATGGGTGCTTAACACCTTACCCTCATCTCAAATAGACTCTCGAGCTCAAATCATTTTTTAAAACCCATTTTTATCTAAATTTTGAATCAATTTTCCTTTTCCAAGTTTTATGGAAAACTTGGTGGCGACTCCACGAAGCTCACCGAAGGTGCAGTCTTCACAGTTGGCGACTCCACTGGGGACTTTTAGAGAGTCAAGTCCCTTTCTTTAAAATTTATATTTAAATTGTTTTGGCCTTTAATGTTGGATTAGTGTTTTATTTCCCATATGCGTCTTTCTTGTTTGTTTTGCAGTGTTTCCACTTCAGTGGAAGGGAAGGGTAATTAGGATGCTTCTAATCACAAGTGCACAAGTTTCTTCATTTATCTACCTTTAATTCGCTTCTATGCCCGAAGCAGTCTGTAATAGTTAGTGGGGGTATGAGAATCTTTCCTTGTTGGGCTTCGACCTACAGAGGTTGACTTGTCTACCCCGCTTAGATTGTTACCTTCCTTATGGGTTGATACGCGTAGAATTTTCTGCGAAAGGATCCTCTCTTAAGTCAGTGTCTCCATCTTTGATGGGGACATTCTAAGGGCCTTTTAGGTTTCTAGATCCCAAGCTAACCATTCACAAGTTAACCGTAAAGCCTACCCTTATAGGTCAGCCAGTGTTGAAACCTTAAGGACCTAACCCTTAGGACACAAGGAACGAACTCTCTCATTCCATTAAAAAAAAGGAGCTTTCTCTCATTGCATCACATGCATCTTTTTACATTGCATTGAATATAAAATTTTCTTTTGAATTATTAATGAAAAAAGGGAAACCACTTTTTCTTTTCATTGTATATATAAAATTTCTTTACATTGTATTAAAAAAATTTCCTTTTTCTTATAAAAAATTCGTTTTTCTTACAATTTCCTTTGCATTGCATTTAAAATTTTCTTTTGAATCGTGAATAAAAGAAAAGGAAATCACTTTTCCTTTGCATTTTATATACATAAAAAAAAGAGAAAATCCGTTGCATTGTATATAAATTTTTTTTTCTTTTTCTTCCTTTTTTAATTCACATTTGTTTCCAACGTAGACCACCGTTGTTTTGCTTTTCCTCTAGTGAATAAATTTTGTACATGTGACGAGGACCTTAAAGGCTTTAGGAGACCAGGTCACAAGCCGACAACTCGCGACAAGTGGGAAAGCCCAAGTCGAGGATGAGCCAGACAACTCATAGGGCAATTCGAAAATGGAGGATCCTTTGTATCAACCAACATGGTTTAGGCCCCACTATCTTACTTTCATTGTTAGTAGAGTTAGGAAGTTTTCTTCAAAGAGTTTCGTTGTCATAAAGAGAACTCTATGTAGTGCAATTTGAATATCAATGGAATGAAGTAATTTTCTGTTCCAAATGCAGTCTCATACGTTAGAAGCTTCTGTTACATTCCAATGAGCTAATCAACATTTAATCAAACAATATCAATAAGAAAAGGGCTAATATAACGATGCTAGCGTGAGAAGCCTTTGTTTCTTTAACCTAGTCATCAATCATGGTTTCTCGGTATGACCTTTTGTTTACTCAGAGAATCAAGGGGATATGGATGTTGAGTCTAACACCAACTACCAAAAGAGATCACATTACATGAATAATGTCTGACTTTGAACTTTTTCCTTTTACAAGGAGTAAATCATTGCCCTCTAGTGAGGGTTGCCAATTTTCCTTAGTTGAATTTAGTAAGATTGTTCAGCCCTTACTGGTCTTCTATTTTGCAGCCAAACATGACCGAATTTGGACTAGGAAAATCGGTAAAAGAAGAGGGAATCCCTGAGTGGAAATCTGAGGGAAAACTATCTGGGGTTTGGGATTTGGAGGAACTTTGTGTATTCCCTCAAGTGGAGATCCCCACCGGATTCAAAATTCCTAATTTTGTCAAGTATGATCGAACTACCAACCCAGAGTTTCATCTTAAAGCTTACTAATTGACCATGGGGAAGTGGGGACGAAACGAGAAGCTCTTTCTCACGCATTTCCATTTCAACCTCATGGGGTTTACATTCCAATGGTACATACGCCTTAGTAAAGAAAGCTTGAGGTCTTGGCACGATATGGTCCGAGCATTTCTAAAGCAGTTTAAGCATAGCAAGATAGAACTCACTCGTGAGTCGATACAGAACGTGAGTCAAAAAACTGGGGAATCATTTCGCAAGTATGCTCATAGATGGAAGCAAATCGCGATAGACGTTCAACCCCCCATGACTAAGCAGGAGGTATGCCCTTATTTCCTTAGATCTCTCAAAGATCCTCGTTACGACTTGATGCTTATTGTTCCCTTTGAGGACTTCTCCCATTTGATTACTATGGGGGAAGATATAGATTTCGAAACACAAGAAGGGCACATGGCCCCCTTTTATTGGAACTCAACTCAGCACTATGCGAGGAAAGGGGGTCCCCGATGACCTGACATCACTCGTCAATCGTCTTATTCAGCCTGTGCCCATTACTCTAAACACATTAGCTATGTCTGTGGTCCCTCGCATTCCCACAAAAACCTCACCTTTCTCCTTAAATGTCCTATATCTCCCACCATTACGAGGATACCAAAAGGTCATCGAACCTTTCAATGTCCCAACTATTCCCTTAACTTGCTCCCCTTCACCACCGACCTTATGCATTGCCATTCACCCATCTGAGCCTCACCTATATACCTTTAACAGAGTTGTGAACCAATTTGAGGGTACCAGACAGGAGGATGTCCAGCATACTAAGGTATTGACTGATCAGGGGCCTAGCCATAGCAAGAAGAGGAAAAGAGGGGCCAGAAATCCAATGTGCAGAAAACCTGTTTCGAATTCTAGAGTGTCTCAACTAGAATTGTTTAAGCAATTATCGGATCAATGGATCATTACCCCAAGACCTATGGTTCCGTTAACACCTTCGTACCCCAGATGGTACAAGCCGGAACTTTCATGTGATTATTATGCGAATACACCTGGTCATTCGATTGAGACATGTAGCGATTTTTGAACTAAGGTTCAGATATTAATGAGGAACAACAGGATTCAGTAAGGAGGTGCTGGAGAAATCACCCCAAATCCTGAGTTTGAGGATAGGTGCGCAAAGAGGATAAAATGTGATAAGCTTGATTAGAAAATGTTAGAGTGAAACGTCTTTTGGATATGTAACTGTCATTCATTTGTTCCATGTTCTTCATTTTACATTCTTATTCATGTACTCCTCGGGCATTCGAATGTTGAGAACTCTTGTCTAATTTGATGTGCAATTGGCAATTAATTTGATTGATAAAAGAAGATACCGCACATATTCATAGTCATGAGTCTTTTGAGAATGGCCACTCGCCTTGCACACCTCAAACTTAGCCATGTTTTTCGAAACATATAAAAAAAAGAAAATAGGAAAAAGGTAAAAATAAGGAAAAAGCCCTTAATAAAAGCAAATGAGTAGGCTATATCGAGGATATGAAGCATTTCTTGGTTTTTCCCAAAGACAATGAAGATTACCCCTAGTCACGCCATTTGGGCCAAGAGTGGAGTTTTCAAAGTCTAAACCTAGTCAATGCTTACCTGGGGATGGGTAGTCTCTCAACTTTGTCTATGTCAGGGAATCAATTGTCAAAAGGAACAGTTTCTTTCATTTATCCAAACACCACTATCCATTGTCAGCTACTTTGAGCTTGCAGGCATATTTATTTCAACATACCTGACATTTAAAAAAACAAAAAACAAAACCTAGGGAATAATGAGGATGTATCACATACGAGTTTAGTCCATGATAAGAGTCTTACATAAAATGGATCTTAAAAAAGAGAGAAAAAAAAGAAGAGAAAGAGAAAAGCGAAGAAATGTCAAATGATGACAGTGAAGTTGAAAAAATAGGAGAAAGGAAAAAGAAGAGAAAAGGAAAGAATAAGACCCTAAGAGTCAACAAGGATTCCCATAGTGGGTCAAGGTTTGGGCACTTACACCATAAGTGCAGGTGTTCATGACCTGCTGATCAATGAAAAGACCTTGTTGGCCTCCAAAGGCAAAGCTCATGGGTTTAAAGCAGTTTCAGTTCAAAGAATTCTCATTATGTTCCCAGAATAATCTTTGGTCCTTCTTCCCTTTCATTTCATGAGCCCACATCTTGCACCCATTTGGCCACGTAACAACCCTTTAGAGTCCTTTTGACAAATGAACCCTGATATATGCCGAGTTCATAAATAGAAGCAGACGTTTATCAAAAGAATGAGTCTGGGGTAAGGTTTATAAAGTTTTAAGCATATTGTACTTTCATTTCATGAGCTTGACAACCATGAGGCCGCGTTACAAGCTTACAAAGTCCTCGTTGAGGTATAGCAAATTCAAATGTTAAGTGTAGGGCCAAATAAAATTAAATGAAAGAAACACTTTGATCTTAACAATCAAGGAAAGAAATAAAAGTCCCCCCGAGAAATATTAAGCCAAGATCTTGTGAGAAAAGTGAACCCCCTGATTCTCTAGCCAAATTTAACCATTAATAAAATCGAGGAAACATTCTATCTCTCAAGCACCCTATCCACTTCTTTTAAAGACTGGAATTTCCTCTTTCCCCAGCAAATCCCAACCATCAGTTGTAGCCAAAATCCACAGCGCTAAAAAAAATCCCATTTTCATCCCACTGTGGTCATTCTTTAGAAATTCTAATATGCATATTTACGGTATCTTGTTATTATCAGTCAGGTGGTCAAGATTCTCACTTAGGACGACTTGTTTTCAAACACCATGACCGTTCTTTTTTAATATAAGTTTATTCTTCTAATGGATTTCTCCTTTTCCACAAGTGTATTTTAAACTCTTTGTTGATCTCATTCTAACATGGATCGAGTTTATTGGACTATTATTTTAAGCAGGTTATTTTAAACTCTTTGTTGATCTCATTCTAACATGGATCGAGTTTGTACATCACATCTGCAGGCCAATTTTTAAAAATTAAAACATGAGGGAGAAACGATGCTTGATTTTGAGGATTGGAAACAAGTCACTTCGAGAATGCTATTTTTCCATTGGGTTCTCGCTAATTGAAACCATAGTATTGATTTACCTCTTTACTTGATATTCAATGGCCAGGACCAAGTTAATATTGAAGAAAGAAGAACTGCTTGATCAGTATTCTATACTCAGAATCAAGATAAATTTCTAAATAAGATATGATCTTTTCTTACTTGGCTTTTGATAGCTTGGTGAAAGTTGAAGCATCTTTAACCTTCTTCGCTTGATTTTAAAAAT
This sequence comes from Senna tora, assembly GCA_014851425.1. Classification (NCBI taxonomy): domain Eukaryota; kingdom Viridiplantae; phylum Streptophyta; class Magnoliopsida; order Fabales; family Fabaceae; genus Senna; species Senna tora. Next base: position 27,293,526 of record CM026269.1, read on the forward strand.
TAAAATGTAATCAAATAACGTTTGCCTTCATTTATCTTCGCTTTCCTTAGGACAGTAATTTTTACAGACAACCATCCTGTCTCAATCTCTTGACCGGGGAATCTTCTTTTCCTAATTGCAGTCTTAATCTCTGCCCATTGACTGGGGAATCGTTCTGTTTTCAGTTTTCGGGAGCGAAGTGTCCCAAAACATGCCTCTCTATGCTTTTCTTGGGATTCTAATGTCCCAAGCTCTCTTAACTCACCTGTTTGCGGACCGGGGAATCATTCCCTCTACGTCTAGTGTTGGGATCACGGTGTCCCAAAATATGCTTCTGTTTGTATAGGGTCTCTAGTGCCCCAAATCTTCCTTAATTCTCCTGTCGGTGGACTGGGGAATCTTCCTTTTCGGTCTTCAAGATCTCAATGAGCTCGCAACATTCTTTCCCTAGGTACGCCAGGGAATCATTTCCTCTCAAAGTGTCGGGGCATTAATATCCCCAAATGTGTTTTCCATTTTCCCTTTTAAGTCTCATATAAAAAGAAAATCAAATAAAAAATAAATAAATAATAAAAATAAATAAAGTCATGTTCTGGACCACGTTTGTATGCGTGTTTCCAATCTGCTCGTGTTATCACTATGTCTGCATATGTTTTCAACTTGTCTTTGCATGTGTATCCTTGACTTGCTTGACTGGACATTGTCTTCACATGTGAGTTGATTAATTTATTAATATTGTTGCTGCATTCGCACGTGTATCCATTTCCATGATATTTGCATGATACTTCCATAAGTCATCAAGTGATTATTGTGTGATGACTGCATCGTACCCATGGTTTTTACATTCGTGTTTCCATTTGGCATGATTGTCGCATTTATAGCCGCATGGTATTCGCATAAGCATTTGCATGATCCACATATATATCTTTTAAACCTACTAAACCCAAGCTAGTTGGAAAAGTAGGGAATACATGTTTTGCATAAATTTTAGGCCTGCTAAACCCAAGTTGGAGGAGTTGGAAAAACATGTTTTGCATGAATTTTAGGCCTGCTAAACCCAAGCAAGTTGGAAATGCAAGGAAAATATGTTTTACATAAATCTTTTAGACCTAAAAAACCAAAGTAAGTAGGAAACTCAGTGAAAACATGTTTTGCATAAATCTTTTAAACCTACTAAACCCAAGTAAGTTGGAAAAGCATGGAAAATATGTTTTGCATAAATCTTTTCGACCTGCTAAACCCAAGTTGGAAGAGAAGGAAAAATATGTTTTGCGTAATCTTTTCAACCTGCTAAATCCAAGCAAGTTGGAAAAGTAGGAAACATATGTTTTACATGATTTTTACACCTACTAAACCCAAGCAAATTGGAAAAGCAGGAAACATATGTTTTGAATGATTTTCAAACCTGTTAAACCCAAGCTAGTTGGAAGAGCATGAAAAATATGTTTTGCATAATCTTTTGGACCTGCTAAATCCAAGCAAGTTGGAAAAACAGGAAACATAAGTTGTGCATGAGTTTTAGACCTGCTAAACCCAAGCAAGTTGGAAAAGCAGGGAAAATATGTTTTGCATGATCTTGTGGACTTGCTAAACCCAAGCAAGTTGAAAAAGCAAGAAACATATGTTTTGCATGATTCTTACACTTGCTATACCTAGGCATACTTGGTAGCAGGAAAATCTTGTTAATCACCTGCGATACCCAAGCATACTAGGAAGCAGAAAATCTTGTCAATCACTTGTGATACCTAGGCATACTTGGAAACAAGAAGATCTTGTTAATCACCTGTGATACCCAAGCTTACTGAGAAGCAAAAAATCTTGTCAATCACATGTGATACCCAGGCAGACTGGGAAACAAGAAGATCTTGTTAATGACATGTGATACCCAAGCATAATGGGAAACAAGGAGATCTTGTTAATCACCTGTGACACCCAGGCATACTAGAAAAAACAAGAAAATCTTGCCAATCACTTGTTATACCAAGGCATACTGGGAAACAAGAAAATCTTGTCAATCACTTGTGATACCCAAGCATACTGGGAAACAAGAAAATCTTGTCTTACACCTGCTATACCCAGACATACTGGAAGCAAGAAATTATTGTTAATCACGTATGATACCCAGGCATACTAAGAAACAAGATTTTGTTAATCACCTGCGATACCCAGGCACACTGGAAACAAGAAAATCTTGTCAATCACTGATGCGGAAGCCCAAGGTTATAACAAACCCGAAATCCTGACACATAATAAGGTTAGATCGAGTAGACGGAAACACATCCTCAACCTATTGAACCCCCAATTGACAATGCAAATGGAAACGCAAACAATCGGTTGATTTAAAATCAATAACGAATTCACCACAAAGTAATACCTTGATAAGAATTGATTCTTGATGCAATAGAAGAAGATAAGCACATCTCCTATGGAGTCTCCTTTTAGCCAAGAAGAAGAACAAAAGCACAATGCTCTATTATGAAAACCAAATCTAAATACAAGAGTGTTAAAAGGAGTATTTATACTCCATGAGATAGGAAACCCTAAACTGCAAAGGTAAAGGCATTAAATCAAACACAGTTAGTGGATTAAAACCATACACAATTTCAAATGGTGAAAAACTGGTGGAAGAATGTACAGCACAATTATATGCAAACTCAATGAATGGCAAACAATCCTCCCAAGTTTTTAGATTCTTACCCACTATAGCACGCAACATAGTTCCTAAAGTCCTATTTAAACCTCAGTTTGTCCATCAGTTTGTGGGTGACATGTAGTTGAAACAAAAGTTTAGTACCTAACTTTTCTCACAACACTCTCAAAAAATGACTAAGGGACTTAGCATCTCTATCTGGAACAATGGATTTTGGCACACCATGGAGCCTAGCCACTTCTCTAAAGAAAAGATCAGCAATGTTTGTTGCATCATTTGTTTTATGGAAAGCAATGAAATGAGCCATTTTACTAAATCTGTCCACAACAACAAATATGTTATCTCTACCTTTTCTGGTTCTAGGCAAACCTAACACAAAATCCATAGATATGTCAGTCCAAGGTTAAGTAGGAAAAGGTAAAGGTGTATACAAACCATGAGGCATAGACTTAGACTTGGCCTGTTTGCATGCAATACACTTGGCATAAATCTTTCCAACATCTTTTTTCATGTTTAGCCAATAAAAATGTTCATTAAGCATGTCTAAAGTCTTTTGCACACCAAAATGCCCCATTAACCCTTCATTATTTGATTCTCTCACAAGCAATTCTCTAACAGTTCATAAAGGAATGCACAATTGTTTCTTCTTAAACAAAAATCCATCATGCTTATTGTCACGACCCCCGCCCGAGGAGTATGTGACCGGCACAGACTATGGGTGGGACCCCTAGCCTGTAAGCCTGCCATTCAAAATCACTTATTGAACATATAAAATTTTTTAATTTAGCCTATGTCGAAACATAATAATTATCTTTTACAACCAAAATAATAAATTTTTATACAGACGCATGAACCCTGCCTCTAGACTAATGGAGCTGACATCTAGATTATTACAATAACATTTAGAAAATACAAATCATACTAACATCCACATGAACAAAATGCAGGTCTTGGTGGTTGAATCATTGCCTAGGCGAGGCCTATCACCTGTCCTGAACCTGTCTGAAAAATGTTAACAACGAGGGATGAGTCATACGACTCGGTGAGAAACTAACCCATCCTAGGCATAGTAGTGGGCACAACTACGACAGGGAAAGGATGACAACTACATACATATGTAGAATGTCTCGTACACACCATGCAACATATAATGTGATCAAATTCACCATTCGCAATCCAGTCTATAGCATAGATGCCAAGCACAAATAATCATTCAAAATTTCTCAACTACATATCAAAGACTTCCATCAAACCCATTCAAAAATCAAATCGACAGACATTTCAAACTCAAATAGCATAGTCAAACACATCAAGTCCGAAATCAATAAGTCAACGAAGATCAAATAAAACGTAGTACAATCATTCACATACCCTCAGGGGTGTTAATCACAATGTCACACATAAACAATTCCTTACGGACACAAAATCAAATTCTGACAGAGTTCATATCGTAATACCAATAGCACGTCATCCAAATCAATATTTCACAAAAATAAACAATCCAAGAAAACAAATATTAGGGTGCAATGTTGGCCGCATAGGGTTGAGGTTACTTGGCACCATTTAGTGAAGGAAGGTTCTTGAGAATAATATAATTTTAAAAGAATTAATTTGCAAAGCCGGTGTCCAAGGTTTTCCAAGTAATAAAGAGCATGAACCCTCGACTTGGTTTTCAAAAGGATAAGAAATGCAATATATGTAAAGAAGGGGGTTCATATAGTTTAAAAGAGAAAACTATGTGACCAACATTACCTATTCACATAAATTCCTTCCCACAAGCAAACAAGGGGTGAGGTTCAACTTGGTACCTTCCCTCCTCCCTTGCTTACCTATGGGTTCTTAGAAAATTGGTTGGTTTAGTGGTTCAACTAGGTTCCTTCGCACCACCTTCCCAATCTTACAATTCTAGCGGCGCATGGTTCAACCTCGTTCCTTCCCATGCTCGCTTTGGTACCTTAACACAAGGTTAGTCCCATGGTTCAACCTTGTTCCTTCCCATGGACTACCTCATGCCACTTCACACATGGTGTATGGTTCAACCTTGTTCCTTCCCATACACCACTTTATAACACACTAAATCGCTCAAATCAAGCAAAAAGACAATTCCTTCATAAAGGCACCAACATACCGGGCAAAATCAATTGAAAGGGAAATACAACACCATATCATTCATTCTATCAAGACTCTTGTTCATACACAACACATACCAAATCCACCATGTTCTTCATCCCTTGAAAATCACAATCACAATCATAATTTCGACATAATAGGTCCACACCCAATCTCAGTCAAATCTAAAATGCAACAAAACATGCCTCATTGGCCAATTCATAATGATTTAAATCACATAAACAATCATATTGCTAGATCAATTTAGATTCAATCATAATTCATATTGAGTGCATGATTACAATCACACAATTAATTGCAGTTACGAATGCATAACCACCACCACCACACAATAAGTCACAACACATAATTTAATCATCCCTTTTTGGGGCTAAGATAAGAAAGTCCCTCATTTTAGCTGCTTCACTTAGCATTCCCTTTGAGCACTCTCGTCTCCAAGGAAGTACTTGAACCTTATCACATACAACAAATTCAATCCATATAAAATTTCATACAATTTCTTAGTTTCTCTACTTATGACTTCTTATACTTATCCAACCCCCAATTTCACTTACTTACCCTATGGTCATTATTTGGTGTTCTTTCAAGATTCAAAACAATTTAATACATAATTAATTAATTTCATAACCTTGTTCACTCTCCAAGCTCCATTAATGAAAATTTTGCCAAATATGGGAAGTTCTAAGTTTCATCAAGGGTTCACATACCACCAAACTAACCAATGGGCATCATTCCAAATCTTTTAAAATATCTCAACATATAATTTAAAGTTCATACATACCAACAAGTATTAAGGAAATCCTCAATTTCCAAAATTTTCTCCAAATTCGTAGGTCATGAACCCTAGAGTGGAAATCTCTAAAGAACTCAATATTTGGATGATCTCTATGCTCAAAAATGCTTCTAAGCTGATATATTATTGATAGATAACTCATTTCTAACAAGAAACCTATGATTTAAGTAGTGGAGACAAGATTTTAGTGACTCCCTTGGGGAAATCCGATTTTGGAGTTTGTGGGAGATTGCCCAAGCTCCTTGATGCTCAACCATGGTGGAGGAAACTTGAGAGAGCCTTAGGTTGGTGGTAGGAAGCAACAAATCTAGTTGGAATGTGAAGATTTTGCAAAATCTCCCATGCCCTAAGAGAGAGTTGGGAGGAAGATGAAGAAGAAGATGAGTGGAAGGGAAGAAGAGGCGTGAGAATGCTCCTAGAGTTAAAAAAATGTGTTTTAGACATTTGACAACTTTTGGAGTATGGTAAAAGAAATTGCTGATGATATTTTCTTATCTAGATTCATTTGTGGGTAAAAATAGCAAAGTTTAGAAAGTTTTTGGTAATCATAGGCCTATTAAAAATATCTGTCATTGATTCTCTAGCAGATAAAAATTTTCTACCCGATATAATTTTATTTTCGAAAAATTTTGAAATTTAAACTATAAGCTTGAGATAATTCATATGATTCATATTTAACCCAATTTATATTTTTCTAGTTGAATTTCCTATTTATTTTAATTTCTTAAATTCTCAAATCTAAAGAAAAAAAAGAAAAAATATATATATATATATATATATATATATATATATATATATATATATATATATATAAAGGAATCCCCCTGCAATATGTGGTTGACAATTAGGATTGAAGACTGCTTTGCTCATCTGACACATCATCAACTCAACTTTTAATCTCATGCATTTAGTCCACATGTCAAGCCATGTTACAAGTGCCAAATTTCTATTGTCCACATAATTTATAATAATCTAGCTTGGTATTTCTGTCTTCCATGTAGACCCAATCAAATTGATTCGTTTTAATTCAATGCAATAATATCTTGAAAACATCACGCGTGCTTTAATGGCAAAAATTGGTCAATAGGATTATCAATTAATTTGGACCGAAATCATGCATAAATTGATCAATCCGTTATTAATGCAGATACAATATTTGAAATATGCCGCCATTGTTTGCATCACATTATAGATATGGAGCTTTATTTTGCTTCCCAAACTACTGTGTTGCTCGGACTTTTAGGTTTCATACAAAGGTATCCAAGTTTCTCAATGTCTGCCTTTCTTAATCTGAATCGTGTGTCTTCATCATCTGAAGGAGGTCTTCAAACAACGTCTTCTGTTTCTTGAGTTCTGCTGCAAAAGCGTGCCTACTATTTTGTGATAATCCAAAGTTCTTCAACACATTTTATTAAGTCTAATCCTGTCACTTTCGGTTTTATAAATTTTTTAATTATTTTTTTATTATAAGACTCATTCTTTTACTAATATATGCATGCTATAATTTTTCTATGAATGATGTTTTAAAAACCTTAGACATCATCATCTGTAGCCCTTTTTATAACCTAGATTTTTGGTTATCCTTGAATATAGTTAATAACATAATCTTATTTCTTTGTATATATTTTTTAAACTATATTACTGCTGTGTTTTTATTTGTTTCCCTTAGTCATTTGTTTATTTTACACATTCAGATGGAATACTTTTCTTTCTGTGAAAGCAGTATCACAAATGTTTATTAATTTTATTTTATTAAAACAAAATCTTGATTACTACACTTCGAAAATTCCTTCTATTGACATGGAATTAATGTTTGATGCCGTCGACGCCATTGATAGATCAAAAAATAGTTGGACCATAAAGGTCCGCATTGTACGTATATGGGAGACGCCTCCCTATCCAAGAACATGTCCTCATAATGGCCTTGAAATGGTTCTATGTGACAAAAATGTAAATTCACTACACTCACCATTAACTAAATAATTATATTGAATATTTATCATATTTTGCTTACTTCTATGATTTTTTAAATTCTTTTTGCTTTCAGGGATCGAAGATAAATGCGAGTGTCAAGAGCGTTTTCTCAAAAAAATTTAGAAATATTCTAAAAGAGGGTGACGTGTATATCATGTCACAATTCAATATTGTGTCTGCCATTAGCAATTTTCAACCCGTGAGGCATGCGTATAAGCTAAACTTCTAATTCCAAACCAGAGTATCACTTTCTGATGATGATGGTTCTATTCATCATTATGAATTTGAATTTGTAGAGGCACAACAAATCGAATCTGAAGAACTCGATCATAATATTTTAGTTGATATGCTAATTCACAAATTTAAATCATCAATGTATGAATTTCAATATATCAAGGACTATATTTAATATACTTTATATAGAATTTAATTTATAATTAATTATTCATAGATGTAATTGGCTGTTTATTGAACATGTCACAAGTGCATCAGTCCTCACAAAATGATCCGAAGACAAAGCATGTGACAATGGACATCGAGGACAGCGCTTAAGCATAAACTTTTTGTTTCACATAGCCTTTTTATATGTCCTTTTAATCATTTAAATGCTTTATATATGAGGTTACTAATCATTTGATCAATGAATTTTTTTTCTAGTAAATCGAAACTGGCAATCACTTTGTGGGGTTCCTATGTTGATCAGGTTTTCAATTTCTTGTCCAAAGGTTCTCAGGGAGCAGTTGTTATTGTATTTCAGTTCTGTAAGATCAAAGAATACGCTAGTACACGGTCTTTGTCAAATTCCATGTATGCGACTCGGATTCTTATCAACGCTGATGTTGAGGAAATTAAGCAATTTCATGAGGGACTTCAACCTGAAGAATTGAATACCCCATTCAATATATGGCTAGATCTGCAGTTATGATTACATCAACAATTGAAGCAGCTTTCTCAAGTGTCTCACTGTCACCGGTGGAAGATCTTGAACATTCTGGTAATGGAGATATCATATGCATTCATGCACAAGTACACCAAGTTAACAAGGAGAGAGATGGTTTTATGATGCATGTAAGAAATGTTAGAGAAAGTTGGAACCTGATGGCATAATTTTTTTTTTGCCATTACTGCAGTGGTTTAGTTAACACCTCCACCAAAAGGTATTTTCCATTTCTTAATTAAAATGTATATTCCTGAAATAAAAATTAGCAATTTTATGTATTGTGTGAAATAACAGATATAAAATTGAACTTATGGTGATTGACGACTCTGGGACTGCAAATGTCATTGTGTTTGAAGGTGAAGTCTTCAATTATATTGGTATTACTGCCAATGATCTTGCTGCTCAATATTCCTAGGTATACACTCTTAATTTGCTTTAGTTCAAGCAATCTTTTATTGTAGATTAGCAGGCATTATTTGTATGTTATCTTCGCTTCTTAATTAAGGTTTTTTTACAGAATGATGATGTCAAAGCTGTTTGGCCTAAAAAGCTTGATTCATTTGTGGGGACAAAGTTTGTCTCCAAGATTGAGGTTAAGGTTTCAGATTGGAGTCATTTTAAATATCTAACTGTTCAAAGGATGACCAATGTTTCCATTATTATGGACAAATTCTATGCCCAACGTCTTGCTAAGGTGCATATATGTTTTGTTTCGTATATGGTAATTACAAATTAAGAGAATTTGTAGTCAAATTGTGACAATGAATTACTTTTTTTGCGGGACAAGATCAAAAATAAAGGAAGCGCAAATATGGCTCATGGTGACACGGTAATCTGTGTTGCAAATTTTATACTTTTTGGCTTTTCATTGTGTTAATATTGTTGACTATTTTTTTATTACAGATCGACCTTAGCTTAGTTGTTGATGATCTTACTACGCCTGTTAATACCAAAGCAAGTGAAAGAGCCGAAGTCGAGGCTTGTAGATTGTCTTTCTCTAAACTTGTTGCTTCCCCTTCAGCGGAGACCCCTATCGCGTGCAAGAGAGCCGTAATTGACCTATCCGATGAAGTTCAATCTTCCGTAAATTCTGTTGGACATTGTGACGTACCAATGAACAAAACCAAGCTGGATCGGAAATGATATGATGAAATTTTTAGTTTTCACTCTTTCCTTCTATTTTATCATTCCTGTTATTTTCAGGTTATTGAGAATATTTGCAGTTTGTGTTAGGATTTGCCCTTAACGTAATTTTTGTATGTTTCACCTTTGACATGGTTTTGGTATTTTTGATTGTTAAGATTGCTATTTTCACTTTGGTTTAATTTAAATTCCATATCAATAAATATTACAATCCAACTATGTGATTTTTTCTTCTACGATGTAAATCACTTATCCTACGTCCATAATTTTTTTTTCCATATCCTTAAATCATCGAATTGAACTCCGAAAAAATAACAGAAAAAATTAATTGATATATAATATTTTAGGATCCAATTTTAAATTCAAATTCGTAATTTACTAATTCTAATATTATTAATGAATTTTTTGCCATTTCAACATGACCATTTATATTCCTTTTTCAATTTAATTTAAAATTTTGTTGTAAGATTTTTTTTTCATTTTTTCAACCTCATTCATATTACTAATGCATTTATTGCAATTAATTAAAATAGTCAAAGAAAATTTTCACACCAAAAGTGTAATCATAAATCAATCAATTTATTTTTCATATAAGATATTTTGTTTTCTTCGTTGAAAAGATTCAATAAAGTTTTTCTGATTTAATTTCGTGATAATCGTATATTACATTTTTTTATTTGATAAAATATAATCATTTAATGAAATCATTTGTAACAGATATATTTTGTTTACTTACTTTTATTTTGACTACTTTTGATTATTTTTTAATATAGCTTATAAATGAATTTGTATCAATTTCATTTTAACTAACACTTATTGTTGTTTTGTCAACTAATTGTAATTTCTTTTCCTTAATTGATTGAATTTTCGTGTAGAGCCAATTTCCTTCGGCCAAGTAATTCACTAATCCAATTTCCACATTTTTTTTCGTTTCCTGCAAGGGTCAAATTAAAGTTCAAAAAATGAAAAAGATGAAATTTATTTATATATAATATTACTGTAACTACGGAATATTCCGCCTAGGGATACGTGACACTAAGCTCCCAAAAGCTCCACGGCAGCTTGCACCAACAACACGTGGGTCGAGCACGTCCTCCCCACACTCAGTATAAAAAGGCCCTCATTTGGGGGACTTAAGGACATCCAAACATTGGGAGATCACAATACACGAGAACAAGAGGCAAGTAACATGCACTCTGAACATACATAAGTTACTCTAAACATACATAAGTTACATCTATCTGTCGACTCCGAAGCTTAGCCCACCACACCACCAAATTCTAGCCACCATCCGGTCATAACCTGGCATACCTCCATCACGGGGATCCCCCACAAACAGAGCGCCTAACCGCTCTAAGAGACCCTTGCTCTCTCACAACCTAAGGCCATCTCCTACGAGTGGCTCGCCCACCCAGAGTACCTTACACACGTCTTAGCCGCACACAGCCCTATACAGGTAACTGCCTTGCCTAACGGCTCCTATAGACTTCACCATGACGAACTACGTGGACTTTGATTCCTTCACAAGGGTATGTAGGCACCTAGGTTCTAACCTAAGGACAAGTCCCCCAAGGTTACGACCCCCTTCGGTCCTTATTTACAAATCACAATTGTGTGAACCAAAAATGACAGGTACATTGGCGCGGTCTTCCTCAAGCCACAACGCCTTGTGCACTCTGCCGCTAAACGACACTTCTTTTTCGGGGAGTAAGAGTATTAGCCTAACACTCAGAAAACCCGCATATTTTATTTTTTCCTATACAGGAAGAATCCAAAAAATGGCTAACTCAAACATTCCTACAGCCACGACCGATGCAAGCGGTTTAAGGCGTAGTACAAGAAACAGGCAGGGGACAGCTGAAGTTGTCACAATAGAAGCAGGTGGCTCGAACACAACCCAGCCATAGAGCACCTCAACAACACAGGTGGCTATTGCAGAAACCGTGGTCCAAACACCAGCAACCCTGGAGGAAGCATGTCCTCAGCATCCTTATGGCATGTTGCACAACCCTTGCCCTTCAGCCGACAACCAAGAGATAACAGAGCTAACGAGGATTTCGCGAGAAACGGAGCTGGCTCAACTTGAGGCAGATATAGCGGCCATACGTCAACAACAATGGGAAGAGGACAGGAACTGCTCCCAGGTAAACGTAGGCGTCCAACTGCCGTTGACACCATAGAACGCACCTGTGGGCCCTTCTAATGACTCTATCAGCTTGCCCGCAATACAATTCGGAACTCTACCTATGGAGTTCGCACGGCTATCACTGACAACACCAGCTCCCCGCCATCGATCCCACCAGGGCCGACAATGGTCGCTGGGCAAGTAGTGTGCCCGCCCACGGATTACCCGCGAACACCAATCCCTAACTACCCATCAGGATCTTATATGCATATGCCTTGGGCAGGAACCTACAACCCGTACACCCCTTATGCCATGTCCACTCACTCAAGACAATATCAGTGGCCAGGCTTCGACTTCCAAGGGAAAGGGAAGCACCCTTTCACCCAGCAAGTCATGAACGAACACGTAACCATGGGTTTCAAGATGCCTTTTCATATAGAACCCTATGGCGGAGAGACTGATCCACGAGATCACATCAACACCTTTAACTCGGCTATGTCAATACTGGGCATGACGAACGACCAGCAATGCCGAGTCTTCTCCTCGACCTTAAAGGAGGCAACTCTGAGGTGGTTCTCACTATTTCCCACAAATTCGATCCACGGTTTTGAGCGGCTGGCGCAGAAGTTCCTCACCCAGTTTGCCAGCAGTGAAGAAAAGAATGAGGATTCCTTTATCGTTTTTCATCAGGAGGGAGGAGAAACCTTACAAGCCTTCTTGGCCCACTTCACCAAACTCTCGCTCCAAGTCAGAAGCCTCCAAGATGCTGTTGCGATCTTCGTCATCAAGCAAGGCCTCCGATGTTTGTAGTTCTCTGGGGAACTCAACAGATGTCCCGTTTCTACCTTACAAGAATTAATGGACCGTGTGGAATGGTTCATCCAGGAAGAAAATGCGCAGATCGCCAAGGACAAAATGAGAAAGTTCCTAACAAGTAGATCCGACATGGAGCGATCTGAGAAGAAGAAGGAGAAGGTGGCAGCAGATAACCAAAGCTCTAAGGAGAAAAACAACAGAAAACGCTCACCACCGCGACCTTGAACGCCTCCCAGAGGACGGTTCACCAGCTACACTCCCCTCAACAAGTCCCATGTCAGAGTCCTTGAGGAAATTTATCACTCGGACATGCTTAGTTTTCCTCCATAGATTAAGAACCAGAAAACTGGAAAGCCGATGGACAAGTCCAAGTACTGCAGTTCCATATAGATTACGGACATGAGACCAATGACTGCATCCACTTGAAAGATCAGATCGAGGATCTAGTCCATAAAGGACAGTTGGGCAGATTCATCAAAGAGGAGAGCAGAGCTAATGCAGAGCATTCAAGAGAGGCTAGCGACCAAGCACCTACTCGCGGGGTTATCAACGTCACCGCAGGTGGACTGCAAAGAGGAATTACCTCGCAACCGCAAAACAAGAAAAGGGTGGAGCGCTCCATACTCGCCCTCGACTATGCCCCAAATCATAAAAAGAGAAGCGAAGAGCCCAAAGGAGACCCCATCACGTTCGACCTCACAAATCTTGAAGGACCGATCCACGATGACCCCATGGTAGTAACCGCATTCATTGCTAACTACGAGGTCAAACGAGTCTTGATAGACCAAGGATCTTCGGCGGACGTCCTCTACTTCGACACCTTTAAAAAGCTCGGGTTGGACGAGGCCAACATGCCCTTCCCCGGCACACTCATAGGGTTCTCCGGAGCCCAAGTTCCCGCAGAAGGAATCATAATAGCTCGGACGACTATGGGCACCTTACCAAAGGTTGCAAGCCTTGACGTAGATTTCATCATCCATCTCAGCACCTTCGGCGTACAACGCCATATTGGGGCGATCGTCCCTGAACAAACTTAGAGCTGTAGTGTCCACCGCACAGCTCACTATGAAGTTTCCAACGCGGCGGGGTGGGAAAAATCATGACGGATCAAAAACTAGCGCGAGCATGCTACGCAACAAGCCTAACCAAGACCATCAAGGTTGCTCGCCTTGGTCCCAGAGAATCACGCGAGGAACCCCCCAAGGGTAAAGAGTCAGGAGGAAAAAAGCAAGAGTCCGCCCGTCCGGACCAAACCTCTACCTAAGCTCTAAACGCACTTTGCACGCTCAGAATACCTCTCGGTCAAATTACGCACGTCTCCATTTACTTCAAAGTTAGGATTATCACTTTTAGCCTTACTAAGGCCTGCCTGACTAAGGTTATTCGAATGTAATCATTTTGTTTACTTTCAGCCTGACCAAGGCTGCTCGAATGTAACCATTTTGTTTATCATTAATCGAAGTATTCCTTTTTGAAAAGAGACAAGGCCTAGATCTGCAAAGTACTCGCATAAGTCCTAAGAAAGGGCAGTGGGCCGACTGTCCAAAGAAACGCTAAGAGCCTCTAAGGCCAAGCTAACATTCCCCCAGTAAAGCGCGGTTAAAAATCCCTTAGGTGCAAAAACACAAAACGAACGTTCAAACAAAGTACGCTAGTAACAGTATGCGACCGTTCTGATCACACAGTACTCATGCAAAAATCTTTTTATCCAGAAGTAAAGAGATAGCCAAAATAGAGGAATTGTACTCAACACCATTTTGCCCAGAAGTAAAAAGAGTGATAGTTAAATTCAGCATGAATTCTCATTAATATAAAAAATGGGGAAGGCGTCCGCCTATTACAAGGTATAAAACCTAAAAACCCTACATAAACCTACTCTAGGGCATTCCCAAGATCTACGATGGCCTCGGCCCCGCAGGCTCAACGTTGCCAACATCTCCCGACGGCTTCCTTTGAACCGCCACAGCCAGTTGTTGAGAAGTAGCTCCAATCACGGGAGTACGCCCGCTGATATTAGAAAGCACCTGGTGGTCCATCGAGCGGTCGGCCAACTGGCAGAGATAAGCAAGGTTCAATGGAGAGTTAGTCTCCATTCGACCTCTGAGCTCACTATCAAAAAGTTCCAGAGAAGGATGCAGGGAAGCCCCCCACTCGGCCAAAAACCTCTCTCCATGAAGGCGCTCCAGTTGCTCGACCGCCAGAAGCATGCCAGACATCCTCTGTGCCAGCAACTCTCCTTGGAGATTAGCAACATCGGCAACCTTGCTCTCAGCCTCCAGCCAGCCCGCAAGATTTTCACTAGCACGAGCTTCAGCACCCTTCAAAGCCTTATGAAGGGAGTGCAACTCATGGCTAGCCCTTCAAAGCCTCTAGTCAGCCAATGCCTCGGCAACTCTGTCGAAGCCACGAACAGCAAGATTCAGGGGGGGTGGTGCCCAACCCCCTAGCATTCCTCTCTTCCATCTCCACGGGAAAGCGCTTGCCCAAAGCCACCAACTCGAAAGAAGGCTCTTCTTCAAGCGGCTCAACAGGCTCAGAAAGGCTGACATTCAACCCCAAAGCAACATCTTCTGTGGTGGCCATTTGACTCACCACTACATTCCCTCCACCAGAGAGGGCCTCGGCCTCCATGGCCGCCTCGCCAGCCTTGGCCCTTCTAAATGGAGCCTCAGCCATTGTCTCGTCTGCAACGGCCCTTTCCTCCGCAGGAGAGTTACCCGCGGGTTCCTCAACCGTCTGCCAAGCTTATTTGATGGCAGGTTCATCAACTCCACCAACAGAACTTGGAGTTGTAAAGTGAGTAGATAGAATCACCTTCATAGGTGATTGACGGACAAGCACAGGAGGAGGATAAGTACCCTCCACTAAAGTCACCGCCCACACTTCTGCCGGGTCAAATCTCCGCTAAGCAACCTAGGACGACAACCGCGAACCCGCACCGGAAGGTTATCTCTTGGATCCTCCTTCTTTGCTCTTGGGGTCCACCGTCGCTGCAACCACCCTCCTCTCTCTACCCCGAGAACCGCCACCGTCTCCTCTCCCATCTTTCCTCCTTATTTTCCCCTTGGGATCCTTTTGTCGGCGGATTTTAACGAGAGATGGCGGGACAGGCAGCCATCCGTCTCTCACACCTCCACCAGGAACCACGGCAGAAGCTTCAACAACTGCCCCTGGAGAGAGGTCATGCCCAGACTTCTTCCCCCTACTCTGACTACTGTCACGAGTACAGATAAGAGGAGGAGGAGGAGGACAAGAAGAAGGAAGATCCCCCAAATCGGTGAAATCGAAAGGGAAAAAGCTGCCATCGTCACCTGCCATGGCAAGATCCCAGCACAAACTTAAATGAAGGATGCAAAGGACCAGAGAAGGCAAATGAAGCAATGAGACAGAGCTGTTGAAAAGAAAAGGTAAACAACAAAAATTTTTAAACGCTGGATATTTATAGGCAGCACAAAGCCACGGCGATTCGAAAATCTTCGCCCCCTCAAATCCCACAACATATAAAAAAATTATCCAGTACATCAGTCTTGGACTACAACCACCTGTCCTAGGTAAACACGTGGAGAGAAGGGACGGCCCAGATCCATCACCCGAAAACCAGAGGCACAATGACTAAAAAGCCCCAAGAAACCCAAGAGTCACGCGAAGACACCAAAGGGCCTTTTCAAAAATTCCCAATTGAGGCTAATGATGGCGACTCTCGGAAATGTACCTGCATTTAATAAAGGAAAACGGCTGCAAATCACTCAACGCTAGAGAAATTAATCAGGCCATGACACGTGGTGGTGATCACAGCTCGCTCCTTCAAAAGGCAACTCTTCACGAAGTCACTTGCCAGCCGCTAGCTACGGATGAGCTCGCTTGGGAGAAGCGTCCCGACTGACCAAAAGGCCCCTGACCTTTGATCTACCTCCACACACACCCCCAGCTCCACGCAATGACTCCTCCTCCTCGGAAAGACACGTACTTTCTGCAGAAACGGCTCTAAAAACTTACTGAGGAAGTCAAGCAGTCAGCCACCCGGATCAAGACACGTGGCATCTTCGACATCTCTTCTCAGAGCAAATCCAGAAATACACAAGGCCCCACAAATTCGAACGACCAACCAAGGTGACCAGACTCACTTGCGGACGAGCTCGCCTTGACAAAATTTAACAAGCGAATTTTCCTAAGTAGCTTACTAAAAGAGAACTTAAGTCCACGGGCGCCCGACACTCGTAGACTTGGGAGACTTATGCAACTACGGAATGTTCTACCTAGGGACACGTGGCACTAAGCTTCCAGAAGCTCCACGGCAGCTTGCACCAACGACACGTGGCACTACTCATCTGCCCCTTATATGGTTGGTACCCATGTCTCTCCTCCCAGGCTCCCGTCCAAGAGACGTGGAGAGCCCCCTAAGCTTCGTGGGACGACCCACGTCCCACGAGAACGTGGGTTGAGCACGTCCTCCCCACACTTGGTATAAAAAGGCCCTCATCCGGGGGACTTAAGGACATCTGAACATCGGGAGATCACAATACACGAGAGCAAGAGGCAAGTAACACACACTTTAAACATATAGAACTACTCTCAGCCTGCTTTACTACATACATCTATATGTCGACTCCGGAGCTTGGCCCATGGCACCACCAAATTTCGGTCACCCTCCGGCCACCATCCGGTCGTCACCAGGCATACCTCCGTCACGGGGATCCCCCACAAACAGAGTGCCCGACCGCTCTAAGAGACCTTTGCTCTCTCACAACCTAAGGCAACCTCCTACGAGTGACTCGCCCGCCCGGAGTACCTTACACATGTCTTAGCCGCACACGACCCTATACAGGTAACTAACTTCCTTGCCTAACGGCTCCTATAAACGTCACCATGACGAACTACGTGGACTTTGATCCCTTGATAAGGGTACGTAGGCACCTAGGTTCTTACCTAAGGACAAGTCCCCCAAGGTTACGAGCCCTTGCGGTCCTTATTTACAAATCACAATTGTCTAAACCAAAAATGACAATTACAATTACATTATCCTATCTTAATTTCCTAAGCTTGATTTTCTCCTTATACGATTATCAATGAAAATGATGCTATTTTATTCTTACCATTTATATTCTTCTTGATATTTAATTGAAAATTTTTGTTTTAATAATTTTTTTAACATTTTGTCGATGTCATCTATATTTTTATGCATTTATTTCAATTCTTTGTATTAATAACAATCATAATTTACACACCAAGAGTGCAATAAAAAATCTTTCTAATCATTTTTCATGTTCGTCATTTTTTTCCTTTTTTGAAAAGATGCAACATATTTATTTTGATTAATTATCGTAATAATCGTATATTCAATTTTTGGTTTCATAAAATATACTCCTTTAATGTCTTGATTCATAAAAGATATATTTCATCTTAATTGCATTTAGTTTGAACTTCTTTCCATATTTTTTGTATAGGTCAATAATGTATTTGTATGAAATTCATTTTAAATGACACCTATTGTTGTTTTTTTAAAAAAATTAATTATTTTCCATAATTGACGGAATCGCAAACCACTATTCAATCATGTGATAAAATTATTTTCCATATTTTTAAAGTTTTTTTGTGAAAAAAATTTACACATTTAATTAATTGACGATTCACCACATTTATTCACAATCAATTTCGTGATAATGCTATATTATATTTTCTTATTAGATAAAATAAAATCCTATAATGACTTGAATCGTAAAAGATATATTTCAATTAATTTCATTTATTTAGACTTTATTTGTACATTTTTTTATATAGCTTATAATTTTATGTGTATAAATTTCATTTTAACTGACACATATTGTTGTTTTGTCAGCTAATTGTAATTATTATTCATAATGGACCGAATTTCCTTGTGCAGCCAGCTTCCTCCTGTCAATTAATTCACTAATCCTACTTTCACTTTTTTTTTTGTTTCCTGCAAGGGTCAAACTAAAGATAAAAATATGAAAAATATGAAATTTATTGATGTAACTGTCGTTTTTGGTTCAGACAATTGTGATTTGTAAATAAGGACCGCAAGGGGTCGTAACCTTGGGGGACTTGTCCTTAGGTGAGAACCTAGGTGCCTACGTACCCTTATGAAGGGATTAAAGTCCACGTAGTTCCTCATGGTGACATCTATAGGAGCCGTTAGGCAAGGCAGTTACCTGTATAGGGCCGTGTGCGGCTAAGACGTGTGCAAGGTACTCCGGGCGGGTGAGCCACTCGTAGGATGTTGCCTTAGGTTGTGAGAGAGCAAGGATCTCTTAGAGCGGTCGGCCGCTCTGTTTGTGGGGGATCCCCATGACGGAGCTATGCCGGGTGATGACCAGATTGTGGCCAGAGGGTGACCGGAATTTGGTGGTGCCGTGTGCTAAGCTCCAGAGTCGACAGATAGATGTATGTAGTAAAGCAGGCTGAGAGTAGCTTCTGTATGTTCAGAGTGCGTGTTAGTTGCCTCTTGTTCTCGTGTATTGTGATCTCCCGATGTAATACCTCGAAAAATTAATGATTTATTTTGGGGCTAGGAATTAAAACTTAAAAAAAAAGAATATAGAAAAAATGTGAAAGTTAAAAGAAACCGGAAAGGAAATTTTTTTTCAAAGATCGTAATACCCGAGAAAATTTTTCGAAGTTTAAAATAAAACAAAAGGGGAAGAAAAGAAGTAGAAAATAATTTTTAGGATTTAATTCAGGACCTAAGAAATTGGAAACCTGAATTAAATAGGGAAAGGAAATTAAATTAAAAATGTATCTTTATTATTTTTAAGTGATTATTATTTATCTTATTATCTATTTAAAAAAAAGAAAGTAATAATAATAATATTTTAGTTATGACTTAATTTAAGTGTTAATTATTTGATTTTTATTTATATTTAATTATTTTACTTTATTCTAATTATTTTTTTATTTTTTTATTTTTTTATTATTATTATTAAATTGGAGGGGGTGCCGTGCGTTTAGTTGAATAAAGAAAAAAAGGGGAAAGAATAAGAAGAAAGTGAGAGAGAGCCGTGGGAAAAAAAAAAGAAAAAGAAAGAGAAAGGAAAGAAAGAAAGGAAAGAAAGAGAGGAAGAAGAAAGGAAGAAACAAAATGGAGAGAGAGGGAGAAGAGAGAGAAAGAGCCGAGAGGTAGAGAGAGAGAATGGGAACTCGCCGGAAAACTCGCTGGAGAGAGCCGTCTCACGCTGGCCACGACCATCGGAGCTCGACTCCAACATCTTCCACACCTCCCACCAATCAAATCAAGGTTGGTAACCCCAATTTCATTTGAAACCCTCAATTTTTCCATTTTTAGGGATTTCTTCGATTCACCTTTGGTTGAGTTGTTTCGAGGGTAGAGTGAGACCCAGAAAGTGTTCTTGAATACTTAGTTGGGGTAGGAATCGAGATTTTGTTCTCGGATTTGCCCAAATTCGAATTTGGAAGGATTTGGTGTTGAAATTATAATTATTTTCAATTTGGGGAAATTGTTGATAATTAGGATTGAACTTGGATTTGAGTAAATAGGCTTGGATTGACATTATTAAAATTATATGGTCGAAATATTAGCTAAACAAGACCTGTGAAGAGCTGGCCCAAGGTTACTAAGGTTGAACATTGACGTTAACATGCTGGGTCCCTGCTCGGTTGGCCCAAATACACTTAAGGGTGACGTTGAGAGTATTAAACCTCCTCTCTTTAATATTAAACACCCGAGGATAATTATGAATATTAATCAAGAATTATTTTAAGTACCTTCTCGTTTCTCAAGAGTGGAAGCTTGCGAAACAATGAAATCCAATTATTGAGGTTTAGAAACTAGACTTCTTAGAACCCAAGTAGGAAGACCTTCCTAAAATTGGGATTCCTTCCAACCAAGCTAGATAAGCTTCCTTAGATGTGAACACAAGTGAGATTGAGGTCTAATACTCAAATCCAAGTATGTGAAACATTCAAGTAGAGTGTTATATGCGAGTAAGTCAAGTGTACGAGGAAGGATACGCATAAGTCGGGATAGAGAAGTCCAATAAGACCAAGAGCTTGACTCTGTGGCAACCATGGACTACATGTGAGAGTAATGGAGAGATAAATAACAAGTTAAGCTAAGTAATAACCTTAATGAAGTAAGTGTTATTCTTATAGGAACAACGACACCCAAGAGTGCAACAGGAACTCTAAGGAGACTAAAGTTACAGGAGAGGGTTGCATGGAAGGTTGGCCAAGGTGAGGGTTCTTTCATCTCTGCTGCTAGGGTTGTATGCTTATGTGGATTATATGAGTATGTATATTCTCTGCTTTTCTAATATGTGTTAACTAGATGTATAGAATACTAAAAGAATAAAAGAATTAGATAATAGGTTGTGGAAAGTAGCTTGGATATGACGACATAGGAGTAGAGAGTAATTGTTTGCTATGATTGGTGTGCTACAAATCCAACTCATACACTCCGGAGGCATGATGAGTATTTTATTAAATCTTTTCCACGACGATGGCAAGAGTCCTTGTATGGAAGGACTAAGCTTTTATTTTCAAAACTCGTCACGACGGTGACTTAGATTATAATCATGTAAAAGGGAGTTATTGGTGGGTTTTGGATTTGGTTATGCTAGCGATGTCAGATGGCACTTGAGACCTCAGTTTTATAATCACCATGACATTGGTCATTGCTCTATCCTGACAATAGGGTCAGAAAGGATTTATATTGCTATGACGATAGCTTGAGGCTGGACGGGTATATGAGTTATATCATGTTGAGGATACACGTCCATATTAATGAGGAGAGGAATTGTTGATCCTTCGGGAAAGATACAAAGAATAATATTAATATGTGAGACTAAGGTAAGGAGACATGGAAGCAACCAACGAGTGAACCGTGAGCCTAACCTAGTAAAAGAGAAATCATCCTGTGGAGTTGGTCCAAGGTGTGTCAGTGGCCATGCTTCGAGAAGTCGTGTCGTGCCCGCCATGTGGCCTGGTTGGGTAATGGACGAGTGGGCTCAAGCTATTGCCCCGCAGCAAGGGGTCAGGACGTGCCACGTGGTGGCTACGTATCAGTTGTTTGATAGATAGAAGTTGATTGTGTTTGATTAATAGAATTGTCACGAGGTGACCAGTACCCAAGTGAATGGGTTAAGTATGTTTTGCCACCTGGTGGCCAACAACCCGAGTGCATGGGTTTGAGGTAGAAAAGCCATGTAGTGGCTAGTAAATACCTCAGAGTGGGGGAAGTTAAGTAGATGTATGTTATAGTATCTGCGTGTACCTAAAGAATTGTCTGTGTTTGCATATAATTGCTGATTGTGCAGCGAAGTGGTGACGTACAGGATTACATCATCACAACGTCTTGTTTGATTCAGATAAGCTGAACGTGAGAAGACCGGTAAGTAAAAGCCGGCACTATATGTTAATTGCTGATTGATGACGTGGAATAAACTGTTGCGTGCTTGTATCTGTTAAATGCATGTGAGTGGTTGGGTGAGATATCTGTTGTTGTGTGGTCGCCAAGAATGTATGCTAATTAACAGTAACCAGTTGTTTTTGCATGTGTTTGTGTATGACTCCCAATCCCAGCGCCATGGTACCCACCTTGCGCCGGGGATGGGAGAGTCCTCAATGAATCGCGTGGTTAAGACTCACACCTCATTTTTACTACATAGAGACAGGTTAAGTACAGGTGGAAGAAGTTTCGGTGGAGCGAGGAAAGAACAAAACTTTCCAAGACCCACAACTTGTTCATGTTGGTGAATAAATTGTAATTTTAATTTAATTTACTTTATCATGTATTATAAAGTAAAGGGTAGACGTACCCAATTAGATTGTATCACTAAATCTAGAATTGTCGGCTTCACACACCTTAAAGATCAGGATTAATTATACTGCGATACAGGGAAAATTTATTTTCAATATATATATATATATACATATATCTATTGCATGTGAATAGGATAGGCAGCATCTTCGGATGTGTAGCCTGTAACATCCTAAAAATTTAAACCTAACTTTGACCAGGATTTTTCTGTTTGACTTTTATGTTGAGTGTTTGACTAAACTTGTTGTATTTAATTTTGATTCTAAGTAGGATTTGAAATCTTAGTTAGAGGAAAAGAGACCCAAAAATCAGGGAAAAAGTGCCAGAGGAACCCAAACCCAAACCCTAGGGACTAAATTGAAAGAAAAACTTAGTTTTAGCCCTAGCTACCCAAATACACTCAAAACTGCCTTATTAAGTACCAGCCATAAGAATTGATAGAGAATTAAGGAAATTAGGCAAGTTACACAATTTAAAATGTGAAATAAATAAGAATTAAACATCAAATTAATCCCTTAAATGAACCCTATACTTGGTAACCGAAAATACCTACTTAATGGCCAAATAAATTACCAAAATGTAACCACATCTCCAACCAATACTCTTAGGCAACTATACACAAAGAAAATAATCAAAATTAAGACTTAAAAACTGAAATTAAACATGCTACAACTCAATCTAGAGGCCACTTAACCCATTCCACCTAATCCATGTTAAAACCGAGCCTAAGCATTGGAAGACCATCCAAAGAGCCCTTAAACTCGCTGCCAGCACACACCATTAGGTTTCCACGGGATGACTAAGCTAAATTAGGAGATGGACACCTCATTTCAGCATGCATAATTCATCATTAACATTCACATGCCTCAAACCTCCATAAAAAGGGAGCAAACCGAGAGAAGGAGGCACCAGCTGATAGAATTGAAATAGCAAGCTGAGAGAGAGGTGAGAGTGATTTTCAGAGAGAGCTGAGGCAGGAAAGGAAGCTAGAGATTCGAGTTTAGCAGCTAGAAGCAAAGGAAGAAGCTGAAAATTCTAGTCACACCCACACACTCAAGGAACACCATCTTCACCAAGCTTGGCCCAAGAAATTCAGAGGCTCAAACCCACTTTTCCTCTCTGGAAATTCAAGGTAACGTAGTGTTACCCTTCCTTCTTCATCTCAGAGTCAAGAGCATCCACCAATGGTGATGTTATAAGGCTTTATGACCTTCTTTTTCTTTGCTGCCATTTGAAGCCCTGTTTTGGGCAGTGTTGTTTCAAGAGAGCATAACTCTCTCGATTCTTAACCAAATCGAGCGTGTAAGGTGTCAAAATAAAGCTAAGAGGATATACTTCAATAAACCCCAAATGCATGTTTCATCCAAGGTTGCGGTACAGCTGATCGTGGTCTTGGAACTCCACTAAAAAATGTCAAAACTCTATTTTCTGGTGTCAAATTTATGTTACTGAATTCTGTGATTTCTGGTAGACTAGGTTTCGAACTGGATTAGAGAAACTTAGTAATAGATAACAGGACTATAAGGTACTAGAAATCAAAACTAATCACCTACTTAAACTCTGTTTCAGTAGTGAAGAACCTCCAATTTAAAAGCTGAGAAATTTGCCTTTACTAAGTTGTTTTTCTGATTTTGCTCACTGTCAAACTAATGTAATTCTATTACCTACTGTTTAGAATGCAAAATTGTAGCTAGTAAACCTCTGAGTGGCCTTAGAGATGTTAATTCACAATATGAAATCTGTTAGAGTAGGTTTTGTGGTTTAAAACTTAAAGAAAATGGATTTGTGGTGTTGTCTTGACTAGAAACTAAATCTACTAGGCTTGCTGTTTGCTGGTATTTGTGCTCTTCTCCATGAATTGCTAAGCCTCTAAATAATCAAAAAGCTCTGAATTGACCTAAAAGATTTCTAAATCTTGATTAAGAAGTATAAGCATCTAAAAATGAGCATTTTCATGAATTTTGTTGGGATGCCTTGTTGTCAAACATCCAGAAACCTTACCTTCATACATTCCTGCTGCTATATGCTAATTACAGAAGTCCTAATTTCTTTAGGGTGTTGGAAAGCTGATAAAATCCAAGCTGTGCATTAAAATAAGGGCTAAAAGGATAAAGGGGGAGTTTCATTGTTTCTAAACTAAGTAGGAGTAGTTGACTATTGAACCTAAGTTCTGATTTCTTGAACTAGTAGTGAGTCTAAGTGATAAAGAAATTGGTTTCTTGGTAAACTTAACTTTTTGAAAGTGACAATAGCAAATTAAGGTAATAGGGGTTTAGGATGACAGGAAATAAGGCTCTGGATTTTGAAGAGGGCCTCTAAACTTAGGTAGCTGAGGAAGAGACAGTAAGGGAAGCAAAAGGCTGAGTAAGGAGAGGGAAAAGTCAGAGCATAGACCACAAGGCAAAATGAAACTCTAGAAGTGAGAAATCCAACTATAAAAGTTGGGTACTCAGATTCTGAGTGGGTAGGCCAACCCCTCCCACTTTCTAGACTCACAAGGGAGTAGTTCCAAGAAGGAAAAAGGGATTGGAAGGGCTTAGATTGGTCTTAGGAACAAAAAAACCCCTTAAGTGGGGAAATTGAAAAGGAAGTGGCAAAATCACTTCATAAACTTCACTTATGTACTGATATGGCTACACTCACTTGCTTTGCAAGTCAAAATTGACCCTAGCCTAGTGAGGGAAAGTTAATCAGGACTTGACAGAGACCAAAACAGAAAAGAGCTAGTGATAGGGACTAAAATGAAATAAAAACACTGTTTTCCCTTACTTTTGTCAAAAACTGGGTGATCTGAGTTAATTGAGAGTAGTCACCTATCCACTATGACTCTATGTGATATTGGGGTGATGTGTACAGTGTTGGAAGAGGCTAGAGTGATCTCTAGTTGAATTTAGACACAAAAATCACTTTTCTAAAGAAATTTTAAAAGAAAGAATTTTTGCTACAAAAATATGGTTTTTGTCTTGCTTTTGATTGTGAAAAATGTACAAGCAAGTCATATTTGGTCTTGAGAAGCTTTCCGTAACATCGTTTCAGCTTGAAACAACCCAGAATTGAAATTGGGTCTTAGTAGGGACCATTTTGAAAGAAAAACTTGAAAGAATCCCAAGATTCTTATTTTGACTCAATTTCTGGTTGAATTCTACTGGAAAATTTCTGGATGTGTGTAATGGATCTTAAATGATCAATTTGTATGGATGGATGCAGTTAAATTGGTTGGAATTGTCTTTATTTCAATTGTTTTGGAAAGAGGACCTTTTTGTTAAAAATTGAGGAAATTGAGGGTCAAGGTGTAATTTTCTTTCTTGAAAAACCAACTGAATCTGTGAAATACATGATAAAGATGCCTCTAATGAAATTTCATGATATTTGGATGCCTGTATGAGAAGTTATGCTTGTTACTTGCTGCACAAGTTATATTTGACTTTGTGGTTGACTTTGTTTGACTTTTAGTTGACTAAATGCAAAGTTGACCTATTTTAAGCAGTCTATTTAAGTGTGTGGCATCCAACTCTAAAATTGAGATTTAGCATGCATTTGTGAACTGATATGCCCTGGAGAGGCAGGTATTTTAGCATGCATCTCCAAATGAATGCATATGCCCTGAAGAGGCAAAACTGTATGCCCTGGAGAGGCAAGTGATTGGCAACTGAATAAACATTACCTGTGAAAAAACCTATGTTATATTATTTTGATCTGTATGGAAAGGACACACTAGGCTGGCTAGGAATGTGTCCGGGACGTAGCTGTCTAGCAATTAGTGAGGAGATAATCCTGTCCGGGGCGGGTGATCCTAAGGTTCTAACTTTGTGCGCACACCGGGGGACGCCTTGGGATGTTAGGTAATTCATGTGCCTTATATGGGCGGACTTTACATGTAAGTCGTTTTTTGTCTTGTTTAATTAGATTGCTTTTATTGATGGTAATGATTTAGCCAGTTGTACAGGTCCTGGAGAGATCTGGTATTTGGCATGAACATGTGATGGTAAATGTGCATACTTTCAAAAGAAAATGTTTATTTTACCTATTTAAAGCTTTCTCAGTATAACTGTATGATCTGAACCCGTGTGTGGAAATATCTTCTAATTGATGTTGAATAGTTAAGAATTGCATTAAATTGTGAAGGAAGTTTTCTTCTGTATTCTTAGTAATGCAGTTGAACCACTAATTAGTTTTTATAAAATTGGTAATCTACGTTACTGGGATTTTATATCTCACTACGTTAGTGTGTTCAGATGCCCAGGTACCTCCTGCTACTTGAGATAGAAGTGGAGCTGTTAGAAGTCTCATTCTTGGGCTACTTCCAGATACTGAAGGTTGTCAACATCCTCTTCTTCTTCCCCTCGGTAGACATGAACACCCCTGGGACCTAGAAAGGATGTCTGATGGATAGCTAGCGGAGAAGCTGACTTTTTGGCTGTGACTTAGGAGTCACACTTATTTTGGGACTATGAAGCAAACTATTTAGGCTTGCGTGCCACTAACTATTAAACTTATGGATGTATGGATATATGGATGTATGCAGTAGACTTAGTTTATATACTGGTTAGGTAATGCATGGAGGTTAGTACCTCGCTTTATCTGATTATCCTTGTATGTACAAAAATGACTTTTGGGAGAGCGCGAGAGTAACAAACACGTAACTTCTAGTTTCTTAGGTTTAAATAACCAACCGAGAGTAAACGATTCCTGGGATAACACTTGAATTTTAATACTCCCATAAGAAAAGAAAAGAAAAAAATTGGACCGGGATTTTAAAAATTAAGTCAAATAACCTAATTCCGCAAATAAAATCAATTAAGAAACTAGGACGTTACATAGCCAGTACACAGGTTATATATATTATGTGTGTTTTCCTATATCTATATCCTAAAGCGGCACTGGCCGTGGTTTTACTTGCCTAGGATAGGCCACCATTTCGGTGCCATAGTATTATAATGCATGTGAATGTATTTTCAAAAATAGATATTCTGTCAATTAGGTGATAAGGCTTACAGGCATAGGGGTATTCCCTGTGTCTGTGCCGGTCACGGTCCTCTAAACGGGGGTCGTGACACCCGATGTTCGGATGTCCCTAAGTCCCCTGGGTGAGGGCCTTTTTATATTGAGTGTGGCGAGGACGTGCTCGACCCACGTTCTCGTGGGACGTGGGTCGTCCCACGAGGCTTGGGGGGCTCTCCACGTCTCTTGGACAGGAGCCTGGGAGGAGAGACGTGGGTACCGGCCACATAAGGGGCAAATGAGTGGATCGTTGGTGCAAACTGCCGTGGAGCTTCTGGAAGGTTAGTGCCACGTATCCCTAGGCAGAATATTCCGTAGTTACAACTGATATATAATATTTCAGGATCCAATCTTAATTTCGTAAGCTTGATTTTTTCCTTATCCAATGATCAATGAAAATGATTATATTTTATTCTTACCAGTTATATTCTTCTTGACATTTAATTAATTTTTTTTTGTTTTATCAATTTTTCTAACATTTTGTCGATGTCATCTATATTATTATGCATTTATTTCAATTATATGTATTATTAACAATCATAATTTACACACCAAATAGCTTTTATAAATCCATCTAATCATTTCTCATGTTCTCATTTTTTTCCTTTTGTGAAAAGATTCAACACACTTTTGTTATTAATTATCGTAATAATCATATATTAAATTTTTGGTTTCATAAAATATACTCCTTCAATGTCTTGATTCGTAAAAGATATATTTCATCTTAATTGCATTTATTTTGAACTTCTTTCCATATTTTTTGTATAGGTTAATAATGTATTTGTATTAAATTCTTTTTAAATGACACTTATGGTTGTTTTTTTAAAAAAATAATTATTTTCCATAATTGACGGAATCTCAAACCACTATTCAATCATGTGATTAAATTATTTGGTATATTTCTTAAATTTTTTATTTGATAAACTTTACACATTTAATTAATTACGATTCACCACATTTATTTTGAATTAATTTCGTGATAATCGTATATTACATTTTTTATTGGATAAAATAAAATCCTTTATTGACTTGATTTGTAAGAGATATATTTCAATTAATTTTATTTATTTAGACTTTATTTGAACATTTTTTATATAGCTTATAATTTTATGTGTATCGATTCCATTTTAACTAACACTTATTGTTGTTTTCAACTAATTGTAATTATTTTTAATAATTGACTGAATTTTCGTGTACAACCAATTTCCAACTATCAATTAATTCACTTATCCTGATACGATTATCAAAGAAAATAAGGTCAGTTCTCCATTACCAATTATATTTTTAAAAAAATTTAAATGAAAAAAATCTTTTGTTATCAATTTTTTAAACGTTTAATCGATGTCATTTGTAGTATTATGCAATTTTGGCAAATCTATATATGTATACTTAAATCATAATCTACACACCAAATATAGATTTCATAACTCTATCAAATCATTTTTCAAGTGCGACATTTGTTCCCTTTTGTGAAAATATTCAACACATTTATTTTGATTTAATAACGTAATAATCGTATATTAAATTTTTTGTTTCTTAAAATATACTCCTTTAATGACTTGATTCATAAAAGATATTTTTCATCTTTATTGGATTCATTTTGACTTCTTCTCCATATTTTTTGTTTAGGTTATAAATGTATTTGTATTAATTTCATTTTAAAAGACACTTATTGTTGTTTTGTCATCTATTTTTAATTTTTTTCTAAAATTCACGGAATCTCATACTACAATTCAATCATGTACAAATTAATAATCATTCTTTTATTTGCTGTTGTTGAATATTTAAAAAAATTTGGCTTTATTTCAGACGATTCCAATAGTGTATCAGATTTTTATTAGATGTGAATTATTTACTATTTTAAATAGTTGATTCTTAAAAGATAATTTTATTTGTCCATGCATTTATTTTTTTTATCTATTTCCATAATTCTTTTTTTTAAGTTATATTCGTATGCAGAGCATTTTCGTTTTTAATTAATTTTATTTATGTATCTATTTCATTTAAAAAAATTTTATTTGATAAAATATTCTCCTTTATTTCATTTTTACTTAATTTTATGCGTACGCAGTAAAGTTGAGAACCATCATTTAATTCCCTATGTTTTTTGGATTGAAATCAATGTATTTATTCTTTCTTGATGGGCTTTTAGGTCAATACTGATTTCTAAATAAAACATAGTAATACTCCTTCAAATTCCGGAATTCAATACAATTTTGTCCCCAAAGGTTGGTCTTTTTGGTATATACCCTTCACATCCATGTATATAAATCAATTTGGTTTTCATTGTAGTTACACTCTATACGTACAGTTGTGTGCATTTATTTGTTGTTCATCATTTGTTTATGCCAATATTAGGAGTATGTCTTCAATTTATTTTGCTTCATAGTATAATTTTTTTAATTAGACACTTAACAAATCTGCTGTGTGTTTTCAATCTTTATTACACAGGAAATGGATGATTTGTTTTATAATTCGGCTCGCCTTCCATTAGAGAATATGTGCAAAATTATGGATTTCATTACTCCGGAAGACATACCTAAACTCCTATATGTGTCTAAGAACTAGTACCTAACTTGCAAGAGGAGTTATTTCATCAGGGATCATACCTTCGATTCCAGAGAGAACCAATATAGACAAATGCTATTTTGTGTGTCTCAACCCCGTGATATGACACTTCCCTTTTTCATTCAAATTGATCCATATGTTAATGACTACCTGACATGTAAGACTTTCTTGAGGATACCAAGTGTATTTCTTAATGATGTTATCAAATTATGTTGGAACGAACTATGGTGTCAAATGCTTTCACTCAAGAGGTATGGATGACATTGGCTGTTTTTTCCTATGGAATTATGTAACCAACCAATGTGTAACAGTTGGCCTACCCAATGAGTTGTCCTGTTCAAGTAAGTTCTTTGGGACTATTATTGAATTAAATAAATTTATATTTTAACGAACTAAATTATTATGCTATATTTATTTATACGGTGTAAGTCAATATTATAGGTGTTATGCGATGTGGCTTCAGATTTGACAACAACAACGGACAGTTTTGCATATTGTTAATGTGGAATATGACCAATCATCCACTTAATTCTTTGGTTTCAATATTTTGCTCGCAGACAAGGTCATTGACTGTATTTGGCAATCCCATTTATGATCGAAGTTTACTATTTAGTTCTACTATAAACCTAAATGGTCAACTTTTTTGGCTTTCAACCAAGAAGGATAAACCCCATGATAACTGCCATGTTATATTGCGTTCAATCTTTGGAAAATGTCATGGTTCATTATGAAGATACCATTTGAGGTCTGTAGCTCTGAGTGAGAGTTCATAAATGTCGATAATGACTTAGGAATTGCAACATGGTTTCATGTATTCCTATGCCTGTAACCCTTATCACCTAATTGACAGAATATCTATTATTGAAAATACATCCACATGCAGTATAATACCATGGCTGCACCGAAATGGTGGCCTATCCTAGGCAAGCAAATCCACGGTCAGTGCCGCTTCAGGATATAGATATAGGAAAACACACATAATATATATAACCTGTGTACTGGCTACACATCCAAGGATGTTGCCTATCCTATTCACATGCAACAGATATATGTATATACATACATTTTGAAAACAAATTTTCCCTGTATTGTAGTAAAATAAATCCTGATCTTTAAGGTGTGTGAAGCTGACAGTTCTAGATTTTGTAATACAATCTAATTAGGTGCGTCTACCCTTTAATTTATGATACAATAATAAAGTAAATTAAATTATAATTACACCTTATTCACCCACATGAACAAGTTGTGGGTCTTGGAAAGTGTTGCTCAACCCTCGTTCCACCGAGACTTCTTCTACCTGTACTTAACCTGTCTCTGTGTAGTAAAAATGAGGTGTGAGTCTTAACCACGCGACTCAGTGAGGACTCTCCCATCCCCGGCGCAAGGCGGGTACCTTACCGCTGGGACTGGGAGTCATACACAACCACATGCACAAACAACTAGTTACTGTGAGTTAGCATGCATTCTTGGTAATCACACAATAACAGAAATTTCACTCAAACACTTACATGCATTTAGCAGATATAAGCATGCAGCAGTTTAATTCACATCATCACTCAACAAGTAAACATATAACATATAATGCCAGCTTTTACTTACCTGTCTTCTCAAGTTCAACATGTTTGAATCAACCAAGACGTTGTGTGACGTAATCCTGTACGTCACTACTACGCTGCACAATCAGAAATCATACGCAAACACAGACAATTTATATATACACACAGATACTATAACATACATCTACTTAATCTCCCCAACTCTGGGGTTTCTACTAGCCACTACGTGGCTTTCCCACTTTGAACCCGTGCACTCGGGGTGCTGGCCACCACGTGGCAAATATACTTAACCTATTCACTCGGGTACTGGTCTCCTCGTGACAATTCTGTTAATCAAACAATACTTAACCCATTCACTTGGGTACTAGTCACCTCGTGACAATTCTATTAATCAAACACAATCAACTTCTATCTATCAAACAACTGATACGTAGCCACCACGTGGCACATCTTGACCCCTTGCTGCGGGGCAATAGTTTGAGCCCACTCGTCCATTACCCAACCAGGCCACATGGCGGGCACGGCACGACGTCTCGAAGCATGATCACTGACACACCCTGGACCAACTCCACAGGATGGTTTCTCTTTTACTAGGTTAGGCTCACGGTTCACCCGTAGGTTCCTCCCGTGTCTCCTTACCTTTGTCTCACATATTAATAGGATTCTTTGTATCTTTCCCGAAGGATCAACAATTCTTCTCCTTATTAATATGTACAAGTATCCTCAACAGGATATAACTCATATACCCGTCCAGATGCACTCTCTGAGCCTCAAGCTATCGTCATAGCAATATAAAACCTTTCTGACCCTATTGCCAGGATAGGGCAATGACCATCATCATGGTGATTATAAAAATTGAGGTCTCAAGTGCCATCTGACGTTGTTCTAGTCGATGTCTCACATTGCTAGCATAACCAAATCTGAAACCCACCAATAACTCCCTTTGCATGATTATAATTTAAGTCACCGTCGTAACGAGTTTTCATAATAAAGTTTAGCCCTTCCGTACAAGGACTCTTGCCACCGTCATGGAAAAGATTTAATAAAATACCCATCATGCCTCCGGAGTGTATGAGTTGGATTTGTAACAAACCAATCATAGCAAACAATTACGCTATACTCTGATGTCTTCCTATCCAAGCCACTTTCCACAACCTATTTTCTAATTCTTTCATTCTTTTAGCATTTTATATCTCTAGCTAACACATACCAAACAAGCAGAGAATATATATACTCATGTAATCCACATAAGCATACAACCCTAGGAGCAGAGATGGAAGAACCCTCACCTTGGCCAACCTTCCATGCAATCCTCTCCTGTGACTTTAGTCTCCTCGGAGTCCGTGTTGCACTCTATTGCGTACCGTTGTTCCTATAAGGACAACATTTACTTCATTAAATTTATTACTTAACTTAACTCGTTATTTATCTTTCCATTACTCTCACATGTAGTCCATGGTTGCCATAGAGTCAAGCTCTTAGTCTTATCGGACTTCTCTATCCCGACTTATGCGTATCCTTCCTCGGACACTTGACTTACTCGAATATAACACTCTACTTGAGTGTTTCACATGCTTGGATTTGAGTATTAAACCTTTATCTCCACTGTATTCACATCTAAGGAAGCTTATCTAACTTAATTGGAAGGAATCCTAATTTTAGGAAGGTCTAAGCATTTTGTTTCAACTTGTATTTTTAATCGGTTTCTAAGAAATCTAGTTTCTAAACCTCAATATACCTCAAATTTATCCTATGTAAGGTTTCCTAAATATTTATGAGGGAAGAAGGTTGAAATTTTAGAAATTGGATTTCATTGTTCCGCAAGCTTCCACTCTTGGGGAAACAAGAAAGTATGTAAATTAATTCTTGAGGCTTGATAGCATATTTAGAATTATTCTAGGGTGTTTAAGATTGAAAAGATGAAGTTTAAAACTCCCAACATCACCCTTAAAGTGTATTTGGGCAACCCGAGTAGGGACCTGGTACGTTAACGTCGAGGTTCAACCTTAGTAACCTCGGACCAGCTCCTCACGGGTCTTGTTCAGCTAATATTTTCACAATATAATTTCAATAGGACCAATCCAAGCCTATTTACTCAAATACAAGCTCAATCCTAATTACCAATAATTTTCCCCAATTTGGAAATAATTATAATTTCAATAATATCAATCCAAGCCTATTTACTCAAACCCAAGCTCAATCCTAATTATCAACAATTTTCCCTAATTCAAAAATAATTATAATTTCAACCTCAAATCCTTCCAAATTCGAATTTGGCTAGATCCGAAGATATAATCTTGATTCCTACCCCGACTAAGTGTTCAAGAACACTTTCTAGGTCTCAATCTACCCTCGAAACAACTCAATCGAAGGTGGATTGAAGAAATCCCTAAAAATAGAGAAATTGAGGGTTTCGAATAAAATTGGGGTTACCAACCTTTGATTCGATTGGTGGGAGGTGTGAAAGATGTTCTAGTCGAGCTCCGGTGAGCTTTTCCGGCGTCGGACCGCTCTCTCTCCGACGACTTTTCCGACGGTTTCCCTCTCTTCTCCTTCTTCTTCCTCCACGCCATCCTCCCCCCCTCTCTCTCTTCTCTCTACCTCACTACTTCTCTCTCTCTTTCTCTCACGTCTCTCTCTCTCTTTTTCCTTTTCATTCTTTTACTTCCTTTCTTTTTATATATATATATATATATATATATATATATATATATATATATATCCCACGTATCCCTTTTTAATATATTAAAATAATATAAATATATATATATATATATATTAATAATAATAATAAATAATTATAATAATTAAAATAATTAAATAAATAAATAAATAATAAATAAATAAATAAATAAAAATTTAATTAATTAATAATTAAATAAATAATAACTAATATATATTTTTAATCTCTCTTCTCTATTTAAGTCAGTTCCCAATTATTTAGGTCCCGAATTAAATCCTAAAAATTATTTTCTACTTTTTTTTCTTTCCCTTTTATTTTATTTTAATTTAGGTCCCACTCTTATTTATTTTAGGTTTCTAATTTCGTAAGTCCTGAATTAATTTCGAAAAAGTATTTTACTCCTTTCTTTTACCTTTTATTTTAGGTTTGAAATTAGCAGCATAAATTAACACATCTCTAATCAAAGTAGTAGTTGTGGTTGTTATTAGTACTTATTTTGTACGGTTGTTATTGTCTATTAGTATTCAATTTGGTGCGTCGGAAATTTATTAACAAATGTTATCCACTTTTCTATTAAGACAACTACCGTTATGAAAATTTATTAGTTTAGTTTAAAGATGAGCGTTATTACTCAAGGTTTGAATTGTGATTTGCTTCAGCATAATTATCAACATTATATCAATATGATATATTTATATTCCGATTAATTTATATATTTATAAAGTAATGTTCTACATTGAAAAATTATATGCTAATCGGCTAATTTCTCATTGACATCTGGTAGTGTAATATCCGAGATATTTAGATTGGATTATTTCCATTATTATCAAATTTATTTTTCTTTTAGAAAGAAAAAAATAAATTAAATTAAAGATAAAATAAGATTAAGGGGAGAAAAATAGGAAATCTAAGTATTCTTTTAGGACCTAAAAGAAAAAGATGATGTAATAAAGAAATAAAAATGTTTTTTTAAAAAAAAGGAAAAAGTATATATGTATATATATATATATATATATATAAGATAAGATAAGAAAAGAAAAGCAATAGATTAAAAGAGAAAAAAAGAGAAAGAAAGAGGCGTGGGAAAGGACATGAGCATTAGCGTTACATGTACACGATAGTGGTTGAATTTTCAAGTCACTGAATCTCTCAAGTATATGTGTATAGGGCAACATATTGCGAGTGGACTTTCGGGCGCACCGAGAGCCGATCAGAGGGGCCAACCAGGTGAGGGGCTTTCCTATCCTTGTCCTATAGGGTTGACTGCGGATATGGATATATGGTTTTCCTTCTTGCCTAATTGTAGGATAACATGCTATTGTTGTTCCTAAATTGCAATATATGTGATGACGTGCTGTATGTGTATATGTGAACTGTAAAAGCAATGGTGGCTCAAGGAGCCTTATATGGAAAGAAGGTCCTCGGGACCTATACGATATCGGGGGTAGGATCGAGTAAATAGTATCCGAAGTGTGTGGTTTTGTAAGTAAGTCCTTAAAGAGAGTAAACCTAGGTGACCTTGTTCTGAACCAAGGTTCCGAATTAGAAACCACTTGGAAATCTAAATTTGCCTAAGAAGAAGTAAAATGAACAAGTAGTGGTCCATAGGGGTCATTTATGGTACAACGTGGAAACCGAGTCTATCACGGGTGGTCCAAGTAGATCGAGTCTCTTGTCTTGAGTTAACCCACAGAAATACAGAGTATACAAGTACACCACCTTGTGGCTATTGCCTTGGGTAAACCGAGGTCAGATGTGTCGCCGGCTATGCTCCAAGTGAAGTCTTGGGGTCAGACTAATGTTCCAAGTTAAGTCTTGGGGCCAGGGGTTCCTAGAATGATCAACTAGGTTCCCATACCACTCACGTGAGATATGCCTTCGGGCCAGATTCCCTCCTAACGGTGATATGCCTTCGGGCCAGATTCTCTCCTAACGGAGATATGCCTTCGGGTCAGTTTATGATTACGGTTATTTGAATATGGACATCCACTTGGAATTATATGTTAACCTATGATATGATGTATGCGTGAATTTAAATGTATGTAAATCCATGCTTTAAATTCTTTATTGTGAATATGATATAAGTTAATTGCCTGACCACTAAATGCATGGAAGTTCAAATCTGTTATATGCGTATGTGTTTGTGATTGGCTCCTCTTCCCCAGTTGTAGTGGTACCCGCTACTACACCAGGGATGGGAAAGCCTCTCACTGAGTCTGTTTGACTCACCCCAATTTTAAATGTTACAGACATAGGTGGTATAGGCATCGGGAGCGTTTCCACTTCGTCTCAGGGAGGCAGACAGACTTAGAGACCGCA
Source organism: Senna tora (assembly GCA_014851425.1). Taxonomy (NCBI): domain Eukaryota; kingdom Viridiplantae; phylum Streptophyta; class Magnoliopsida; order Fabales; family Fabaceae; genus Senna; species Senna tora. Next base: position 27,329,996 of record CM026269.1, read on the forward strand.
CGTATTGTTCGCGTGGGTAGTATTGATATATGTATTTTGTCAGGATGTATATGTATATGGTTCTTTTGGTATAGCATTGTTTTGTACAGTTGCTATATGCGTATATGTATATGTCTTACTCTAGAACTGTCGGCTTCATACAGATTAAAGATTGGTCTGGTTGTTGGGATTATAGGTTATGATATGATGAATATCATGTGTATGTATATATGGATGTGACTTCCGCATGTGAATAGGATAGACCACTCGCACTGAGCGTGTGGTCAATATGTAAACTTATATATATGTGTGACTGAATACTTGATTGTGTGAAAATACGGCTTCCGCATGTGAATAGGATAGGTCACACGCATTGAGGCGTGTGATCAATATGTATATTTTATGCAGGTGTGTGATTGAATATATATGCTTGACTGTACACAGGGATTTTGCATGTGAATAGGATAGATCACCCGCCTTTAAGCGCGTGATCAATATGTATATTATATGTATGTGTGATTGAATATGTGTATATGTATAGACTGAAGCGGCGTTGAGCGAGCCGTGGATTGTGTGCTACTTAGGTCATCGGATAGGGATGACCATATAAATACTATATTGTTTGTATTAGAAATTGGTAGTTACGCATATATAAGAATGTCAATCAGGGATTATAGGCTTACGGGATAGGAGAAATCCTACCTCCCGTGCCGGTCACGGGCGCCCGGTAGGGAGTCGTGACAGGTAGCTTAGATGAGCGCTATTACTCAAGGTTTGAATTGTGATTTGCTTCAGCATAATTATCAACATTATATCAATATGATATATTTATATTTCGATTAATTTATATATTTATAAAGTAATGTTCTACATTGAAAAATTATATGCTAATCGACTAATTTCTCATTGACATCTGGTAGCTTAGAATTATTCGAGACTTCAATTTTTTGCTATTTTTAATTTAATTTCAATTAATTTGCATGAATTATTTAGACAAATGCCACGTGTTATTTAAATTATGGACTATCTTGTGTTTAAACTTTTAGTCATTTCTCTCCTAATCATTTAAATGCATATCGTTCTCTTTTTTAAATATAACTGTAGCATTATTTCAATGTTCAGTATATTTTTTTTCTTTTTAATAAATTAAATTCTTTAAACTAATCTCGCGTGTTGGTAATCAAAAATTGTGAAATGTCTTAGTGGACTGAATACTATAGTTGTAGATATCAACTACATACGATTAGGTGAAGTAAATTATGTTTTGCATAGTTAAAATATTTTGATTAAAAAAATAATCGATTTAAGTTTATTATTACCCAAAGGTTTGGTTGCGATAAGTTTTTAGTGGTCTGTGGGTGGTATTGATATGTGTGGGTTTATAAACCCTTGGTTTTGAGTTTAAGTGAGTTTTATAGTGCGATTGTTTATCATGGTTTGAAGACCTTTCTAAACTATCCAACACCTTTATTTGTAAATCGCTCTTAATTGCGGCCTTTAGGTATGTTTCGTATGTTTATAATATTTAATTCCATTATTAACCCTATTTTATCATTCTTTCTTTCATTAAGTGAAATTAAAATTTTGCCGGCAACCTACTTTTTTTTTAAAACTTTGTATCAATAGAATAGTTTGATACAACTATTTAACCCCACTACAGACCACACGACTCCATGACTAACCACCCTACCACACTATTAAAAAAATCCCAACAAAGCCCTATTTGTCATCCTTTTTAAATTAAACTTTATATATGATTTTTTTTATGATTCCACATGATGGTTTGACTCAAAATTTGCATCAGTGAAGTCAAAGGCGCTGAGGCGAGGCGGAATTTCTATCCAGCGGCTCTTGAGGTTCAAGAGGCGCTGGCTTCAGTGAGGCGCTGAAAGGCGTGCGCCTTGCACGCCTTTTCCCCACACAGAGGCACTCGCTTTTCACGCCTGAATGAAGCTGGTTGGTTTTTATAAAATAAAAATCCAGCCAAGGAAATTTAAAAAAAACGCAGCCCGAAGCCCAGCCCATTTTATATCACTTAAAAATTAGGTCTGGATGTTTCTTAGGGTATATTAAACAACTATTTTGTTAGAAAAAAGTCAAGAGAGTAAGGGACCACAAAATAAGAAGGTAACGGCAGCAGTAAACTACAAACCATTCTCGCATGGGACAAAGACAGTTCTTCCAAGTCATCTTCTACACTCTACAAACTCCATTCTCACATTACTTAAGGGAAAAGGTAAATCAAGTCTTCTTCTTCTTCTTCTTCTTCTTCTTCCAATATTATTTCAATCTTCTTCTTCCTTAACTCAAATCTTCTTCCAATCTCAAGTTGTCTTCTTCTTCTTCTTTCAATCTCTGCTTTTTAAACTCAACTTCTTCTTCTTCCAATCTCTGTTTTTTAAACTCAACTTCTTCTTCCAATCTCACGTTACTTAGGGTTTAGTAAACTCTTACTGATTTTTTTTAACTCTGTTCTTGTTCTTATTTTTTTCTGAACTCTGTTCTTATTTTTTCCTACTGCAGTAGTGCAGTTCTTATCTTTTTCTTGTTCTGTTCTTATTTCTTTCTCTTTTTTTTCCCACTACTCAAGTCTTGTTCTTCTCTTCAAATATTCTTTTAGTTTTTCTTTCTTATTTCTACTCCATTCTACGTTTTTTTCTTTGGCCAATACTCCATTCTACGTTGCTGCTCTTTTTCTTAACTCTGGTTTTGTTGTTATTTTTTTAAACTCAAGTCTTCTTCTTTTTACATTCATTCTTATTAGTGTTATCATAACACTGTTATGTATTAATTAAACAGTTAAGATGGAAGGTTCAAGTCAAAGTTAACGACAAGAACCAACCAAGGATACTCAAAGCGACAAAACTGATCCGGCATGGAAATATAATTATTTAGAAAATGCTTCCGATACAAATACTGTCACTTGCATGTTCTGCGTTAAAGTGACAAAAGGAAGCATACATAGAGCAAAACAACACTAAATTGGGGGCTATAAGGATGCAGCGAAGTGTTTAAAGTGTCCGGATCATGTTAAAAAGGAGCTGAAAGAATATGTTGAAGGAAAGAAACAATCGAGAGCAAGTTATGATATACCTTCAAATCTTGATTGTGATAATCTAGATAATAGAGTTGACATCGAGCCTCTTCAAGAGGAAGAGCCAAGGCAAGGAGTTAAAATTGGGGCAAAGAAGCCTAGGTTGAAGGGACCACTGGATTGTTTTGTGAGAAAGCCTGAGGAAGTAGTCAATTAAGAAAAGAAGGAAGGCTGCAACAATCAAACTTGTCTAATAAGTTTGATAAGGAGAAAAGGGCCATGATTTGCCAATATATTGGTAGATTCTTTTATCAAGTTGGGATTCCATTCAATGTTGCACAAATGGATTCTTTCAAGTGGATGATTGAAGCTATTGGGCAGTATGGTCCAAACTTGAAGCCTCCTAGTTATCATGAGTTGAGGGTTCCTATTTTGAAGAAGGAAGTGGAGCTCACGATATGATGAAAAACCACAAAGATCTGTGGAAGAGACATGGCTGCTCAATAATGTCGGATGGGTGGAGTAGTCGTACCAATAGAAGCTTGATAAACTTTTTGGTTAATTGCTCGGCTGGCACTATGTTCGTTAAATCTGTGGATGCATCTTCATATGTTAAAACAGCTGAAAAGGTGTACAAATTGTTGGATGAGTTTGTGGAGTATGTGGTGAAGACAATGTGGTACAAGTGGTGACCGATAATGGTGCCAACTTCAAAGCAACTGGCAGATTATTAGAAATGAAAAGGCCTCATCTTTACTGGACACCATGTGCAGCACATTGCCTAGATCTCATACTTGAAGATATTGGCAAAATTCCCAAAGTTTCAAGAACAATAGAGAGGGCCATCAATTTGACGCGTTATATATATAACCATATTGGAGTTCTAAACTTGATGAGAGAGTTTACAAAGCAAAGGGAGTTGGTAAGGCCAGGGAAAACCCGATTTTGTACTTCCTATCTCACGTTAAAATGCATCCACCAACAAAAAACTTCATTGAGAGCTATGTTTACATCAAAGGCGTGGGTTGGAAGTAAATGGTCAAAAGAGGTTAAGGGTAAACGTGTTCAGGAAACTATCCTTATGCCTTCCTTTTGGAATACAGTTGTGTATATCCTTAAGGTTATGGGACCTCTTGTTTGAGTTCTTAGGCTTGTGGATAATGAAAAAAAGCCAGCTATGAGTTATATTTATGAAGCAATGGATAGAGCTAAGGAGGCAATTCAAAAATCATTTAATTATAGAGAAGAAAAACATCGGGACATATTTGATATAATTGATGAACGATAGAATTGTCAACTTCATCAACCCTTACATGTTGCTGCTCATCTTCTTAATCCTGAATTCTTTTATGACAATCCAGCATTGGAGTTTGATAAAGAAGTCACAACTGGGCTTATTTCTTGCATAGGCAGACTTGTGAAAGACTTCGATGTACAAGAAGATAATGGCTGAATTGACCACTTATAAAGGGGTGAGGAACTATTTGGTGTTCCATTGGCTGTTAGAACAAGAAAGACAAGAGCTCCAGGTATATTAATTAACTTAGTTTGTGATTGTGTTATTTTAAGCAATTAGTTAATGTTTTTTTGTTATGCAGCTGAATGGTGGGCTACTTATGGAAGCTCTACACCACATTTACAACAACTAGCCATTAGAATACTAAGTTTAACATGTGGTTCATCAGGCTGTGAACATAATTGGAGTGTGTTTGAGCAGGTTGGTTTTAAACTTACACTTGTTCTTGTTCTAACTCTTGTAATTAGTTTTTATCATATTATTCTAGCCTAGGTGAATTAATCAATTCTTATGGAATTCTAATAGATTCATACAAAGAGAAGGAACAAACTTGCACAAAAAAGACTCAATGATTTGGTGTTTGTGAAGTACAATTGATAATACCTATATTTACCCTTGTATCTTTTGGAATTTGACAAGCTTTTGTTGAGCTTAAAGAGTCATTATGCATGTTTTAATGTTATTCAAGGATACTTAAGGACTTAAATCACAATGTTGCTAATTCCATGTTTTTATTGAATAAATTGTGATAATTCTCTAGTTTATTAACTTGAGAGCCTCACAATTGTTTTGGTTCATTTGTAGGTTAACTAGCTTGAGGAATAGCAAGGATTCAAGTGCTAGAGGTCGAGAAATATGCTGGAAAGCGAGCCGTTACAAGAATTGGAGCTTAGAGGCAAATTTGGGACCATGGCACTGTTCTACCCGCTGCCAGTAGGTAGCCTTGCAAGCTACCAGCGGGTGGACTTCAGTTTCAGAGGCAAAACGCGTGTTTTAAGTAATCCACCTGCTGCCAGCGGGTACACCAGATCTGCACGATTTTCTCGCGATTTTAAGAGCTGAAACGGATTGTGGGCCCACTTTCTAAGCATTTTACCACAAGGGGAGCATCCTAGGTCGTATTAGAGGGAATATTCTGATGTTTTAAGAGCCCTTAACCTAATTTGGAGAGGAACTCACACATTCTAACACCTTCATCATTCAAGCTTCTCATCCTCTCAAGTCTCTCTACATTTCTAGCCACACTCACCATTTTCTCTTAATCTCCTCCACTCTCCACACCCATTCACACCAATATCCAGCAACTTCCATCATCATCCATGGCTAAGCAAGGGTTGGAGGAGCTTGGTGAAGCATTTCTCCCATCCATGAGTGGCTAAATCTCTTGTGCTTTGGAGGAGGATGATTAGGGCTTGAGCTATGGCATCCAATAGGGAGTTTTTCTTGTTTTCCTTCTACTTCTCTTTATAGATTCATTTTTATCTTATTGATATTGATGAGTTTGTATTGATTGTGGATCCATGGTTGTGGAACTTAACTTGGTTGTAGTAGGATATTAGGAATTTATATAGACTTGTGATTTGTATTTTGATTCTCCCATTGTGGGTTTTGATTACATTGGATTTGGTTGAATCTTATTTTAATTTTTGATTCATTGTGGAAGCCACTCTAATGACAATGGTAATTTTTGAGTTGAATTCTAGTCTATGTTAAATTCCCCATTTGCTTCATTGATGGTATTTGATTAGGCTTGTTAATTGTCCGGTTGTTTAATTGCATTCTTTAATTAATTTACCTAGGTTTAGTGGTCACTAAACTTCTTTAGGAAATGACCTTTCATTGATTAACTACACACTTTTCATAGCAAGGATAGCCCAAAAGCATTCTCCAACAAAGCATAATCATCTCATTTCATTCACCTCAATTTACTTTTGCTTTTAAAATATTGAAAATCCCAAAAAGTGTTAGTTCTAGTTTCATTTAGTTGCATTTAATTCCATTTAGTTTCATTGCACACCAAGTGTTTGTTAAATTGCCTCAAAGACATCCCTTTTTGTGTTAATTGTGCATATTTGTCCATAGAGTCCATAGGCTCCGCAAGAGAGAATCGACCTAGGTTGTGCCACTAGCTGCACTTTCTAGTATTAATTTGATTGGTACCGGCCTCGCGACAAGGCTGCGTTCATCAACAATCAAGCTCTCAAAGCACGCTATGATAAAAAGGATGTTGATCCCATTTCTTTAGATGATATTGATGAAAGTAATGAGTGGTTAGTTGGAAAAATTATTGGGGCAGCAACCTGAAAATAAGAATAAATACAAAAGATAGGGAAATGTAAATTTGTTAGAGAAATAATTAAATGCGTGGTACTGGACTGAAGCACGGGTATCTCGTTATCTTTAAGGTAATTCACGCCTCCCACGGGTTAATTTTGCTATATCACCCGATGCAGGGGTACTCAGACGCGTTACCTCTAGGATACAACAGCCCAGTACTCGCCTGTATGTCTACAACCTCTGCACGTAGGATGTAGACAGGACTCTGTCTCCCACACCTTTCTCTACCCAAATAATACACACATGATATATATTTTATTATTTGTGAAACATGAAACTCTCTTCCACGTTTTCATCTGCCCCTCAATTGTGTGTGTTTCATACATGATACAAATCCATATTTATAGGTGAGTCTACACTACCCATTGGCATCAATTAAATATATAATTTATTGAGAAAACGTTACATTTGAAAAGGTCTTTTGCCTCAATAATAATTATAGGTTTTAATTCCGATTATGTATCATTTATTAAATTTTATTAATTTTAATAATATTCAAACAATCCCCCACTTATTATTATAAATTAATACACACATTTAGATTTGTTTTTACATTTGGGTAGAGACAGATTATTATGCATAATATAGATAGCTAATTGCCTTGAATCTATACTTAGCAAAAATATATATCTTGTTCCAGAGCCATGGTGGTATTCGCCTTGAACCATAACTGCTTAAGGGAGACAAGACATATACCTTGCACATAATAACCCAGGTGCAATATATGAGCCCTAGCCCACACATTGCGGCCGTGTGCGCACCATGTTTCTTGTGTTTTTGTTTGTGTTTATTGTTTCTAGGTAGTTTATAGTTGTTTTAGCATTTAATTTTAGGCTTGAGTTATCATTTTTAAGCATTTTCAGTTGGATTTTTGCTGGTTTTTCGAATCTGCCCTATTTTTCTGCTGTAACAGTGCAGAGTAGCTACTGCTACTGACTTACCCGCTGGCAGTGAGTAAACTTACCCGCTGGCAGCGGGTGAAGCAGTGAACTCCACTATTTTTCATTCTGTGTTGCTTTGTTTCTCATTTTCTGGTCTATTTCGTTTGTTTTACTGTTTTTCTGTGTGTTTTCTTTCTTTTGTTGGTTTGTTTAGTGTATGCCAAGAAGTTCTAGAGGAGACCTAATTCCATTGGATTTAGAAATTGAAAGAACTCTTAGGAAAATAAGAAAACTCAAAAAGAAAATAATTAAGGCTAACCAAGAAAGAGAAAGGGAACTAGAAATAGAAGAAATGGACGAAGAAGATAACGGGGACAATAGGATGGAAAATAGGGATAGGAATTAAGAAGGTAATAATGGGGTAGATCAACCTAAAAAGTCTATTAAACAATTGAATCAATTTGATGATAATTTTGAATCTTTGGTTGGTGGTACTCCTACTTTTACTACTGATTTTGAAATTAAAGGTTCTCTTGTGCACTCACTTCCAAAATTTCATGGTCTTCCAGGTGAGAACCCGTATACACATCTAAGCTCTATCCACATGCATTGCATGACGATGAAGCCCGTTGGGGCTAAACTTGAAGAAGTCATGTGGAAGGTTTTCCATCTCACTCTAGAAGGGAAGACAAAGGTTTGGTATATGAGTTTGCCAAGGTACACCCCAGATGCTTATCAAACATGGGATAATTTGAAGAAGCACTTTATAGAAAAATATTATCCTTCAAACAAAGTCGCCGCAGCAAGAAAAGAAATTGCATCTTCAAGGCAAGAAGATGGTGAAACATTCTATGGATATTGGACACGTGTTCAGGATATGGTAGCAAAATGTCCAAACCATCAAATGCCACTAGAGCACCTGGTCCAAGCTTTTGTTTATGGGTTAACTGATGAAGATGAAAAAATGCTCAATGCAGCTGCTAATGGGTCCATAGAAGACGTGCCCCCTGATGAAGCAATGGAGTTGATCAAGAAGCTCGCCTTGAGTAGGCAGAACATTACCACGAGGGATACTCGAGCGGTAAAAGAGATATCTCCAGCAGATCGAGATCCATTGTTGGTAAAAGTGGTACATGAACTGTCTGCACTAACCAAGAGGGTGGATGGACTGAGCATCCAATCTCCACAGTCACCCACTCAACAGCTAGCTATGGTAGGCGCTAGTTGTACATTCTGCGATTCCCCTATGCACATATCAACAGATTTCCCTGGTCAATATGAAGATGTGAATGCAATGTATCAAGCACGGCCTGTGCAATACCAACAAAGGGACCCTTACTCCAATAATACAATCCTGGTTGGAGAGATCACCCTAACTTCAGATATGGGAATAGCGGTAATCAGAATGCTCAAGGGTTTAGCAGTGGGCATAGTCAAGGGAACTATCCTTCTAGAGGAGGAAATTCTTATGGTGGTCTATACTCAAATTTTCAAGCGGCTTCACCTAGCCATGCACCAAAACAGAACACCACCAATGCCATGGTTCCCATTAGTCAAGGTGCACCCTCTTCAAGCAATGATGAGATTAAACAGTTTCTAGTGAAAGGGTTCTCAGATATTGGTGCAAAATTTGACCAAGAGCGGAGTATCACTGATGATAAAATCAAGGTCGTCGCCTCACACGTTGACTCATGCTTCACCAATATCATGAACAAGTTTGAACAAATGGAAGTAAAGCATGACAACCTGAACTCATTTGTCACTCAGCTGTCTAACAAGAAGAGTGATGAAGAAGCTAGATCAAGCGGAGCGACGCCTTCTAACACAGAGAGCAATCCTAAGTACCTGAATTACATAAGCCTTAGAAGCGGCAGAAAGGTCAGATTTGAAGACAAGGAAGATGATGATGAAATTGAAGAAATTGTCTGTGAAAGTCCTCCTTTGTCATCACTCAAGCTTTCTGAGTGCTCCAAAGAAACTAGGCTGCCGGAAAAAGTTGAGGAAAAGAAGAAGGAGCAACAAGAGGAACCAAAAGAAAAAGAGGAACAAAAGGAGAAGGAAGAAGCAATTAACAAAGCCATCTCCACCCAAAAAGGTAAGGAGGTAAGTATAAGTGATCTTCCCTTCCCTAATTCATATTTACTAAGTAAGAAGGTCAATGAAGTTAAAACTGATGAAGAGGCACTGAATTTATTTACCAAGTTAGAAGTTAATATTCCTTTGTTAGAGTTGGTAAGAAAAGTGCCTAAATATGCAAAAGTTTTGAAAGAGCTTTGTACAAACAAGAGAAGATTTAGACCAAATGAGAGAGTTCAAGTGAGCTCTAATGTTTCTGCTCTTTTCAAACCCCAAATCCTGGTCAAGTGTCAAAACCCGGGGTCTTTCACAATCCCTTGTACTATTGGTAAGGTTACTATAGGGGCTGCATTACTTGATCTAGGGGCTGCTATAAATGTCATGATTAAATCTGTTTATCAGGCCCTAGGTGTTAAAACACTTCAACCCACTACAGTAATCTTACAATTAGTTGATAGGTCCATTAGGCGACCTGATGGGATTATAGAGGACCTTTTGGTCCGAGTGAAAGACTTGCTCATTCCAGCTGATTTTTATGTTCTTGATATGGCTGCGGGAATGCCTCAGGATTCCACTCTCATTTTAGGTCACCCCTTCTTGAGGAGTGCTAACACTGTGATTAGCATGAAAGAAGGAATGATCTCTATGGAAGTGGGAGATCATAAAGTTAATTTTAATATGTATGAGGCCATGAAGCATACATATGAGGACTATTCTTTACTTGGGGTTAGTGCAATAGATGTAATCATGAAAGATGAACATGTAGGTTATAAGTTTGATGATAATAATTCTGAATCTACTGTTGATGCATTTTCTTATGGTTATTTTTCATTCACTGAACTTTTGCATGCTGATGATGACACTCTTGCTTCATTCTCTTCTTTATATTCTTTTCCATCTACTTGCTCTTGTGGAGGTGATCCCTCATGTCTTAACTGCATGTCAGTTGATTGTACACGTGGTACCCCACAATCTGATATATTTTTTGTGACTAGTTATTCTTTGGATTCTCTTTCTTCTTTGAGCAGTTATGATGGCCCTTTGGGGAAGTTATTTATTGAGTTTTCAGTTGAGTCAAGCAATGAAACAGGGAAGGTGATCCAAAACAAAGTTCAATACATTCTGCCATGTGAAGACCCCATTTCTGCTTCTCCACCTTCTCACCTATTCCAAGGGCAACATAGTAAAAGAAAGGAAATCGCGGTTGAAGTTGAGTCAACTGAAGAAGAGAACATACTACCAAGGTTTGAATGCATGGAAGTTGAGGCAAGTGGTAAAAATGAAATTTTAAAGGGAAGTACTCTTGCCACTTTAGATGTTCAAAAATTAGTTCCTTCTGTAATTCAACCTCCCACTCTAGAGCTCAAAGAGCTTCCTTCAAATCTAAAGTATGTTTTCTTAGAGTCAAATAACCAATTACCAGTGATCATTG